>CAWUFW010004060.1:785000-1385000 GCA_963921515.1 Calotriton arnoldi
GTAACATGCACTGAGGCTGGCTGCTACGTGGATACATAACTGAAGCAGTGACATGTACAGAAGACCGAGGTTTCTATTTGAATACACGACTTCCAATACTAAATGCGTACATGACTGAGGCTGCTGCATACATACCTCTTGGACCACATATATGTCTGGACCTACTATGTGCACACATGACAAGCTGCTATGTGCATATCTGACTCAAGCTGCTATGTGTACTCATAACGAATAGTTTCTTACCTGTCGGTGTAGTTTTGCAGCTTGAAGACTTTCTGGATTCACTATGCTGTGCATTATTCCGCCATCTCGTGGTTGGGTCCGGATTCGTAGTCTTTTCTTTCTTTCTTTTTTTTTTTTTTTGTTGTTGGCCCAGGTGGGCGGCGACGCCCCACCATTTGGTGTCCTCGGTGACGTCGTTGCGCTTCCTGCGGAAGCTCCCACCTTTGGTCGCCATCTTCGGATTCTTTTTTCTTTTCCTCTTATTGTTTTGTCGTCTATGTCTTTTCCTTTTATCCCTTTATTTTCCTTTTGATCCCTCTAAACTCTGTATGTAGTCTAGTTTTACCCTTAACCTCCTATGTTATCTTCCTGGCGGAGGCGGGTGGGATCGCTAGTGAATCCAGAAAGTCTTCAAGCTGCAAAACTACACCGACAGGTAAGAAAATATTCGTTTTGCAGCGTGAATCTTTCTCAATCAATCAATCACGGCATTTATAGAGCGCGCTACTCACCCGGGAGGGTCTCAAGGCGCTGGGGGAGGGGGTAAGTTACTGCTCGAACAGCCAGGTCTTGAGCTGCTTCCTGAAGGAGAGATGGTCCTGGGTTCGCCGAAGGTGAGTGGGGAGGGAGTTCCAGGTCTTGGCTGCCAGGTAGGAGAAGGATCTTCCTCCGGCGGTGGTTCTGCGGATGCGTGGTACGGTGGCGAGGGCGTGGCTGGTTGATCGTAGCTGGCGTGTGGGCGTGTAGAAGGTCATGCGGTCGTTGAGGTACTTTGGGCCCAGGTCGTGGAGGGCCTTGTGTGCGTGGGTGAGGAGTCTGAACGTTATTCTCTTGCTGACGGGGAGCCAGTGCAGGTCTTTCAGGTGTCCGGTGATGTGGCTGTGTCGGGGGATGTCCAGGATGAGTCGTGCGGAGGCGTTCTGGATGCGCTGGAGTCTTTTTGAAGTTTGGCTGTTGTTCCGGCGTAGAGGGTGTTCCCATAGTCCAGTCGGCTGGTGACGAGTGCCTGGGTGACGGTCTTCCTGGTTTCAGTGGGGATCCATCTGAAGATCTTGCGGAGCATGCGCAGGGTGTTGAAGCATGAAGATGAGACGGCGTTGACTTGTCTGGTCATCGACAGGGAGGAGTCCAGGATGAAGCCCAGGTTGCGTGCGTGGTCCGTTGGCTTGGGCGCGGTGCCCAGGGCCGGGGGCCACCAGGAGTCGTCCCAGGCGGAGGGTGATGAGCCCAGGATGAGGACTTCCGTCTTGTCTGAGTTCAGTTTAAGGCGGCTGTTCCTCATCCAGTCGGCGACGTCTCTCATCCCGTCGTGTAGGTTGGCTCTGGCGGTGGTGGGGTCGTTGGTGAGGGAGAGGATCAGCTGGGTGTCGTCGGCGTAGGAGATGATGTTGAGGTTGTGTCGGCGTGCGATGGCTGCGAGGGGGCTCATGGATTCACTGGATTCACTATGCTGTGCATAGACTTTGTAGCGGTTTTCTGTTATTGCGGTGGTTGGGTGGAAGATGAGCATTGGTTGCTGAAAATGTGCTGTAAGACCTTCTGTCCTACTTGTGCCTCTTTGTTCATCTGGATATCAACACAGTAGTGTTTGGTGAACGTGTGCACGGAAGACCATGTTGCCGCTTGGCAAATGTCTTGTATAGGTGTGTTCGCTAGGAACGCAACCGTTGCTCCCTTCTTCCTTGTTGAGTGAGCCTGGGCGGCTCCTTGTAATTCTTGTCCTGCCTGCTTGTGGCAGAGTTGTATTGCTTGTGCAATCCATCGTGCTATGGTATTTTTGTTACTGGTCGACCCAAGAAACTGCTTGCGAAGGAAACGAAGAGTTGTTTTGTTTTCCTGCATTCCTTCGTCCTTTCTATGTAGTGCATCACTGCCCTTCTGGCGTCTAGCGTGTGTAGCGCCTTTTCTGTGGGCGTTGATGGTTTCTGGAAGAAACTTGGCATCTGTATTGTCTGGTTAATATGGAACCGAGACACCACCTTTGGCAGGAAGTGTGGGTCCGTTCTCATGACAATTCTGTCCTTGTGTATTTGCAAGTAGGGCTCTTGTAGTGTAAGAGCCTGCAGTTCACTGACCCTTCGCAGTGACGTGATAGCCACCAAGAATGCTGTCTTTAGTGTGAGCATGTGCAGTGTGGTCTTGTGTATGGGCTCAAATGGTGATTTCATCAACTGTGTTAGCACCGTGTTGAGGTTCCAACTTGGGGCTGGCATCCTTTTGGGGGGCTATTCTCTTAGCTCCCTCCAGGAATCTTTTGACCACCTGTGAGGTGAAGAAGCTTTTCCCCGCTTCTCCCTGGTGTAGGCCACTATGGCTGCTAAGTGAACCCTTAGTGACGAGTAGCTTAGCCCGCTGTGTAGTAGGTGCGTTAAGTATTGTAGTACCGTTGATTCTTTTGTGACCTTTCGTTGCAGTCCCTCTTTAATGCACCATTGCGAGAACCTTTTCCACTTTGCAATGTAGCATTTTCTTGTAGTGGGTCTCCTTGCTTCTCTGAGTACTGCCATGGTGCTTGGTGGAAACTTGAGGTGTGCGAATTCTAGGTCCTCAGGAGCCATGCTGCTAGGCTGAGGCTCTCTGGTTCTGGGTGGAGCACTTTTCCTTCTTGCATTGTTAGGAGGTCTTTCCTTCTGCTGAACCTGTGCGCTGGTTCCTGTGCCATTTCCATTATTTGTGAGAACCATGATTGTCTGGCCCACTGAGGTGCCACCAGTATGAGTGTCATGCTGCTGCTCCTGCATTTGCTGAGTACCTTGTGTAACAGTGGTATCGGGGGAAAAGCGTATGCAAATTCGTTCGACCAACTTATCCATAGCGCATTCCCTAGGGACCTTTGGTCCGGTTGTCTAAATGCGTAATGTTGGCATTTTGCATTCTGGAGTGTTGCAAACAGGTCTATCCGTGGTGTACCCCACTTTTGGAACAGCCGCTGCACCTCCTGTAGGTTGAGCTCCCATTCGTGGGACGCAGACGTCTGCCTGCTGAGTCGGTCTGCTTCTACATTGTCTATTCCTGGAAGGTGTATTGCCAGTAGGTCTATCCTTAGGGGGATGGCCCATCTCCAAATCTCCTGTGCCAGGCTCGATAGCGGTGCTGACTGTGTTCCACCTTGTTTGTTGATGTAGAACATGGTGGTTGTGTTGTCTGTTTGTATCAGCACTCGCTGTCCGTAAAGCTGTTTCTGAAAGGCTTTTAAGGCTAGGAACACAGTTTTTAGTTCTAGGTAGTTGATGTGTTTCACTGCATCTTGTTGTGACCACAGCCCCCTGACGCGGAGTCTGTCCATGTGCGCGCCCCAGCCCTGCTGTGAGGCGTCTGTTGTGATGGTCACTGTTGGAGTTGGCTGTGTGAATGGCTTCCCTTGTAATATGTTCTCTTCCTTCCACCACGCTATTTCTTGCTGCACTGCGTGTGTGACAACCACTAGATCTTCCCAACTCCCTGTCGCTTGTGACCACTGCTGCTGTATCCATTCTTGGAACGGTCTCATGTGCAGCCTGATATGTGGGACTAGGTGGATGCATGATGCCATCATTCCCATTAGTCTGCTCACCGTCCTCACTGTCAGAACTTGCCCCTTCTGGTAATGACGTGTTTCCCTCAGGAGCGCTATAGTTCTCTTGTCGCTGGGGAACACCTTGGACTGTGTGCTGTCGATTTGTGCCCCTAAGAATATTTTGACCTGCTGGGGTTCTGTTGACGATTTCTCCCAATGTATTGAGAAACCTAGTCTGGACAGTGTTTGTATGACTTGTTTGATGTGATCCTTGCAGTGTCTGTATGATCCTGCTTTCACAAGCCAGTCGTCGAGGTAGGGGTATACATGTATGCCCTTTCTCCGTAGGTGCGCTGCCGCTGCTGCAAGGCATTTTGTGAAAACCCTTGGTGCGGACTTGAGCCCGAAGGCTAGCACTGTGAACTGGTAGTGATTGTGGCCAATCACGAATCTTACTAGACGTTTGTGGTTGACGGGTATGTGTAGATATGCGTCTTTCATGTCTATGGTCGCCATGTAATCCCCTTCTTGGATTTGGGGTATTACTTCCTGAAGTGACGTCATTTTGAATTTTTGAGTTTTTACGAACTTGTTGAGGAATCTGAGGTCCAGTATTGGCCTTAGTGTTTCGTCTACCTTTGGCACTAGGAAGTACGTTGAGTAGACTTCCCCTGTTCCTTTCGTTTATTGGAACTGGTTCTATTGCTCTTTTTGTAGCAGCTCCTCTGCTTCTAGACGTAGGAGGGCGAGCTTCCTTGCGGGAATTGCCCGGTGTCTTGGTTTTTGCTCGGGGGTGTCTTTGGAGTTCTATGCAGTACCCGTGCTGTATGATGTTTAGTATCCATTTGTCCGTGGTAATCTCCTCCATTGTGTGAGGAAGTTTCCTATTCTGCCCCCACCGGGGTTGTATGCTCGGTGGTTATTTGTTTGCTGTGTGTGTTTCTTATTTTGTCCTTTTGTTGACTTCTCCTCTCCCTTGGTGTTAAAAGGGGAGGGTTTGGTTTGTTTGTGGAGTCACTTTGAGGTGGGCTGCTGACCCCTCTTCGGGATTGTCCCCGTCCGTACCCGCGTCCTCGAAAGGACCGTCCTCTGGGTTGGTATTGCCAATTTTGCTGCTGTTGTCCCTGTTGGCTCTGGCCCTGGTTGTTCCCCTGGTATCCTTGTTGGGGAGATTGGTGGGAAGTGGCAGGCGCATTGCCCCCTCTACCATTGGGCCGCCTTGAGGGTGTTCCTCTTCTCATCCCTCTGAATTGCAGTGCTCCCATGGACCTCGCAGTTTCATTGTCTTTTTTGAGCTGCGTTAACTTCTCGTCCACTGGGGCTCCAAACAGTTTCTGGCCGTCGAATGGCGTGTTCAGGATGTTACTTTGTACCTCAGGTTTGAAACCTGAGATCCTGAGCCATGCGTGTCTCCTTTCGGTCACCCCTATCATCATCTGCCTGCCGGAGTTCTCTGCTGCGTCCAAGGCTGATTTTAGGCAAGTGTTTGCCATAGCCTTGCCCTCTTCCACTAGGTGATTAGCCCTTTGTTGGTGTTGTTGTGGTAGGTGTGTTATGAGCTGGCTCATTTCATCCCAATGCTGGTATGCATGCCTGCTGATGAGGGCGTTGGAGTTGGCGATGCGCCAGTGTATGGCTGCGTTCCTCTCCACCTTTCGTCCTGTGAGGTCCATTCGTTTGCTCTCCTTGTCTGGAGGTGGACCTGTGTTAGTGGGCACATTTGCCCTTTTCCTTGCCGTTGCAGTGATAATGGAGTCTGCTGGCACTGACCCTTGTATGTACGCAGGGTCTTTAGAGGAGTGCTTGTATTTCTTTTCGCTCCTTGGTGTAACCGCCTTGCAGACTGCCGGTTCTTTGAAGGCCTCCCTTCCCTGGTCCAGGACGCTAGGGAGCATGGGTAGGAACTGGGACCTTGTTTGTTGAGGAAGTAGGGTTTCCAAAAGGAAACATGCCTTTGCCTTCTCCTCTTGCATTTCGACGCCATACGTTGCTGCAGCCCTTTGGACGACCACATTGTAGGCTCCAATGTCGTCTGGCGGCGAAGGCCTCGAGGGATAAGAGTCTACCCCTTCTTCTGGTGATTCTGCGTCGAGGTCTTGTTCTTCTGAGGGCGCCGAGTCCCGGTAAGACTGGAGCTCTTCCTCGCCTTCGAAGTAGTAGTCTTCTTCGCCCTGTTCGTCGAGCGGTTCGGGGGTTTTAGGGGGCTCGATGTCTTCATTTTCGCCCTCCGCAAGTGTTTCGCGTGCTGGCTTCGACGGAATGGCGTATTGCTTCATCTTTTCGTGGAAGTCTTTTTTCCTTTGCAGGATGCTCGCCATCTCTGCTTCGAGCCTTCTCTTCTTCTTCTCCATCTCGTGGACCCTTTCGGCGTCAACGGATGAAGCGCCCCTCTTCGCGGTCTCGGACGTCGAGGATGACGCCGGGCCTTCCTTTCTGGGTGTCGAGGCTTCCTTTTCGGAGGTTACCTTCGACGCCCATGGGTTTTCGGAGGGTTTTGCCGATTGGGAGTCCTTCACGAAGGATCCGCTCGGTTGTTTGTCCTTGGTTGCTGTTGCTTTCGTCGAGTGTTTCGGCGGCAACGCTCCCTTCGAGGACTTGGCTTCACTTCTGAGAGTGTCGCTCGGGGTCTTAGCTTCACTCCTTCGACCGTCGCTTGGGTGCTTCGGGGTCGACGTCTCCCTTACCTCCTTCGAAGTTTTCTTGTGGACCTCGACGACTGAGCAGTCCTCCGGTCCCTCTGCGATGTTGTCTTCCTCTCCACTCGAGAGGCCCAGGTCTCGGAGCGATGGAGGTGCTCCTGGCCCTGCATGCTGTGTTTCGCCCTTCTTTGCCTCTCTCTCACCCGGATCGTTTTCGGGGTGAACGCCGAACACGCGTTGCAGTCTTCGCTGATGTGTTCGAGCGGCAAGCAGATGTTGCAGACTGGGTGCTGGTCCTTCTGGGCGTACTTGTGGTGACATTTTTTGCAAAACTTGAACGGTGTCTTGTCCATACCCGCGCTCAGGGGGCCCCCTGTGAGCGCATTCTCTGTAGGCGTCGAGATTTTGGTCGTGGACCTTCTACCTTGTAGTCCTTCTCGTCGCCTCCTGTACTCGTCTCCTCGTCCGGTGTCCTCAGGAAACGATCTTTTGGTGAATATTTCGACCTCGAGATTCTTCGTCCAACTTTCTGGAACTTCTCGTCGACGATCCAGACCCCACCGCGGAAAAAAGAATCTGAAGATGGCGACCAAAGGTGGGAGCTTCCGCAGGAAGCGCGACGACGTCACCGAGGACACCAAATGGTGGGGGCGTCGCCGCCCCCCTGGGCCAACAAAAAAAAAAAAAAAAGAAAGAAAAGACTACGAATCCGGACCCAACCACGAGATGGCGGAATAATGCACAGCATAGTGAATCCAGAAAGATTCTCGCTGCAAAACTAACAAGCTGCTTAAAGCATACATGACAGGCTGCTACATGCATTCCTCTTGGACGGCACATATATCTGGACCTAATATGTGCACACATGACTTAAGCAGCTATCTGGATATATGACTCAAGCTGCTTAAAGCACACGAGTGAGGCTGCTACATAGACAGAGAACTGACACCCCCTCATGCGTACAAGGGTGAGGCAGGACAGCGGGTACTAAATTTATGCAGCACTCAGGCTGCTTTATACATCAATCATAATCGGTGGCATCTTGGACATCCTAGACCTGGCATCAGAACTTATTCGCACACTGAAAGTAGGTGTGCTAGTGGTGATGGCACACCAGGCCTACAGTACTTGCCAGCCCACACACGCCTGTGCAGCAATGCAGGCAGGTTTGCAATGTCCAACAAGGCCTCCGCATCACCTCAGCTTTCGAAATCCTCTCTGGTGTGCAAACGAATGAAATGAGGCAGACTCCAAACCCCGCACCAGTCTGAACATAGCATTTACAGCTTGCTCCTTCTTATGACGCAGATGGCACAACACAGACAGACTTGTAAACGAAGACAGTGGCATCGCTTAAACTGATGTACCCCACCCGTCGGCAAAACATGGCAAACTGCCCCTAATATTTCACTAAAGCAGATTGTGCCACACTATGAAAAGGCCCTGGACCAAATGGGGACCCTTTTGACACCTGCCTCCTGAAAGTGATCTATATTGTCAGTATAAATGGAATGGAAAAATGTACACAATACCGAAAGGGTGGTCAGTTAATAACGTTGCTGAACTTCAACTTCTAGTCATTTATCTCAGTCAGGTTTAGAGCGTGAACGGTCTTGGGGGATAGATAGTTCCTCTGTCTGAGATCGGAACCAGATCTGTTCATCAGCCTGGGCTGTAACAGCTGAACTCGAGCCCGAGAGAACTGGGAAAGCAAAGAGGATAACTCTGCTCTTGCAGGCCTTGCCTCGTAAGATCAGGGGGCCTCTCTGCTATGTAAGCTGGGAGCACTTAAGAACTATGCGGCCGAGGAGGATAGGCGAAGATGAATTAGACTGCGTTTGAAGTGCCGAGTCTGTAAGATAAGCATCTATGTACCCTGTGAAAGAGTTTCTGCTGTTGTAGAAATGAGCTTGCAGCATCTGTCCAGTAGAGGAATACATACATGTGCTGTCAGATCGTGTGAGCAGAGGGACAGCACTACTGTCAAAAGCCTGAGGTCTCAACATCTATGTAAACTGAGGGACAGCTCAGCTGTCCAACTTGTGAATGTGTAAGATCACTAAGCATGCATTAAAAGCAACACAATGGCAACAGACAATAACAAATAAACGAAACCATGAAGTGCAGACAGCTTCCGTAAAAAAAAGCCACACGAAGGGCTTGGATGGGGGAGGGATGGGGTCAGTGTGGAAAAATTGAAGTGCAGGTACTATGAGAAGTGCTGGTACTCTCCAATTAAACTTATTAAGTCACTCTTGAGAACTGCAGGTACTCTCCCTCTCAAAATAAAAAAGTGCTGGTACTCAGTACCGGCCCATTTAAAGCACTGGATTGTGTCGAGAGGAGGGGGAGGGGTGGGGGGAGGACAATGGAGAAAGCGTCCGCAGATTTCTTCTTTAACTAAGCGCCCGCTTCATGATCCATTAAGCGCTACGTCTGTGCAGTGGGAGGAGGGGGCGGGGGAGTGGCTTGAACCTGGCAGCTGCTTGAATTATGGGTTCGGACTCTGTAAAGAGCAGGAACCAGCCGAAAGGCCACAGCAGACTTTGTGCATGTGTTACTGCACCGACGATGAAATCCGGTCGGACAAATAGGCTACTCGCCTTCCCTAGTAAGCATAACAGGCCCCAAGCACTTTGTTACTTTTAAGTGCCTGGCGTTTGCACTGCTCAGTGTTTTACGCACATTGAGTGAGGGGCAGCTGAGAGGGTAGAAAGGGTGCCCCACGGGCAATGCTTGTGTGATGAAGCCCCCTGGGGCACCCTGAAGCCTTTTCATGGACAATAATGTGTGTGCTCACCTCCATTTGCACTTCTGTAGCAGCGATTTGTGCACAACTATGAAGTTGTTCCTAGCTTGGGATATTTTGCTACATTCTAACCAACTATTTAATAAAATGTGCACAGCCAAATGATGAAAAATGTGAGTTGCGCAACTGCGAAATGGTAAAGTTGGGCTGTGCGCAAGGTGAGCATTAGGCAAAGGAATTGTGTGCGCGCTGAGGATGAAGTCACCATGCTGGCTTGTGTGACCCGTGTCTGCTCCTGATATCTGTGTACGTAGTCCACTGACAGAAGGGAGAAGAAACAGGAGCTTGCCTCCTGGGAAACTGTGCCGTCAGTGTACACTCTTGGGCTCCCTAGGCTATCCAGATCCATGTATGTTGGGGTGCAGTCCCAGCTGAAGTGGCCCATACTTTCAACTGCCTGACGCCCGTGTCCCAAAGTACACGCACAGTTCTACACATGCGACTTTAACCTACGACCACAGGCTCCAGATGGGCACACCATGTACACAAAGTGTCCTGGTAATATTTGCATTTTATTTATCACAGTGAAATCAAGAAAACATGTTTATTTTAGAGAACCCACCATTTCTTTCTCTATAATACTTCAAGCACTGAAGCAGCGTTTTAAGAAAAGGCGTAGTCCCAAATGAGGGCCACCTTTTTAGGACGCCAGGCCAATTTTTGATCCCAATCCAACCGTATATGTATGCAAAACTCTTCCGTGTAAAAGCCACACGAAAGGCATGAATGGGGGAGGAGGGAAACAATGGAGGAGGCGCCCGCCTATTTCTTCTTTAATTAACAGAGCGCTTGTGAACTATGAAGCGCGGCGTCCGTGCAGTGGGGGCAGAGGGGATGGGGGGGGGGGGGTTAGGGTACGCCGTGGAACTCTGGGACCTGCTCGACGCAACAGCACCGGACGTCGCCTTCCTCACCGAAACCTGGATGAACGCCTCCTCAGCGCCCGACATCGCCATAGCCATCCCGGACGGATACAAGATCACCCGGAGGGACCGCGTCAACCAGACGGGAGGAGGCATCGCCATCGTACACAAGAACACCATCCGCATCTCGACTAACTCCGACGAGACCGTCACCGCCGCCGAACACCTACACTTCCAGGTACACACTGACCCCAAGACCACCCTCCGAGGCACCCTCATCTACAGACCCCCGGGACCACGCACACTATTCAGCGAAGACATCGCAGACTTCATCAGCCCGCACGCCATGCCCTCCGCCGACTACATCCTCCTAGGGGACCTCAACTTCCACCTGGAGAACAACAACGACAAACACCACCGCCCTGCTGGACAACCTCGCCAACCTCGGACTCAAGCAACTGGTGAACACACCCACCCACTACGCCGGCCACACGCTTGACCCCGTCTTCTCTTCCAGCAAACACATCTCCTTCAGCCACGCCACCGGACTCCACTGGACCGACCACAGCTGCGTCCACTTCAGCTTCAGAAAGACTGCGACCCACCACCACCCGCAACAGGCTCCCGCCGGAGCTGGAGCAAGATCACCGCCGAGCAGCTCACCGCCTCCCTCAGCCAGAACACACCCACCAACACAACGGACCCAAACGAAGCAGCCAGCAACCTCGCCAAGTGGCTGACCGCCTGCGCCGACGACCTCGCACCACTAAAAACCCTCCCAGCAGACCCGGAAGCAAGAAAACCCCTTGGTTCACCAACGAACTCAAGGAATCCAAGAAGAACTGCCGCACTCTCGAGAAAGCCTGGCGACTCGACCAGACCACAGACAACAGGACCGCCCTCAAGCACGCCACCCGCAAACACCACCAGCTGATCCGTGCCACCAAGAAGTCAGCACTCAAAGAACGACTGGACAACAACGCCCACGACAGCAAGGAACTTTTCAGCATCGTCAAAGAGTTCTCCAACCCCAGCGCCGGAAACAACGACATCACCCCCTCGCAAGACCTCTGCAACTCACTCGCCGCGTTCTTCCACCGCAAGATCACCGACATACATAACAGCTTCGACGCACAGACCACGCACCCTACCGCCGAACCAACGCCCGCCACCACCACCCTCTGCAACTGGACCCCGATCAGCACCGAAGACACCACCCGCACGATGAACTCCATCCACTCCGGATCACCAACCGACCCCTGCCCACACCACGTCTTCAACAAAGCCGACGCCACCATCGCACCCCATCTCCGGGACATCATCAACTCCTCCTTCCACACCGCCACCTTCCCGGAGAGCTGGAAGCACGCCGAGCTTACCGCCCTCCTGAAGAAACCAACGGCGGACCCCACCGACCTCAAGAACTACCGTCCCATCTCGCTCCTTCCGTTTCCGGCCAAAGTCATCGAGAAGACCGTCAACAGACAGCTTGCCGCCTTCCTCGAGACGAATGGATCCTCGACCCCTCGCAGTCCGGGTTTCGGGCCAACCACAGCACCGAGACCGCCCTTATCGCAGCCACCGACGACATCAGAACCCTAACCGACAACGGGGACACAGCAGCCCTCATCCTCTTGGACCTCTCCGCGGCGTTCGACACCGTCTGCCACCGCACCCTAGTGAAGCGCCTCAGCAACATCGGAATCCGAGAGAAAGCACTGGAATGGATCATCTCGTTCCTCGCCGGAAGAACCCAGAGAGTCCGCCTCCCCCGTTCAGATCCGAGGCCACCGAAGTCATCTGCGGCGTTCCACAAGGATCTTCACTCAGTCCAACCCTCTTCAACGTCTACATGAGCCCCCTCGCAGCCATCGCACGCCAACACAACCTCAACATCATCTCCTACGCCGACGACACCCAGCTGATCCTCTCCCTCACCAACGACCCCACCACCGCCAGAGCCAACCTACACGACGGGATGAGAGACGTCGCCGACTGGATGAGGAACAGCCGCCTTAAACTGAACTCAGACAAGACCGAAGTCCTCATCCTGGGCTCATCACCCTCCGCCTGGGACGACTCTTGGTGGCCCCCGGCCCTGGGCACCGCACCCAAGCCAACAGACCACGCACGCAACCTGGGCTTCATCCTGGACTCCTCCCTGTCGATGACCAGACAAGTCAACGCCGTCTCATCTTCGTGCTTCAACACCCTGCGCAAGATCTTCAGATGGATCCCCACTGAAACCAGGAAGACCGTCACCCAGGCACTCGTCACCAGCCGACTGGACTATGGGAACACCCTCTGCGCCGGAACCACAGCCAAACTTCAAAAAGACTCCAGCGCATCCAGAACGCCTCCGCACGACTCATCCTGGACATCCCCCGACACAGCCACATCACCGGACACCTGAAAGACCTGCACTGGCTCCCCGTCAGCAAGAGAATCACGTTCAGACTCCTCACCCACGCACACAAGGCCCTCCACGACCTGGGCCCCAAGTACCTCAACGACCGCATGACCTTCTACACGCCCACCCGCCAGCTACGATCAACCAGCCACGCCCTCGCCACCGTACCACGCATCCGCAGAGCCACCGCCGGAGGAAGATCCTTCTCCTACCTGGCAGCCAAGACCTGGAACTCCTCCCCACTCACCTTCGGCGAACCCAGGACCATCTCTCCTTCAGGAAGCAGCTCAAGACCTGGCTGTTCGAGCAGTAACTTACCCCTTCCCCCAGCGCCTTGAGACCCTCCCGGGTGAGTAGCGCGCTCTATAAATGCCGTGATTGATTGATTGATTGATTGATTGGTAGAATGGTTTGAAACATATTTACCATACGAAATGGTCTGAAAGTAGCCAAGTATTTTTAAGTAAATATGTTACACAGAAGCTGTTCTGATTCAAAAATATAAGTGGGAACCTTCACTTTAGAATGGAGTACCCATGGGTGAGTATTGTTGATTTCTGGTTAGATATATTAGAAAAGGCCAGTAGTTGGCGCCGTTACCTCATAATTCATACTGTTTTCCATTGGAAAAAGTGTAGCACCATACACAAAGCGCTGGAAGAAAAAGTTTGAATGATACCAGGTGAGTAAATGAAGTTACCTAGCTAGAGAATCTAAATCGGCTGGCTGCCGGTCGTATGTGAATCGCTAGGACTATGAGGCTTCTAGAGGCAGGGTATAGATAATTGGTAATACCCAAGGCTGAGACTCTCAACCGGTTGCGGAGGACGACGGGACCGGCGCTTTGTCTGCCGTCGGGTCATCAGGGTGCCAGGCGGGAGGCTGGAGTCGAGCCTGGGGGGGGGGGATGGGGGGAGGACACCACCACCCGGGAGTGATGAGGAGTCCAGGAGGGGTCCTTTGCAGATTAGGCAGAGCGGGAGCACCAGGGGAGTGCAGGCAGCTCAAAGCAGGCTTCTTTGAAGATCGGGGAGAGGTCCTCGGTGAGCCCCCGATGTCAGGAGACGTCCATGGAGATTGGGGCAGCGGGCCCGCTTTGCGATGCGAGCGTGGACGGATATCTTGGACCGGAGAAGCGCTTGATAACAAAGGCCACGGGGAGGGCTGGAGGGATTGAGTGAGGTCCTTTGTAATAAAGGCAGGTGGGTGGAGGGTGATGCGCTCCCGGCCTGGACGGGCAGAGTGGGTGCTGAAAGACCACTGGTAAGGAGGTAGCGGAGCTGCCCTGCAGAGATCAGGCCATTTAACCTCCTTGTTACAAGGGCGAGGACTCCCGGTACAACATGGAGGTCTCCTGGCCGGAACGGTTCCAGGCAGCGCTTGACCAAAAAGACTGCTTGCGCCTTATCGCAGTTCTTTATTTAGACGCAGAAAAGGTGCGGGCGGAGGCGGTGAGAGAGAGGCGGCGTGCTGCTATCCGAACAAGACAAGCGTGCACGCCTCGCGCTAAAAGTAAAAAAAAAAAAAAAAAGTCGGCAAAAGTGAAAGTGTTTCCCTTGCGGGAGCAAGCAGCGCCAGGAGCGATAATTGCTAACACATGGCGCCAAAGCTCACTCCTGCAAGGGAATCGCCAAACGTGCACGCGTTGCCATTGAAAGCAATGCAACGCGTGCACGTTTTTAGGGCGAAAAGTGAACAGATTCCAAAAGGTCTTTTTCCTATGCAGCGCATGCGCGCTGCGTAGGTGAGACCTAAAAATGATCCAACCCAGCCCTGCTACACGTTCTGTGTGGCAGGAACGGGCCACTTCAATAGCACCTGGGGACAGCCCTCCATTTCCAATCAGCTAATCTTTGTTATGACATGCTAAAGCAACGGGTTACTTTTCACCTCTCCCATCACGGAAAAACCCGAAACAAATTACTACTCTGAGTCAGCAACACAGTTCCGGGAAATGAACCCAGAACTGGTTCTACATTTTCCAAAATAAAACCAGCCAGTATATAAATTTACTTATCAATTGAAGCATTGGATTAGCAAAGGTTATATATAAATGCAAGCAGAAATTAAAGCCTTCTCAAAACCAGAATCTACATACAATGTCCGCTAAACGTGTCAGCAGGGGCGAGGCTTCGGGGGGCGGGGGGTTGGGTGTTACAACCCCCTATACATTTATTTTCTGACAAACAGTTGGATACAGGTGCTTTCAGTCGGGTACGTTGAGGTGTCTGTCAAATTTCACCAGGATTTTTACGTACACAGACAAAAACGCACACACACTACTTTTCTCTGTGGTGAAAGTCTTCCAAAATACGTTTTCAAAATACTGTTTTCCTTCACTTAGTACCCCTATCAATCTGCATTCCTCTCCCTTTCCACTGCCCCTCAAGCCCCTCTTATGCACCCTGCCCTCGTATGATGCATTTTAACCTTATAAATCAGCGTGATTGCTGGAAAACCTGAAGCCCATCCTCCCCCCACCCTCTTACTGACCAAGCTACGCCCCTGCGGGTGTCAGAAAGAGAAGCATAAACACACCAAAACTAATATGGGAGCGTCAAAATAGGAGAGATTTTTTATACTATTAGTTTGACGTGGCCATAAAATCTGTGCCGCATGCAAAAGGGACAACTCGCGACTAATAAAGTCGAGTAAATATTCCAATGTTATCAGTTGGCTCCAGGAACACCTATCAAGTCCTGGCCTTTGGTTTCACAACCCAATATGTTAAGAATGTAGCAGTCCTGGGTTCACACTTCAGCTAAACAAACTGGACTAAATTCCTAAGTTACATTGGTTTGTAGAATGAAAATTTCGATTTGTTTAACTAAAGTATTCTAGATGGAATCGAGACTTCTGGTAACCTCGCATGTGTCATTGTTTTGGGATGGTCACAGTGTAGGATCACGTTTAAACAGGCAACAAGTTAATGCCAGATTTCAAGTCCATTCTGTATGGTACGGAACCATTTATATAGCACTTACTACCCTATGTGGGGCGCTGAAGAACTTGCCTACATGAGTAGCAGGCTACACCGTATAGGGTGTGACTCAGGAAGGATGTCTTTGTTTAGATCCAATGTGGAAAGTGTTTCCATGTCACGCGTGATGACCACTGAGGTGCTGGTATCGTTTTATGGGACGCAGCAGGTAGCAGTGCGGAGGATGGTAATGTGTGAGACAGACATGCTGGTTCATGGTTTTCAATATACTGGTAGCTTTGAACAGCTCTGCAGGTCCCTTTATGGTATTTCATATGATATAGTCTCCAGAGCTGGTTACTGCACTAGGACGTCTATTCTGAGATTTTGAGTGTAAGTGTGGTCCTTAGCTAGCATGTATGGAGGGAGAGAGAACTGGAGAGATCCGTTGGGATAGAATTTCTATTATCATCCCATATTTGAGTGTCTTTGAGAGATGTAAAGAAGAAGTCATACTGTACAGATATTTGGGACCTGCAGTGGCAGACTATATTCAAGTATTCTGAATCGTCCAGCAAAGTGAGTCAGATCCCTTCAGTTATTCCATGCCTGCTCATTTGGTGCTGGGTATTTTTTGGGGGGCTGTACAGTGCTGGTGTTGGACAACACTCATAGGAGATATGTCTTATGTGAATACAAGAAGTATAAGTTCTAATTTGTTGCTGCCTGTGCATATTATGGTTTTAGTATGATTGCAGGCCATATATGTTATATATGCAAGTACATAATTCTATAATGCAATGGTCAACTGTAGGTCAGCCCTTTTTAGCTTACCTGCATACCGAAAGCATTTTGCTGGTTTTGTTTGCAATTCATGGGTCGAACGCTGAGGATTGCGCTTAAGGATGTAACTGTGCAGTTCTCTAGGAACCTGCCATATTTTCAACTATCTTCAGAAGTGTATATTTTCCTGAGACCTTCAAATGTTGGCTAGTAGCGAGTACCAGAGCTTGGCAGCTTATAATGAGAGCAGTGCCTCCCTCCTACGGATTGCTTATGGTACAATGCTATGTTAAGTGGTGCAAGCCTGGAGTGCAGTGTTCGGTTTGGTTTGTACTGCTTGCATTTAGCTTGCATGTATAGCGGTCCTTTTCCTTGGGAGGCTTTGAGGACAATACAGAGTGCCATGACCATTGCCCTTCCAGCTATATTATGTATCTGCAACATGGGCTTGACACCTTTTCTACTTTTCTTTCTAGTCCTTCTGCAGCACAAAGTAAAACAGTGTTAGCTGGGTCAAATAATTCCAACATCCCAACAAAAGGGCCCAGAACCGATCTATACAGTATATATACTGTATCGTAACAGGTTTAGGTATCCAAAGTATAGTACCAGGCTTACCTCTATCACAGTACACTTCGGCTCAAAATTCTCAATATCGGTTTGTGAAAAATGATCATAACGCAACCTATATGTCACAGGTCCTTCATTCTCTCCTCTCCCCCACAGAACTCTATCTTGCAATGCAAGCCCACACACCCATCTGACAACAGCCAAATCAGTTTTTTCAATTGGTTTACTTTTTAACAGAGACCGACAATATAACAGATATGCATAAAGGGAAAATAATTACAGAAAGGACAAAACTAAACTCAAATCTTTGCAAAGCAGTTTAGGGGACTGAAGTAAACAAATTTTGTAGCCGTCTCATGAACGTCATAAAGGGGTCGCCAGGGATCGCAGCTGCGGCCCCTTGCATGTCCCTTGCCTTAACAGTGGCAATGTCAAGAACACAGGGGAGCCTTCATCCCTTATTTTCTACATGTTCCTCATTATACTAATAGGGACTAATATTCTATTATTCACTATTAGTGTAATAAACAAATGGTACACACTTCGCTGGAACGGGACCTTTGGTGGCAGCTGTGGTAAGGAAAAATGGTTTTAAATATAGGTTGGGTGAGAGCGTGTTTAAATGAGATAGAGCATGTGTGAGCAAGTGCGTCTGTATGTGTAAGCATCTGTGTGAGTGAAAGTGAGCGAGTCAATGACAGGTAGTGAGTGAGATTGAGGCCCAGATTTGATATTCTTTGATGCAAGGCAATGCTGCCCCAAAGTGGATAGGCTGCTTTGCATCAAAGAGTCATGTGTCAAACCACACACCCTTGTGACACAGCAAAGGTGTGTGTGTTTTCCAAAGCATGGGTTTTGTACTTGAAGAGGCCCCTTCCAGTACAAAAACAGTGCCTTAAGGCTTTTTCCACTTTGCATGTGTGCAGTGCAATGCAGCACACATGCAAAGTTGGGAAAATGAGGAGAAATGAAAACATTTCTCCTCATTACGCCTGCCTCGAGGAGGCATAAGATTTTGGCACAAGTTCCTGTCCACCAATGTTTGAATAACACGATTTCCGTCATAACTCATGGGTGGTTGCATAGGAATGCCTATGCACCACCCATGGAACGCCCCCTTGACGCAAAATAACGCGAAGCATTGCACAGCGCAACTTTGCGTTACTTTGGGATACAGTCCAAAGCAAAGCATGGTTTGCACTGGTTAGTATATCCCAGCTTAACACCTTGTGCTGGGTTTGCATCTCAGAAGTGATGAAAATGTGGCACAAAGAGGTATTAAACCTGGGCCCGAGTGTCAATAGGTATGACTGAGATTAAGAGAGAATGCAAGTAAGTGCGAATGAAAAGGAATAAGTGTAAGGGGGTGTAAGAATGTGAGTGAGAATGAATGAGAGAGTGTGAATGGGACTGTGAGCAAGAATGTGATCCGATGCTTCGAAATTTGTAGTTGGCCCAGAAACACTGAAGGTCATTATTGTCTTCTAGAGATACCTAGGGCAAAATACTGATGCTGGCATTCTTGCAGCAATTCTTAGTATGGCAGGAACCAGTTATAAAATACTGGCACACAGTGGGCAATTCTTGGCATAAAGGGCACTAATGGTAAAATACTGGTATCAGCCAACTACAGGTAATTCATGACAGGGAATCTGTGGAAAAATACTGGCATACTGGAGGCAATTCTTGGCATATGGACACCATGGGAAAACGCGGATATTGGCACAATGGAGGTAATTCTTGGTATAAAGGCGTACAACCTGTCATATGGGAGGGTGGCAACCATTGAAAAAAGCTAGCCCTGACATCCTGAGGTCCTATTTGACATAAGGGTCACCTATGGTATACAGATGGCATACATTTCAAAATTCTGACACTGGCATATTTTGCCAGTTTTAGGTCTGGGATTTGATTTTACTAAAATATGTGCAATATACTTACAGAAAGGTTCTTTCAGCTACCTCTCTTCATCCATTGGTCTATTGTGTTATTCAAATGTTGCTTCAGCCCACTAAAGCATAACGCATGGGGCAGTGAGGCAGTCTACTTAAGCCAATGGTTAACTTCACTATGAAGGACTGCACTTTGCTCTTTCACACAGAGCACATGCGCAAACAAGCTAGTTCCCTTCAGAGCTAGTGTTTTTGTTTTTACTTTATAATTGCGTTACTGTTTCCTTTGTGTTTAGAGCCTGATGTGATAGCAGCAGCTTCTGATGTGAAAACAAGTCACATTGCATCTTTATCAGATCCCATCTCCTGCCAATGCTGTTGGAAATTCCTTATGGAGCGTTTTTCAGAACAGAGACTATCTCCATTTGAAACTGTTCTGTATAAGTTATCCCGATTTCACTTTTTTGTCTCTTTCGCTTCCTTCTTCTCTCCTTTCCGTCTTATCCCCTTTCCTGCCTCCTTTCTTTCCAATCTGTTCTTTGCAGCCTTACTTTCTTGCCTCCTTTCGTTTTGTTTCTTTTTTGCCTTCCTCCTTTCTTTCTTTCTTTTCTTCTTGCTTTCTTTCATTCATTCCCTTCTTTTTTTCCCTTCTTTCGCAAGGACAAGAA
This sequence comes from Calotriton arnoldi, assembly GCA_963921515.1. Taxonomy (NCBI): domain Eukaryota; kingdom Metazoa; phylum Chordata; class Amphibia; order Caudata; family Salamandridae; genus Calotriton; species Calotriton arnoldi. Next base: position 804,273 of record CAWUFW010004060.1, read on the forward strand.
GCTGGCAGCCAATGCCGAACTGATTGACTTTTTTAGGTCTGTGTTAGCCAAGACCTTTTGAATTTACTAAAATTGTGTGTATAGCAGTTACCTATAGGGGTTTTCAGCCACACCTCATCCTTTAGTCTGAGATTGGTGTCATTCACGTTTCTTTCACCCACTCCAACATGCAATAAGGTGCAATGTATCAGCCTACTTCAGCCATTGGCTGACTTCACTAGGAATTACAGATTGATAGCCTTTCAACAGGAACACATCCACTCACAAAGTAGTTCCCTTCTGTGCCAGGAAGCACTATGGTAATGTGTGTGTTTTTTTTTTTACCCCAAAAAGTCGTTTGCCTGTAGCAAATTTTTTTTTTAGATTGATGAGGTCAATGGGTATTCCCAAACAAAGGTTTGCAAAAACCATGACAAAACAAGAATTGCCAGAAGGCTGGCGGTCAATGCCAGACCTATTGGCTTTGCCAATGCTTGTTGATATTAGAGGGTACCCATGGAACATGTGGGCACTCTTGACAAGATGCTGGTCCTAGCCCAACAGAGAGAATTTTTGACATATGTGGGCATCCATAGCACATTTTGACATATGTGGGCATCCATAGCACATTTTTACATATGTGGGCATCCATAGCACATTTTGAATGTCCGGTTTCATTGGCTTGGCACACCATGAAATCATTTAAAATTTTTATAAGTTCCCTTTCCGTGCCCATTAAATTTTGGTAAATTTATGTGAGAATTGTGCTTTAAAATGCACGATTTAACCCCATTCTTTTAAAACATTTCTCAGGAGGAGAAACCCTGTGGAAGAAGTCTATCTTACTCGCTTGGCTTGCTCACTACAATTCAGGGCAAGTATTATGCCCCAGAACTTTCAAAGAGTCAGCACCATAATATACAGGTGGTATCTAAAATAGACATTTGTTTGCGTTATTCTTTTATACTAATCATGCAGCTATTATGGGATTTAGGGATGTCAGTTGGTGTGATGTTAGGGTCATGTGCATGTCTTCCTGGAAAAATAATATTGGTCAAGGATCATGTCACTTCCTGCGATAACATTAATGTCAAAGGTATTTTTAAATTGTTAAGAAGCACCAGAAATGTGAGATAAAAATTAAAATAAGCGTTCAGAGCTGCATGAAACATGGCACTAAGCAATATGCAGATAAGGAGGATAGGAATTTGAACACGTGAAAAAACCAGTAAAAAACAAAACAAAAAAAAAAGGTAATCTTTAATACAAGAAGTGGGGAAGGGGATACATTCCTTATACATTATAAATCAGTAAGATTTAAACATGGTCAGCCACAGGACCCGACGCTGCCCAATAATTTCACCCATTATGACAGCGGTTCAGAGACTTTTGGCCTGAAGGACGCTGAATGTAACAGAAGGACGCTGAATGTAACACTAGGTTTGCCCTATACCCTGACTGGATTGACAAGTACCAATTCTTATGTGTAAAGTAAGATGTTATCACGCCAATTAACCTAGTTATGTACATGTCCCCTGGACTAAAACGGAACTCTCTGCCTTTTCCAAAGACCAACCCGATATAAGTAAAAACTCCGATGAATGGTCGCTAGTACAGAAAATATATTGTGCACAGACCAGTTAACATTGAATAACATAGTCCAAATGTTTTCCTGCATTCTCCCACCTGATATATGGAAGTAGTGAAGGAAAGAAAACTTTAAAGATGTCGACTAGACCAACATCAGTACAACAGGAGATGCCCGGGAAGCTGATGGTCAAGTGACTGATGAACTAGCAGCCCTGCCAGGCAAATTAATGATTACATTGCTAGAATTAGCGCCCCATAACAGACTAGATTGGACAAAAATTGAACTGTAAACAAGAAAAAGAATTGTAGCACCTTCTTCTCCCAAATACAACAGGTGTTCTCTGCCCAAAGTGGGATGGATGCTGCCGGCGAGGGAGCCCAACAAGCTCTCTCCAGTTGTTTTGTAAATGGCTCCCAAGAATGTACCATCCATACCCATCTGCAAACATGGGGAGTGAAGCCACTAAGTGACATATTCGCCAATGCCCAATATTGAGCTAAGGGACAGGCACAGGAAGAACAGAATAAGGATAAGAAAACCAAGGAGTTAACGAGTAAAGTGTTGCTCCAGTAACTACAGCAAGGGAGAGGCAGGCCCACATTCCGGGGACAACGGGAGGGAACAAGGGGATACTCTGCACCAAGTTATAACCCCAGAATGCCCAAGTAGATAATGGGTGCCACAATTTTAAGGACCCCAAACACTAGATAAGAGAATGTCAATTATCACAGAAAACTTACAAAGGAAGCTCCATGTCACGAGGACGTGCCCAAGGGGGATACAAAATTATTTTAACAAAGGGTCACAACAACATAATTATATGCCAAATAATGGCCCTTATGCTGAATATTATGCTACTGACACCACTTACCGGGGACACCAACAACACTATTTTGACAGACAGGCTAATGGATCCCAGAGGGTAATTGTCCCCTTACCCGATTATGATTTTGCCCAATAGGGTGGCCAGGGATGGAGCGAGGAACGTGTTAAAATTCCAAAGGATCCAAGAGGACCATATTTTGGAGCAATGATACAAGGACAAAGTGAATTTCCTCCAGGACACTGGGGCCACTAATTCCTCAATTTTTTGTAAAATAATCCCACATGTACCCCTCTCTGTGAGATACAATACATCTGTGGGTCTAACGTTCCCATACATAGCCCTGTCTCCGCCCAATATACATATACCCTTGGCCCAATAGCTGACAAATATTCTTGTGTTAACAGGTACATTCGCCCTTAACTTGTTGGGCATAGACTTACTTCAAAAATTGCATACAAAAATAAAATGCACCGCAGATGGCAAATATCTTGAATGTACCAAAACTCCTTTTCTCACTAATTTCTACTTTGCCCAACCCCAAACTACAGTACCTGAATGGGTTTTTGACAAAGTAGACAATATTTGGGCATCCGGCAAGAACGATGTGGGATGTATGACAATAGCATCTGTACAAATAACAGTGAAACAAAATGTTCCTCTCCGAGTGCCACAGAACAAAATATCACCAGGAGAACAGGGAATAGAAATAGTGGTACACGACTTACTTAGAACAAAGTGTTAGAGATACAGGGTTCCCCATGCAATAGAACAATCCTCTCTGTATTAAAAAAACAAAAGTGTAATGATCCCACTAAGAAAGATTTGTGTTTTTTATTCGCAGGCACTAAAAGCGCAACTTGACACCAACCACCACTCTCATACAATACATAGATGACATACTACTGGCCAGCACCAGCGAAAACAGACTGCGCTTCTGCCACCATTGCCCAATTAAATTTCCTTGGTACACATGGCCACAAGGTATCTCCCACTAAATAGCAATTTGTTCAAAAAGAGGTTGCCTATTTAGGACACCTCCTGTCGAAGGCAGAAAGTAGACTTGACCTTCGAAGAATGGGGAGAGAATGTGGCCTAACGGCTAGGGCGGTCGACCTCAGAGCTGGGGAACCGGGTTAGAGTCTCGGCAGGGACGCTCAACATTCTGCGATTCTGTGCAAATCACTTAATCTCCCCGTGCGTAACAAAAATGAATGTGTCCGTCTGTAATTAACTGGGGCTCATGTAAAGCGCTCTGATACCTCTGGGTCTAGTTCGCGCTATCACTATATAAAACTCCACAAAAAAAAAAAAAAAAAAAAAGGAGTGAAAGCTATATTGGACTGTCAACCCCATACAACACAATAACAAGCACAAGCCTTCCTGCGTACGGCAGGCTATTGCAGACAATGGATCCCTAACGTTTCCCTTCTTTCCAAATCCTTGCTAAACCGGACAACTAAATAAATTATTTGGTACAAAGTATATCTGTATGTACCTCACTCAGTAGATATACTGTTAAACAAAATGCAAACTCAACATTTGACAAATTCCAGACTAACATGTTATGAGTTATGTTTGTTTAGTCTTCATGTTACCAAACATCGATGTAAACAACTTAATCCAGCAACCCTCTTGCCCCTTTCCCAGAATTTTACTGCCTCATGATGGTGTACCGAAAACAGACCAAAGTGAGAATAAATTCACAGAACACACCAATGGAAGAAAGACGGTGACTTACAGGTTACAACCACTGCAGCCTATGCTGTTACCACCTTACACAATGTAATTGAAACTTGTAGATTATTAGAATTATCGGCACCAGCAGCCGAATTAACAGCATTAACAAGAACCTGTGAGCTGAGCAATGGATTAACGGTGAGCATATATACGGACAGCCAATATGCGTTTGAAGTTGCGCTTAACTTTGGAAGGCTTTGGGCAGAGAGGTTTCCTCATGTCTCAAGGAATAAAAATACAACATGGTCCACCGATTGCTAAATTACCGAATGCTTTATCATTTCCAAAAGGAGTAACTATCGTCAAATGTAATGCAAACAAAAAGATAGTAGATGACATAAGCAAAGGGAATGCTTTTGCTGATGAGATTGCCAAACAGACTGCACAGACTGTCATGTCATGAACATATGTTTCACAGCGAGTGTTTATTGAAGAGACAAAGTGCAAATGACTTCAGAAATAACGGGCATAGCAGATTTGCAAAAACAAGCAACTAAAGAAGGGTTACAAAAATGGCAACAATATGTTACCCTGGTAAATTGTTGTTGGAAGGGCCAACATGGTTATCGATTCATGCTACCTGACAAACGGCTATATCCTATAACATTGATGATGCACGGCACTTCCCATTTGGGAAGAGATGGCATTGTAAACAGCATGAAACTGTTTTGGGGAAACAATAGTATACAGAAAATTGCAAGTAAAATATTTAAAATGGCATGGTATGCACACAGTATAATGATGGCAAAAGAATTCCTACCCCTACAGGACATTTCGCACCTGCTGAGTCACCCATCGAACATTTTCAAATGGACTTTATTGAGCTGTCCTACCAATAGGTATCGGTATGTACAGACTGTGGTATGTATGTTCAACATGTGGAACAAAGGCTACCTACTAAGCGATGCTATGATCACAGCTAAGTGCTTGCTGAAAGAATCAACTTTGACTTGTATGAATGCTTTGCCACTTGCCAACTATAACGCGTCTCAGTCCACATGAAATAGTGACTGGACAGCCCCTCACCTGTTTGGGGGGGATGGGGAGGTGCCCCAAAAACATTGCTAACAACACAAATAACTAATACACTTCTCCAAGAGCATTGTGTTGAAGGGACAATAAGTGTTTTTGTCATTGATAAACAGGTGAGAGACACCTCTGGAGGGGCCTTGACACAATTTCAACCCGGCGAATGGGTGATGGTCAAGAACCTTCAGAGATCTAATTGCCTACAACCATGCTGTAAGGGTCCCGTACATATTCTGCTAGAACACAAATAGGCGAGAAATATAAGAATTGGATTCAAGCCTCAAATGCAAAGGGAGCTCTCTTGCCCTAGACCTTGCCACCGGCTGCAGCACATAGGATTGCTCCAACGATTGTGCCACCTCAGCCCAACAAGGACAGTGGCCCTCGATACAACCTGTGCCCATGCCCTACAGTAAGTCCATCTTCTTAACCCAAACTAATGCTAGTTTACTATTGGGTCTGAAGCCACAAAGTACTGGCGACCTCTCACGGCCTAGTGATGGGGAAGAATACGGAATAAAGGGGTCCAATTGCTCAGGAGGAACATTTAGGATGGAAAGGAACTATGCTGACAAAGAAATTGTGCATACCCTTTGCCCTGATCTTCACGTCATCTACTTGCATGATCTATACTTCCCGAAATAACTGGATTGAAATACCACACTTACTGAAGATCTGCACCACCACCATTCCAAAGTGTACCATGAAAACGTTGCCATACAAATAAACGCCTATCACAAGGAATTAAGTGTCTCGGCTTCTTGGATTTGCCTAAAACCTCCATCTGTCACACAACACAGGATGCATTTGTTGTCTTTTGAGTTTCACGCTTAAGGATTCTTATATTCTATTTAAAGCAGTGACCATCTGAGTTTCCTGGCCTGAGGGGTTACTAATGTCAGACGCAAATACAGAGATGAAATAGTGGTACTATTGGGCTTTTCCGCTGAAGGGGAAGGTTCATCCTACAGGGACTTCTTCAATGATAGTGTCTAAGTAAAACATAGAAACAATTTGTCCTAGGGAAGAATAGTTCTATTCCAAAAACCTCCACTTCATTTAATAATCCCCTGGTTTTATGGATAACAAGAGGACACAGGCAGTTATGTCTCGTATCAAACGGATCGCAAGAGATGGGACAGAGTAAATGCACCCGAGTATTCAGTCTGGTCAATGCCTCCTGGCTCTAGTTATCAGTAGCAGCAGGGGAGGACATTTATTGTGTCTATGGACAAAAGGCATACCCTTGGCTGTCCAAGGGTTGGGGAGGGTCCTGTTATCCGGGCCTAATGCTTCCCATCATTAGACACAATTCTAAAGAGCATGTCAGTAAATATATGCAAACAAACAGTATAGCAAGACGAAGAAGAGAGGTGGAGCAGAGCGATACCGCTGCTCAGGAGTTTGGCAATTTGGCACTAGGAAATCTATTTCTTCACTATTTGGAGCCCGAGGTTGGACTATCTTAAAGGTAATAATAGTTTTTGCAATATTAGTTATGTGTGAATATGCCGTCAGTTCGCTGTCAGGCATGTACCAAATTGTGCATTTGTCCACCAAGTAATGTTCACGTTTCAGGCGTCATGCTACAGCAGGAAGAAGTGGCCATACAAATGCAACTAAATATCGAACAGCAAAGTTATACCAACATGTTGACCAGTTGTTCATAGGGTGGTTTGTGGGGCATAAATATGATATTGAGCAACTGTTCTCCATGTTGTGTCTTCACCGTGATTTCATGAGCCATGCAGCTGTACAAACCCTGGCGTCGGCACATAGGTCAGACGAGGGTAAAAGTTCATTACCTATTTATGCTCGTTAGCGTCCCGTTTGTTTTCAAGAACTGAACAGGTACATAAGCAGTAGATATGAAAAACAAGAACAGCAGAAGTCGAAACCGCACCTGTCCTCACACCGTAAGAATGTATTCATGCTTTGCTAAGCAGGAGCTTGTGTATATATAAAGCGAAACGTACAAAACCTATTAGTCTTCTCAAAACCCTCATGAACGATTTGCTGTGCTTTATAAATCCTGCATAGATTGATATTACGTGCACACGTCTGACTCAGCTATTTCAATGTAGGTCAATGTAGTTCAAACAGTTCATAAAGATTGCGTCAGTTGGGTCTGGCAGAGCATACTTAGAAGCCCACTGCTTTGCATCTCCCAAGCCTATGCTTAAATAAATATCCCTCCATGACTGGGTTTGATTGCGGTCGCTCATTAACAGACAAGTGCACCCGATGGGTGCGTTCACATTGGGGCATGCAGCCACAACATACAGCGTACTGGCATTCTATGGGGGACTTACATTTAGTTACCAAAGTGCTCAAAGACCCGATACTTCAGATTCCTCAGAGATTCAATTTCAATTGAAGAAAAAAAGCGTACAAGCTAGTCCAAAAGGCACCACAATGCGCAATTTGAATGAAGGCTACAAAGTGTAGGGTAAACAAATATATGAATTAATATATTCCAATCATCACTACTGTTAGACTGTACTGCATCCAATCAAAACAGAATTCATGCTTGGGCCGCTCATGAATGAATTCCCGTATATATATATATATATATATATATATATATATATATATATATATATATATATATATATATATATATATATATATAGATGGCAGATTGCTGGACTCAAAAGATTTATGTGCCCACAGGGTTGTGGGGGTTGGGGGGAGGGAGGAGCACTAACTTTATAGAACAGTACATAGCGAGGGAGCATGTGGAATGGTCAGATTTCCCCCTTGAGCCAAAGCGGAATAAAGTAGACAAAAAATAACATGCCTCTGAAAGGAAGGCAGATTGATCTGGGTTTTTAAGCACTTTATTCCTTCAGAATCTAAGATGCAGAATTTTTTTTTTTTTTTTTTTTTTTTAAGTCTGTGTCTATTGCTGCTTGCTTTAACCAACTCCAGCATGCGCACTTAGTCCACTAAACGTGCATACAAAGGGTGTACATGACCAAACAGATCATGTATATGAATAAATAACCATGATGTCCAAAACGTCCCACCAAGATAGGTACATATCTCAGCGAGAACATAAGTCATCACAATAAACTCATTTAATAATCTTCCCACCCTCCCACAAGGTTCAGTTATCTTGCAGTGTTTATTTGCATCGAAAATTTGAGCAGAAAATGCCAAAGACCAGATCATTTTCGTACAACAATGTTTGTTACTAGGCTCTAGCACCCTTCAGACATTATCTCCCTAAGAATCCACCTTCAAACTGATCAAATAGATGCCTCTTCTCCCTAAAAGTAAGCCTGAATAAAACTGAATTCTCCTACAATTCACCCCCTCTAGGCCGAAAATAGATCAGCCCATTCTTATCCAGGAGCTTTACACCATCACTGCTGCTGCTTGCCACAGGTCTTATTTATGATAGTCATCTCAAACAGCTCTAATAAAGTAGCAAAAAACTCATTTTTTCCCAGCTGTACCTCCTAAATGAAAATTAAAACCTCCTTTCTCACAACAGACTTCAGAACAGCTGTCCAATCACTTCTACACCTTGACGGAGGGAGTGTGTGATTTTAATTCCTTCTATACATCACTTTTATTATTAATTTGGTGGAAAATAAATTTTTAATTTAAACTTCAGAAAAATATTTAGCTCAAGTGACAGAGGGCTGGTATATCTCACCATTTTCCAAAGCTGCTTTTGGGTTGCAAATTCCCTCACGGACATGGAAGGTAAAGTAGTCTGAGGAAGCAAAGCCTTAGCAAAAAGTCTGAGAAGGGGGCTATCCGCGCCCAAGTATTAGGACAGAAGCTAATCTAAGCCAAGTGAACGGCTGTAACTGGTGAACCGCAATCTCAGATGGGTCGGCTTCCACAGTACGATCTGCTGGTCACCAAAATAGGGGAACACTGAACTTCACAACCCATAACTCAATGACAAGGGCAGGAGCAGACCAGACAAACAAGAGTCATTCAATCTACCCCCAAGAGAGAGTCATACAGACAAAACATATTTGCACCATAGTCTCCAGAAACAACAGAAAATAGCTGTTCCTCCTTCTCCCATCTCTAGTACTGGAATTCCAACCATACAACGGGTTGCTGTGCTTTTCTGCTATGACTATATTACCAGGTTTTAGTGTTAGCTTCTGTTATTTTCCATTTAGGACCTTTCCTTCCATAGTGTTAATGTTAAAAATAATTTATAAAGCGCGCGTACACCAGGTGGCTTCATGGCGCCATAGAAGGCTCTAAGTGCTATCCAAGAGAACATCAATCATAGGCTTGTGCAAAAAGCCATGTTTTAAGGGACTTCCTAAATTGCAGGAGGTTTGTGCAAGACCGTATTTCCAGCGGGAATGAGTTCCACAGTTTGGGGGCGAGAATAGCAAATCTGCGGCCTCCTTGACGCACCCGCTTGAATGTCGTAGTGATGAGGAGTGAGGTGGGCAGAACGCAGGTTACGTGAGGGAGTATGCCTAGATATCAGGCTATTAATAAATACGGGACTATTGCCATGCAAGGATTTAAAAATGAGGCAACCTGTTTTAAAGGCACAGCGCTGGGAGATGGGGAGCCAGTGCAATTTCTTCAGCAAGGGAGTCGCTGGTTGCCATTTAGGTTGTCGAAAGATCAGTCGGGCTGCATGATTTTGGGACATCTGAAGCCGTTTAAGCAGGTAGAGTGGCATGCCCAAGTACACAGAATTGGCATAGTCCAGATGTGACAGGACGGTGGCTATTATGACCTGGATCAGGGCTTCCTGAGTGAGAAGGCGGTGTATCTTCCTGATCTTGCGCATTTGAAAAAAACACTTAGAGATAACCGCACCGACCTGGGTTTTTAGTGAAAGGTCATTGTTGAGGGAGACTCCTAGTGTTTTAGCCGAGGGGGAAGGGGAGGGAGGGGGTCCTAGCTCTGGTGGCCAGTAATGGGGACCCCAGTACTTGTAACTGTCCCCAGTGAGAACAAGCTCGGTCTTACCAGGGTTCAGTTTAAGATGGTTGAGGTCCATCCATTGTTGGATGTGCCGCATTGTAGCCTGAAAGTCCGTGACCGAGTTGTGTGAGTTGTCAATCCTAAAGAGTAGTTGAAGGTCATCTGCATAGTTAAAAACAGTCACCTTCCTATCTTTAAGGGACTGAATCAAGGGGGCAATATAAAGATTAAATAAGTGGGGAGAAAGAGGCGAGCCCTGTGGAACGCCACAGGTAGTTTTGCGTGGGGGAGCCAAAAAGTGACCTTGACGAACGGCCTGGGAGCGATCTTCCAAAAAGGAAGTGAGCCAGAGAGCCGCCGTAACTTGAATACCAGCATGTTTGACACGGTCGAGCAGAATAGTATGGTTGACCGTGTCAACGGCGGCAGAGAGGTCCAATAATACCAGTGCCTGAGGAGAGCTTCTGTCTGCGTTGTCCCGGAGAGTATCCAGGACAGCAAGGATTACAGTTTCAGTGGAATGAGCCGGCCGAAACCCTGCCTGATGAGGGTCCAGGTATTTAGATTCCTCCAAGAAGTTAGATAAACATTTAGCTACATGGGCTTCCAGTACCTTCGCCAGGAATGGAAGCAAAGAGATCGGGCGGTAGTTAGACAAAAGCGCGGGATCCGCTCCAGATTTTTTTAGGAGGGGTACCACTATAGCTTTCTTGAAGGCCATAGGGACTTGGCCAGATGAAAGTGACTCGTTCAGGAGGGCGAGTGCAGGGCCCGGGTAGACTGCAAGGCAGTCCTTAAGTATATGTGGTGGGCAGCAGTCAGAAGGGGCACCTGATTTGACTTTTACGAGGAGATCCTGGAAGGTCTCAGTTCTGATAGAAGGGAAACAGCTAATACTACAGTTGTTACTGTGCAAGACAGAAGGGTTCAGGGTGGAAGAGTGCTTAGGAATACTAGCTTTGATAGTAATAATTTTTTCAATGAAATAGTCATTTAAAGAATTGCACAATGTTTGGGAGGGTGTAGCCTTCAAAAGGATTCTCTCAGGATTGGCTAATTCAGTAATTATGGAAAAAATTTCTTTAGAGCTATTGTTGGACTTCAGGATATGCGCAGAAAAATGAGCGGCTTTGGCCGTAAGGATGCTCTTCTTGTATTCCTTCCGTGCTGTGGTGTAAAGGAATTTTTTGTCGGGGGAATACTTCAGTCGCCACTGCCTCTCTAGTTGGCGCAAAGCCAATTTCTGGATTTTAAGTTCAGTGGAGAACCATCGCTGTGCGTCTGCGCGACGGGCTAATTTGACTTGAAGGGGTGCGTGCTTGTTACTGGCATTAAATAGCCACTCGGATATGTTCATTTCCGTGGCATTGATGTCAGTGCCAGGGGATGGGGCTGTGTTGGATAACGTGTAAAGGAAATCTTTTTTATTGACATTGTTCCATTTTCTAGCAAAGCTGCCTTCGGCCGTACTAATTTTCTCGCTGGCCGGAAGAACAAGTGTAAATTTTATTAAATGGTGATCAGACCAAATGCAAGGGACAATTGTAGGGGTAGAAGTGGTCAGACCAATAGTCCAGACTTGGTCAAGGATATGCCCTTTCAAATGAGTAGGGGATGGGACTTGTTGGGTAAGGTTTAAATTTGTAAGGAGATCAGACATCTCAGCTGATTGTACCCCTTCCTGAGGGTCATTGTACCAGTAGTTAAAATCGCCTACGAGAAGGACCTTGGTATGCTCAATCACGAGTTTAGCCATCTGTTCACTGAGTGAGAGGGGAAAAAAAGGCATCTGATGAGGTGGCCTGTAGATTAATACGCAGACGAAAGTGAAGGCTCAATTCCAAGGTCGGTCGTTTGGCTGAGGTTCAATGGTCAGACAATACAAAAATCTCAACCTTGCCTTGTAGAATTCTTACAATTCTTAATGCCACAAATAAATGATGAACAAATGCGGTCACTGGCCAACAACACAAGGAATCCAATTATAACAAATATTTCCAGTTTGAAAAAGGGTGACCTCAGTGCCCTCAAAAACAAATGTTTGGCATGGCTAAAGCAAAATGTTTGACATGGCTATGTGCGGTCTGAGGCACTGAATATTTTGAGAATAGAAGTTTGAGCGGCCAGGGTTCATCACTTCTCATTCCAAGATGAAGCTACTGATGTGATGCACAACAGCCTCACTGGACAACTAGAAACCATGGGCATTGTTTCAGATGCAGATTGATGCTTTGGGCTAGAAAGTGACTCATGATCGAGGCTGAATAATCCATGTGTGTGTTTTAAATTTCCAGTGCCCCTGTTCGAAATGCAGTCAAGGTTAAAAGAACAGAGGCTTGCTTGAAAGACAGATAAATGCAAAATTGTTGGTCTGATTCAGAGATGAACACATCAATGCCACAAATTACAAACTACACGTGGTTTCAAGGAGTTTCAAAAGCCCATTTGACAAGCTCCAAATGATATGTGAAATAGTAACTAGAATCTTGCAAAGCTACTGCACAATTTCATACACCAAAAGTGTCACGATTCACTCCCTGCATTCTCGTGCCCACCACCAGGGGGCTGAATTGTGGGGGTTTCTAGTGTTCTAATATGCTTCCAGACACTCCCCTGCATGCATATCCTGACTTCCAGGCATTTGGACACCATTTGGGACATCCATTCCCTATCCATGCCGGGTTTTGTGGAAGCCAGTCTGCTCATGCTGCAAACTACATTACCTATAATCCCCTGCTCACTGCTTTGTCTCCAACCCCTGCAGGCCAAGGATGGGTGGAGGAATTCAGCTCACCTGTGGCTGGCTGCTGCTAGTCTGCTCACACCTGATGCATGTGATTACTGTGAGCTTTTTTAAGCCTCAGCTCCATTCAATCCAGTGTTGGTCATTGTAGCCGTTTGCCGGTGAGACCAGTCCTTGTTCCTGAGCTTTTGCTATTCCTGGATTCCTGAGCTATAGCCATTCCTTGTGCCTGAATTAGCACTGCCTGCAGTGCTACCTGGTTTCCTGAGCTATAGTTAGTCTTTGTTCCTGGGCTTCATCTATTTCTTGTTCCTGATTTGCACTGCTTGCAGTGCTCTCTTGACTCCATGTTTCCTGAGCTGTAGCTATTTCCTGTTTCCTTGAACCAGCACTGCCTGCAGTGCTACCTTGACTCCTGAGCTTTAGTAATTTCCCTGTTCCTGAACCAGCACTGCCTGCAGTGCTACCTTGACTCCTGAGCTTTAGTAATTCTCTGTTCCTGAACCAGCACTGCCTGCAGTGCTACCTTGACTCCTGAGCTTTAGTAATTCTCTGTTCCTGAACCAGCACTGCCTGCAGTGGTACCTTGACTCCTGAGCTTTAGTAATTTCCCTGTTCCTGAACCAGCACTGCCTGCAGTGCTACCTTGACTCCTGAGCTTTAGTAATTCTCTGTTCCTGAACCAGCACTGCCTGCAGTGCTACCTTGACTCCTGAGCTTTAGTAATTCTCTGTTCCTGAACCAGCACTGCCTGCAGTGCTACCTTGACTCCTGAGCTTTAGTAATTCCCTGTTCCTGAACCAGCACTGCCTGCAGTGCTACCTTGACTCCTGAGCTTTAGTAATTCTCTGTTCCTGAACCAGCACTGCCTGCAGTGCTACCTTGACTCCTGAGCTTTAGTAATTCCCTGTTCCTGAACCAGCACTGCCTGCAGTGCTACCTTGACTCCTGAGCTTCAGTAATTCCCTGTTCCTGAACCAGCACTGCCTGCAGTGCTACCTTGACTCCTGAGCTTTAGTAATTCTCTGTTCCTGAACCAGCACTGCCTGCAGTGCTACCTTGACTCCTGAGCTTTAGAAATTCTCTGTTCCTGAACCAGCACTGCCTGCAGTGCTACCTTGACTCCTGAGCTTTAGTAATTCTCTGTTCCTGAACCAGCACTGCCTGCAGTGCTACCTTGACTCCTAAGGTTTAGAAATTCTGTTCCTGAACCAGCACTGCCTGCAGTGCTACCTTGACTCCTGAGCTTTAGTAATTCCCTGTTCCTGAACTAGCACTGCCTGCAGTGCTACCTTGACTCCTGAGCCTTAGCTCAATTCTTGTTCCTGCCCCAACACTGCCTTCTATGCTACTTTGTTTTCTTGCTTCCTGAACCTGCACTATTCTAGTATACCCTTGCAGCCTCCCCTTCTGTATATCCTTTTCCAGTCCCTGCCTTTCTTCCCATTTCCTTGGTTCCAGTTCTAGTTTGCTGTCTTTCTATTCTGCTGTCTTGCTTATGTTACCTTGTATGTTTGTTACCTGCTTTCTGCCAAGTGTGCCCTGTGTTTTCCTTCCTTTCCTGTTAAGCACTCCTTGCTAGCTCCTTGTCTATTGTGCTTGTGTTTAGTTCTACCCCTTTGCTGTTACTGCCTTTCGTGTTCCTGTTTGATTGCCAGGATCCGTGGGCACAGCTGACTACATAGGTGGTGTTTTTTGTTCACTATGAGTATTGTCTTTGAGTTACAGTTATAACATCACCATAGGTATAAGCTCCACAGACCCTAACTTTGCATACATATCCTATATGTGGGTATTTTCAGTCAGTATCTGTAACAGCAATTGTGGGTGAGGAACTTACTGAGCTTCAGACTTACCGTGTGGAGCTCCTGTGTGCTTTACCCCACATTCCCTTTATTGTTAATGTTGTATTATATATATGTCTTGCACGTTCGTCCTGGGTGTAGTTAGTCTGAATGCTAAATCACCTCTGAGGGCCTGTCCTTTCTGAGTCTTACCTCTCTTATTCTCTTATACAGCTTCCTCTTTGGATTCCCTTTCTCCTTTGACTCGCTGTGTGATCTTGGGCAGCTCTGTACCTAGTATTCTGCCTACTTTGTCTTCCCCGGCACCAGTCGTTGCCAGAGTCCCTGACACATGCCAGTGTCCCGGACTGAGTCCTGACAAAAAGAGCTGTACCAGCATACTCAAGCACTCAATGACATCCCTACTGCTAATAATCGCATAAGGTAGAATTTGTAATTTCACTGCCCTAGACTTCCAATAACAGGAGTGAGAGATAGCACTCCCTTAGTATCGGATTGTCATCCAGGACCGCTAATATAAACATGAACTAGCTCGTCATTCATTCATGTTTACTTTACAGTCTTTACTGCTGGCCCTCCAATCAAAATATGTTTCGTTTTCCACCTCCAGCATTAAGACTTCAGTTACTTTTGCAAGGTTTAAAATAGTCTATCACTCATGGTTAGTTTGAACATCCTCCACACTTGCTGTTGGGCAGAACAGCTGGCAGCAGAGGAGAATAATGCTCAAGTACCAAGGGAGTTCTCACCAGGGGACCGTTATTTGCCATTGCATCTCCCACCACAAACACCATAATCACCAGGCACCAAAGACACCTGCGTTCACATTCACACCCCTGCAATTAGAGCAAGGAACCGTGGTGTCATGGTGACCAATCCCCCGACCATGCCAGAGTGCACCCAGTGGGTCTAGCTTCCAGCAAGGCACACAAAGGTAAATCACGAAGACCAAAGCCTCACAATATTGTCAGGCCAAAGGATGGCCGTATTCACTTGCTGTGCACCACGTCAAAACATGCCAGCTAAAAACAAATATCAAGAGATAGGCACTGTTGCTTTATGAAGTGGATTGTGTGGCACCTATGTAAATGACAACCTTGTATGGTGCAGAGATAGCAGGGACTGTGTCTAGAGCATTGGTTCTTAACCTGTGGTCCGTGGAACCCTGGGGGGGTCCACGTCTTCTTAGAAAATGAAATATTAACAGATTAATAAAGTGTATATAAATAAAGAACCAAAATGTAAGATTGAACATTTTAAAACATTCTGTAAATGTGAAGGGATTTGAAATTGGAGCCTAAAAATTAAGTTAGTACCCTCAGATTCATTTGTGAAAACAGCATAAGTGCATCAAACAGAATTCAGTATGGATGATGAGTGGCCTCAACTGAATTAAGATAAGCACCAACCTAATCATTAAAACTAAAATGTTAATTTATGTTTGAGAATTAAATAGAATATTTCATCATTTGTTTGTTTGATAAATCCTTGTTTCTGTATTTTTTGTGCATTGTTTTGCAGTTCAGATCATTGTAAATGCTTAGGCTCAGGTCCCCAGCTTCCAGCAATGACTCAGTGGGCGATTCCAATGATTCGGTTAGTAGTAGGGTTCCAAGTAATGATTAAGTGGGGGATCCACAGAAGATAACATGTTAAGAACCCACTGTTCTAGAAGATATCTGCTGGCAGAGCCTGTTTAGTGCAGTTACTGTGGGTGATGTGGTTATAAGAGAATGCTAAAAATGCTGTAAAAACGACACAAAAGAACAGATAGGTAGGCAGTGAACGGAGTTAGTGAGGCAAAATGTATATTTATACCTAAATTCATCAAGCTTCTTGCACTAGCTCCCCATTACCTACTGAAAGCCAGGTCAGGTTAAATTTTGGGAAAATACCATGTGGCATTCCTAGTAAAGAGTTACAGGAATACATATGACCGGTACAAAATGGCTGGTATTTTCCAAGGTGTCCTTGGAAAAACAAATCTGAAAAGAACTAGGAACATAATTATCACTAAACGCATTGTGTAAAGTCTTATATAGGTGGTTTCTTAGATAGTCAGCTGAAAGCAAGGAATTGGTATTGTAACCATACTTTAGGACTAGGCCTCAACTTGCTCTAGTATTTGTGTTGTGTAGGTTATAAGAGCCATTATGTACTTACACTATACCCCTAGACAGAATAAATTGGGATTACAGTACAATAAAATTCTATCGCCACCATTTTCAAGTCTTTTGTCTGTACGGACTGTGTTTGAGTGATGTAAAATCAGCATCCTGCCAAAGACCAAACTTGGACCAGTGTGAACATGAAGCCTAATTAGATTTCCCCACGCTAGAGCTACCACAAGTTAATTAGGGCGACAATATGCCTTTATGAACAGCTCATATCTGTATAAGGAGATATTCGTCCTGTAGCTAGCATATGGGCCCTTCGTAGGGAACTTAAAGTGGCAGCACTGATGGCAGCCACATTATCTTACAAATACAACAGGCATTTCCGTCTGAATTCCTAGATCATATTCATGTTGTCACCTTCAAACACCTTTCTTTGTGATTTGTTATTGGGTACTGGGATGTTGACTCTAAACTTACAAACATTGGCACAGCGCTAGTTTTTATCACATAAAAATATTGTTCTCCATATTTCTTCACTTATGGCATGGAATCTCATTCCTATTTGAAACAAGCATTGAAAATGCAATAGGTCTCGCCTTTAAGTTAGAGCGTTTGGCTTTGCTATTGGTATTGTATTTTAGCTATGTGTTATTGAGTGTATCAAGATTTGCCGTCCAGCACCACCGAGTCACTAGTTCAATAGTACTTAGTAAATTAAAGGACACATTCATTTTTAGTAGGCACGGGGCGATTACGTGATTTGCTCAGAATCACAGGATGCAGAGCCTTTTGCATAGTGTACATTTCTAGACTTGCATTTGTTTTCTAGTTGCACTGCTTAACCCCCACTTTTTTAAAACATGTATTTTATTTTCGGAAATCCCCCGGTACTGCATAACTTCTGCTGGAGGCCGCTTTCGTTCCCCGCTGTTCACTCCTCCTTTGGCAATTGTATTTTCTGATTAATGCACAGCTCCCGCCTCCCACACTGCAGATTTGTCGGGTACATCCCCCCTCCCCGGATTACACAGGCCCCCCCAACACCCACTCAATGACTACACTGCCTCTCTCCCTCATCTAGCCTTCGCTGCATGTGGTCTCTGAAGATGAACTCCACGGGGTGGGGGGCGGTCCGGATGCGAACGATTATAAGGCTTTAGGGCAATGACGTATTGTGACCTGAAGTTTGAGGCTGGGAGGGGTGGCTTTGGAGAATGCGGTAGTGTATGTAGACCAGGGAAGAAATGAGGCTGTAGCAGATAAAAGATAAATACACGGGCATGCGAGCAAATTCCGGGAGAGCGGAGGCGAAGTGGGAGGATGGGGGGGGACGAGGAAGTAAGGGGGGAGAGGAGCAAGCAGATGGCAAGAGGAAGTACAGCATGGAGGGGGGAGTGTATAGGCATAGCTGGAGAGGAGAATCGCCCCTCAGGGCGAGATGGCGCACAAAACGAGTAGTGGTGTTGCTAGAGTGCACGAGTCCTTGGATTTGATAGCCCAGTGGGTTCTGTGAGCTGTAGTGATCGTTTCTTTAATGGCATCAAATGGACCACAGCGCATCATGACAATAATTTGCAACTGGATAAAGTCGGGACTTAAAAGGTTAATGACCTGGCGATGGAGGTGGCAGATGCAACATGGGAGGGCTGAAAGGTGAGGCGAGCGGGGCTGCGGCTCGCTTTAGGGTCTAGTTGGGAGTAGTAAGCGCTATACACGAGGAGGAAGGTGGGTAGAAGGTGATGGTGAGATAAGATTGAAGTGCAGTGGGCGAGCTGAGAGGGGGGGCTGGATGGGAGAGAGAGCTGGTCAGACTTCAGAAGTGGAAAGAGAGGGGTCGAACTAGCATGTTGGAGGAGAGGGCGATAAAAAGTGAAGGGTGGGCAGACGGAGATGGCGAGACGAAGTGAGACCGGAAAGCGAAGATTGTGATTCGGGACAGATGGAAATAGGGTGAGGGGCCAAAAAATGGGACGTGCACATGCGTAGTGATGGGGTGGGTGGAAGATAAGACCCAGAGGTAGAAAGTAATGTGGTGTATAGAACGCGCTGAGCAGGCAAAGTGGGGAGGACAGAAGCGTGAGACGGAGGGGAGGCGGGAAGGGGTGGCCACGCGGCGAGGTGGGGACAAGTAGAGAGTGAATCGGGGAGAGGGCGAGTAAAGTGGATAGAGACGGAACAATGGGGGCAGAGCCAGGGAGAGGGCGGAGAAGGAAAAAAAAAAAACACCCGCTTGGATATCAGTAAAAAGGAGATTCATGAAATGAGCGGGAGAGGGGGGCTAAGAGGGCGGAAGAAACGTCTGAAGGGGAACAGTAATTAAGTAAATAAACAATCGCGGCCGAAGCGGACCGCGCTCAAAATTATAAACAAGCATGGCCAAAGCGGACCGCGCCGAAAAGGAACAGTAATTAAGTAAATAAACATGTGCGGCCGAAGCGGACCGCGCTGAAAATTATAAACGCTCCGAATGTAAGTAAAAAAATAAATAAGTAAACGGAGCGCGGTGTCCACATACAACTCCGAACATCGGGCTTCACAGCCAGAATCACGAAAAGAAAGTTCTCTCCCACTAATTAAAGGAGACAGTATCACGCCGCAAGTAAAGCATCCAGTCCGGGTGGGCGGGGCCAAAAGAGGACAGGGCGGTAACCAGGAGGGACTAAAAAGCCTCCGGTAGAATCATCACACTCCGTTTACCATAACTTATGACGCGAACCAACCAAAATAACGGGCGGAGCCGAAACACCACTTCTGAAACTGTATTGATTCCAAGAGGCCCTCGCAGAGCGAGCAGCGCATGCGCGCTGCTACGCCAGGCGAGACCTAAAAAAGGAGAGCACCATCTTTGTGGGAGTGTTTGTCATCTTTTTAGTTGCTACTAAGAGTAGCCAAAATGGCAGAACAAGCAGACTCACAAATAGAAAACAGTTTAAAGGATTGGTGTTGTGTTGCCACAGGGTCCAGAAGGAAGAAAAAGTGAAATACTGAAGCTCTACAGTAGGCCTGTATTAAATCCAAGAAACGGTTCTTTTGAAGAAGTTTATTTCAACGTAGTAAACCACCGACATGTCAGCTGGTCGCCCAAGCATAGAATGACTGATCCATGACATTCTCATGAATCACACATTCTATGGCATGAGCCAGAGTTCCACAAGCACAGATGGGTTACAACACATCCCCCTTACAACACAAAAGAAAAAGGAAAAATATAGAAACTAAAGAACGGAATAATATAAGCACATCTTGTGAAATAAGCTATAATATAAAAGATGCTGCTGTACAACTACAAGAAAGCATAAAGCAAAAGAGTTAATAAGGAACATAATCCTTCAACTTTGTAGGCAAATTTCTGCACCTTTTCGCAGAAGAACTGCCCACATCACTGTCACAGTTTCAGGACCACTACTATCAGAAGAAGCTGTAACAATGGCACCAGGAGATTTACCAGTGAACTTCACCAGCCTGGACATGCTCCACGTTCTGCCAGTGTTAACTTTCACAACATTCTTCCTGATGGCAATGATTGTGTAAGGACCCATAAAATCAGAGATACCCTTGCAGGTGTATCTAGGTTTTTTCACTAAAACTTGATCCCCAAGACACCACTTCCTCCTCTTCACAGACATTTTAGCATTATACCTCAACTTATACTTTTGCTGGTATTCCAGAAGTCTGGACCGCCTCATTTCTCCAGTAATACCCACTCTGCTACATTCAGGCAAGCACACAGGGTTCAACTTAGAGGTGGCTTTCCTTCCCCTTAAAGCTTCAAAGGGAGACCTCTGTGTGACCAAATTACGAACAGTGCGATGAGCCCACCACGTTTCTCTCAAAACACTACTGAACGACAACCTTGATTCAAGTGCTCGTTGAGCACAGCTTTTAACCACCCTGTTCATCCTTTCAGTCAAACCGTTGGCTTGTGGTGCATACAAGGCTGTCTTTTGATGGACAATGTCAAAATCCTTAAGAAACACTCGCATTTCCGGAGATGCAAATCGCACCCCATGGTCTGTGACCAAGTACTTTGGAACACCTTCAGACACAAACACATCCTTGAGTAAATCAATTACTGTTTTGGTATCAACCACAGCCACACATTTAGTCACAACCCACTTGGAGGTGTAGTCCACTAACAGAAGAAAAAAACTCTTGTGAGAGGGCATAAGTTCGAAAGGATCAATTATGTCCAATCCTAACTTGGACCACACTGTATCTGGAACCTCCACTGGAGACAAAGGAACATGACTGGTGACATGAGATTTATCATTGGTAGCACACGACAAACAATCCTTGACCACATTTTCAATCATACAGTCCATCCCTGGCCACAGTACCGCTCTCTCACACGAGCTTTGGTGAGACTCCTGCCCAAATGTCCCTCATGAGCAAGATTAATTATTTTGTCTCTGAAATCAGTAGGTGAGACAACTCTATCTCCCCTCATGAGATTGCCATGGCAGAAAGTCAAATCATCCCTCACAGACCAAAAGGGTCTCAAGTCCTGATCAAGGGTTTTATAATCAGGCCAACCTTTGCTTATATTCACCTTAAGAGAAGAAAACACCTTGTCCTTCTCAACACTGACCAACCATTCCTCATTGGACAAGGATGGTTCCGCTATCCAGTTCACACACTCAATCTCAATATCACTCTGCTCATGCTCCAAGGGCAGACGGGACAGACAATCGGCAGACCTGTTACTCAAACCTGGTATGTACTGTACACGGAAATTATACTCTTGAAGACCTTCACTCGTTTAAGTCTAGGAGTCATGTGTTCGTTATGATGACAGGAAAAACTTGCACCAGGGGACGATGATCAGACCTGACCAGGAATGGGATACCCCAGAGATAAAACTTAAAATGTCTCACGGCCCAAAACACACTCAAAGCCTCCCTCTCTATACAAGAGTGATTCGCTTCAGCATCCCGGAGTGCCCTGGAAGCAAAATCAACCACTCTCTCTTCACCTCCCACCACCTCAGACAGCACAGCCCCCAGGGGCCCCTTGAGACTAGCGTCTGAGGTCAAAATAGTTTTTCGCTTAACATCAAAATGCCCTAAGGTAGGCATTTTGCCAATTTCATCTTTAATTGTTTCAAAGGCGTTCTGACAATCACCGGACCATTCAAAACGTACTCCCTTAAGCAAAGCCCTGATGGGTTCAACCACACTCGCAAACCCCAGGACAAACTTTGAGTAAAACTCCGCAAGTCCCAAGAACGATCTCACCTGCTCCTTATCCACAGGGGTGGGAGCCTTGACAATACTCTCCGCACGTTCCATCTTGGGTTGAATTCCCTCTCCTGAAATGACATGCCCAAGATAGGCGACTGATCTCAAGCCAATACGGCGCTTTTGTGTTTTTTACAGTAAGACCTTTTTCTCTCAACCTCTTCAGTACACCCTCCAACATCGCACCATGTTCCACTTCATCTTTCCCGTAAATCAGGATATCGTCTTGAAAAAACAAGACGCTATCCATATCACCAAGGATTATCTTCATAACCCTCTGAAAGCAAGCCACTGCCGAGGCCAGGCCAAAGGGCATCCTTAAAAAAACGGTAAGCCCCCAAATGTGTTACAAAGGAAGTCAGGTGTCTGGAGTCCTTGTGTAAAACAATCTGATGGTAGGCAGACGAGAGATCCAACACACTAAAAATGTTGGCACCCTTCAACATACTAATAGACTCAGTAATATTGGGAAGAGGCGGACGATCAACCCAAATCCACTCATTCAATCCACGCAAGTCCACACACATCCTGACATTGGCGCCACCATCCTTGGGAGGCAAAACAATCGGAGCAAACCATTCTGAGTCTTCTATTTCCTCAATAACTCCCAAATCCAACAATTTCTTAAGTTCTACTTTTAAGGGCTCCATCATCATATTAGGCACCCTTCTCACTTTATGGACGCAGTGGTACAGCCCCTTTTTTTGGAATAATGCGATGCTCAAAACCCTTGGAAAAAATCCCAGTGTGTCTGTAAATACTTCAGGAAATTTTCCAAAGTATTCTTCTCCACAACTCGCATAATCAACCAGCATAACCTGATCTCTAGGATTGCTGGCACTGGGGTTCAACATAATTCCCAAATCACGTTGGTGCCTCCACCCCAACGGGTTGTCTCCCCTTTCAGCCACATACACTTTCCCAACGGTGTGTCTGCCTCTAAATTGAATCTTCGCCACAACATAACCAAACACATTAATACGTGAACCTCCATAACTGACCCGATTGTCAAGGGGCATAAGGGTCATGTTATTTAACCCCACACTCTCATCCCACTGTCTGTTACCAATCATAGTGAAAAGTGAACCAGAATCAGCCAACACAACAAAATCATGTCCGTCCACAGCAATATCACATTCTGGCATTACCACCTTTCCCGCATCAACTTCACCATCCCCTTCCTTGACATTCAATATTATGGTGCGTACAGTTTCAGACGAGTTCTCAGTCGTACGGTTCTTCCCAGAGGATCTACATACCCGAGCGTAATGCCCCTTAATACCACATTTCTTGCACACCGACCCTCTTGCATAGCAGTTGGGATAATTTGAAAGATGGGAGAAACTTCCACATCTGAAACACCTCATCTTCTGAGAGTCATTGATATTCTTGTCACTGAAATCGCGATCAGAACTGCGTTGTCGAGTGTCACGCTGTGGCCGTAAGGGAAGATCCCTGCTAGAGCTGTGCACAGTACGGGTGTCCCTTTCAGCCTCCTTACCCTTATCATTGGAAGAAACCTTAGCAACATTGTCATAAGATGTTTGACAATTGTCGGAGTCCAGCAAGACATGAACATCACTCTGACCATCTTTATTTTCCTCACGGTTCTTCCTTATTTTTTTTACCCAAGTATATGTGTTTTCCATTCATTCAACAATAGCTATATCTTCTGTCAAAGACGGATTCTTAGATAGCAGTTTCTCTTGTACCCTAGTACTGTTAGTGTACCTCACTAACTGATCCCTCACCAAAGAATCAGATAACTCACCAAACTCACATGTCCGTGAAAGAGTTTTTAGAGAAGCTACATAAGTTCCCACCCGCTCAACTGGCCCTTGAGCTCTGGTGAAAAATCTGTGCCAATCAAGGACCACATTGATACGAGGACCAAAATACCTTTCCAACATTGTCATCGACATCTCATAGACATCAGCAGGCTCTCCATCACCAACTGAGATTAAATCCCTACTGTCGTACAGATTTCTCCCTTCTACACCTAGATTGTGCAAAAGTATAGCTTCTTTCCTAAAAGCAGAGAATTTTTCCCCACCAATCGCTACTATGTACGAGTCAAAAAGATTCCTCCACCTCATCCATGGGAGAACTGGATCCCCCTTCTCTGATAAAAATGCAGGAGGTTGCGACATGCTAGTTGAAGTTGCCATGGTGAGAAGGGATAACTGGAAATTATACAGTATTATTATACAATATGTTCACACCTGAGAAGCTTTGTTGTTATAATAAAAATGTAAGTAAAGTCCTTTATCATGAGAAGCTGAAATTTGTTGGTAGAAATGCTTGTTGTTCCAAACAGTACCCAGTCAAAATGCATGAAAAATATAAGGTAATCCGTTGGCCAAAAGGTAATGAGATCGTACAGTGGAAGCAAAATTCAAAATAGCACAAAAAAAAAAAAAAACAGTCAATGCCTACTCTCACCGTACAGTATCTGAGGAGCATCCAAGTCCACATCCACAAGCTCTGAAATCAGAGAACGATGTTGTTTCTCCTGACGAGGCGCGTTGCCTGTAAAAATGAATACTTCCAAAATGGCCGCACACCGCGTAGCGGATGACATAATTACGCATACGTCGACGTGCGGTGCACGTCACAGCAAGGACGATAAAGAGGCACAACCAGAGTGTCTGAAGAGCGCTCAAACTCCGAAGGAGCGCGTGAGGAGTCTCGCGGG
Organism: Calotriton arnoldi; assembly: GCA_963921515.1. NCBI lineage: Eukaryota > Metazoa > Chordata > Amphibia > Caudata > Salamandridae > Calotriton > Calotriton arnoldi. The sequence goes on from CAWUFW010004060.1 coordinate 828,952, forward strand.
TTAGCGGTTGATGAGGTGAGCCTCAAGCCAATCCAACCGTTTTTATCTCAATAAATACTCACGGTTCCCAGAAAAACAAAATCGTGCCAAAATCTTGCCGCAGTATGAAGACGGTATACAGGACAGATACAGGAGAGTCCAATTTCACACGAATCTCCAAAATGTCTTCAGGACACAATCCATGTTTCTGCGAGACTAATTCCTCGTTAGACGTGGGTTCAAGCATGTAGGCAGGCAGGGGAATCTGTGGTAGGGTCGCCTGTCCCCAATCAGGCAAAATTCCATTGTCGCCAGTATTAAATCCAAGAAACGGTTCTATGGAAGAAGTTTATTTCAACGTAGTAAACCACCGACATGTCAGCTGGTCGCCCAAGCATAGAATGACTGATCCATGACATTCTCATGAATCACTACATTCTATGGCATGAGCCAGAGTTCCACAAGCACAAGAACAGATGGGTTACAACAGCCTGGGTGGAGAACTCCACTCCGTTCGCGGAGTTTTCTACACTCCGCGCAGCTTGCGGAGTGCAGAAAACTCCAATCCGCAAAGTACAGCAGAGTTTTTTCCCCACTCGCGCTCGCCAACGGTAAGTTGGTGAGTGCGAGCTACCGCTCGGGTAGAATTTCTACCCGAGCAGCAGGAAGATCAGCGCGAATGGTAGTTCGCACCGTACTCTGCCGCTTGCAAAACACAATGGAGTTTTTTTGTCACTTCGCGGAGTTTCACGTAGAAGAAGTTTGCGAACTCCGCCTAGGCCTGCTCTACAGTGGACGGATGCGAACAATGAGTCACTGGATACATTTTAAAACAGTGGCAGAGAAGATCTCAGCTCTTAGGGGATAGAAATGGAATCGTGGACACTCAAGTTTCTCATTCTGGGCCAGAGATACTGGAAAACCCCACCCATGTAATAACTAAAGGCAATCACTACTTAAAGTTTGGGTCTGTGCTGTCAATTCTCCTCTTTAAATAACCAACATCTAAGGCTCAGTGCAAAGCGACTTAGTACTATCCTGCCCAATAAGACACCTTCCTACCCTCAGTCAACGCAGCACCATAGCACCAAGAACCAGGTCTGTAGAATGCGCTACACATGTATTTAAAAATAAATAAATCAACTAATGGTCGATATTTGGTGGAGAGGACTCAAGGCTCAAATTCCTGGCATTGAACCCACCGGTCTTATTGCTTTTTGCAGTGGCCACCCTTAGGCATACTGGTGCTGGGCACAGGGGAATACATAGTTTAAACAAATAGGGGGACAGAATAAAAAGCAAGCCCAAGTGAGACGCCAAAGCAAAGAAGAGGCTCAAAATAAATAAAATAGGGTGCACGTTCAATGCTCTCCTGAATTTCAGGTGGTTGTCAATAAGCTGGAGTTGATGTGTAAGACTCCTATAACCGCAGCCCTAAAACCCAAAAGGGCAAAACCACCACTTTGCACCAACTTAGGGGGCCAAAATTATGAAAGTAGAGTTGCCAGATCAAATATTGATGATCAGTAATTGGTTACTTTGTTACTTGATGGAATACTCTTATTAAAGGTGGCGGAGTTTTGCCAACACCCATTAAATTATGAAATGAAGCACTCCAATTCCATATCGTACTAATAATAGATGAATGAGTTATATCGGAGTTATGAACACAATCATCCTGGAAACAGGTGATATTGTTCAATCCTACTCTGCTGTGCTACCTCAAATAATAAAAACAAAGTTCAAATATAATGCACACAGAACTACAAAAATACTTTGTTATACAGAATCGTGACTTTGAACCATGGTCGAAATGAAAGCACTAAGTTCGTGAGGAATAACAGATAAGAAAACTATGAGAAAAAAAATTGAAATACTGTGCAGAATTCCAAACTTCCTGGAACTATAATTGGAATTCTTCTCTGGGAACTGGCAATACTGAAGTAATGAAGTAATCTCCATGCGTTACCAAGTGCCTGCTCTTTATTTTTTTTGTTTTTGAGTCAGTTTATTCAAAGTTATAGTGTATGGTATCGACAATAATTTTGCATTGTTATCAGCGGCCTCCTCAGTGGCAACAAAAAGGTACTCCCTGTGCCAACAGTAAGAGAGCACGTACATGCTTCCTGGAAGTTTCATGTGCCGACTATTTCCCAGAATTGCCTGGGGTTATAGAGCATTTTTGATCTCTTTGCTAACAGATTGTTTGAGAAGCCTCTGCATGTCTAACGAGGAGGCTCTAGCAACAGACAAGGTCTTATATAGGCAATGACACTTACTTGGGTGTGGGTGAGTGGGTTTGTTGATGGGGTAGGGGGAAGGGGGGGGGTCATATGCTATATATTACCATTGTTGAGTGTAGGGAGGAGCCATAACCCACAAGAGGCGAAGCAGTTGGTGCCTTGCTGCTACTCCCTTATCAATGGCAAAAATGAGCATATCACAGTCTGTGCATCTGCATATGTGGCTTATGCCATTTTTTTAAATTGTTTTTTGAAAAGGTATTTAAAGAAAACTAGGATGCAAGGGGCTGACATTAAGCAATAAAGTAAAATCACACTGAAGAGGCCTCGTGAGTATTAAGACGCGTTTCCCTGTCTAAAGTCACCCTGATATGCAACCTGTGAGACCCTGAACAGTGATTTATACGTCTATGAAACATTTTATTACAAAGGGGATTGTGCGTGTCTATAGTTATCCCTTGTCAAATATATTGTCTTGCCAAATTGACAGTAATTGAATCAACTTTTTTTTGCCCTGTTAACATATTCATGGGTAGGGATTAGAAATGACCAGGTGATATGAATGCCACAGACACCAGGTTAAAAGCCTTCAGTTGGGCCGGATAGCCAAACTACATCCAAGTGTGGACCGTATGAGCATGGCCACTGGAATTATGCAGCAGGAGAAGGCCAAATTATGGGTAGGGTTGGTTGAGTAAATTATGTGGCAAGAAAAGCCAAATTATGCGGCACAATGTGGCAGAATTTGTAATCTTATTACTTCATAATTTCGTCATTTTCAAACTTGGTAACACGGTCTGGTTATTGGTTGCACCTCATTGGTACCAGTTTAATACCCATATATAGCAATAAGGAACAGAAAGGTGACCAGTCCAGCTTTGCAAAGGACCTTCCACTGCACGGCAACACGTGTTGCTCCATTTTTAGTAACTTTTGAACCGTGGGAGCTAGAAACAAAATATTTTTGGGTTAAAATCTGCAGATTATGCGGCAGATGATGGATTATATGGCAAAATGCGACAAATATATAATTATGCGAAAATTGCTGCGGCTGCCCAATCGCATCATTCCAGTGGCCCTGCGTATGAGTGCAGAGTAAACATGCCACTCAAACGACTTGAAAAACTGTAGCTCCCGAAAAAACTCCAAATGCCCAGCTTGAAAGAAGCCACTGCGTTGCCATACGCAGCATGCCACTCCACTCTCAGACTCCTGCTGTCAAGTACATCCGGGCTAACAAACCAATTTATTGTAAATCGTTCATCACATTTCACCATCTGCTCAAAATAATCATTTCTGAGGATGGTCAAGGGCACATTTCTACTTCCCACAGATAACAAATAAGCAGCTTTCTTGGTGAGAAAATTGAACAAAAGCCAGCAAACATTCATTCATCAATTCTTCAGTTTGTAGCAAAAGACTGCGCGGATCCAACGTGCCACCCCCATTAAAGCTCAGAGGGCAAGGGCACGATAACAAAATCCATCACACATCATACCTGGCCCAGCAAATACTGGAACAAGACAAAATAAATGCTCCATTTATTGTGGAAGATCTAAAAAAACCAGCTTTTTTGTATCGGGATTGACAGCATATCTGCCACTAGACGTAATGTGAACCTAAAAGAAGAGCATTCGACAGTACTACAGGGAAGTGGTTTGGCTCCACCCAAATGTACGTAGACCGGAGCACATGTTTTCATTGGGCAGAAGTTGTGTGCTTCCGGGAATTAAAGGGTTCCCCCTTCCACACAGTTATTATTTTGTTTCTTTATCCAGCTGCCTGAGCCGGCACCAGTATGGCTGCCTGAATTGGAACTTTCAGGGGCAAACACATGACACTGTAATGCTGTCAAAGCATCTTCGATAACTAGATAATGTACAGTGTTTTCTCTGGCAGCAGCACAGATCCCCCTCGCTTTCCATCATTAACTTTAGACTTCCCAGTGCAGTTTTGTGCTTGAGAGCAGTAAGGGATGCCCATAGCTACACGAACTACATGGCTTTTTAGGTCTGGCTTGACAGTGCAGCTGCCGCCGGATCTTATTTAATCTACAAAAAAAGATTTCAGAGTACAGAGGGAGGGGATTAGACTCCATCCACATGTTGGTTCTTTGGAGTACAGGTTTAGGGTGGGGCAATGTTATGCGTTTCCAATAAAAGGATAGCTTGTATTGCACTTTTTGGCTTGTGTCAAGCTTATACTCGATGCAGCAGGACAGAGTTGGTTATGGTGACAAACCAGCGATCATGTCTATAGGTCTGATCTCTTTATTATGAAATGTTAGGCTGAAGGCAATAAGCAATAGGCCAGGCATATTTATTGGAGAAAGCATACAGTAAAGTAGACAGTGACACAAACCGTGCCTATAGAAAGGTTGCTCTGTGAGAATCCTTGTTAGGCCCTCTTAAGAAAGACTGTGTTTTGCTTAGCCAATTGTAATTTTGTGACTGATGGTTGCAATGTGGAAAAGCTTGCACTCAAAATTGTAGGCCCGAGTTGGGTATGGTGACAAGATATAGATAGGCCTGATTGGTGCACTGGGAAAAGTTATGTCCAATGCCATAGGGCTGATCTGCTTATTATGAAACATTATGACAAAGGCAGTTGTAGCTTATTAATTGTGGAACACATTTGCTAAAACCAGTAAGGATTTAACAGTTGATTGTTACTGACTATAGAGCGGTAGTTTGTTACATGTAATCTCATAGATTACTGTAGTAGTCAAGGGTTTTGGTGCAGGCCACCCACTCAAGACACTAGAAACCCAAAAGTCATAGGGCCAGAGTTCAGCCAAGGCCAAATGGAAGCATTAGCAACCCAACAGGGGTGATCCCTTTAGCAGGCTTAAAGATGCCCTTTTCAGCCTGGTCTAAGTCCAAGACGCAAGACAGCAGAGTGGGACTGGACGACCAAACCCCAGGATGCTCCGGTGCTAAGTTACCCACAGTAACTGGCTCAACCAGGGTCCCACCCAGGTGGAGGAGGGGTGACTCAAACAGTGAGGATTCACTAAGGGACTCTGGCACCAGTCTGGATGCAGGCAGACCTTGGCATCCCAATCCTAAGCATCCCAAAATTGATGAACAAGGACAGCAGGGGAAGGTCCCTATGGATACGCTGGACCTAAGCTAGAACATATATCTTCCACCCTCACTCATCAGAAAGGTCAGCAGACAAGGTGGCCTAATATGTGGCCAGTCAACTGCAGAAACCCCAGGACAAGAAGTCCAGGAGCCACCTGTGAATAGAATGCATGTGTCCTACCCTAGAAAGGAAGGTGGCTATTACCCCAGAGATAGTTGGTTGGATGGCCACCTTTCTTGGAAAGTTTGTGAAGGATTCCCCCCCCCCGCTGCCCCCAAAAAATAAAGGTGACAATTCTGGAGTACCCGAAAGCCCTCTGGAGGATTTCCTGGTAAGTCTGATCCTTTCATCCCAAGTAAAAATAGGGAGATGGGCACTGTTGGCTCACAAGCAGGGGCTCTCGCCAACAAAGACTGGGTCCTGCAAACGATCAAGGGTTTTCATACCGAGTTCTTAAGATCGTCAAAGCTATGGCGAAAACTGAAGCAGATTTTCTTCTCTGTCAAGAATTCAGAGCTAACCGACCAGAAGTGCAAGATCTTAAAAGGAAAGGGGCAATTGATAGTTAAGTGGTGCACCCTTGAGGGTTTTTTGAGCAACATATTCCTGGTAGAGAAGATGGACAAAAGGAGAGGACATGGCCTAACAGCTACAGCGTCGACCTCGCAACTGGGGAACGGGGTTCGAGTTTTGGAAGGGACACTCAACATCCTGTGATTCTGGGCAAATCGCTTAATCTCCCTGTGCCTAGCAAAATGAATGTGTTAATCTGTAACGCAACTGGTTCTCCTATAAAGAGCTCGGATACCTTCAGGTCGAGTTCACGCTATATAAAACTCCCCAGAAAAAAACACACAAAATACACCATTGGTAGGCAAGCAACCTTAGGGAGTTCAAAGAATGGTTGCTCTTCTGGCATTTCAAGATGAGGGTATACAACTCCTCAAGGATGTTCTCAGGGCAGAAGACTGGCTGGTTCGTCTGGGTCTTAAGGAAGCCTATCTGACGGAGCGTATATTTCCCCCTCATCGCAGGTTCTTGCAATTTCTCTGGAGAACGCAGGTGTTTGAGCTGCAGTGGCCTTCCTTTCGGCCTGTCATTGGCACTTTGGGCTTCACCAAGGTAGTCAGACCTGTGATGGAATTCCTCAGGGTAAGAGAAATAAGATTAATCCTTTACCTAGATGACATTGATAATGGTTCAGTATTCCCTTTGACTCAAGCGCCAAATGGAGATGGCAATCTCTCTCCTTCAGAATCTAGGATTCATCATCAATGCAGAATAATCTGAATTAACGCCAAGACAAAGGGTGACCTGCCTGGGGTTTGTCATAGCTTTGGTGAATTCCACTCAAACTCCCAACTAGAACATTTTAAACTTAAGGAAAAAAACTCAGGAAAAAACATGGTGCAACCGAGAATCTCCTGTCTCCAACTAGTGCGGTTGGTAGGGATTCTCGCTTCTTTAATACAGTCCAGTTTTCCAGGCCCGCACCACTACCAAGCTCTCCATTGTCTGAAAGCTTCTCATCTGAAAAGAGGTCTGACATACTCGCAACAAGTGGATCTCACTGCGGAGGCCAGGGAAGAGATTCATTGGTAGCTCCAACACATTGAGGGCCTGGAAGGGGAGGGCGATCTTTGGTTCTACCTCTGCTCTAGTATTAGGATCAGACACCAGCAGACTGAGCTGTGGGGCCAGAAGAAACTGGTCAGAAGAATAACTTGCATTACATTTTAACTGCCTGGAATTTGTGGGCTCTTTCGCGGTCAGGTGTTAAGATGAAAGACCAGGTTAAGTGTTGTGTAATGTCCAAAATGGACATGGTATCTGTGGTACATTACATCAACCATCTGAGAGGAACAAGATAAAGGCCCAAACAGAACTGGCAAAGGAATTCTCGAACTACTGTCTGAAGAATCAGGTAGCAGTCACAGCAGACTACTTTCCGGGTTACCAGAAGGACTTGACAGATTAACAGTCCAGACACTGTCAGCATGTAAGCGCATGGATGCTACACTCAGATTTTCCAGATTCTCATGGGCAGGTGGTGCCCTTGTCAGATTGATCTTTGCCTGAAGATTAGACAACCAACTCCCAAGGTAGTTCAGCTAGAGATCGGAGCAGCAACAGAATCCTCCCTACTGGAGTGGGGCAGAGAGAGTCATTACGCCTTCCCCACCATTCACCATGATAGCAGGGGGGAAGTGCAGGACAGGAGACAGAGGATCTGGTTCTCATCACCCTGATCTGGAGATCTCAAGTTTGGATTCCAGTTCTGATAGAACTTTCTTGGGAATTACTGATCCCTCTCCCCCATTGTCAGACTATTTGGAAGGAAGGACCCTCAAAACAGCTACCACCAGTTATTGAAGGGTCACTCCATCTCATGCTAAGAAGGATTACAGGAGACACTGGTCGATCTCAGGTCTTTTAGAATTCGCAGAAAACTCATCGTAAAAGCACTGGCAGAGAACACTGTTAAGCACTACATGCCAGCTTGGCGACGCTGTTCTAGTTGGTGTCTGGAACGGGGTCTGAATCCCTTGGGGTCCAACGTTGTATATGCCTCAAAATTCTCTCAGAACTTGTAGCAATAGAAAAAGTTTACAGATGGGTAAACTCGTTTAGATCTGCAATATAGTTTGGACATAACAGAGTGGTTGGTGTATCTGTGGTTGAGCAGCCAATGGTATGCAAATTGTTGCGGGTAGTCAGACTCTTGCTGCCCCATCAGCCAAATTACTCTTACTTGTGGAACATGAATAAGGTCCTGAACATGTTCCTATTGTGGTAGAGTATGAATATCTGATGAAGAAGGAATTATTAACAAGGGTGGCTATGCTACTTAGATGACTGAAACACTCTTACACGACACTAAGCAGAGCCCTAGACCTATCGAGAGGGATGTTCACCCCTCATGGTGGTACCTTTCAAGTGTCAAGACGTACCAAAGGTAATAATGTGATTTCTTATCCAGAATTCAAAAACTCACCAAAGCTATGGCCGCTGAAAGGCATATGAAACAATGACTGCGGAGTTCAGAACCCCAGTTTAGACCCCTAGGGGTTAGCAACTGTTGATGGCTATGAATAAGCATTTTTTACCTATTTCCTCTAGCCCCAATGCTAGATGAGCAAGATGGGTAATGAAGGAAGCTGGCATTGCTGTGTCCAATTTTTGGCACACACTCATTAGAAGGAGTTATGGTTCTAAAACTTTTTCTCCCATGTGCTCACCTTAAGGATATTATGAAGGCTGTTAACTGATAATCCAATTCTACCTTCAAGCATTTTTGTTTTAAGCTGGTGGGTGTGAGGTGGGCGGGGGTTGCTTTGCTGGTTGTGAGTAAGCTTTGAACTAGCATAATCCTCGGCTCTGGTCCAGACATAAAATTAAAAGAAAATCCTAGCTATCATGAAAGTTTTAATTCCATTAAAGACACAGAGGCAAGGATTACCCACCCAGTGGAATTAATAAAGGAATCCCTCCGAATGATTTATGGAGAAAGTAGCTGCATGTTGTAATTTACTAGGGAGTGATTTCTTGTATATTTCAGCATCTTTCATCTTGTATTGGAGTGGTATGTAGTTGATATTTGTGCTTGGTTTACGTGGAAGAGGTATTCCTTACACAGATAATTTTTTTAAGCCTGTGTAGGAACAGAACAACGGACAGGCAGTGAGGCAAGAATGGATGAGTCGCAGGAAGTAAGAGGAGGAAGGATGGTCACCTGGATGATTTATTGCTATGTTGGGCTGTGATTGGTTACATACTATCTCTTAGAGATATGGGAAATGTAATATGTTTATTGTTGGTATCCAATGTGAGCTGCTGTTGGGAATAAAGTGAAGTAAAAAGGCATAATACTTGCTTCCGCATCCTTAATAGAATTGAAACTTTCCTTCACAAATGCTAGGATTTTTTTTATTCCTGAGAACGTTGCTGTATTAAACTTCAGTCCTTAACTCATTTGTGTGAGAATTTAAAAACCAAATAATGTTGTGGCATAAACACAATAGGTCTTCTACCAATACATTCTTTTTTAATCGGATCCTGTCCATTCTTTGTTAACCGGATCCTGTCGCTTAATATTTTTTTCAGTTTTCACCTCATTCTGCGGGGAAGGAAAAAAAAAAAAAAGTGAAAGATTGTGAAGGCGTGTTTCTTCCTTAAGATCTTTGAGAATGCTTGAATTCGTTTAAAATTCGACTGGAATATTTAATTTAATCTTGCAAAGTAAGACGGACTAAATAAAAGACAAATAACAAATTTGAAAATAAAGCTACAGGCATTAAAAAAACTTCAGGCAAACTCTAAAAAGAGAGACCCATGTCAGCTAGGAGAGCACTGCAACTAAAGTCAACATTGGGAGTCAGCACCTCAGATGTAAAGACCTCAACATCTAAATTAAATACTGTAGGCCAACGCATACATACGATACATTCTACAGAAACACACGATGCAACAGGAGCCCAAAGATGGCGCTCAGCCAGAATTCGATCGATATGTCTTCAGCGACAGGTCATCACACCTTGGAGTATAATGTACTTGCAGGGTCATTCAAAAGGTACAACACGTGGACAAGCAGAAGAAAGCCTGTCAGCAGGTGCCAACGACAGCAAAAACTAAATGAAATGCTTAAAATCTGAGCGAGCACACGAGTCTGAGCAAAGAATAGAAGTATGCAGAGCTGCAGTTCGACAAAACATCCACTTTTTTCTCTTTTCAACAGCACACGCCTATGAAAAGAGAGGTGAGGAGTACTGAGAACGCTGAGGGGTGTATAAAGGGTACAATAAAATGGGCAGTGAGGAGACATTGCCATATTTATAAGCACCCGTTTACTGTGATCCGAGCAGTCTCCAAATTTCCATGACCTCAGATACCCTAGAATTACCCTTAATGTTTACATCAATAAGCAGTCCCAGAAAGAAAACGCTTTGCTGTTACTAACAGGGTGCAGCAGGTATGTGAGCACTGTGCACTTCGGCAATCCCTAAAGTGCTGAGCTAACCAATTCCCGTTTGCTGCGGTTCACCTTCCACTCAGCCTTGAGTGGCATCTCTTTTCAGCATCACCACAGAAACATTACCAAAGAGACCACTGTCGCCCCACCGCAAGCTATTTGTAGCCCAGGCACCCATGACTGACCCTATGGGACAAACGCCATTCCTACAGTATGATAGACAATGTGCGTATGTTATGTGAGCAACATGACACTGCGGCAACCCCAGCTAGTCACTGTATATGCACACTCTGTCCCAAATGCATGTCATGACCCACCCAACATTTTGTTCTAGAACAGGACTCCCCAACAAGTAGCTTGTGAGTTACTGGTAGCACTCCAGCTGTCTGAGTAGCTCGCCTGTGGGCAGCCCAGTGAAATATAATAGGTTTTGTTTGGTTCAGTTAATATATCTATACCAAAATTGAAAAGCATGTATTCGAGATGTAAATGTGTGTATTTTCAGAATTCATATGCTGATGTTTGGACAAAAGTGACTGAACTTCCAAAATGTTCCAGTGTTGGGGAGACTATTACTAATATTATTAACTTGGTGTTAGGAGCATTGCAACTATGGTGGTTATGTATTACTCGTGTAGAGGCATTCCACAATGACAAAGCATTTTTCATATTACCGGTGGCAACTAAGCCTGATGCACTGAGGTGATCACTGCTGGTAATCTTGCACATGGTGACCACTAATGTAGTCTTGCCTGATGTGGTTACTAATATATCGCGAATAATACTATTAGCTCGAGAGGGTTTTTATTGGACATACGTAGCTCTCATTACAGAAAATGTTGGAGATCCCTTCTCTAGATGCAAATTTAAAAAATAATAAAATAATAAAATGCACGCAAAGGTGTATTTTCCGAAAAGAGCCATCCATCTGGTATCACACTTCAGCTGCCAGGACTTCCTAAAAAGTTTTTAAAAAAAATTAAATTTAAAAAAAACGGGTGGGTGTAAGCAAAGGGGGCACAGGATGTTGGGGGGAGGGGGAGATCAAGTGGCCTGTTAGTGGCAGTGAGTATAGAATGGCAGAAGAGCAAGCTGACGCTCTACATTGTATCTCGCCCAGGGCCACACACAATCACTTTAAGAGAACCTATACGTCACCTAACCTTTGTCTCATTCCTTTGTCCCCCCTCCCCGAACTCGATTTGTCAAGCACTCAATGGGTTTATTTGTTACTCTTTATGTCTAAAAACTGTACTCGTCACGAATCAATATGTTCTATTATTATCACTTGACATTCTGATGCAATGTTGTAAAGCGCTCCAATACCTTCGGCTCTGGCTAGCGCTATATAAAACTCTAAATAAATAAATAAAAACACAAAAAAAGCTAAGGAACGGGGAGCAGTAGGGAAAGCTAAGTATGAGCTCAAATGTGGGAGAACACAGAGCGTGGGGGTAAGGGTGTGAAGGGGAAGCAGAAGACAGGCGAAAGGTGGAAAGAGCAAGAACACTCCTGCACTCCCATGGAGTGCTAAAAAAAAGAGAAGAGTACTTCCCTGAAAGCAAGCAGTGGAAGGATACAAGTTACCCAAAGGATGCTAAAGGAGATCTGTCCACAGTAGGTCTTTGGAAGATGTGTGTGGGTGAGACATAAAAATGCAAAATCACTCTTAGTGAAATCCTTGAGTGATGGAGTATAAAAAGCAAAAGGTTGGAGTTCCTATTTATAAAAAAAAGTCACATTTAAAGGGCCGATTACACATATGTAAAAAGGAAGGGTGGGGGGGGGGGGCCAGAATGAGTCCCGCCTGCAAGCCTCCATATCATAAAAGGCATGAGCAGAAGTCCATAGTGGAGCATGCCTGGTGAACAGCAATGTAAATGTTTTTTTAAGGGATGAGAAATGTAAGATCCACTTCATAAAACTAGGAATCGAAACTGGAAAACTTACTACATCACAGAGCATGGTGACCTCTAGATACAATGCAAACCAAATGTCCAATACTGCAAGGACTTCAATATAACAAAAGATCACACACGCGAGTTCCAGGTTTTCACAGCATGAATGAACAATTCCTTCAACAACATTTCACTGAAACGTCCGTGTTTCTTTTAGAATTAGCCAGAGGAATATCAGGCAAAAAGAATATGAACAGGAGGACCAATATGTCACATGATATAAATCCTGCAAGGCACCAATTCATACAGAGGCTAGAGTAATGGCATTAGCTCTGTAGAGCAAGAGCAAAGTTTAATGTAAGTTCGACATGTGTTATATATTGACTTTTGAATCAAATTAGTTTAAAACCGTTTCTCTTTACACACTCCATGATAATTTTTATTTTGTAAAATGTTGAAATGCTTTTAACTTGTCGAGTGAAGGATGTTGACTTATGTTTAATTGTTATGGTTTTAACTAACTATACTCTATATATATATATATATATATATATATACACACATACACACACACACACACACTGAAAAAACCATAGGTTTTAGGGACAGTTATAGTTAGTTGGACATTGCACTCGTACAAAACCCGTGAAATTCCCCCGTTATAGTTAGTTCATCTAACTATAACTCGCGCCCCCGCAATGCACTGCTGATGACGTCACATATTACATCACTCATGACATGGTCAGTGACATCACTGATGACATCATCCATGTGATAATTTGATGCATCTTCTCACATCCTAATATAACCTTTGATACACCCACTCTAAATTACAGACTGCCATTCTCAAAACCATAGACACTCCAACACCAATAACTACATACCCACTCACTGATTCTTAGGTCTACACATATCCACTCACTCACCCGTGCAGTCACTCAAACTTACGGTCACTCAGTACAGGACTATCATATGCACTCATACTCCTATATAGACACTCACACACCGCCACTCATCCATAGAGGTACTCACACACCTAGTCAGTCATGCAAATAATTAATCACACTGCCATTTACTCACCTATACAGTTATACACACACCAGCTCACTTACTCATACAAATACTAGCACATTCTTACGCTCTTATACAATCACTGATACAAGTACACACTCATCCATACAGCCACTCACAATCACACACTCTCACTTATAGCCATTTATATACTCCAACACACATATATACTGCCTTTCACATATGTAGTTACTCACACATGTACCAGAGATATACATTCACTCACTAACACACCCATACACACACTCACCCACCCATACAGTCCATCACAGATGCACTCTTGAAACCATGCACCCAGTGAATCACCCACTCACACATCTATGCACAGAGTCACACACACCCCACCCACACAAACACTCAGGCACCCATACAGATACTCAGACAACCAATCAATAACCTATGTAGACACTCATGTAGCTATTCGCAAACCCATGCAGCCGCTTACACACCAACAGACAGACGGATACAGACATTCACACAGTTTAGTCACTAACCCATGCATTCAGTAAGATACGTATAATCACTCACTTATAGTCAGTCACGCACCTAGTAAATCATCCATTCAGACACTTATACACCTACTCATTCTTCAATACGCCTTTCCCTATATATATTAAACATATTTAAACTTTACAGAAACACACAGTCACTGGATGATGTCATCAGTGATGTCATTTGAGATGTCATTTGAGATGTCATTTGAGATGTCATTTGAGATGTCATTTGAGAGGTCATTTGAGATGTCATCTGAGGTCATCTGAGGTCATCTGAGGTCATCTGAGGTCATCTGAGGTCATCTGAGGTCATCTGAGGTCATCTGAGGTCATCTGCGATATCAGTGATATCATCAGCGATATCAGTGATATCATCAGCGATATCAGTGATATCATCAGCGATATCAGTGATATCATCAGTGATGTCACTGACCATGTAATGAGTGATGTAATATGTGACGTCATCAGCAGTGCATTGCGGGGGCGCGAGTTATAGTTAGCTGAACTAACTATAACGGGGGAATTTCACGGGTTTTGTACGAGTGCAATGTCCAACTAACTATAACTGTCCCTAAAACCTATGGTTTTTTCAGTGAATTTCAAAGGTTTTTTAAATGCTAATTTCTAACTAGAACGTGCCTGAAACCTATGGTTTTTTCAGTGAATTTGTAAGGTTTTTTAAATGCTAGTTTCTAACTATGCCTACAGAGGTAGGACATGTGAAGAAAGAAGAAAAACACACAGAAAGAAGCAAAAGAAATGCAGAAAGAAGCAACAGAAGTCCACAAAGAAGAAGAAAAGTGCAGGAAGAAGCAAGACATGTGCAGATAGAACCAACAGAGGAGCAGAAAGAGGCCTTGTTGCAAAATCATCCTGTGCCTACAACTTTTTCAGACGGGTACTGGTGGTAACTGGCTCTGACTAACCAGGCCTAGAGCCAGTGCTATGCTAAAAGACACTTAGAATACAGTGAAAACACCTACATACACTAGGGAACACTATGCGTTGGGGTACCCCTGTGATTAGCATGACCTCCTCTGTAAGTCCCTAGTACATAATAGGGCAGGGGATTAAAACTAAGAAACTAACTTGTCACATCAGGCCCTTCCCCCTCTCTTCACCTCTGTGCAAACATGCCCCGTGGCGCGTTTTAAGTTGGGAGATTAAGTCCCCTTGAATCCTGAGGGTCCCTGGGGTCCAACTAGCCCACCAGGTACTTCCAGTAAGCGCCACAGAGCTGCTTAGCAGAGAGGTGTAAAAAGGGGCGTGGCCTCTGAACACCTCTCTGCAACGCAGCTCCCTGGCGCATACCGGAGGTACCTGGTGGGCTAGTTTGCCCCCAGGGGCCCCCAGTATTGAAGGGGAATTAATTCCCCATCTTAAAACGCGCCACGGGGCCTGTTTGCACACATGTCACGTCAGGCCCCGCCCCCTCCCTTCACCACTGTGCAAACGCGCCCCGTTTTAAGTTGGGGAATTAAGTCCCCTTGAATCCTGAGGGTCCCTGGGGTCCAACTAACCCACCAGGTACCTCCAGTAAGCGCCAAAGAGCTGCGTTGCAGAGAGGTGTAAAAAGGGGCGTGGCCTGGACCACCTCTCTGCAACCCAGCCTGTGGCGCTTACTGGAGGTACCTGGTGGGCTAGTTGGCCCCCAGGGACCCCCAGTATTGAAGGGGAATTCTTTCCCCAATTTAAAACGCACCACAGGGCGCGTTTGCAGAGTGGTTAAGGGAGGGGGCAGGGCCTGACGCTCCTTCGCTTTTTTTTTTTCTTTTTGAAGGGGGGCTGTGTGGCCCCCCTTCCTTTTAACTTTTTGGTGCCCTGGGGACCCCATCCCCCAGGGCCTGATCCTATTTAAAAAAAAAAAAAAAAAAAAAAACCAGTACGGGAAGGGGGCCGCGTGGCCCCCCCTCCCGTGGCAGATTCCGGCCCCGGGGACCCCATCCCCCGGGGCATGGCCACTTTTATTTTAAATTTTTGAGGAGGGGGGCTGCGTGGCCCCCCTCCTAAGGCCTCTATTGGCCCCGGGGGCCCCATCCCCCGGGGCCGGCCTTTGCGCATTTTTTTTATTTTTTATAATTGTTGGGGAGGGGGGCTGCCTGGCCCCCCTCCCGGGCCACTAATGGCCCCGGGGACCCCATCCCCCGGGGCCTGGCCACTATGAGACCGTGGGGGGGTCCCCAATCTCCCCACGGTCCCGCCGGCTCCCCGCGTCCTGCGGGAGCCGGCATTGCTTTTCCATAAGGGGAGCTGCTGACATGCAGCTCCTTATGGAAAAGCATCTGCTTTGCTTCATTGAAGCGAGAGCAGGTTTCCTGCTCTCGCTTCAATGAAGCAAAGCAAGTTTGCAATGACAGGACGGGAACCGCGCGGCTCCCGTCCTGTCATTGCAAACAGCAGTGTCCCGGGGTAGGCACCCCGGGACACTGCAGGAGCCGGCCCTGGGGGGTGGCGGTCCCCAGGGCGACCACAGGTTCCAGGAGGGGGGCCGCGCGGCCCCCCCCTCCCAACATCTACAAAGCCCCGGGGAGGTGGTGGTCCCCGGGGCTTCGGGGGTCCGAAACAGACCCCCACATTTCTTTAATTAGTGCCCCGGGGAGGTGGCGGTCCCCGGGTTGTGTGGGGGGGCTGGAGCCCCCCCTCAGGTAATTTTTTAATTAATAAAAGAAGCCCCGGGGGGTGGCGGTCCCCGGGGCTGCGGGGGGCCTTAGAGGCCCCCCCAACTAACATTTAAACCCATCCCTGCATGCCCCCGGGACTTGGCCCACCCGGGGGCAACCCTCGAAGCGCGGGAGCCCGAGCTTCGTTTTCTTTTTTTCACGGCGGGATCCGCGCACCCTAAGCGCATCCCGCCGATTTTTTTTTTTTTTTAAATGCTTTTTTTGGCCCTGGGGGTCCTTGTTGGACCCCCTAAGCAGGCCTAGGGGGTCAGGGTGTTTCTACCCTGCCCCCTTTTTGCGCACTTGTTTCTTGTGCCTCGGTTCTACCGAGGAACAAGATGGCTGCCAACACTTCCTGGTTTGGAGTGTTGACAGCCAATCAGCATACAGCTCGTGATCGGGAAGGTGCGCTCAGGGTGCGCGGACCCTCCGCGGCCATAGATATATATGTGGTTTACTTTTGATTTTCTCAGGAACTACTGAACGGATTTACACCATTTAACCAAAAGGCACGACTCTGAACCAAGGGCTACCTTTTTGCCAAATTTGGTGTAATTCCGTTCCGCAGTTCGGGCTGTAGCTGCGACTAAAGGTTCCTATGCAAAATTGCATGGGGAAAACATGTTTTGGGACCCCCCTTTTTTCTCGGCCCCCACTTGACGAATCACCCCGAAACTTTCAGGATAGGAGCGGACCGGGCCGTAAGTTTTGAGAATTTCGCGAAGATTCGTCAACCGGCGCCAAAGGTATTGGAAATAGAATGTTGCGAATTTCCTATGGAAAATAGGTCCCAACTATAACTATCTACTGACGAACGCCAGTAGATTATATATATATATATATATATATACACACACACATACATACACACACACACATTAGCTCTGTACAGATATTCTACACAGTAAACAGAGTTTGTATTATTTGTTTCAAAACCTCACACACAGACGTTTAAAAAATGATTTTAAAAAATCAGAGTCAGTTTATTTCTCCTATTTTCACATGCCCATGAGACCCAAAACACACCAAAGAAAACATGCGTAATTGACATTATTTCAAATGAACATTGCTGAGCCTCTGGGTTTTCTGAGTATCAACTATAGTTTATTCCCACAGCACCACGAGTTTCCTAACAAACAGGTAAACCCAATGTATATAGGCATATACAAACTGCTGGCATCCCGTGTAGTGTGCCCATGAACAACTCCGTGCCTGAGCACTGGCAGAGATGGCTTCTCCAACCCCTCAGACACAACCACATCAGAGGTACAGAAGTAATATTTGTGAAAATGTAAACATATGAATAAAGTACCACTTTCAGAGTTAGGGTCTTTTTTACGTGTAATAAGTTGCAGCCATGAAAAGGAAATAGAGAGTCTTTCTTTGCTTTCTTCAGTGAAACCTGGGCTATGTGATGTCACGTGACAGTGTGCACTACGAGAGGATTTTCACTAACATGTATAACTGAGACTAGGCACAGCAGCTTTCCATCTCTTGGCTGTCTGTGAAGTTGTCAAAAACCTTCAGTGGTGGCAAACTGTATATAGTTTTGCCGTTTTTTTTTTTTTTTTATTTATAAACATATACGTAGCTATATCATTCAGATCACTGTTACACTTAAAGGTACCACAGTCTGCAAAACAAAATATTAACGTGAGAAACTTGTACTTATTAGGTACTCGATTGCTCATAAATATATGAGCAATAAAACGTTTCTTGAAGAGCACAAGTTTTTCAAAAAACTCTAAATAAAGACAAACCCATTTAACAATGTAGTTAATTAATACGACATCCACGCACAATCATATTTTTATGAAAAACTCAAGCCAACATAAATCACCTTTTCATACTTTTACATGAGATGGCAGTTGTAAAATCCAATTCTCAATTATTCGACTTGAGCAATATTTCGACAACCTTTGAATCGTCAACTTTAACTCTAATAGTGTAGTATATTGCATAACAATAAGCATAATTAATAACAGTGATAAAAGAAATTTAGGAGAAAGAAAAAAAAAAAAAAAACACAGAACTTTTATATGCACATGCTAGATACAGATTTGCCAGTGTAATGTTGAGTATCTGTCAACCTGCACAGCAGACTTAAAAACCACACAATAAATAAATCCAATAAAACAAAATGAACTATTAATAGGTTTCGTTTGCACATTTAAGTATAACCGAATAAAAACTAAATACATAAAAATTGCCAGATGATTCTTTCCTCAAGGTAAGCTATGCCATACACTATGCCATAGGTCCATGTGTAGAGTCTAACGGAAAAGTAAATCAAAGACTCCTCCATTCTATAGCAAAGCGTTTTAAGGTTTTAGGGTAGGTTCTTGCACCAAACTTCTTAAGGGTAGAAGACATCTACATTGTAACCCGTGTCTTTGTTCAACAAAAACAAAGCGCAATATGGTATATATGCCCCCCAGATTGTACCTGCAAAGATCACTATTTCCAGTCTACCTCACTTTGCTCGATAAGCTTTTTATTGGAAGGGTAGAGAGACAAACGTTTTCATTTAAGGTGTCTTGTGCCTCCGGGTGAATTGAATCAAGAGGACTCTCGTACCCAATAGTAATTTTAATGCTGATCTAGTTGAAGGTTAAGGAGTCAGCCTTAGTAGTAACAAGTAAGTGTCTAAGCTTATACTCCTAGACTATTTTGATTTTATAAGGTCCAACTAAAGCAGGATCATCAAAGCGGACCAAGTCTCCGGTTTCTACAGATTTTTTTATATGCATTTCCCATCAGGCATCAACAGCTCTCGAGAAAAATTACTTCTGGGATCGAGCTTAAATAAAATGCAATATATCAGTTCCTGTTCAATCAAATCTGATACAGCATAAGCCACAAAGCAATAGTGTCTGGGATGGAATTGATGTCCAGCTCAAAATACAAAGGCATTAGGAGTGTACCAAAATCTAACTTTAACAAAGACGCAAAAAGGGTTTTCGATTGCTTGCAGCTCCTTCAACTTTAGTGTATCCCAAAAAGTTAGTGTATATATTGTAGCAGGGCCACTTTTTATGTCCATACTTGGAGAATTACAATATGGAGTAGACTACTGTTCTTCTGTTTAATGCTCTAAAGTGCATTAAAGATTTCTTTGAGCTGGGGGGTGAAGCTTGCCGCAGCACAAGATGACCGCGTGAACGACAAGCTCCCTGAGCCATCGGCACTACGCAGTAGATATCCTCACATCCAAAACCGCCATTGACTCATGAACGAGTGGAGGTAGCAGAGTATGCTCGGGGCTACCCTCCGGTACCATCATTGAAGCTGGAACCCGCACAGAAGGGAGACCACGACTGCGGCCCTCGCTGCTCACGACCACGCCGAGCTGCAGTTCCAGTAGACTTCCACAGCCGGCTGGGAGCTCTGTTCGCCGCGGATTGTGGATGCGGCTGGAGACCCCTGGGCTGTGGCACCTCACCGATCTCCCGCGAGGGGCTACGAGATCCAAAGCAATCACGATGTGCCCCCACCGCTAGCGGCTGCTCCCCGTGGTTTTTCTCCCGAGTCACGGCCTTCCCTGACGGGCCCGGAGTGGACTGAGGGCTGGATTCAGCGAGCGGAGAGCCCGCTGCAGTGCGCATTCCCTGTGCAGCCCAGCGTGTTGCTCCAGCTCCTCATTCAGGACGAGGTGGGGAGTGAGACCCGCTGAGTCCCTCCGGCTTGGAATTTTATTGGGCTACCTCCCGGTGACATAATTGCAGTTGGAGCCCACACGGAAGGGGGAGATCACAGCCGCGGCCCTCGCTGCTGACGACCGTGCTGAGCTGCAGTTCCGGAAGACTTCCACGGCCGACCGCGAGCCCTGTCCAATGCGGATTGTGGATGCGGCTGGAGACCCCTGAGCTATGGCACCCCACCGCTTTCCCGCGAGGGACTACATGAACCAAAGCAACCAAGACGTGCCCCTGTCGCTAGCGGCTGCCCCCGTGATGCGTCTCCCGAGTCAGGACCTTCCCTGACGGGCCTGGTGTCGGCTGTGAGCCGGATTCAACGAGCGGAGAGCCCGCAGCAGTGCGCAGCCCCCGTGCAACCCAGCGTGCTACTCCAGCCCCTCATCCAGGACGAAGCGGTGAGTGAGACCCGCTGAGTCCTTCCAGCTTGGAGGTGAGGGTGCGACTTGCAGCGAATGTGCTGGTGCGGAGACTGGGACCCATAGATCTTACACCGGCACAGCGTGACCCTGGGAGGCCCATAAGTTTACATCGCCGCCAGTATTCCTGTTACTGCACCGGGAGGAGGAGGGGCTGTCAGCTCCAATTGAAGGACGCCTCGGACCCTGCGGGCCCTCGCAAGTCTGTGCATCACCCTGGTCACGGGCCCCACTATCGCAGAGCGGGGGTTACGCCACCGCCCTCTCGCACCTGGATGGCACCCCAGGGAAGAGGGTAGCTCCTGCCCATCATACTAACCCATCGCACAGCACACCTAAGAGATTGGAGTGGGTGCCCCTGGCCGGGGGCCATATTTGTGTCGCTAAAGAAACACTAAGCAGGGACCACCGGCAAGAGATTACTGGGAAGCGGGGGCTCACTCCGGGGCAGCCGGACACTACATTGAGAGCAGTGGCCTGTGCTCAACGACGCAGGCCTTAGGTGAGCTTGGTACCCTGAAACACAGTACTAAAGTGTTCGGGATAGGAACTGCGCCCCAACTGACGGCATAATGGGCAAAGTCGATAAGACCCAAACAAAACTGCTCTTCGACCAAAAGAAAACCAGAACCAGGGAGGCGGGGGGCTCCCGTTCGTCGGAGGACCAAGTGGACGCTCCGGAGGAGGAGCCCGGGGATGTTAAGCAGATGTTTGCAGCAGTGCAAAAGAGCTTACTAATTATTGATGGAAAGATTGATTCGCTTGTCTTCCGAAAGGATAGAATGTCGGAGCCTCTCGATAAACATGCAGAGCGGATAGATATGACTGAGCACCAAGTAACCGAGGTGGAAGAAGCGCAATTGGAAACGGACTCGATCCAGAAACAAATGGCTAAGACACTCTCGACGCTACAGGACAAAGCGGAAGATTTAGAGGCTAGGTCCAGAAGGAGTAACATCCTCATTACAAGTCTGCCAGAGTCCACCTCGATGGGCAACGTGGAACAGTTCACAGAGAAATTCCTAATTGCCCTGTTGGGCCGCGAAACCTTCTCCGATATGTTTGTTGTGGAGCGCGCCCATCGTTCCCTCGGCCGCCTCTTGGAGCTCCTCCGCGCCCGAGGATAGCGAAACTGCTAAATTACAGGGACAGAGACGCTGCCTTAAGGCGGGCCAGGGAGTTGGGGGAGCTACAGTACGAGGGCTCAACTATCTCCCTCTACCCAGACTTTACTATGAAGGTCCAGGAAGCCAGACGCCAATTCAACTCTCTGAAGCGACGACTTCGCGACCAAAACATAGAATACGCAATGCTCTACCCAGTCAGGCTAAGAGTCACCTTAAACGGCAAGGCGCGTATCTTCACGGACCCTAAATCGTTGCAAAAAGCCCTGAAGGACTTCTCAAAAAAGGTGGAACGGGATGCAGAAGCGGAGCGACTCAATGAGGCCACCGGGGGGGGGGGGCATTAGGTGGCGGCCTGGATGAGCAGGATTGAACCGATCGCTGTGTGCTGGGTCCCCCGGTTCTTTGACTGTCGGGGCCAGTTGACGATGCACTCAGCTGCGAGAGATGCGCAGCGGGGAATCTACTGCCGACTATGCTCACTCAAAGACTTTGAAGATAGACACGGCAGGGGGAAGAAACCCGAACTTTCGCAAGTATTGCTGATGATAGTTCCGTTGGCTTGACAGCGGGCCACTGTACTCCCTACTGTTACCATTGTTCCTCTTGATCTTACTCTTTTAGGAAATGCTTTGAATATAGTGATAATGAAGCTACACTCTCCCTTACTGTGTATAATTATCAATGATAGTTCAGTCAGGTTTGGATGTGCCATATTTGTTTAGATGGCGTGGCTTACTGCCGGTAGCCACTAGTAGTGCTTAGGTAACATCTGCCCCTGCATGTTACACACTACATGGCTTGTTGCCTTATTTATCTAAGGGGTAGGGGTGGGGGTTGGGGGGATACCGACTGTGCTACGTTTGGGATTGCATGGCATGGGCGGGGGGTGGGGTCCCTGTTTTGGGAATTGTTATTGCTTGTATGTTTTAATTTGGCCACAGTGAGAGTTTTGTACCCGAAATCTGCATCTGGAGTAGCCTGTGGTATAGTGCCGATTAGAGGCTGTTATGCTAGAGGGCATCTGAGAATCCCAGTTGGGAATTTGCTTCCCCCTTCCCTGATACTATGAGCGACAGGGTAAGATTGCTGACTTGGAACGTCAGAGGACTGAACGGCCAGCGTAAAACTAGGAAAGTGATGGCGTATTTAGCTAGGCACAATATAGACATTGCGCTACTGCAAGAAACCCACCTTCCACTTGACAACCTAGCGCTTGCCCGCAGGAGGATCCGTGGCACATTCCACGCTGCTGGCTTCACCTCACACGTCCGGGGGGTGCTCACATGGGTAAACCCTAGAGCTGGATTCTCCCTAGAAGAAGTGTATACAGACACTGGGGGCAGATATATTATATCTAAATGTAAAGAGAAAGGCATGGAGTGTGTTCTTATTAATGTCTACGGCCCCAACTAGGATTGCCCGCAGTTTTTTCAGAACCTCCTAGACTTAGCACGCCATTTACCCTCTCTGCCGCAAATCTGGGGAGGGGACTTTAACTGTGTGTTGAACCCAGACACTGACCGTTCAGGGGGCCCTGTTAGGCGCCAGTCATTAGCAGCCAAAACGATTATAGATGCAATAACTGAGCTAGGGTTGATTGATGTTTGGCGCTCCCGATCGGGTGATGCGGGGGGGGTTTGCACATTATGCTGCCCCTTATGATCTACACACCAGGATAGATTACTGGTTCCTGGCAGGCTCGCGGAGACATGCCATACGGGGCTGCGAGGTGTTTCCTCGCTCGTATTCAGACCACTCACCAATACTGCTTGACCTGGAGTGTCCTTCAAAGCGCCCACCTCCATTCACTTGGAGATTCCCTCCATATGCATTATTAGACGACGCCTTTAGAGGGGAGATGTCAGAGGGCATAGATGTTTTCTTTACTACTAACATTGATTCAGTCCCGCAATTTGCCATCATTTGGGAAACTTTCAAGGTTTATATCCATGGAATAGCTATTTCTAAGCACTCGGGGTGTTGAGATCTATCAGAGGGCGCTTAGCCCTGTTGGAGCGGAAGCTGGCGGACTTAGAGCGAGAAGCCCTCGAGAGAGGCAATGATCAGATTATGGACGATCTGAAGAATACGCTGGAGGAATATCACAAAGAGGCCGATAGGGAGGTTAAACTAATGGGAAAATACGCAATAGCGAGAACATATGGGGAGGGTGAGCACCCCGGCGCCGCTTTGGCGGCCACAATGAGAGGTAGCGGGAGAGTGCAGGCCCCATAGAGATTTGTTTAGACTCTGGTGTGAAGACCAGCGACCCCGACGCGTAGCGGAGCGCTTTAGGGATTATTACTCTGAATTATACCACTCCAGGTCCCACGGCACGGACACTAGCATGCTGTCATACCTTGATTACATAAAACTACCTTGGTTGTCGGACGATCACAGAGCGTACCTGATGAGACCTCTAGAGGCATGGGAAGTCCTTGATGCGCTGCGAACAATGCGATCCAACGGCGCTCTGGGCCAGGACGGGCTCACGGGGGAGCCTTCTATAAGGAGTTTAGAGAGCAACTAACCCCTCATCTGATTTCTTTGTTTGAGGAAATGGGCGAATGCGGATCCATGCCGCCCACGATCGCGAAGCCTTGCTGGTCGCTCTCCTAAAGCCACAAGATTGCGCTTCATACAGGCCCCCGTCCCTTTTAAATGTGGACACTAAAATATTTGCCAAGATCCTCGCGAACCGCTTGGCCCCCCTCATTCGGTCCTTAGTTGGCCCAGAGCAGGCAGGATTCGTCCCTGGGCGTACATTAACACACAATCTACGTACAGTGTTTGGCGCTATAAAACACACCAAACCGGATACTAAAGTGGCAGCGATCTTCCTAGACGCGGAAAAAGCTTTCGACTCTGTGGAATGGGATTTTATGCTGCTAGTTCTTGAACGCATGGGGCTAGGGAGCCTTTTTATCCATCTGGTGAAAGTCCTGTACACTGCCCCAACGGCCCGAGTGAGAGTGGGCAATATGGTCACTTCCTCTCTGAAGATTTCCAGAGGCACCAGTCAGGGTTGCTCGCTATCCCCACTTCCCTACGCGCTGGTCGCCCTCGGGGAGTACCATAGCCACAGGGGGGTCCGGTTTCCCTCTTACAACTTGATAATCTCTTCATATGCCGACGATATGCTCCTGTATATTCGTGATCCGGAATCTAACCTCTCCCCAGTGTTACGGGAAGTAGTGGAATTTTCGGGATTTAAAATCAACTGGTCAAAGTATTATATTCCCCCTCACTCCAGCGATGCTCCCAGTGGATTTGGACTTCCCCTTGGCTTGGTCTACTGATCCGGTGCGATACCTGGGGATCCAAGTACACACGTGCTCGGAAACAGTATTCAAGGAAAACTACGGCAGAGCGATTACTAGACTGGAAGACGATGTAAATAGATGGATTCGCCTCCCCCTCTCGCTCCTAGGAAGGATATCGCTTATGAAGATGGTAATGCTTCCCAGATTCCTCTTACTGTTCCTAAATATACCAATTGTCCTCCCAGCTCAGTTTTTCCAACACCTTAAGTCTTTACAGGTCAAATTGGCTTGGGCCGGAAAACAACCCAGAGTCAGATGGGATGTTCTTACTCTCCCCTACTCGATGGGGGGGCTGGGAGCCCCGGATCTAGACCTCTATAACCGAGCGGCTCAATGCTCACATGCCTTTTCCTGGCTACACCAACAATACCCCCCCCCTCACCTCCACATAGAGAGGGTGGCAGTGGCTCCTTCTCACTTGACTACAGCGCTGTTTCGTGCGGCAGGACGACGCACTGGGACTTTAGATTCCATAAATGCGACCACACACGCCTGGCATAACCTACTTAACAGGCCAAGCGGTCTCCATCCTTTATTCCCCTCTCGCTCCCATTGAATGGTGCGCTTGGCTCCCAACGATCACAGAACCAGAAGTAGTGCAGGCCATGCAAACCCTAGACATAGCAGTAATTGGGAACTTTTTTGCAGATGAGAAGGGGCGGGACTGGGAAGAGTTGGTCGCTAATAAACCAGATGTCTCCCCCTTAACGATATTCCATTACTACAGAGCCCGAAGTGCACTTCGAGAGTTGCTGGGCGACGAACTGTTGGAACCTCCAGAGGTAGTGCCCCTCACCACAATGTTACGCGCCGACTCCCCGAGTGGGCTAGTTTCGCATATATACAATAAAACACAGGAACTACGCCGGAACCAGTATATTAAGCCCAGGCTGGAGTGGCAATTGGACTTAGAGGTCCAATTAGATGACGATACATGGAAGTACTGCTGTGAGGCTACGCAACGCATTTCCCTGAACGGTAGACACCGCCTCATTCAATTTAAATTCCTTAATAGACTATACCATACCGCAGTCCGGTTGCATAGGTTTGGTTTGCGTGAAACCGACAGATGCGAAAGATGTGGAGAGGAGGCGGCTGGCTTCTTCCACTTAGCATGGTTATGCCCCTCAATTGCCAAGTTTTGGATATTAATATTTTCTAAGCTTAGTGAGATTACCGGTGAAACTATGAGACCAGACCCACTGCTGGCACTACTGGGCTTCTCCAAGCGAGTCCGTAAGGATATTAGGCGCTTAATAGACATGGGCCTCCTGATAGCAAAACGAGTGGTGGCAATGCATTGGGCGCGAGATCCCCCCCCTACCCTGACTCAATGGTCTAGAGACATGCTGTTCTGCAATACGCAATCTGAATCATACAGTGAGCTGCTTCCCCCTAGAAGCCATCCTAAAACTTTCTGGAGTCCATATAAGAGTTACTTAGAAGGCCAGAAATGAGGGAACTTAAACAGCAGGAGCCCTAGTTGTAAAACTAGATTTGAAGCATGCACAGATGCCACTCTGTTCAAACAATCAGTGTATTATGCATACCCTTCCAGTAATGAAACTTGATGTACATTCATGATCGCTGTGACTGTTTTCGTTGTTGTTCATTTCTTTTTGGTTGAAATGTATGTACTGTATCTTTCTTTTTGATCATAAAAACCAATAAAGAAAAAAAAAAAAAAAAGATTTCTTTGAGCTGAATTGCAGCTTTAACATGCGAGTGCCTGTCAAGCTTCTGGTGGAAACAGAAGCCTGGGTAGCCCAAGCTGCCTAACGTTTCCATTATGTGAGTTTGGGCCATCAAATAGATAGCTCCACTATTATTTTGCCATTTTCCAAATGTATGCCCAATCTGCTGCTATAGTTCCATGATTGACCATAACGGACTTGGCCCATTGTTTGGGTGTCAAGGCTTTTCACAGCTGTTACTAGGGCCTGATCCATTTGCATATGCTGGAGTGTATGCTCTGACCTGCTGACCAGGTCAAAGGCAGGCTTCAGGTCTACAAAAGCCAGATATATGCTGAAGATTTTTTCATTTGTTCGCACTTTCTGCAGATAAAAAATAAGAGAAGTGCCTGGTCTACTTTCATAAAACCAGCTTGTGCATCTAGTAGAATGAAATTTAAGTCCACTCAACCCTGTAATCGATTTAGCAAGACCCTGCCAAAAGTTTTGCCAGCTACATCCAGCAAAGTGATTGGGCTACAATTGGCTGGGTTCCTACGGCTGCCTTTTTATATGCAGTGGAACTCTGATGGCTAAACACGGAGATGAAAGTATACAATTTGAAGCAAACGCTGCAAGATTAGAGCTTCGAGCATACAGCTGTTTAAAATTAGAAATCCAAGTGTTTGTTCTGTGGTGCTCTTGATCGCTTCCTTCCGCGCAATAGCCTCAAGATACAAACTCCTAAGATCTTTTTGTGTTTTTATAGTTCAGAGCTTGACTTAGTTCATTCCCTAACCTTAGTTGTCCATCAGTTTATTCTTGTTTAGTGGACTTCACCGATGAGGGATAAGTGACATTTTTACAAGGGCAAGTGAAAGTTACACCACCTTCTCTCAGGATTCTGCATCATAGCTATTCGTTTTTCTTCTCCTGGTGGGTTTTGTGGTGGACCAAAATGCAGGAATTTCTGTAGTCACTGTTTCCTATATTTTGGGGACTACCCTTCCTCATCTTGAGTAGCTACAATGATAACCTGAATGCTATCAGCCAGCAGGCCTTTTAGTACTGGTGGCTGGCTACAATGCATCTCCCAGTTCCAATATATTGCCCTTCTGTGGTTATTTCGTATTATTCCTAAAGGACATATGCGTACGTGCATTCATAGCACTCAGAACTGTGTGATTTATATGGAGGTTGGCGACCAGTGGTTCATGGTCGCTCTCTGGGTGTTCAATTACCTCCATATCAAGGACACACTTAAAAGCCTCAATACTGATTAGAATACAGTCTATCAAGCTTGCCTGTTCCAGTACAGAGTGGGGCAATCAAACTGTGCGGCCACACAGAAAATGCAAGTTGCAATTTAGTAAAAGGGGAGGTGAAGCTTTTCCAACTTCAGGATATTTTTGGGGGGTGAAGAACTGGTTCAGGAATGCCCCGCACCCTCAAAATAAGTTTCTTTGCATGGAAAAGCCCACAACAGCTTTATGATCTGCACACTATTAAGGCCACAGGATTCGCACTTTGTATTAAAATATATATAGTCCAATTTCCAGTTTCCCTTTCCAAAACCGGACACAGACACAGGAGGCTGGTATAATTTTCGCACTTTTTATTTCTCGCCGTTACGCGTTTCGGCAGTATCTCCTGCCTTGCTCACACCATTTTGATCATTATGACGAACTGAATAGAACTTTATAAACAAAAGGCTCAGTAAGACTGCCTGGAACCAGCTTATGTACAGCCATACATCTGGAACACCTTCAGGCATTAGATCGGATAAAACTTGAACGACCTTTGAAACCAAATCTTATGGGAGCTTTCCTTTAACATTTAACTTCTATTTGAAGCGCCAATATTCCAAATCAACTAACTTAATGCCCAGCCATAACGGTCCAGCTCATAAAATCCCTGCCTTTAGCCAAATGTTGCAGAATTAAGTTCTATTGCCAAGTACTTCATTGCTGATTTTATTCTTAATGAAGCTTTTGAATGCAATAATTACTGATCATTTTCTTAAAATACTAGGTATGTGCAACAGAAAGGGAGGCTCCAACAATCTGTTGCAGGGAACGTAGGGACAAATGCAACGGTCGGGCCTAGGCTGGGTCAGCACGGACCATATAGAAGAGGCTTTGAGAGATTGTCTCAAAATGTGAAAAATCCAAAGCTGCACGTGCATTCAGAAATAATATGGCATATTTGCATCACCCCTCTCACTGCACGGGTGTTTCAATCTTGTCGAACCACTTTGACAAAGGATAGTGAAACATTAAACTGGTAGAGACAGAGCCGCAAGTGAGGCTTCCATTGTAACATGTGAACCACAGATATAAATGCATGGCTTCTCCTCTCCTACTGCTCGCTCACACTTGCATTATAAACCTGACTGATAGGAAGGTGCATTCGAACACATTCCAACGCCCTTCTGCACAGAAAACGATCCAAAGACAATTTTACTTTCTACTTAGCAAATTGGGCCTCACAACAAGCGTGCGTTATTGATAAAATGGCTGCCCCGCCCTCCTCCCATGTTGTTAGCACATTATATTGGACTAAATTCGCCCATTAGCTGAAATAAGGGCCGGGAAGACAGTTCGGAATCAGACGAACAATAGCAAAGCACCTGAATGAAGTAACATTTTTATTTCTATTTCTTCACCAGCAGATATAGTTTAACGCGAGTGCTGTCAAATATGTACCTCACGTTTCCATACATCACTTGGAACGCCCGAATGAGTTGTTGTGTTGCACAGTGATCAGCTATCAGGCCGACTCCATGGTACAGGCCTCCACACCTCCAATGGGAACCTCACCCGTGGCACCAAGTTAGGTTTACACACACCGTCCTATCAGCGCGCAGGACACCGCATACAAACTCTGCATGCGAACCTAGTACACGACGTTTCAGTATTTAACCTGTTAGGATGCAGTATCTCACAGCTTAAAATGTATAAACCTTATAAAGCGTAACATGCATTAGGAGGGCTTCACACCATTTAGAAAACAAAATCACACGACCTACCACTAAGCTACAATTCCCATTGTTTTACACATTTTCCAGTCATTTTTCTTGGAAACCGTTTGTCTTCGTAGAAAGCTTGAGGACGGTTCACTTTGTTTCAGTGCCCATTAATGAAGTCTTTATGTGAGATGCTGCAGCGCCCAGCCACGCAGAGGGACAGTCGGTCTCAGTCAGTGCTTCTGATAAAGTCACAGACCCTCCCGTAACCTTCCCATGTGCACTAGGCCTCGGCGGGGCACCTGGCACACAGAAACAGGACCTCTGGCAGCTGAGGGGTCAGCAAACTATTCTGAGAGGCTTCAGCAGAAGCACCTGGCACCCCCAGGCCTGGTAACCCCCAATGTGTAGCCTTTTAGGGCGGCACTACACAAAGGATAAGATTCTAAAGCGCTGCTGAAGAACGGGACCCATGCACCGGTCAGCACTTGGGTGTATATGATGAAGGTGGAGGTGGTGGGAGCATAGGATCACCATTACACAGGACTAGGAGGAGTGCAGTCTATGCAACAGACTCAAGGGCTGCTCAAAATCTAGTTTTCTAGGAAGATAAAAGGGATCTATTAATACCAGCCAAGCTCTCGGCAGACCCCTCTGCATACACAGTAATGTGACAGGAGTAAACACTCGGCGCTTCGTGCAGGGCTCCTTGTAACCACAGATACTTCTTAGCAGTAGTATTCACATTTTTTTATGCTGAACCGCCACTTGCATAAAAGTATCTAGTTAGGAACGCCAAAAATAATGTTTGCTTAAGCTCATTATGAAAAACGTTTACTAGTAGGTGAACTTAAATTAATTAATCTTAGAAACGTAGATGAAGACTGTTTCAATATTGCTTTATTATAACACATTAATGCTATGTAAAACACTGCAACTAACTACAGACGACATCCTCTTTCGGGGGCTGTTTTCTTCCCCCCCCAAAATACTAAAATCAGTATAGGACAAAAAAAAATAATAATAAGCTCAATAGCGGAAACATTTAAGGGGCTGGTGACGAGAGGGGTCATAGAATGCAAGTGCTCATTTATTTAAAAAAAAAAAAACATTTTATAAAACAAGAATACACACTTACAAATTTAACACACTAAAACTGGATTAAAAAAATACAAACCCTTTCTCTTATTCAAATTGATTAAAGAGTTTAGAGCCTCTTCAACCTTTCACAGCTTCGACACTTCAACCTTTGATTTTTCCAACAAGGGGTAAACAGTTATTGCACAAATGAGTAAAGACTGGGACAAGCAAATGCTCAGTGCTCTCAAGTTCAAGAAGATAAAGGCAATAACGGATCCTGCTCAATGCCATTTCACCAAGGCAGAACAACGAGAAGGTTTCCTTCTTATCAAACGAGATGGCACTATGAAGATACACACGGGCCAGCGCCCAATTTGCAGATTGCTCTTTTGTACATAAATCAGGAAGATCAGGCACTGCAGGAAATAATTACGCCCAAAAACATCTCAATCCATTTCGATGCAAATGAGGGGTAACATTAAAACAATCCTTACCAAAAAAGACGCAGAATTGCTTCATGTGGTGCACAACAGTGTCAATATATACCAGGCCACTATAACTAGCAGCTTGTGAGCTACTGGTAGCTCTCCAGTGTGCAGCCTAATCTACTAAATAAGAAGCTTTTGCTTGATTGCATTATTATAATACCAAAATTGAAAGATGTGTTTGACACAAAAACTTGTGCATTTTCAGATTTCCTTAGATGATGTTTGGAGAAAAATGGTTGAATTTCTAAAACACACTCAAAGTGGACATTTGAGTGCTAGATCATGCAACATTTGGGGAGACATATTACTAATATTAACTTGGTGCCACGAGCATTGAGCTATGCCCAATATGAGGAAAAAAAAAACATTACAAGAAGGCAATCGATAAGTACAAAGAGGCAATAATCTCAGCGAAGTCACACTTTTTTTACTGAGAAAATTAGTTCTGCAAAAAACTCAGCCAGAGAACTTTTCAAAACAGTCACGGTCTTATCAAAATTTGGTGAAAGCAAACAATTCACCCCCAATACAGATTTCTGTGACAAATTAGCAGAGTTTTTCTACAATAAAGTACTAAAAGGTATACGACGAGTTCTACAGCTGTCAAGCGGGGGACAACCCGGATGAGCCGAGTCCTCTTGATCAAGGCGAGGCTACTACGCAAGCTCACCTAAAAAAGTTCAATCATTTGACGCCCGAACGAGTCGAGAGGCTTATTCTGTTAACTAAATCTGGATCCCCACTGGACCCCTGTCCAGCTTTGGTCCTTTATATGGTCCCCAACATTATTGCAGGTCATTTAGCACCCCTCCTAAATAATATTCTGGATGCAGGATCCTTTCGAAATACCTGGAAAAAATCTCTAGTACGGCCCATTTTGAAAAAACCCTCGCATGGCCCCATGGAGGTCAACAATTATCGGCCTATCTCCGGTCTGCCATTTCCATCTAGAAATTTTGAAAAAGTTCTTAATGAAGACCCGCTTCTTTGCTTAGAATCTAATGATAAGCTGGACCCTGCACAACATGGATTTCGGCCCTTACACATTACAGAGTCAGCACTGGTCGCAGCCATCGAGTAGTTCCGCATCCAATTAGACGGTGGAGGGAAGGCAATACTGATCCTGCTAGACCTCTCAGCCACATTCGATACGGTTAATCATCAAATACTCATCCAGCGTCTATCCAAAATAGGGATCACAGGCGAAGCCTCAAATATACTAAGCAAAAGACACACAGTTGATGGACGGAATGCAGAACAAATCAAAACATTCACCCCCAGTCAAAAGATCTGGGTTAAATCCATCATTCTTTTGCTCACCATGCCACCCCAGTTTAGACCTGGCCATATGCAAATCAGTCTTGAGCCTGTGCCTCATGGGAACAGTCCAGCCCGAACCGCCAAGCCAGGTCCTCCCTGGACCGGAAACGAGCATCCTAGGACCGGTCCCAGGATGCTTGTTTCCGGTCCAGGGAGGACCTAGCTTGGCGGTTTGGGCTGGACTGTTCCCATGGGGCACAGGGTCAAGACTGATTTGCATATGGCTGGGTCCAAACTGGGGTGGCGTAGTGGGCAAAAGAACGATGGATTTAACCCAGATCTTTTGACTGGGGGAGAATGTTTGCATTGTCAGCATTCCGTCCATCATTTGTTTGCTGTAACACTTTTCGCCCTAAGTGGGATGGGTATGCCCAGGCGTGGGTCCCTTGCTCACTGTGCCACTGGATTCAAGCTAGCCTGGCTGAAGAAGGGTGACATACCCTGAAACCGGTCCCAGGATGCTCGTTTCCGGTCCAGGTGTTAAAAGCAAAACGCTAATCATGAACATTACCTGCGCCATCTTGTCTGGTGGAATTCTATGTGCACATAAGTTGCAGTCATTTTAATCTATCACAGCCATTTTGTACTCTGTTGGTCACCTTTGTTTCACCCTGCCCTTACTAGCATCCCTCTGACCGACCTGGTAGGTGTGCTGGAGGCTATAAACTCTATTGCCACAACAAACCTCAGCGCCACTTGCTGCCACAAACTCGTTTTTCCTCTCATCTCTGTTTTCAGGCAAACCTTTGGACACTCTACCCCTCACTGCACCTAGTTACACAAACAGGTTCCAAACACCAAAAAGACTCTTGCAACATGATTTATTGCACTGCAAACAGCAAGACTTGTTGTTACCAACAATGGGACCTGTTTTCATCAACAGAACGGACTCTTAGATCTGGCCGGTCTCACATGTTTTAGACCCTGAAGCAAGGTCCAGCTGCAAGATAAGATTGTCTGTTTGACCTGGGTGGGAAGAGAATTACTGTTGGGCTTGTGTGACAACCTGCCCGGGGCGGGACCCCAAGCTTGTGTAACCATGTTGACAAAACAAATGCATTGTGTCAAACCTGTATAAAAGGAAGAGCCAAAGGAGTATCAGCAGAACACTTCCCTCAGACATCCCGGTGTCTCAGTTGACGTGATCTCCTCATGAGAAATAAACCTTTTTCTTGTCTTCCAGTTTCCAGCGCTTGCCTCATTATTTTGATAGCGAACCCAAAGTGAATTAGGTGGAACCCTGCACCGGGCAGCATTGAGGGTCTTCGAAGATTCGCTGCCTTTCACACAGGGAGGACCTGGCCTGGCAGTTCAGTCTGGACTGTTCCCATGGGGCACAGGGTCAAGACTGATTTGCATATGGCTGGGTTCAAACTGGGGTGGCCTAGTGGGCAAAAGAACAACGGATTTAACCCAGATCTTTTGACTGGGGGAGAATGTTTGCATTGTCAGCATTCCGTCCATCATTTGTTTGCTGTAACACTCAAATATACTAAGATCATTTTTAGCGGACAGAGAACAAACCATAGTAATGGGAGAATACAAATCTCATCCCTACGCCCTGCTGTGCAGGGTGGGGTCCCCCAGGGATCCTCACTATCCCCAACTTTATTCAATGTCTACGTTACCCCATTGGCCAAACTTATCCGCTCTCACGGTTTTACTGCCATTTGTTATGCAGACGACATACAAATAGTGGTGTCTCTATCCTCAAAGCCGGAGGACGTGGCAACTAAGTTTAACAACTGTATGGTTCACATCATCAGATGGATGCGGGACAATTGTCTAAAGTTGAATACCGACAAAACTGAGGTGGTACTATTCGGTAGGATACATCTTTCTGGAACACATCTTGGTGGCCAGAAGTAGCCGGGCCATGTCCATCGCCAGTAAAAAAAAAAAAAAGTAAAAAATGTAGGGGTTACTCTAGATGACCAGCTGTCCTTATCGGACCCGGTCAATTGCACTAAATCGTCCTGCTTTTTTACGCTGAAGATCCTACGAAAAATCTTACCATTCGTTCCTATGGACCTAAGGAAAACAGTAATTGTTGCTTTGGTATTGTCAAAAAATCGATTACTGCAACACCCTCTATTTAGGGGCAAACAAGATGACTTTACGCAAGCTGCAATTACTGCAAAATGCGGCAGCACATCTACTGCTTAAGATTCCCAAATTCGGTCCGGTATCCCAAAGTATCAAAGACCTGCACTGGCTTCCGGTCTAGACAAGGGTCCAATTTAAGTCCTTGTGCATTGTGCACAAAACACTTTAAGGGGCTGGACCTGCCTATTTAAACAATCATATCAGATGGCACATCCCACAACGCAATCTTAGGTCATCGACGGCCTCCCTTCTGGTCATTCCTAGGGCAAAGACCGTAAAATGGGGTGGCAGAAGTTTCTTCCATTTGGCCTCTAAACTTTGGAATACTCTGCCTTTTACTCTTAGAAGTCAAGCCAACAGACAGTTGTTTAGGAAATCACTAAAAACACGGCTGTTTACATCCAAGCCATAGTCCCTGCTACTTCCCTCTGCTCTAGTTTCAATGACAGCTAGCGCTAAGACGCCTTGGCATACACGCACTTTACAAAACCTTCATTTCATTTCATGTATTACCCATGTAGGAGCATTACACATTGCTAAAGCATTTTTCTATTAACTATTGGAGTCCATTCCTGATGCACTGGGGAGGTTACTGCTGGTAATCATGCATGTGGTGGCCACTAATGTAGTCTTGTATGATAAGATTACTATGAAAAGTCTAATAATATTAGTAGCACCCATCTGCTCTATTGAACATAATAAGTAGCTCTTAATACAGAAAAGCTGGATACCCCAAGCTTGCATTGCAGAAGTGACAGGCAATGCAAGCTTAATTGCTTGCCTAATTGAAAAAAATGGAAGATTCCTAAATCCTCGCTCTGAGGAATGCTCAGAACCTGGACTATCACCCGCCTGAACACTTGCCACAACTTGTTCCAGGTACTAGCGGTTGCTCTTTCTTGATGGGCGCACAGGGCAGGGGGGGGCTGTAGTCCTTATTTTATTGGATCATCTCTTGAAGATCCAGGAACAAATGGAGCACTTTCACGTCTGGAATAAACATGTTCATTTATGGGCAGTGAATTTTCTTGTCAAACGGTTTGTCAGGAAACCCCCAGCCCCAAAACTGGAGGGACTAGATTAAAGTCACTGGAACCAGAACTGAAGATGAAAGTACTTTACTCAACGTAGAACTGCTGTAGGAAACCCACTTTGGACTTTTTAGGAAAAAAAAATACTTTTTATTTAAAGACGGGTAGTAACCAGCAGACAGATATGGTTGAGACTTAACTTCAATCGGGATCAACCTTCGCAAATGCCAACACGGAGCTTTTTGGCGAAATATCGTGGGTGCAGTATTGGAAAGTCAACCTAGACCCGAGGAAAACGCACAAGGTATCAGTTGCATAACTAAACTTGGAGACTTAAAGCTTCAGAAAACAGACTAGCAGCAAGGTACCAAAAGCATCCCACAACAAAGCATATAGACCCAATTATTGAATGAGTGTACCCTACTCAGGGGTACCAAGACTTTTCCGGACTAGACTCCCTGTGCTGCTAAGAGCCAGGCTAAATTGTGCCCTGATTCTCCATGCTCAAGGGCCACACAGAAGATGGGTGCTGCTGACTTGACAGGGAGAGTTGGGGACATGTCAGAGCTGGTTGGTGATATGGGAGCCTAAGACTAAAGAAGATCCTGTGATGACTATCAACCTTATCCCAGAAGTTAAATTACCATTGGATCCCTGCTCTTCCATGCTAATGCTCAAGGTGTAGACCGAAATTCATGCATGAAGGCTGGGATTAGGGGGTGTCCAAGAGAGTCTAGGGTTCGTCCGGTTAAATGGAGCAACTGATCTAGTGGTTAGGCCACTGTTTGGTCTGGCGAGAATGCCTCCACCTTTCTGCCCAGCTACATAGATGATTCAGCATTTGTGATAGTCCAGGAATTGCGCTTGGTTAATGCTGCATTACCGGTTACTCAACACAGGCCTTGCTTTCCAGTGCCCATACCTTCTATGGCTTTTAAGTCCCCATTACACTTCACAGGACACTTTGCACGTGTGCAGAGCAATGCCTCTTATCTCTTTTAACGATATAGCACTGCCCAACTGGATTATGAGCTTAGAGTATGATTATTAGACTATCATACTGTAGCTGTGTTCCAAACAACACCAATGGTAAACAGGGTCCATCAAGTAAACTGCCCAGTAACCATCTACTAGAGTGGCCGTGGCTTCCTTCTTCTGTTAATTCCCAGCCGCCCAAGGACTGGGAAGGAGGAAACAATTAAATTTAAAGTACAAAATAGCTGAGGGGAGAGGATGTACAGTGCAGTCCAGGGACCAAGAAAAGCTGGAATGTTCAATGTTCTACAGACCACAGTGAATAGGACTAAGTTTCCACTCTATGATTTGTCAATTAATCTAACCCTTATGTTCACTTCTTAGGCTATTTTGCTCATTTTTCACATGTAACCGTAGGCAGGTCTAGCATGAGTCCTAGCTTCCCATGCTCAGACTAAATTCTATCCAAACATTACATGGCACAGACTACATTCAGAAGCAAAATTATTATTTATCCCATATTTTGTGTTGCACAGGATGTGCAGGAAATGTTCTCCCAGTTTAAGAATATCCTAGTGTAACAAACTAGAATGCCACCTTTTCAACTGTGCTTCAGACTAGACTCAGTGGATGGGTTGTCCT
The DNA here is from genome assembly GCA_963921515.1 of Calotriton arnoldi. Lineage (NCBI taxonomy): Eukaryota > Metazoa > Chordata > Amphibia > Caudata > Salamandridae > Calotriton > Calotriton arnoldi. Next base: position 866,197 of record CAWUFW010004060.1, read on the forward strand.
CTTCCCCACCATCTTTCATTCAAGTTTCACCCACTTGGTTCCTGGTATCTTTCCCACAATCTGTGTTGTATGTAAGACTTAGAGGTTGGGCTGTAATTTTAGACACTGCGTTACATGTTAGACCCATCTAACAGCTGAGATGGTATCTTACCCACAATATGTAGTACATCCTACGCTAATATGCTACTATCTCTCTCGGTCCATGTAATGGATTAGCTTTCGCCACAGACTAGGTTAGTTCATTGATTCAGACTTGGAAAGCTTCCTTTACACAATCCATGTATTATTATGTTCCAATCATAGGCTACACTAGAATTTTCTCCATGATTAGCGTTGCATGCTAAACCCATGGGTTTTACACCAAGAAGTTAGGTTAGAATGTCTGCCACTCTCTGCGACGCATTGGACCAGCAAGTTGGCGGGTGTCTTTTCCACAGCCTTTGCCAAGTAAGATCCACGGATTGGCTGAAGTCTTTCCCATGACTTTTGTTACATGTCAGACTCTCAGGCTGGTCACGTTTTATTTTCACTTAATGAGAATACATTTTCTAAAGCGCATAGCTACCTTGTGAAACGTACAGGTATCCACAGGCCTAAATGCAGCTGTTAAACCCGAGCTACAAAAAAGTTTTTTTTCTGAAAAGACATTCCGACTGGGCCTGATGAACAATCAGGGGCAGAGCATTCCACAATTTCGGCGCTAAATAACTGAAAGAGCTTCCACCCAAGAGCACTTACTTTACTTTGGGAGCAGACACCAACATCTACCCTGCCAATCTTAAATTTCTCGATGGTACATATGGTTTGACAAAAGAGTGATGGCACCAAGGTCTTTTGTCAGCAAATGCCTTGACAGTAACACAAGGCTTTGAAAGAGGATCTCTGTTTCACTGGAAGCCAATGAAGCTTCTATGCGCAGCCCCAATCGACGCACGCTTTGGCAGGTTCAGTAAAACACGTGCAGCAGCATTCAGAACTCTTTGGAGTCTCTTAATCCGACCCTGTGTGACTCCAAGATACAAAACATCGCAAAAATCAAGCCTGGACACAATGAGGGCCTGAACTATTTTTTTGTTTAGCCGACTCTCGAAGAAACACAACATTTTCCTTAACATCTTGAGCAATCCAAAGCATTTTCCCACCACTGCAGTGTTTTGACTGTCAAAAGACAGTTTTTCATCAAACCAAATGCCAAGGTTCTGGACCTTGGGTTTGGGATCAGATAATAGGCCTAGCTCCTTAGTTCACCATGCAGTGGATCCGAATGACTGCCCAAGGTCACAACCTCGGTCTTCCCAGCGTTGAGCTTGAGGCAATTCAAGTCCTTCCACCTACCAACTTCTGCGAGTCAGAGGCATAAAGACAAGGCATTGTGAAAGGTAATGAGCTTAAAACATGTCTTTCTAAACAGGAAGTAAGACGATACCTACCATAACAGGCACTTATACAAGGTAACTGGAAGCTGATCACTACAAAGACAAACTTGATAAATTCCTGCAAAGGCTCTAGGCACCAAAGATAGGATCCAATAGTGACCTCCTCAAATCTAAGATCTAGATTCTGTACTTTGCAGAATCTCTTTGCAATGCCGAATACGGATATCAAAACAAAATAAATAAAACTAGTACGAATATAACTGTTTAACTTTCACATAGGATAACAGCAAATGGACATCAAGTTCTACAGCGGCTATAAACCCATTGTAACAAATACAATGGTTGCTGTGAACTGGCCACCTCATTCCTCTCCATGGGCACTCCGCTTACGAAAACAGGCTAAATTATAACAAATAGTGAATGCTTTTATTGCAGAATTTGGTTTTTCAGAACGTTGTGCCACCAGAAATCTTTGCACCCATAAATAGTAATGTGATGGTCCAGGCCTCTGATAAAATTTGGCAAGAAGTTAATGTCAGAAATAAAACAAGTAAAAGGCAATGTAATAGCTCTGGCAAGTGCCTGTTCAGTGACTGGCACTCAATAACTCATCATACATGTGCTGTCTCTCAAACTTGAACTCATGCATCCATCTATTGACTCATTCGTGCATTCAGCTACTCACCAAACCACCATTAAAATACACACAAACTCAAAAAAGATACACAAGATAAAGGAATAAAAGTAGAAAAATACTGCCTAAACATCACAGGAACATGCCTGCGATAAAAACTAAGTAAACAAGCATTGGCAATACCAATAGGTATCGCATTTGCATAGAGTTAGAGCTATTGGCGTTGTAAATGACAATATTTTTACCCATGGGTGTTATGGAGTCAATGGATGTATGCAGTGTGGTGGAGTGGAATTATGTGGGTTGGATTGGAACTGTTAATGGTGGAATTGTGTGGCATGGAATTGTGTAGTGTTGAGTAGAATTGTGTGGCATGGAGTGCAGTGGAATTATGTGGATAGTAATTATGTGGTTTTGAGTGTACTGGAATTATGTGGAGTGGGATTGTGTGTCATTGAGTGCAATTATGTGGATTTGTATGTTGTATAGTGGTATGTTGTGTAGTGTGCTGTTGTGGCATGATGTGGTATTCTTTGGTGTGGATTGAATGTATGTGAAGGGTTGTGTAAAGGACTTGTTGAGTTGAAGTAAGTGGTTTGTTGCCGAATTACATGGTGTGGAACAGAAATGTGTGGAGTGGAATTGTGGTGCATGGAACCTGTGGCACTGAGTTGAAATTATGCTGTTTGAAGTATGTGGCATGATGTGGAGTGTATTTATGTGGATTGTTGCTATGTGGCAGTTGCCAGTGTCCTAAAGTGGATTGGGAGGAGTAGAGTAATGCAGACTGGATTTGTTGGAGTTTAGTATCAAGATTACGACAGTCACAATGAAACCAGCTAATCACAAGCCTATGGGCGGGCTTGAAGCCCATATAGTGAATATAGCAGGTCTTAAAGACAGCACAAGCGTGTTGGTTAGGCTCGAACTAAAAACTGCACAAAGAGGTATAAACAAAGCAGTAACATAAAAAAGGAAAGAAAAATAGATACCCATTTAGTGGCCGATGTGTAGAAAGTGAAACCAGAAAACCTGGATAAATCACGGCTTCCCCACTAATTTTTGTGTGATCTTATGCAAATATTTTATTTCACCAAAACTCCTTCATTATGCCATGAGAAATACTTTCATTATTCCGTAAGAAATACTTTCAAATATGTGAGTTCAGAATATCAGTTGTACAAAAACCCATTCTGTTTATTTAATAGACTATAATGTTGCTCTATAGTACTCTGGACCACGTACAGGGTTTACATGACAACTGTCTTGCCTCACAGTAATGATTTAGATTTTAAGATGCGCACTTTTAATTTAAGTACCTCAGTGCAGTGCTTTAATTAAACGTATTAATTTCAAAGTTTCTACATGTTAAAGAAATACACTTTTTGAATTTTGAAAAGACTATCATATATTACGTGACATTTGCTGTATGATTTATAAAGCTCTAAGAGCGGAGCCAGAACCTTGGCTTGGTTTTAACTCATGTTCATTTGTTGGCTCACCCATCTCTAATGATCCGTCACAAGAGCAGGAGGTCGGGAGACCTTGGGGTGTCTTACATGTACGAAAAGGGAAGGGTAGAGCTTGGCAATTGGGTGCACTTAACAGGTCGACATGTCAGTACCAGATTGCACACAGACACTGCAATGGCAGGCCTGAGACCCTTATGCAAGGCTGCTTGTGTGGGTTGCACAATTAGTGCTGCAGGCCCACGAGCAAGTAAAGAACAAGATGATGCGGAGGAATAAATAACGCACAAGTTCCTGTGGGAAAAACACAAATTAGTTCCTACACATGGGTACTCAGTCCCTCATTACTATTTATACTTATTTCTGCAATCACATACCTACTCCAATTCAGATTTCGAGCAATTCTTTATCGTTTTTTCCAACACAAAGATAACACAATCATGTACACAGAATACAAATAAATCTATACATTCACAATTCCTTCCTACCCATTCTTTCTAAAAAACGGTTGCTAAACAGAAACAAATGTTTTTACGCAATCCGAATAAGAGGTAGTCTAACACACACTGGATGGGGTAGATCAACCCTCCTTTGGACTGTGTGAAGTGTGTATCCAATCTCCTTGTGTCAGGAGGCCAAAAGTGCCAATGACAAAGTGAGATGAATCAATGCCTCATGCTTTAAGCAATCATGGGCGGAAGCAGAATATAAATGGCACTCAAAAAAGACCAATGTTGACCCAATGTTGAAAGAGGAGGGTTGAAGAAAGCCAGTGGTTGTAAGAGACGTGACTCAAAGCCCACGCTATGTATATCTTTAGTAACAGGCCTGTTTGACAGCTGTGCTGTCAAAACCACTGGCTAAAAAACACACAAGCAGACATCTGACAGCAGCAAACCTTGAAAAGCAACAGGTTGGTTTTAAAAAGGAAGACATGAGCTGCTGTGCTACAGGATGCATGTAGTAAAACACCCCAAGTGAAAATATATGGAAGTAAAGCAGTCAAGTCCAAACTCAAGATTCTGAACTTTAGAGAACATCATGCCATACAAACAAGATTGTGGGCAAGCTGTTGCTTGTTGTCATATTAGCAAAATACATATTTGTTAATAGCACTCACTGCCCAGGAGATAACACTAATGTACCGTTTCCCCATCTCAAACGTTACACTGAGGAAATGAAAAGTTCAAGCTTTCAGAAGCTATTTCACATCTCACACAATTATCCATCTTTTAAGCACATCCAGCTGCCAAACGGCATCCTCTGGGAAGACTGCCACTGCATCACTTGATCAAGGAATACTTGCAGTTATCAGTATGTACTTGATGGTGTACACTATTGCACTCATGCGATGATATCAGAAAAATGGAAGGCGGGGACAGTGTACACAAAACAAATGGATTAACAAGCTTTGGCAAGAATAATATAGTCCTCACCTTTTGCACAAACCTATTTTGCTCAATGCGGTTTTGGAGGTTTGCGGAAGATTGCGAGGAGAAAAGGGGGGCAGGGGGGAGACGGCATCACAAAGCATGGGGAGGATTTCGGGTGGGGGGGCAAATGATGGAGACTGCACCATGGATCGCAAGGGATGGGGAAATGCAGGGGGGGAGAACCACAGGAGAGTGGTTTTCAAGTCGGTCTGTATTGTGTTCAAAGCGCTGCATGGAATGGGGCCCAACTACTTGAAGAATAAATTCAAGTGGTACAAGCCATCAAGAACCCTAAGGTCCTCCACTGCATACAAAGTCCTGATTCCCAAATACTAGCGCACCTCGTGGGGAGGAAGGAGTTTCATCTTCAGTGCTTCAAATTCCTGGAATTACCTGCCTAGACACTAACATCTTTTTGTTTTTATGAAAGCCTTAAAAACCTGGCTTTTTAACTGCATTTAAAGGGTTCTGTTGCTGCTGATACAGTAAGCAGATCTGTAAACAAGCTTGCGCCAAGACACCTCAGGGTAAACGCATGTAGATCAAGAATGGACAGAGAGAGCAGAATTGTTGCAGGAACAAACGTAAACGTTGACAGAACTACCAAATGAAATGGACTGTTGTAAGTGTGGGACAGTTGTACGTGTAAAGAAACCAAGGATGGTTGAAAAGGGGGCAGCATGGTGGTCAGATCCTTCAAAAGTGATTAAAGGTGTTGGGTAGTGCTATTAAACTTGAAGATGAGAAAGTGTGGAATTTACGTCATGTAAGGTTATGTTGTGAGAAGAAAGGTAATCGTGAGTTTGATCGTGAAGTAAGTAGAGGAAGTGGTTACATGATGGGTGATGATGTTGTGATAGTAGTGATAGTAGTGTAACAGGGAATGAGGATGATGTAAAGAACGATGCAGGTGAAAAAAGTTGTGTGTGCGGCGTAGTGCAAGGGAAAAGAAACCACCTGAACATTTCAAAGGTTATGTATTAGGGTGATCCGTTCTAGGATTTTGGTAATATTGATAATCCGCTTAGAAACTGGTCTGTTTTAGGTTTATGGTTATTGTTAATTCTCCTGAGGTATCAGCTGCTTTTATATTATTTATTTTGCCTATTCTATTGGGGGAAGATGTGTGGGTCATTGGTAGGGGAATGTTGGGATGGAGTGTAGAATTGGGGGGCGGGGGGGCGCGGAATCATTATGTGAGTTGTGAGAAGGGATGGCCAGCTGGAGCTAAGGCGGACTTACCTAGAGTCATGCTAGCACCGCTCTTTATGTGATGATCTTCTTGAATAAACATCCTGACTCTACCTACCTGAGAAGACACTTACTTTACAACAAAGGAGTAGGGATTGTCAGGTTGGAGGAAGAAGGAATAGAGTAACAGAGTGTGGGGGTGTTCTGGGGGAAACAGGAGGGAGGGGGTAGCAGAACATGGGGAAGTGCACCAGAAAGTAAGAACTATGGGCAGGGCAGGGAGTATGGGGGAGGGGGACACAAAAGATAGAAAGCACACGCATTCTCAAGCTTAACAAAACAATTTTTTTTAAAGAAGTCTTCTAAAATGGAACTGTGGTGGAAAGATACAAATCAGCCAAGCAAAAGGATGGTATAGAAGCTATGATCCAGCTGCGGGACAAACAAGATAGACAAGGAAAGCCAATTGATAAGAAGTAAGCAACTAAGAGTGACAATAAAGCTAACCAATGGTATGCAATGGGAGGGCTGTAAAACCACTGTAAGCTCTTGGTAACCCACTCTAGGTCTTTTACAGCCAGACAGCTTGTGCTGTCTTGTAGGTGAAACCTAACAATACTGAAAGAATATCACAACCTATTTGATGGGAGTGACAGTTTCGGCATTTGAATACACAGTGTGGTTGTGGGCAATGAAACATAGCTACACATGGCAAGAGCTGCAACAAGGATGACGAGGAAGAAGAAAAAATAAAAGTAGTGCATCAATCACAGCGTGATCAGCGGAAGGTTTGCAATCAAGTGGAAACAATCTGACTTTGTCCATGCTCCAGGCGAAAGAAGAGGAAGGAGAGCCAGGAAGAGCTAGCTAATTATAAGGTATCCAATAAGAGTGACAATGAATCCAACAAATGTTAAACAATAGGTGGCCTGCAAGCCCCTTCTTGTATACAATAGGTTCTGCAAGCGAGAGTGCATTCAGCGCATGCTCTGTCGCAGGAGAGACCTAAAAAGGTGGGGAAAGATATGCAAGGCTGCTATTTAGCGGTTCCCCTTTGTATATGGTTATATTTAAACATTGGGATTTGTGCATTTGAATGTTTTTAACAGCTCTAAACTTAGACCCTTTCAGTTCTGAAAGTAATGTAGGGTGCATCATAAACAAGGGAACACTAAAATCACTAAACCACTTGCACCGTAAACAATGTGAAATGCACAGAAAGCACTTCAAATCCTTGTCATGTGTAGTAAGTGCTATATAAATCCAATTACAATACAGCCAAATACCTTCCCAGCCTGTGCGGCACCATGAAAATAGGCTGATTATACATACACATGATTTTAGGATAACAATGACAACGCAAGGATAAATACAAAAACTTTACAACTCATAAACCCATCATAAAACTATTTTTAAACTAACTTTATGACGAGTTACGTTGAGGCACTTAAGATAGACAGGTGAGGACTGTTTACACTCAATGCTTGATTACGCAGACTGTAACATGGAGTAGGCACTGAGCCACGGAACCAAAATATGAACAAGTTAAAGGGGTGGTATAAGAACCAAATATACCATTAGAGATTAAACTGAGCGAGGGCACATATTCAATAGGGAAAAAAAGAAATGGAAGTGGGTTTTGCAGTGGGAGGAAGCATAAGAGGCAATGGGCAACACAGTACACAGGGTCATGTACGCGAGGGAGAGAGCAACACAGACTGCGGTACAGAGTTTTGGGGGGACAGGCGGAGGAAGTAAAGCAATGGAGAAAACACTGAGCAATGACGCCTAGGTTGGGGGGGAGGAATGAGGGAGAGAGCAACACACAGCACGGGGAGTAGGGGGAGCACATGAGGGAAAGAGCAACAGAGGATGGTGCAGGGGTATGGAGTAATGGGGAGAAAAAAAAACAAGGAAGAGAGCTGGAAAACACGTACACTCTCATGGAGTGCTGAACCAAATAGAAGGGAAAAAAAGGAGTTCCGCAAAAGTCAGCAGCGGAAGTCTACAAGTGAGCCAGGTAGAAAGATGGTAAAGAGAATATGCTTCAGGGGAGAGACAAACATAATAAGATGGGCCAATAGAAGCCACTAAATAAGCAAGTAAGAAAGAGTGGCAATACAACTAACGGAAAGCAATGGGCGGGTTGTAATCCCAGTGTAAATTACTGGCAAGCCCACAACAGGTCTTTGGCAATCAAAGTCCAAAAAATGGCTAGAAGTTGGATTTTTAAGGGTGACGGGGGCCTTGTCTTTCTTAGACCTCTATATGTGGAAAATCTTAGAACCTTAGACCTTTATATGTGGATAATATTGAAACACCCACTTGAGGCAAATATAAACAATCATAGTCCAGGTATGTATTAAAGTAGACTTAATGAATGCGTGGAAAAAATGCAAAATCTTCAATTTTATGGAATGTAACTCCTTAAACTCACTACCTCCAAAGCAAAATCAACTACATCACACTGATGATCCCAAAACATGATCAAATGTGCGTAGAATAACCTCATGAAAGGTCTATCGCTGACCGACAGTTACATTTTACGTGATAGTCTTAAGAATAAGGCGCACTTGTATCTTAAAATAACGGAACAAGTAGGTGTTCCTGCACAAAAATGTGCCTACCCAGAGGTTCTGCCTTGTAGGTATTTTGGGATGAAAAAAGTCATTGGAGAATGTTACTGTCACTTAAATGCTACTTTAAAGTCAAATTCCACTTTTGTTATGGATAACAGGGCAGTTCAACCCACTTAGTTCCTGAATATTTGAAGTACTGGAGTGTAAAGCTCCCAAACTATGAAATGTGACTAACTACACATCTCCGAGTCCATACAACTTAACAAAAATTACATTTCCCACACGCTATAGGCGCTTCTTAAAATGCAGGAAATGCTCTTGAAATAATTTGGAACTCTCGCAGTATTTGCAGTCTATCAAAAGATGAAAAGTATAATATTTTTTCATTATGTCTGGAAAAGTAATCCAAAGAGCTTTTTTTGGGGTGAATGCCCCAGAGGCTTAGCACAGTACATTGGTCATGTACACAAGTCTCTAAAATGGAACTGTTTGGAAAACAACTATCTCACCAGCTGCAGTAAAATATCTCATATTGTCAGTAGTGACCACGTGGCTGGGTGTGAAAGTTTGCCAGAACCTGTGGTCTACCCAAGCAAAACAGCCACACACGCAAAGCCTGGCCTTTGAAGACAAATGCTGAAGTGTATGGTACTCATGCATGAGCTAGTAACTTTCATGCCTGGGTGGTTAAACCAGATCATGTACAAGGAAAAAAATAAGTACGGTATTGGTTTTAATTCCATTCAACTTAAAACGGTGGCCTATGCAAATGACCTATTGATATGCTCAAAAAAAGCAGACAGCCATCCCTACCGTAGTTGAAATTATACAATGCTTTTCTGAAATTTTAGATTATAGTTTGAACAGACAAACCTGAAGTCCTTCTGAAAGCACACTGCCTCTCAACAAGCACTGGGTCTTCAGGTCTACAATGGCACCCCAAATTCATTAAATACCTCGGAGTGTAGTTTTCTAATGATATTACGGCCTCGATAAGATACAATTAAATGAAAACCCTAGACAATATTAAAGACTTGGTCTCCCAAACACATATTGTGGTATGGTTGAATGGAATCATTAAAAATTATGATTACACCTTTGAATAACTTAATTTCCAGTATGCTCCCTGTAGTCTATTCTAACTATGTATTTTCTTCTGTAGACAAAGTTACTTCATCATTCCTGTAGAGCAATCAAAAGGCCAGAGTGTCTTACAAGAAAGTAAGATTAGACTATATGACAGATGCAAACTCCTAAAATGGTGTAATGACCAAACCAGCTATAACGCCACACAAAGAGCAAGATAGTTCATCGACAACCCTGCCCTCCAACCTTCTTGGTGCTGTACAGAAAATGATCTTGCCTCCCCCTACTATTAAATTGCAACCCTATCAATAACCTGTTTTGACCCCCTACACTGTAAACAAATTGTAACGGACACAGTCAAAGCGATTCTCCTCTTAGACCAAAAACATCAGTGCACATTTAAATACCAACATTTTAATTGCTCTGGAACTGTAAAAATACTGACATTGGCTTGCCAGCCGCAGAGGGGTACATATAGGAGGAAAAAGATATCTTGCTAGACAGATCTATATTCAGATTTAGGCTTCTTTCCTTCGCTGAAATTCAACATTCCAAAACCATAATCTAATCTTAATTTTACACCCTGCTACAACAAACGACGAAATTATCCAAAGTAGGGCCTCTTAATAATCTGGAAATAGGTTGCCTTAGACTGAAATGGATCGCATTAGGTCACACTGCTTCCAAAAACTACAAATGATTTAACATTCAAACTAGCAAATCCCTCTTTCCTCTCCCACCCAAATGGGGAAAACACTTCAGAACTCTCAATAGAGACCCCACCAATGAAGAAACTTGGTCCAACAGATGCACCAAAGCCCTTCAACACAAAATCACGCCCTCTCTTGCACACTCACAATTATTTTGCTCCATTTTATGTATTGGACTTCGTGCAGGTTGGTCAGGCTCAATCTAGTGGATTCCAATACTTGTTGGATCTGCACAAGTGAACAAGGGTATTTAGAACACTTTTTTAGGTCTCGTCTAGGCAGCACGCATGCGCTGTCTAGGAGAGGACCTTTAGAAATCTGTCAGCTCTTTTCAAGCACTCGTGCTTGTGGTGGCATCCACCTTGAGCGAGCAACGCGCGCGCTTGTTTACATTTCCCTGCTCGCGGTCACTTTCTAGCCGGCTCGGGCGTTTGGAAGCAGCGGCGCGCGCAGGGGCCATCTGTTTTTTCTAATGAGCTTTCACGCGCGCGCTTGTTTACATTTAGTTTTTCTTCAATAATATGGTCATCGAGCAAAAAGAACACATTAGCCCTTGATGACCAGGCCCAAAATGCGACTAGAGTGATTAGTAATTTTCCCTATAGCGATCACTTGATACATAAGCCTGGGCTTCCCACTGGATTAAGCAGAAATCATTTTTACAGATCTTCTGGTGTTTCAACCTGGCAATGGGACGGGAAAGCAGTCCTATTGGAGCATGCTTTGGTTTGTTATAGTTGAGTCGCTGTGTGTGGTGTCTGAGATCGAGGCATTCCGCCTTGTTTTCCTTCTTCCATGGAGTTCTGACACTTTTCCTGCTCTAAGTAGCTGGGTGCCTGCTGGAACAGGCCCCGTGCCCTCTGAGGCGACCCTCTGGTGCAGTCCGGCCTCCTCGGGTTTGTGCTCTCTGGCTGCCTTTCCTCTCACAATGGGACACATGTCGTTCACACCTAGCGTTGTGGTCAGGCGCCGCTGAAACTTGACCCCGGCACTCTGCCTTTGAGTTTTCGCGCAGACACGTTATGGGTTTTATCCGGCCTGATCCCATCACGGAAGCGTGGCATTCCGTGCGAAGGGGAGCGAGGGGCTCGTGAGCCGGCCCGGGAGGCAGGGCAGGGCTTCTTCCAGACAGGTGCCGCAGCAGCCCGACTCTGGGCTTTGGTTCTATCTCCTCCATGATGGGCCATCATAACCCTCTCAGGAGGTGTGAAGAGACCTGAAGCTATCAGTTTAAGCCTTCCCAATTCATGGCCCCAGGAGAGGCCCTCGCGTCTCCCTCCCTAGCACACAAGATTACTGTCAGCAGAGCAGTGGTCAAGCATCATTGAGTCACACAGCTCCTTCCCGGGGCTGCAGGGGACGTTGCGCTAAGAAAGTCATCAATCCGCTTATCCTATGTTCTTGCGTTTTTCTGGGAGCCTGTACGTCCTAGAGAAAAGTGCCCTCGCCTGCCCCCAACAATTCACGGTCAACACTGTCTTTCCGATTATATTTGGTATGTTCGGTGCCCTGACGGGGTGCCAAACAATCGACGCCTTGCACATACGAGCACCGTCACGGCACTGGTTAGGCTTAGTAGACCGCTGTATTTAAGTGTGGGGCACAAACTGGGCGACATTACGATTTAGTCAATTCCAAAACATTCGAACTCTGCATTGCTCGCCCGCTTATTTATAGGACATGTGTTGCCCGTCTCGCCCCGGATTGAGTCGTCGTTCTGCTTGGCAGAGCAACATGCCCCCGATTGGTGGACATCAGCCCTTAAAACGCGTCCCAGCCACCGATGCAGGTGCCACGCTCTGACATGCTTCTGCTGCTGAAAGTGGGCCTTACGAACAATCACCACGCCAAATGCAGCAACAAACCACCCACGTGGGCTCCGAGGGCCTTGGTATTGAAAACAGCCCGTACTGACATTGGACCAATACTGACCCTCCAGCTCCCCATAGTCTCGAACGTTACGAAGTGACAATTCTTACCTAGAATTCATTCCTCGTACGTGGGCAGGGGACTTTTCCAAAACATCCTGCCTCTCTACATCTCAATCTTCCCGTCCTTAACTCTCTCCGATTGCCCCTCCCCCACCCCGCCCCCTTAAATCAGAGACTAGGACATTTAGGACCCCTATTAACCCAGAGAAGGGCACCAGTGGCATTATCCCCCCAGAAGGTGGGATATTGACTCCGAGCCTCTCCCAGGGCTCATTGTAAAGGGATTAGACGTTGCAGACAGTCTTGTTTTTTCGGTCGTAGTTTGTCCAAAGTATTTGCTAGCATGTAATTAAGTATATTGACAAGGCCCCTTGGCAACTTGTTGATCTGTGCCAATTATTGTGCTACATATGTAACAGTTGTACTTAAAATAATTGTACTTTCTCAAAAGTATTTGCTAGCATGTATTGTAGTATATCGATGTATTTAAAGCTAATGTGCTTTAAAATATCTCCGGACTTCTTATTGTTATCACCGTTTGTTTATTTTTCACCATATCTTTAGCGTTTAGGTTCTGAAATGTGAATGTATAGGTTACAAAGGTTACTATTGTATTTTTAGCCTTCGGGCTACTTTACCATTACAACTAATTGTAAAGCTGTTCCACATTTGTTTTTTAAGCAAAAAGGCTACAACAACAATTTTTAGTGGCAGACAATTCATTACTTTGTAGTAGTGTTTAGAAACATAGTTATGCTATAAAAACAGTAGCATAGCCAATAAGTCTCTCTTTTAAGACCCAACAAGTATTTAGTCATGCAGCACAATATCCATGGTGCAACAACATCAACTGTTGCATGACTAAACACTTATAAGGTCCCAAAGGCGAGACCTATTGGCTATGCCAATGCTTGTTTTTTTTAGTTGCCAAACAAAAGTTTTGGGATCAAACTGAGAATCGATTACAGGGTACTCTTAAACACTATTGTATTAGATTTCCCCACAGTAATTTTAGGCCCATTAGCAGCTGCATATTCCCTCATCTTAAACCAAATAGAGTACGCCTTACTCAACCTCCTCTTAACTACAGTTGCCAAGCAGATTCTTTTCGATTGGAAATCAGCCAATCAGAGTTTATTCCACACATGGTGGGCTTGGGTTACCTACATACTTAGTGGTCATACCTCACAAAACCCTCATCAGGCTCCGCATAGACTGTCTAACAATATCAGGGACACAGCGGCGGCCGGCATGGCTTGCGGGGGGAGGCGAAATAAAAAAAAAAATTAAACTTACCTTGAGGCTGGTTTTGCGTCGCTGCTCCTGCTCTCCTGTCTCAGACTACAGAAACAGGAAGCAGGCAGCCAGGCTCCCTCCCCTAAGCCAATCACAACGCTGCAATGCAGCGTTGAGATTGGGCTGGGTGGGCATTTTCTCCATGCAAGCTGTAATGCAGCCTGCATGGAGAACAGGGAAGTGCGCATGACTGGTTTGGGTGGCCCAAGAAGGCCGACCAAACAGTCATTGCGCACTTTGGAGTGGGCAAACCACTCCTCCCCTGCCTTGCTCCGTTTGCAGAGCAGCCCCGCCCACACACCCACAAAGCAGGAGGACACATCACAAAGCATAAAATGATTTTTTTGATTAAACCATTTTATTAGATTTTGTTGTTTTATCAAGGTTACAGTTACATTTCCATCACATAGCATCATGTTACACAATATACATTTTATTTCCGATAATTGTGTTTGTTTGGGTGTATGCTATGTGTTGAGCAGGGTATGCTTGCGGCAGTGATGATCGTGTTCAAGCCTCATGGGGAATCATCCTTCACGAAGCATAAAATGATAATAACAAAGTTATTATCATTTTATGTTTCTCTTCTTCCCACTGCTTAAAAGCGGTGGGGCAACACTCCTCCACCATAGCAGAGGAACATCCCTGCTGGGACCCACTTGATAGGTTCATTGAGGAATTTTCTTGTTGATTATCTTTCCATCATTTCAGGCTCTTCTGTGTGCTGTTAGATAGAGCCTTGGTTGCTCTAACCATACGTTAACCAAGGTGCCGGATAATGCTCCTTTTCCTTCCTTATTCCCCTCTTCCTTATTTCTTGGTCTTACTTGCTCTATTTTCAACTTCTTTGGTTTAATGGGGCATTGTACCACCATATATGTATGTTCCAAGTTTATTCCTGCAGCAATTTGTAAAGTATCATCATATGCATTTCGTAGGCAACAGCAATATATTTTGTTTGTTTCAAACTAAGTTAAATATCAGGTATTCTCAGTGAATACCAATTTGGCTGCACGTATACAGTGTATAACTACACTTTGTATTTGAGCTTCATGTACAATACCCTATCTGCATAAGTCTTATTGTATTTTATGTATGCTAAAATCTCACAAACAAAAAAAGAAGCAACATCATCACAAATTTCCAAGTATGGAGTTGGACCAATACCCTCAAATTGAGTGGCTCAAACAAACAAATTCTGGCACGGTTCCCTGTATACCACCTCAAAAACACTAACACCTGTGTGGACAAACCTTTCTTTGGAGAATGCAAAAAATAAAGTACAAAACGTGGGAGTAATGTGGGGTGCCGATCGCAGTCTGAATTCACAAGTGGAAGCAGCTGTCAAAACATTTCTCCAAATGAAACTCCTTAGGAAAAGAAGCTTTCATTCATCCCCACTCAATACCAGCACATGGAAGCAGGGATTCTCGTTACCTCAAGATAACAAAGGCACAGCAACGCTCTGCACTACATATGGTCAGCTTAAATTGAAAGGCTTCAGAAGACTAAGAACCTTGTAGGCATGATGATCTTTGCCTAAAGATAAACAAACCAACAGCACACCCAAATGCATGCACTGACTCTCAGTAAATAACAAAAAAAAAATCCAGATTACCTGCTTCAATTATAAATAGACTGAAGGTGCAGCATCCCCACAATACCTACAAGAAAAAGTAATGCAACTTACGCCGAATGCAAGAGCGTCCCTAATTCGTTCTCAAAACTTGATAACGGACACCCAATGTTTCTCTGTGGCAGCCCCTGCATCTAGAACAACCTGACCAAGGAAAGCGATCAGGCCCAATCAGTGATGCAGTACAGGGCGAGACTCAAGATTCATCAGTTCTTATCACAATACTCTACTCCTCCTCCTCCTGTGCACTGCCTGGGGCATGACTCTCCTATTTTGTACGTTGTGCTACTTCCTTGTGACTCGGAGCTCGTTTTAGATGTTCAGAGACTGCCTACTAAAGCGTACCCTTCCCACTACACAATGAAACCACACTCACAGAATATTGGCACCACTTGGACATGGTCTGATCTTCTGAACCCGACAAGAACTGTTAAGCCATCACTTTTGTATCATAATCACCACTCTTCTTTTCACCCAGTTTGGTTACCAGTTGTATCTACAGTCCCAACATATGAGTAAGCAGCAAGATGCAATTTAGTTCTGTATTGTGTGAGATATAAGCAAAGCAAGTGTCCACAATACATGCTAAAAATGTGCCACGGATTCTCCAAGATCAGGGACAGGGAGAGATCTATGTCCAAGGATCACTACCTGCTTCTATGCAGTCTGTCAGCTTGTTCATCATATGCTGTTTTGGCAAAACGAACAATTATAGACACCCAATCACAACATGGTAGTGTCTTGAGTACAAGATTAGCATCAGATTTTCTTAGTTACTCCATGTGGAGTGGGTGAAGGAAAGATATCTTGGCAAGAGGTTGGTGGAACGCACTGCGTACTGTATCAAATTACCGGATGTGGCACAAGAGGGCGAAGTCCTCTATTAGATTTCACAAACGTGAGACAATCATGGCAGAAAATGGGTGCTAAATTTACTAAATACTGAGTACTTACTGGAAGATTTCAGTATTTGGCATATTGTTCTGGGGATTTGGCAAAAGGTGGCTAAGGTTTATCCATAGTGTTCTCGTCTGAGGGGAGTATGATGATGGCAGGCATCCCTCAATCATCTGATTAGACCTTTGGAAACAGTCCACTAAGAATCAACTAGACTTCGATTGGCAAGTGTGCATATTGACTGGTGGGATTTGATACAAATTATTTCAAGTGGAGCAGAGGCTGAATGGGAGTATCTGCGTATCTTTCAACGTAGGTGAACAATCATCACAAGTTATTTAACTGGATGTCGAAGGCATAAGGATTGGAGTTAGTGGAATAGAGTGATGATAGGTGTTTATCAACAGTAAACCATCATTTATGCTGCCATAAAATGGGGGAGGCAAGTACGGGGTATGGAGTTAACCTCCATTTTTGACATACCGTGGGCATGTTGGATGGGAAGCAGAGATCACGTTTCTTCAGCAGTTGATCGAGTCGACATATACTTTCACTCGATGGGGGGTGGAGGCAAACTGGTGGCTCCCCATTATATAGACTTGAACACAATCCTTATACTTGAGTCACACCCTTTAATGTTAAATGGATCTTGGGGTGGGAAGGTTATACTTCCTATTTTGTGGTCAACTTAGCAGATAATGGGTGGTAAGACACAAAGGGCCTCATTACGATGTCGGGCGGACAACACCATTGCGGAATCGGGACCGACCGACCTCCGGTCGGCGGGACCGACCATCCTCCGGTCAGCGGGACCGACCAACCGCAGAATTAGGATGAAACCGCACACTCCCATTTCTCTATGAGAGCTTGTGCTGCTTTCGGAAAACGGACGCAGCACAAGCTCCCATAGACAAATGGGAGTTTTTGTTAATCGCTGCACCGCGTGGTGCCTGCCATTCGGTGCAGGGATTGACGGGGGGGGGCAACATATGTGCCCCCCAGGCCCTCAACCGGAGGCCACTGTTGCAAGGGGGCCCTGCTAGGGGACACCAAAGTCGCTTTCCGACAGGCTTTTCATGTCGGAAAGCTCGATATGAAAAGCCTATGGGTAACAGACATCTTGATTCCGACAGTAGAAATGCCTAGGTCCGACTGGTCGACAGGCTCCTTGAGCCCGTCAGAAGACAGCCGGAATGACCGGCCAGTTTCACTTCTGACCAGCGTCATTGTAATACGGCGGTCGAAAGTGAAACCGAAGATGTCGGTCGGCAAGCCTCCGACCACAGGTCGGAGGCTTGCCGACCAACATCAAAATGAAGGCCAAAGTCACAATATTGAATTTAATGGTGTTTTATGACAAGGATCAGCAAGCAGGCCGTCAGCAAGGGGCCAAACACATACAGCTACGCATACCAATTTTCTATAATGGAGAAATTACACACGGAAGAACCTAGAACACATTACAACACAGCAGTGTTGGCAAAATAAAAATATCAGGGTAACCCCCTTCATTAGGACGTGTGCAGTCACGTTTTGCTAGGAATAAGCAGATGCCTACTCCCTTTATAAAAGGACATAATTCCTTTCCTGATATGGGGCACCACCTGTCATTCTACAACTAGGTGCTACCTCATCTATTAGATGTGTTGGGATAACCCAATTGTTCGCTATTTAACCTGCAACATACCACGTCAGGTTTGCAAAGTGAACTTTCCCCTTGCACATGGAATGCACATCTTAATACATATGGGCGAGGGCTGCTTAAGAGTCACATTTTACTTGTATGTTGTGGTAACCTTTTCCTTATAGTTTAAAAGGGATTTACCCCTTTCTATTAAAGGTGTATTTTAATGGAGGGGGGTGGGGGGGAGGGGTCATCCTTTCCTTACACATGGTCACCTTACTATACCGGGGAGAGGGGTGTCACCCTTTACTTGATACGAAAGATCCTGACAGCTCTATATGTGTGGAGGGAGTCCCACCCTTTCTAGCATAGGAGTTTCACAGCTGTGTACAGTGAGGCTCCGCTTGGGGAAGTGCCAGCAGGCCTGGCTCCACACATAGGCCCCATTTGACTCATCAATTCTACACTGTGCAATACATGACACACAGGGTTAACACAGCCTTTGTCCAAGGCGGAAATAAAAGAATGTGCAGTGTAACAAATAAATAGCTGCAAGCGTGGGTATTGGGGCGCTATCGGACCGCACGCCTTCCTTGACCCCTCTGCCCCCACACCCCGTGCTGCTCCCTCTTACCCCCAGAATCCGCAGGGGCAGCGGGGTGGCAGTCCGGGTGGTTTGCTGCGCTCACTGCCGGCGTCGCCCATGGCTGGGGGCCCAGGGGAGGGCGGCGGCTCGGGGGCTGAAGGAGGCTGCCGCTAGTGTCCTGCCGCCGCAGCCTCCTGCTCCCGGCGCTGCGGCCGCTCTCGGGTCCGGCTCCGTGGACGGGGAAGGCGCTGGGTCCCGGAAAGCACGGCCCTAACCAGTCCTGGGATCGGAGCAGCGCCACTGCAGGCCGCCAGCTGGGGGCGGAGCGTACCACGGCCGTAGAAAGGGGCGCCGGGAGGAGACAGGTCAAGAGAGACACGTACTGTGGCACTTGTCCGGCTCTGCCGTCTCCCACTCGGACTACCGTACGCCCTCCGGTACGGCGAAGCAAACGAGAGAGTAAGGAAAGGCACAGCGGTGGGAGCACCTTTCACCGCACGTCAGCCTCCTCCCCCTTTTCAACCGTGGTACAGTCCGCTTCGGGAGCCCTTGGTTTAGAACTGAAGCAGAAAACCAGAAATCAGCTGGAAGAGGGCGACACCATTGCACCTACGGGCGGGGATGCAGGGCCTTCTTTTTGACAAATAGGCACGCCTTTAACTGCACCATCCCACACGTACTCTTCACGTAGATGTTTCAATAGACACTGTACTGTGACACAAATTACACCGGCATCCCAGTTTAAAGTACTGGTGCGGGTGGGTGAACAGGAGACAACACCGACCCCCATTAGTCCGTGGTAGGCGCGAGGCTGGTTGCTGTTTGGTTGGTCCTTGGCAGTCAGCCAGAGTTTGCAGGAAGAGGTAGCGGCCCCGCTTTGTGTGATGGAGACACTGGGGATCCCGGAAGTGGCTGCGTCCCAAACTGTGCTAGGGGGGCCCCAAGTCGCACTGACAGCCCTGTCCCATGGGAGGCTTGGACCTCTATGTTACAGCCAGAAGTTAACAAACAGCCATTAAAGGGGCTTAAGTACCTGCATGCCGACGTCTGGGAACTCACTCGGATGTGAAGTTGACACAGAAACAGGGATCATTGTAATTTCCCGTCGACTTGTGTTGGGGTGAGGGGTATCTAAAGAGAGATTAAAATGACGTTCTGCCTTATCTCTGTTGTCTCTGTGTACTCGTTCACGTCGTTATAGACGATGGACCCCCATTTGTTACCCAACGATGTGCACTTTTAACCAGGGACTGAATTGCCATGTACATATTGGCACCGCCATCCACTTGATTGAAAAAGTTAACAGATAAACTATAAATGTTGGCTAAAAATGAAACATTTTCTAGTTAACATGAAGGAAAGTTTAAATTCTATTAAGGATGCCGAGGCAAGGATTATGCATTACTTTATTCACTTTTTATTAACAGCACGTTCAAAGATAAAGTAAAAAAACACCGCAACAGAACCATAACTCCCATGAACCACAGGGAGTAATCATGGCCACCAATAGTCCAATCAAGTAACGGTCCATGAGTCTATATAATTCAGATTATGCCATAGTCCTTCCTCTTCTTCACTGAAGGAAGTTAAGCACGCTGGACATCATTCCGTCTTTGAATCCGAACCCAAGAGGATATGGAAAGAACGTTAATATTTGCCCACATAACGTATCGTCTACCATTGATGCATAACGGGTCAAAAAAGTCAGCGACTATCATGAGGAGAATAAATGATATGACAATCATTACAATTCTGGTACATTAGGTGTTCCACTACCACCGTTAGATAATAACTTACACAACATGTCTTGTCTGTCTGTCAAGATGAAAAAACAATGTTTCAAGAACAACAATACATAACAATATACTGTTATTGAGTATAATCCAAAGTACTTCCCTGTTAATCACAGAATCCAGTTCTCTAACTTCCGGAATTAATGTAGAGATAACCCCATAAGTCCCCCAGGGAGGGCGGCATAGAGATAGCATGCCTGGGGGGGATAATCCTCGCCTCCACGTCCTTAATAGAATTGAAAATTTCCTTTATGTTAACTAGGACATTTTTCATTCTATGTCAGGACCGGAGGCGAGGATTATGCATTTTTAAAGCTTACTTACCACCAGTGCGGCCGCGTCATAGATTAATTGAAAATAGAACCTTTTGAAAGTGGAATCAGAGGACCAATCTGCAGCATTCATAATATCTCCTAGTCTACCACCTCCCTGGACAGCCTTGGAAGCCATAGCCCCCCTAGTCGAATGATCCCCAAACTCACTGGTATCGATGCCGGCCTCTGCCATGTCCCATCTTACCCACCTGGCAATGATCGGAGAGGACACATCCTTGAAAGGTTTTTTAATGGCAATCTACAGTTGCCATTCCCCTGGAGGTTGAACCTCCATTGTCATGTCTTCGTAGGCCTTCAGGCACCTGACCACACACAACTTAGGGGCCTCTGGGAAAGCTGGATAGGATACCGACCTGGTACTCGTCTTCGGTCTCCTTGAAATTTTAAATGTAACCCCCTACGGGATAAAAATTCTAGCAGACAAGTTTAATGCCCGCACATCTGAAGCTCTCTTGCAAGAGATAAGGCAGAGCAACATTGCCAGTTTCGCTGATATTTCCTTCCTAGAAAGGTATTGTTTGTCCTGCCAAGATGAAAACAAGCGCAGGACCAAGTTGACGTCCCAAAGACCCGCGTAGCAGAGTACGGGGGGATGGGAAATCCTGATACCCTTGAGGAGTTTACTTACCCAGGGGGGTTTCCCTACTGGAACATTATCCACCGGTGTATGTCCTGCTGAAATAGCCAACCTGAAAGAGTTGATGGTACTATATGCCAGTCCCTCCTGGAAAAGCTCCACCAAGAAGTTCACTATGTCGGTAACGCTGGTGCCCACGGGATCTAAGTGTCTCTCCACACACCAACAAACCCATCTCCTCCAAGCCGATTTATACCTCTTGGTAGTCCCTGGAGCCCACGCCTGCTGGATAAGGAATTGAGCTCCCTGCAAAAGTCTGATGTCTTGCCAGCGTCACCTGAAATCTTCCATGCCATGAGATGAAGATGGCCCTGGAGAACCAGTGTGTGTGGATGGCCCAGTGGATCTGTAAGGATCTCGGCGGACGATGGTAGACGTACCGGGGCGGCCCAGGCTAGCTCCAGGAGAGAAGGGAACCATACTTGTGATTGCCATATCAGAGTGACCAGTATCAGTGAGGCCTTCTGGCACCTGACTTGCGCTGCCACTCGCTGGATGAAGAGAAAGGGAGGAAAGGCATAGGCCTGTTCCATCGACCATTCCTGGAGGAAGGCATCTACCGCCCCCGGATCCGGTCTTGCTGATATAGCGGGGGAGCTGTGTGTTCCATCTAGAGGCAATCAGGTTCACCTGGCACGGACCGCATAGTGCCATCAGCGCCTGAAATACCTTCGGGCTCTGGCGTCCCTGAGGTTCCTGGAGTTCCAGTCTGCCACAGAGTTCAGCGCCCCCGTCAGATATTCAGCTGTTATTGAAATCTGCCGCTTGAGGCAGTAGTGCCAGAAGTCCATGGCTAATTCCACTAGGGCCCGAGAGCGGGTACCACCCAGACGGTTGATATATTGCACCGCTGTCATGTTGTCCATCCTCAGGAGCACACAGCACAATACTCTGTCCCTCTTAAGGGATCAAATAGCAAAAATGTAAGTCCATTTTTATATAGCGCAGCTACTCACCCTTACGGGTCTCAAGGCGCTGGGGGCCGGAGTGGAAATTAAGTGAGCTTTGCCCAGAGTCACATGGTGCTGAGCTGAGCTGCCGCCGGAGCCGGGGATCGGACCGTGAACCCTGTGCTCCGAAGTCAGCTGCCCTGGCCGCTGCACCACACCTCTCCACCTCTGACGATCCCGCCAGAAGTTCGAGACAATTAATGTGAAGGGTTAGTTCTGTAAAACAGGAAGGCAATCGACGAATGGAATAACCTTAAGTATTGCCCGGCGATGTCGCCTCTATTCCCCAAAATATGAATCAATGAAGAGGCAGGCGCTGGAGACTGGAAGGCAGGAAACAAAGGTTTATTCTCTCCGGAGGAGAACACGTCAGATCAGACCAACAGGGAATCTTCACGAGGTGCTCTACTGCATCTCTGAGGCCTGGCCTCTTATACACGCATTTATGGCAGGAAGACATTCTTTATTACAGTAAAGATACTTTGAAGTATGAAAGACATCCCTGGGATCTTCCGCTTCAGACCCGTTCCCACGCACCCTTACAGTGAGAATCCCCTCCCCATTCACCATACAGAATCGTCATCAGACGGCAGGATCAGCAGGGCATTCCGCCGGTTCCCGGAATGCATGTGGTGTGACGGATCTCATGGGGTGGGGGCCTTGATCTACTGTAACTCCTTTGAAGAGGGGCGATTCCTTGCAGTCGGGGCCATAAACTGTATCCGCAGGGCTAGGTGATAGCCTGGGACCGGCCTGGACAATCGGATACGGAGGAAGAGGGGTGTCAGAGGGTGTGATAGTGTATAGGAGGAAAGGGAGGTGTCGGGCAGGCCCGGGGTGAGATTCCCAGGGAAGTGCAGCGCAGTTGGAGGGGGTTAATGGCCCGTGCATGAGAGAGAGAGAGAGAGGGTGACCAGTGCGGGGGGGGCTTGCGAGGGTGTGGAGCCGCGCTGGGGATTAGCGGTGTGCAGAGAGTGGGTCTGATCAAGGTAGCTAAAATGGCCGCCGCGGACGACGAAAGTGTGGCATTGGGAAAAAGGGCAAGATGGCGCAGACAATGTTTATCGATACAAATTAATTTTCCACAGTCCTCCCTTTTAACATTTCTCGCCAACTTGTTAATTCGGGTCGATCCCCATAATGCCACGTATTTCTGTCTCATACAAAGTTTTCATGTGTTCAGCCTGTAAGTCCAAAGTCTTTGGGCAAATGCAATTTGAAAATAATGAACACAGAGGAGGCAGACATTGGATACTTAAGCAACACCCGCATAGCACCACAATCGGAATCAGAATGAATGTGAACAACCTCCACCCCCAGGCTTTCAGTAAGTCCCAGAACCAGCTCCCAAGCGACCATCCTTCTTGCTCCTGGTGTACTTCAGAGGACAGTCTATGGAGGTGTTCGATGGCTTTGTAAACAGAAGGTGAATTGTCTGGCACGTAGGTGCAACAGCTGGACCCAATGATGCGGCATGCTCCTCCTCGGTCTGCCAGAACCACGTCTAGAACAAGGCGGTTCTGCAGAGCCACCAGGCGGACTGCCTGAAGCTCTGCGGTGTTATTGGTCAAGATGCCAGCTGTGATGTTCATGGTGGTTTCAACTGCCTGGGTCAAGTGTCGGATGGCGCGGCTGTTCGTCATCGGACCCCAGAATGGCACAAGTCCTTTCGCGGCATCCAAGAACTGTGCTCCTGTCGAGTCGGCCTGGTCGATGTCCCTTGCACGCTTTTGCCGGTGATGGCTTGCTGGGGCCACATACGTAGGTGGGAGGATGAAGGCAATGTAGCATGTGCCCCCCAACCTTTGGGGAGCCAGGTGTATGCTTTGGTGCCACAAACAAAGTACATATTTGGAGAAGCAACAAAGGAGGGAGGGTCGGATGAATCCAGTGTTCTGGTGATGACGCAGGCGCTGCGGCCCACCAGTTGCGTCCCCAGGCCTTCGATGCACACAAGGCCCGAGACGTTGACAACAGACAAGGCCACTGTCAGAGTGGTGGCTGTTCGTTTCCGGAGGTAGGAGAAAGTGGGTCTGGCTGGGTTATGGAAAACTTGCATTTCCACTCGTTCTTTGGCAGGGATGTCCATGTGAATAGAGGTACCAGAGGTCAGAGGGTAAAAAGGAGTAGCGGTTCGCCCAGTCTTATTCAGCCATGCCTCGTGGTAGAAATGCGAAACAGTTCTTTCTGATGTGGCATTGTCTTTAAAGCTTTCTTGCAGAAGAATCAGCCAGGCAAGACAGGAGCTGTGGATGGAAAAGGGCGAAGGAATGAACGGGATGGAGTGTCCGTCTGCATGGGGCAGCAGCCCGCAGATCCAGCAATTAGTGGCATTAGCGGCAAGGTTGTGTTGGTGCAGCAGTTGCACAAAAGAGTTATTCCAGAACTCCCTGCGTCTCTCTCGGAGCGGTGGAGAAACGGCAATCAGGAAGTGTTCCTTGGTAGTTATCGGCAGTTCAGTGGGGAGCAATGTTTTGTGAGCGGGTGTGCTTTCTTCGATGATCCAGAAGGTTGTCATGAGGAGGAGGCAAAAGAGAAGGGTAATGAAAACGGCTATAGTCTTTGAGCTGTGCAGTTTGTTAGTCTTTGGGTTTCGGTAGGTCCTCTTCGGATATCCAGTTGCTTCCATCATTGGGGAGTCGGGCGCTTCCATCATCTTCAGAGTGCTCGGTAGCGGGCAGAACCACCGACTTTCTCTGACTTCTCTTCGGGCAACCTTGAGTGTGTTAGGCTACCGTTCTGAGATTTTACCCAGTCAGTGGTCTGCTTTGCCGAAGCTCCTCCCTTTACGTAGGTTGTACCCTTCCCTGGACGGTACGGTGGGATCGGGAAACTCTGCCAGTTCGAGCGTTTCTGTGTCGGTGTGACAGCTCAACGATGGTTTGTCTTTTGTCAGGAGCTCTTCCTGAGTCGCGATGTCTTCTTCCGTCGTCAGAGTTGGGGGCGCGTTTACAATGGTGCGCATGCACCCAGTGACGCTTGCCTTCCACT
The DNA here is from genome assembly GCA_963921515.1 of Calotriton arnoldi. NCBI lineage: Eukaryota > Metazoa > Chordata > Amphibia > Caudata > Salamandridae > Calotriton > Calotriton arnoldi. The sequence continues at coordinate 891,351 of CAWUFW010004060.1, forward strand.
CGAAGGGCCGTCCGTGTAGTGATCAGGACTTGCCAGGGGCCCGTCCACCGAGGTTCCAAGCTTTTGGCACGCTGGAAGTTGCGGATCAAGACGTGATCTCCTGGGTGAATGTCGTGTCCTGGGCCCCTGGAAGCGTCTGGGATGGCTTGTAGCACCTGTTGATGGATGACAGTTAAGGTTTTAGTGAGGGTGCACAGATAGTCAGACATTAGGACGTCTGGGACGTCATGGATCGAAGTTGGCCTAGGCGCGGCCCAAATATTCATTGGCCGCCCGAATACTACTTCGTAAGGGGTCAAGTGGTGCTTAGTGGGGGTGGAGCGCATTGATAGCAATGCCAATGGGAGGGCATCAGGCCACTTCAGTCCGGTGGAGGCAACAATCTTAGAGATTTTTAGCTTGAGTGTGGCGTTGTGTCGCTCGACCAGGCCTGCAGATTGGGGGTGGAAGACTGCGTGAAATTTCTGTTTTACACCCAATCCCTTTAAGATAAGTTGGATGACTTCAGCTATGAAGTGGGGGCCGTTGTCACTCCATAAAATCCGACAAAGGCCATATCGGGGGAAAAACTCTTTTAACAGGACTTTGGCAGTGGTCATGGCAGTGTTGTCGCGTGTGGGATAGGCCTCCACCCATTTGCTGAAGGCGCACACGACAACAAGGACGTACTTCAAACCCAGGCAACGGTCTAGCTGAATGTAATCCATCTGTAGGACTTCAAAGGGATGGTCGGGGACCCCGAACCCACCCCGAGGGACAACAGTTCCTTTCCCTGGGTTGTGTTGCAAGCAGATTAAGCATTGTTGAACTAGGCGTCTAGCAGAGTCGGGAATCTTGTCGTTGTGCCAGACTCGGGTGATGAGTTCAATCATGGGGGCAGATCCTATGTGTGCTGGGGAGTGTGCCATAGTCAGTATGGGGATCAAGTAGGAATTGGGTAGCAGCCATTTGTTCGTGTCTTTTGTCAACCAGCAGCCTTCATCATCTTTCAGTCCCACCCGTGCCCATTCAGTCAGTTCTTGGGGGAGCAGGCCATTTGTATGTCTCTAATGTGCTCTCTAGCGTCCTTCCATTTTTCCGTCTGTGACCTAGTCACGTACATGCGTGTCGTCGTCCTATTCTCAGCTGTGGTTCGAGCAGTGATGTCGGCTAGTGCATTTCCTTGTCCAATGATGTCTGTCACTTTCTTGTGTGCCTGGCATTTGATGACTGCAAGTCGTTCGGGGAGGAGGACTGCTTCGGTCAAGGCAGAGACTAGATCTCCGTGAAGGATGGGTGTGCCATGCGAAGTCAGGAATCCCCTTTCCTTCCATAAGAGCCCAAAATGATGAACCACCCCGAAGGCATACTGGCTGTCGGTGTAGATGTTTGCGACTTTGCCTGTTGCTAGGACGCATGCACGTGTGAGGGCAATTAGTTCTGCCGCTTGTGCGGACCGTTGGGTGATGCGGGCCGTCTCAACTACCGTCCGGGCTGTGGTGACTGCATAGGCAGCCGAGGTCGTGCCGTCGGGGAGTTTAATGCACGAGCCGTCTACCCATAGCTCTCCATCAGGGTCTGGGATGGCAGTGTCACGGAGGTCAGCTCTACTTCTAGTTTGCTCGTCCGTGAGGGTCACACAGTCATGCATAGGGGACACATTGGGGTCGTCATCGGGGAGGGGCAACAGAGTGGCAGGGTTCAGAGTGGTACATCGTTTCAACGTGATGTGGGGTGTAAGCAGAGTTAACTCGTAACCAGTCAGTCGTGCGCTAGTCAGGTGCTGAGTCTTGGTCTGGTTCAGGAGTGTGTCGACAGCATGGGGGACCAGCACAGTGAGGGAATTCGAAAGTACGATCCCCTCACTTTGTCGGATAGAGACGGCAGCGGCAGCTACCGCTCGAAGGCAGGCGGGCAGAGCTCTGGCTACAGGGTCAAGAGTGGCAGAGAAGTAGGCACAAGGGCGTTGTTTGGGACCTATGGGTTGCGTTAGGACAGACAAAGCGCACCCCTCCCTCTCGTGGGTGAAGAGGGAGAAGGGCTTGGTGTAGTCAGGGGTTCCTAGAACAGGGGCTGAGCAGAGGGCATCTCGTAGTTCTTGAAAGGAGGATTGGCATTCAGGGGTCCAAGGGAGTGGGAAGGGAACGTCTTTCGCTAACAGAGAGAGTAGAGGTCTGACTATGAGACTAAGGTTTGGCAACCACTGCCGACAGAAGGACGTGAGGCCTACTAAGGAGCGAACCTGCTTTTGAGTCTTGGGAACGGGGGTCTCTAGGATGGTCCGGATCCGATCGGGTGTGAGCTTTCTCCCGTCCTTGGACAGGAGGTGGCCTAAGTATGTCACCTGTGGTTGGCAGAACTGCAGCTTCTTCTTGGAGACCTTGTGACCATTCTCCGCGAGGAAGTGCAGGAGTTGGATGGTGGCTGTGGTGGCAAGTGGCGTAGTGTCGGCAGCCAGGAGAATGTCGTCGACATACTGGATTAACACCACTCCGTCCGGGAGCTGGACTGCGTCCAGCTGTCTCTTGAGAGCCTGGCTGTAGATGCTGGGGCTCTCAGTGTAGCCCTGGGGTGCTCTACAGAATCTATATGAACGGGCTTTTAGGGTGAAGCCGAAGAGGTATCGGCTGTCTGGATGGATGGGGATAGAAAAGAAAGCATTTTTGAGATCTATGACGGTGAAAACAGTGGCAGTGGAGGGGATCAGGGTCAAGATGGTGGTGATGTCAGAGACTACTGGGTACTGAGGTACGACTACTTTGTTTACTTCGCGGAGGTCAATGATGAAGCGATAAGCCTTCTCATCTCCCTCGCCTTGCTTCTTGACAATGGGTAGGATAGGGCTGTTACAGATATTACTGACTACTTCCTCTACCACTCCTGCATCGACTAAGGACTGAATGATTCCTACCAATGCCTTCTCGCCCTCGGGCGATATCCGATACTGTGGGAGCTTTGGGAGCATAGCGTCTGACCGTACAGTGATGTGCACAGGGTCTATCATCATGCGTCCTACGTCTGAGTCGGTCTTGGCCCAAAGGTACGGGGGTAAAGTGTCTAGTAAGGACAAGTCAGCGTCAGTGATGGAAAACATGCGTCGGGTGGGACAAGGTCTGAACAGATTCTGGTTATCGTACAGTATGACTCGTACTCCGTCTGGGGAACATCGAATGGTGGCTCGAAAGTGCTTCAGGAGGTCAAGACCCATAATGGCGTCGGGGGTGTTGGAAGATAGCAGGAAGGTCGTGTCCGTGATGTTGTTCTCTAAGTCAAAGGGAATCGGTGTAGATAAGGGATTAGTAGAGGGCGTTCCATCAAAGCCTATTGATGTCACGTGTGAGCCAGACAAGGGTGCCCTTGGAATCAGTCGTTTGGATAATGCACTACGTGTTGCCCCAGTGTCCACCAAAAATGGGGACTTCGTACCCAGGACCTTAGCAGTGACATAAGGACCTTGCTGGTCAACACAAAGCTCGACTGGATCCCTCCCTTGTCCCTGGCTGTCCTATGCGAAATCGCGGACGTTCTCGCAATCGGACTGCTGATACTGATTCTGTCGTGGGCGGTCAAATGTGTTAGGTCGGCTTGGTCTGTCATAGTTAGCATCATTGGTGTGTCCCCGTCCCTGGTCCCTGTTCTTTTGTCCGTTTGTCCCATCCCTAGCCTCTCGGTTCTTGTTTGCTTCATGAAGGACCGGGCACTGCGACTTCCAGTGACCGTATCCTTTACAAAACGCGCATTGGTTTTCATCTAAGTCCCTTCGGCTTGTATAGGGTACGGGCATTCGTTCTCTGGAGGGTGTATTTTTAGGGGCTGTCGGCTGGTAGTTCCCCTTGGAGGGTTCCCTACCTATCGTCACCCCCTGCAGTTGAGCTATCATGACCCGCTCTTTCAACTCCTTCTTTTTACGTTCGGATGCCCTATCATTCTCATTCTTCTGATGTTCATAGTATTGGGCCATCTGGAGGATAGCCGTGGGTTTAGAGGCTGCCCAACTGCTTTCGCTCGCCTGCAATTTTTGAGAAACTTCTTGCACCAGGCCTTTCACGAAATTCTGAACGAACAAGTGGTGTCCGGTTGCAGTGGCCATATCTTGGCCGCTGTAGTCGGAGAACACCGTTTCGAACCTAGAGAAGTATTCCGAAGCGTCTTCTTGTGGTTTCTGTCTACAGGCCGTCACTATTGACCAGTCTATTTTCTTCTCGGGAATCAGGGTCTTGAGTTTCTGGACGATCTTGTCCGGGAGTTCAAGGATGGCCGTTACGGGTTTCTGCCCGGCTCCTCGTTGCTTGTCGAACTCATCGAGTTGTTTCCAGGTATGTCCGAACAGCTCAAGGTGGTCGACCTTGCGGATCTGCTTCCACACATCAGCTGGCAGACATAACCCGAAGAACAAATCGAGGTCCGTTAGGGTCATGATAGTGGAACCTAAGGCTGTACCTAGTTCAGTGTAGAAGGCGGTGGGGTTTTTTCGTAAATCGGGCAGAGATTTTCGGAACGTCAGAATATCCTGTCGATCCCATGGTTGGTAGACCCAGTTGTACACTATCCTCCCCTTTGCATCCGTATGGTTAACATCATCGTGTGTTCCCTGACCTCGTGGGGGGACCCAATAGGGGGCGGCCTCTCTTATCGGCATCATGGTGCTAGGTTGCTCTATTCGTGGTTCGGCCGCTACGGATGTCGTAGGTTTAGCTTCCACCTCTGATTCAGTGAGGTGGCAGAAAACCCTAAGTGTACGCGCAAGGAGGTCCGTCACGTCACACTCGCCCTCATCCCCGATATCAATTTTTCTATACAGAGTCGTTAGGCTCTCGGGACCTCTATCTCGATATCGGTCCTCATAAGCGTTTAGGACATGATAACATAATCGTACGACAAAGTGTCGTCTGTGGCTTCCCGCATATGAGTTGAATATATCCATAACGTGTTCCTCCTTCTCCTTTCGTTCTACTAGTGTCCTGACTACCTTGTCAATCCTCTCTTGCTCGTTTTTGCCCAACCTGTTCGTCCTTGTGGGTTCTGTGTTTCGGGCCTCATGGTCATCTAATATTGCTGCTTGTTTTGTATCTGGTGCGAGGGATTCCGCCGGTGCGGAGGCCTTGGGGGCCGAGGCCCTGGCGCTACTCTCGTCTGTGCTTGGGGGTCGCGAGTGTTGCGCTGAAGGTTGGGAAGGGGCATATGGAGGGGGCATGTAGATGATCGGAGGACCTAATAAGAGATCATCGTTGGTTCGCTGTTTCGAAGGTAATTCAGGGTAGAGCGCAGAGGGTGTTCTAACAGGACACTGGCTCGGTGTTTCGATCTCTTGTTTTCGCTTAGCCTCCTCTCTCTTTTTTATTTCTTCCTCTAGTTTCTTTGCAGCTAGGTGGGCTGCTTTACGTAGCTCTTTGTCTAACCTAGCTTCCTCTTTCTTCTTTCGCTGTACAGTTTCTTTGCGCCACAGGCCAACGCTGTCTAGCATGGTCGGTGTCGTTCTACGAGTTTTTAGGGCTTCATCTAGTGCATCTAGTTTGCTTTCTTCAAAGGATCCTATCAGTGGCCACTGACTCTGGGGTTCCTTCTTCGTATACCTGTGCCATAATTTGCAATATGCTATAGCGACTAGTCCATGCTTTGTGAACATGTCTTTGTTAGGGGTGCCTTCCAGTGGGACTGGATGATCCACCTCTAACAAGCGGTCCGGGCTGAACCAGCTACCACTCAGTGGGGAGAAGATAGGCATGACAGATTACAAAGGGGGACAAAAGTCCGCGTTACCTACCCTTCACTACCTGCAAAAGACTAGGCAGAATATTGCTATTCCAGGTTGTTTGCAGACAATGAATGTTTCAAGAGAACTAGATCCAAATAAATAATCAGTGGGGAGAAGATAGGCACGACAGATTACAAAGGGGGACAAAGGTCCGCGTTACCCATCCTTCACTATCTGTAAAGGGAGAGAGAATATTCCTATCCCTCGCCGTTTGTAGACAGGGAATGCCTCAAAAAGGAGCTACTCTGATACTCAAAGAAAAAGGGAGCTACCCTTGACAATCAATCAAACAAACAATCAGTGGGGAGAAAAGATAGGTACGACAGATTACAAAGGGGGACAAAAGTCCGCGTTACCCACCCTTCACTGTTCACAAAGGAAGATAGAGTATTTGTACTCTTCCTCGTTTGTAAGCAGCAAATGTCTCAAAGAACCGTTATCGTTTCACAATTTGTCGTTTTGTACGACCTTACCCGGACCGCATGGGCTGTTTCCTGTCTTCCGAATCCAGCGCCCGATCGTCCTCTATCTTCTATCGCGGCACTCCTGATGGTTCCCAGTCAGGACCGTAGATCACTCGAGAGAGGTCTGTTCGGAACCAGTGAAGTTCGGATGATCGGCTGTCAGACGAGGGTCTATCGGACAGGAGCTCTCCCGATCGTTGCAGTCGTTCACTCTGTCGTCAGGACCTCTCCCACTGGATCCACGTGTCGCTGATGGGCCCCACGCTTGGGACGCCAATTGTAAAACAGGAAGGCAATCGACGAATGGAATAACCTTAAGTATTGCCCGGCGATGTCGCCTCTATTCCCCAAAATATGAATCAATGAAGAGGCAGGCGCTGGAGACTGGAAGGCAGGAAACAAAGGTTTATTCTCTCCGGAGGAGAACACGTCAGATCAGACCAACAGGGAATCTTCACGAGGTGCTCTACTGCATCTCTGAGGCCTGGCCTCTTATACACGCATTTATGGCAGGAAGACATTCTTTATTACAGTAAAGATACTTTGAAGTATGAAAGACATCCCTGGGATCTTCCGCTTCAGACCCGTTCCCACGCACCCTTACAGTGAGAATCCCCTCCCCATTCACCATACAGAATCGTCATCAGACGGCAGGATCAGCAGGGCATTCCGCCGGTTCCCGGAATGCATGTGGTGTGACGGATCTCATGGGGTGGGGGCCTTGATCTACTGTAACTCCTTTGAAGAGGGGCGATTCCTTACAGTCGGGGCCATAAACTGTATCCGCAGGGCTAGGTGATAGCCTGGGACCGGCCTGGACAATCGGATACGGAGGAAGAGGGGTGTCAGAGGGTGTGATAGTGTATAGGAGGAAAGGGAGGTGTCGGGCAGGCCCGGGGTGAGATTCCCAGGGAAGTGCAGCGCAGTTGGAGGGGGTTAATGGCCCGTGCATGAGAGAGAGAGAGAGAGGGTGACCAGTGCGGGGGGGGGGCTTGCGAGGGTGTGGAGCCGCGCTGGGGATTAGCGGTGTGCAGAGAGTGGGTCTGATCAAGGTAGCTAAAATGGCCGCCGCGGACGACGAAAGTGTGGCATTGGGAAAAAGGGCAAGATGGCGCAGACAATGTTTATCGATACAAATTAATTTTCCACAGTTCCTCCTGCGTCCATCTACCTCCCATGGAGGTCAATCCGCATCTGGCTCCCCAACCAAGATGACTGGCGTCCGATTCTATCACCAGATCCGGGCGGGAGCCGAATATCGCCCGACCGTTTGTCGCGATCCTGAGCCAGGGAGAGAACCCGGGTCCGTTAGCTCCCTTCTCCCCTTGTAAGGTGTGCATGTGGAGGACAAGGGGGAACAGGGCGCAAACTACCTATGCGAGGCACAAAAACTACATTGCCCAGAATGCAACAGGACGTCGTCATGAGCAGCACGGCAGGAGCCACCTCGCTATTCGCTGGCTATATAAGCCCCGCCCCTTCCAGGAAACGGGGCTTGACAAACTATCAGTATAGTCCAGTTTTCATCAGCGCTAGCGGAAGGTATTCCCCGCTGGAGGACGAGCGTTGGATATTGCTTGCTCAGCCACCGTTTTTCTTGCTTCTTGGAATCCCCTGAGACACGGCCCTTAGCGGGGGTTGTGTGTTATCGGCATTCGGCCGGTATTGTCAGCGCGCCAAAACTCCCACAGGGCGCGGAAGCCCTTGCAGGTATTTAGGTTTTGGAGGGTGGGCGGAGAAGATTTCTCCACTCGTTTGCACCCGAAGATTTCTTTTCTGTTTCTCTCACGGAGCCTTAAAGGGGTAGGCTCTCGTCATTACTGACATTGTGCGTTCTACCGCTGTGATGTTAACAGCATTGTGGGGACGCTAAACAATAGAAGAGCTGTGAGGAGAACAGCTTCTTAAACTTCCACGGAGAATTATCGGGACATACTGTCACTCATCTTGCTGGAGAGTGTGCCCTGCTTGCACTCTTGGTCTTTGTTTATGAATCTTCCGGAGCCTTTGTGAAACATTTAAGTGAGTAAGGGAGCAGTGGGGAGCCAGGCGTGGGGAAGAATGTATGACTGTTATCAAAGGGCATCCCTCTACCTCACACTTCTTTCTCTGTTGTTTTCATCCACTTGCAGTTATCTCCTGATTATCCTCGACTAGAAGCTGGACCGCCCTTCCTACTTGGCGCAGTCCAAACGCTATACCAGAAACCCCAGAGTATATTCTTATTTTTACTTCCCTTAATCCCCGGGGAACTTTCGTACGCAGAGGTTTTTATGGTCTTCTGTGTGGGGTTGTTCTCAGGGAAGGAAAGGGACTCTCTTCACACCATCGTCCCTGCTGGCCGATCTTAGAGGTTAGTGGCCTTCTTGGTTTTACGCTACTGACTCGTGACACCGTTCCATACTTCCATGTGGTCAATCCACCACTGGATCTCTATCCTGGCCTCTGATATCAGTGTCACCAGCTCGGAAAACGTGAGTCCCCTCCGAAGGTGAGCCACCTTCAGTCTCTGCAGGACTATGTAGTGGAGTGGTCCTAGGAAGATGGCCTGTATCGAGGACGATAACAAGCCAAAAATCCTGGCTAGTTGACGCAAAGAGATTCTGTCCCTTCTGGGAACCTTCCTCAGTTCTTTTTTGATCGTGGATATCTTCTGGTCCGGCAGGCTCAGGGTCGCAGCTCTGGAGTCTATGCGGAAACCTAAAAATATCATGTTCTGCTGTGGGGTCAGGTCTGACTTCTGTTGGTTGATAATGAACCCTAAGTTCTGGCGTAGAGATATGGTGGTGTTCAGGTGAGCCAAAGGAGATCTCGTGATTGGTCCACTAGTAGGATGTCGTCCAGGTAGATGATTAGCCTGATGCCCAGTGTCCGGAGATGTAATGTGTAATGTAAATATTTATTGTACAAGTTAATAAAAACCTTTACAAAAGGAAATTACTCAGATAAAAAGTTCATAAAGAGAAGCACTACAATTTCATCATTTATGCAAACAGTAAAAAAAGGAAAGGGAACTATGGGAGAATTTGGCATAGCCCTATTTTTCCTCTTCAGTTGGGTTATGCCTTCCTCCGACAGAGGGGTCGATTCCGATTCGGGCTGGAAAAAGCACCGACCGACTCGGATCCGGAAAAAATACCGACCGACACGTACCCGTGGCGCCCGACACGCCAAGTACGATGCAAGGCGCGAAAACTCCGACCGACACGTAACGAAACCAAGTCGACCGACCGAGCCGCACGGAAAACAGCAATCCGGCCGGAAAAACACGCGAATCCAACCGACCGACACGCACCCGGAACAAATCCGACCGAAACGTACACGCTAACTCCAAACCGCTAAGTACGATGCAAGGCGCGAAAACCACGAGCGAGTCGGACGGAGGACAAGCCGGACGACCGACACGCATACAAAACCGAGCCGAAGCAACACAATACACCGCGACCGACGCGTACGCAGCATAGAAAACTGCACAAACACAGCGTGAACGAAACGGAGAACACCGTACGAGACCAATGCAGGGTCCGACTCGGTCACAAGAACGTTTCCAACACACACAAACAGCACAAAGGAAAAATCACCCAAAAAAAGGCCAAACAAGCAATTACCAAGCCAATAAATACTGGGGGGGGGTGGGGACAGAGAACAAAGACACACCCACAACTCCACCTATATAAAGGACACAAATCACTACCATGAGCCTTTGCAAATGCCATTCCACTGCCAGCACCCAAGAGAAAGCAACCACACACCCACAGCTCATCCCTCACACAAGCCACACACCATCAGCACACCAACAAATACCTACCTCACATACACCCAGCAAAACACACACTCACACACCCTCACCTGCACACCAACACACACATCACTCACCATCACCACCCATCACCATGCCCCCCAAGAAGAATCACAAGTTCCTAGATTGTGAATTGGAAGTCCTGGTAGACGAGATCCTCAGGGTAGAGCCACAGCTGTTTGGCACATTGGTCCAACAGACCCCCATGTCGCAGAAAACCAAGATGTGGGAGAGGATCATCAACAGAGTGAACGCACAATCACCATGTCTGCGCACAAAGACCGACATCCAGAACAGGTGGTATGACGTGCGCAGGAGGGTCCGGGAGCTGCTCAAGAAAGACTACCTCATCAGCCAATACACCGGCAGTGGCCCTCCTGCCAAGCCAGTATACCTCAGGCCCTGGGAGGAGAAGGTGCGGGCCATCCTTCCGCCAGTGAGCGTATATGGACTAGAGAACATCCCAGAGCCTGGTGAGTACAGAACAAATGTACACAATTTTCTGACACAAAACACACACACATCACTGTCAAGGGGAGAGTCAAACCATGCACTCATAGCAATTACACAGCAACCAGGACAGAATCATCCCAAAATGTGTATGTCAGTCAGATAAACACAACACATGCCATCAAAAAAGTTACATCCAACCGTGCCATCACATGTACAAACACAACTACAACTACAGCTAGGCAGTGGCACAAATAGAACTAACAAACACATCCAGACATGTAGCCACCACAACAACACCAACACACAGTGAAGACCACTCAAAGGAAGGAATTCTGTGTATGCTGGCCAAGTCTGTGTAGCCAATAGCATCATGGGAGTCGCAGTCACACATATTGCCCCCCCACAACTGTCCCATCAACACCACCATGAACCATGCGCACATCACAGGGAGTGGAGAAGGACTCACAAGATGGCTGACACTGGCTACTGCTGTGGGGAGCACAAGGCCCTGCTGGCAAATGTGCACCAACAAACAGCAGGACACCACTGACTGACATCCTGAGAGACAACTTCCACTCCCTGCAATGCAAGCACGTTCCATGGTGGGATATCTGGCTGGCTGGGTGGGAAGGGGGACTTGCAGCACTGACTATACTCACCAGCACCTCCCCTCACACCCCCCAACACAAACTCCACAGTACCCACCTGGTAGAATGCAATGCCCTCCATCCTAACACAAGATCCCACAAAGCACCACCACCCTGGGTTATGTTGTGTGAAGAACAGGGACACTCTTGGGACTCTTAGCCAAACAACTGCCAGGACAACACTCCCAGCCATCCTGTCAGCACAGCCAGCCCACCCCACAGGGAAGCAGAGTCAAAAGGAAGGAAGCATGGGCATGCTGGGAAGGGGGTGGAGGCAATAGCATGATGGGAGTCGTAGTCACAGACATTGCTCAGCCTCACAACTGGCCCATCAACACCACCCTGAACCATGCTCACATCACAGGCAGTGGAGAAGGACTCACAAGATGGCTGACACTGGCTACTGCTGTGGGGAGCACAAGGCCCTGCTGGCAACTGTGCACCAACAAACAGCAGGACACCACTGACTGACATCCTGAGAGACAACTTCCACTCCCTGCAATGCAAGCACGTTCCATGGTGGGATATCTGGCTGGCTGGGTGGGAAGGGGGACTTGCAGCACTGACTATACTCACCAGCACCTCCCCTCACACCCCCCAACACAAACTCCACAGTACCCACCTGGTAGAATGCAATGCCCTCCATCCTAACACAAGATCCCACAAAGCACCACCACCCTGGGTTATGTTGTGTGAAGAACAGGGACACTCTTGGGACTCTTAGCCAAACAACTGCCAGGACAACACTCCCAGCCATCCTGTCAGCACAGCCAGCCCACCCCACAGGGAAGCAGAGTCAAAAGGAAGGAAGCATGGGCATGCTGGGAAGGGGGTGGAGGCAATAGCATGATGGGAGTCGTAGTCACAGACATTGCTCAGCCTCACAACTGGCCCATCAACACCACCCTGAACCATGCTCACATCACAGGCAGTGGAGAAGGACTCACAAGATGGCTGACACTGGCTACTGCTGTGGGGAGCACAAGGCCCTGCTGGCAACTGTGCACCAACAAACAGCAGGACACCACTGACTGACATCCTGAGAGACAACTTCCACTCCCTGCAATGCAAGCACGTTCCATGGTGGGATATCTGGCTGGCTGGGTGGGAAGGGGGACTTGCAGCACTGACTATACTCACCAGCACCTCCCCTCACACCCCCCCAACACAAACTCCACAGTACCCACCTGGTAGAATGCAATGCCCTCCATCCTAACACAAGATCCCACAAAGCACCACCACCCTGGGTTATGTTGTGTGAAGAACAGGGACACTCTTGGGACTCTTAGCCAAACAACTGCCAGGACAACACTCCCAGCCATCCTGTCAGCACAGCCAGCCCACCCCACAGGGAAGCAGAGTCAAAAGGAAGGAAGCATGGGCATGCTGGGAAGGGGGTGGAGGCAATAGCATGATGGGAGTCGTAGTCACAGACATTGCTCAGCCTCACAACTGGCCCATCAACACCACCCTGAACCATGCTCACATCACAGGCAGTGGAGAAGGACTCACAAGATGGCTGACACTGGCTACTGCTGTGGGGAGCACAAGGCCCTGCTGGCAACTGTGCACCAACAAACAGCAGGACACCACTGACTGACATCCTGAGAGACAACTTCCACTCCCTGCAATGCAAGCACGTTCCATGGTGGGATAACTGACTGGCTGTGTGGGTGGGAAGGAGGTCCGGCTGTCAACCAAACACAAGCAATGCAGACCATGTTCACACCCCAGAAAATACATAGAAATGCCCAAATAATGCAGGACAATGTGCCACACCAATATCAACCCCTGACTGTGACGACTTAGGACAATGCGATGTACAGGCCCGCACCCAGAGGCACAGTCACAACTGTCATGTGTGTCAACCATTGATGCCTGCAGAAACATGATATACATTGTTTGTGTCTCCCAAAAACAGGTGATGATGGGGACACAGCAGCAGACGCTGATGAGTCCCAGTCCCAGGCTCAAGAGGATGCCGAGCTCACTGGCGTCGTACAGCCTCTGTCCTCCTCGGACGATGAAGAACAACCTGGCACATCCGGTGCAAGTCAACATGCAGCACCAGCAGGACCACCAGCTGCAGCACCAGCAGGACCACCAGCTGCACCCCCTGCACCCACCCCTACAACGACTGTCACCACAAATACCATCCCTGCCGACATGGACAGAATAAGGAGCAACACCAGCACAGTGACCCTGGACCAACCTGGGGCCCTGGACACCACCACCACCACCAACCGCCAAGGTGGACCAGGGTTATCTGTGCGTGCCACTGCACACACTGCACATGTCAGCAGGGGTGGTGGGAGGGGTGGGAGACAGAGGTCGCTGCTTGCAGACGTTGCTGGTGTGCATGACGACCCACAACTGGTACGCATAGCTGATGCGTACCAGTCCAGCACCGGAGAGCTCAGCCAGGTAGTGGGGCTCCTCAGAGACATTAAACAGCAGCAGGCTGCCCATCATGCCCGCTTGGACTCCCACATGTCCCACGTGGAGTCACACATGTCCCGTGTGGACTCACACATGTCCCGCGTGGAGTCCAAGTGGGATGCACTGCATGAGATGACGGCGGTGCACAGGGACATTTTACAATGCCTCCGCCAGATGAACAGCAACCAGTCCACACCTCCCTGTGTGCCAACAACATCTGGTGCCGAACAAACTGCAACTGCCACAGGGAGGGAGGAGGACTCTGGCGGAGAGTCCCCTGCACCGCAGCAGCCTGCACTTGAGGGGCCCCCCCAAGAAGAGGGGTCGTCCGAGGAGGGAAAAGTGAGAGGCCGATGGCCAAGCGCAACTCCCAGGAAGCCTGAACCTGTTCTGGATGTTCGCCTTTGTGCACAGACTGTTCACCCTGTTGACGGCAACACTACTCCCACACATTGCATGGGGAGTACAAGTTGGACCAATGTGTCAGACAACTGTGGCCCCGATACTGGGGATCCTGTCTACCCGGACTTTCAATTCACCTAGGAACTTGGGATTGCAAGATTCATGTACAGCACAACCCATCCTATGCACTATTAACACAAATGTATCACAATAAACACACAAATACACCATACTTGCCTCTGTCGTGATTCCAACGTGGGTGCTGTTATGGGGATGATGAACTGCAAAATTACACTGTGTATGCGAACTGCAACAGCAAGGACAACACAGGCATGTGAGTACAGGCAACGTGACACACATGAGGGAGACACACCACCAGGGCTACACGACACATACACACCTAGGCCATCTGACTCATTGCCTACACTGATGTTGCCAGGGAAGACGGTGCAATGCACAGACGCCACACCCATTCCCAGTTGTAGTCAAGTAGCCCACTGGTGCAGTAAGCAAATGGCAGTCAAATGTGTGACCACAGACAACGCACATCACAAAGTGAAGCACAGGTTTATTACACAGTTGCAACATGCCGTAACCACTACAGATGCAAGGTAACCCCACCTGGTAGCGGGCACACAGTCAACAACTGTAGACGGAAGGAAGTCCATGGGTGTGGCGCACATCACCTGTAGGGACACAACAGCTACCAGCCTGGATGTGCAATCACGTCGTCGGTGGACACAGTTGACCAAACGAATCTGAAAGTACCCTGTGAAGGACAGAAATGACACACAGTCAAAAGCAATGGAGTACAGGACAGAACAGCAAAACTCATGCACAATACATGTTACAAGATACCCACCCAGAACCAAGTTAGCATGACAACACTGTTGGGGAGTACAGCCCACCTGTCACCACACATCGCAACACACATCCAGTCAAGTAGCCCATGGACACACTCCAACAGCACCAGAGCACCACCCACACATCATGCCAACTCACATCATTGACATGACACCTCAGGATACTCACATTCAGCTAAAGAAGTTGGTGATGAGCTGTGTGCGGACATCACCATCACCATCATCATCATCATCATCATCGTCACTGGCATCGTGGTCCAGGCCAGGATCCTCCACAGGTGGCGGATGTTGGTCATTGTCATCCTGGATGAGAGGCAACTCCTTCCGCACTGCCAGGTTGTGGAGCAGGCAGCAGACGATGATAATCTTGCACACTTTCGCAGGGGCTTATGGGAGGGACCCTCCGGTCTTGTCCAGGCAGCGGAAGCGGCTCTTCAGGAGACCAAAGGTCCGCTCAATCACTCTCCTGGTCCGACCATGTGCCTCATTGTAGCGCATCTGGGCAGGTGTCACAGGGTTCCTGAGGGGTGTCAGCAACCACGGCATGTTGGGGTATCCCGAGTCACCTACGGACAGACAAGTGCACATTAGCTGACTTGGAAAAGTGGGCGGAATACTACAGATCAGATCACACACAATGGCACAAAGTCAGTACACACCGACAAGCCAGGCACGCTGGTTCTGCATCTGTGGCATCATCCTGGGGATGCGACTACTCCTCATCACAAAGGCATCGTGTGCTGAACCAGGGAAACGGGCACACACGTGTGTGATGGTCATGTCTGCAAGACACACCACCAGTGCATTGACCGAGTGGTAGTGCTTGCGGTTCCTGTAGGCCTGCTCCTGGGCCTGTGGTGGTACCAAAGCCACATGTGTCCCATCAATGGAGCCAATTACATGCGGCATCCTCCCCAGGGCATAAAAGTCACTCTTCACGTCAGTGAGTCGTCGCAGTCTAGGGAAATAGATGTACCGGTTCAGGAAGAGCAACATTGCCACCAAAACATCGCGGAGCACACGGCTGAACATGGTCTGTGACATCCCACCAGCAGTCGCCACAGTATGTTGGAAGGTACCGGTGGCAAAGAAGTGTAGGGCTGCCATCACCTTCACCTTGGGGGTCAGCGCTGTAGGATACGGCCGGCCAGGCTGCAAATGTGGGGACAACTGCACTGCCAAATCCTCAATCAGCTGCCTGGTGAAGCGGTACCGTCGGATGCTGTCCCGTTCCACCATCGTTGCCAGGTCTGGGAATGGCCGATGGACAGCAGGAGCCCTGCAGTGCAGAGGAGAAGTAAGCAAGATTGTCAGTCACCCCACATATGCAGCATTGAACACACTCAAGATCCCAACATACATCATTATGAGGCACAACTACATGAAGTGTGCAGTACCGGAAGGACATGTATGGTACGTACATGGCCAACATCTGTCAACACGGTCCTACAGGTGGCATCAATTTGTCCCAGGTTGGCCCATTGGATATCATGATGCCGTGTCACAGTTCCCATCTCCTGCTGCCGTGTCACAATCACCCCCCACAGTGACATGTGAGGACAGATGTGCCCCAGGCACCACAGCTCAACGACAGGTACATTCCCAGGGACCCTGTAATGCCACATGGACACTGGCATCACATGGAGTATCATGTGTACACCACAGCAAAACAAACATGACCCCCACAGGTAGTGGCCCCACTTGCCACGGCAGGACAGACATGGATGTCTGTGACACACACGCACAACATCAGAGTCCATGCACACACAACGTGGATGTGGAGACTGTCTCCCATTGTGCACATGAAATCAGAGACATTGTAAACACTACATGCACAAAGACTGTGGAGGTCCATCACTATTGTGCCACTGGGACACCCTGGCTCAAACATACCGTCCCACATGGGACTCACGGGGTATGTGACATGACATACACAAACACCACTGTGAAATGTGACCATGGCACATGCACAGATATGAACAGTTGCACATCACAGTGGTCACGTACACGTAACACCCAGGATCCTGTCCCCATGAACACGTGCACAGCCTGGGGGTGGCTGCCCACAGGTGACACCCACAGGACAACATGTACACCAACATACACACAATAGGAAATGCAGCCTTACATGCCTTATGATAAGGTTTGGACAGGCTGTCGTGATGTAGGTGTGCCCCTCACTCCCTGGGAGCTATCTGTGGCTGGCATATGTCCATCTGAGACAGGCATGCTGACATATGCCAGTCACATGTACAGTGATGCGTTGTACTGCAATGGACCGATCGGTGCCTCCGGCCGGCCCATTGCTTTCAATGTGTGCGGGTACGCGTTGTACCCCTGTGCGCGTTGAACTGCAATGGACCGATCGGTGCCTCCGGCCGGCCCATTGCTTTCAATGTGTGCGGGTACGCGTTGTACCCCTGTGCGCGTTGAACTGCAATGGACCGATCGGTGCCTCCGGCCGGCCCATTGCTTTCAATGTGTGCGGGTACGCGTTGTACCCCTGTGCGCGTTGAACTGCAATGGACCGATCGGTGCCTCCGGCCGGCCCATTGCTTTCAATGTGTGCGGGTACGCGTTGTACCCCTGTGCGCGTTGAACTGCAATGGACCGATCGGTGCCTCCGGCCGGCCCATTGCTTTCAATGTGTGCGGGTACGCGTTGTACCCCTGTGCGCGTTGAACTGCAATGGACCGATCGGTGCCTCCGGCCGGCCCATTGCTTTCAATGTGTGCGGGTACGCGTTGTACCCCTGTGCGCGTTGAACTGCAATGGACCGATCGGTGCCTCCGGCCGGCCCATTGCATTCAATGTGTGCGGGTACGCGTTGTACCCCTGTGCGCGTTGAACTGCAATGGACCGATCGGTGCCTCCGGCCGGCCCATTGCTTTCAATGTGTGCGGGTACGCGTTGTACCCCTGTGCGCGTTGTACTGCAATGGACCGATCGGTGCCTCCGGCCGGCCCATTGCTTTCAATGTGTGCGGGTACGCGTTGTACCCCTGTGCGCGTTGAACTGCAATGGACCGATCGGTGCCTCCGGCCGGCCCATTGCTTTCAATGTGTGCGGTTACGCGTTGTACCCCTGTGCGCGTTGAACTGCAATGGACCGATCGGTGCCTCCGGCCGGCCCATTGCATTCAATGTGTGCGGGTACGCGTTGTACCCCTGTGCGCGTTGAACTGCAATGGACCGATCGGTGCCTCCGGCCGGCCCATTGCTTTCAATGTGTGCGGGTAAGCGTTGTACCCCTGTGCGCGTTGTACTGCAATGGACCGATCGGTGCCTCCGGCCGGCCCATTGCTTTCAATGTGTGCGGGTACGCGTTGTACCCCTGTGCGCGTTGTACTGCAATGGACCGATCGGTGCGCACCCATTGACAATGGGCTTGCCTAGCAACGGACGCGTTTTCGAATTCCGAACGAGTCGGTTGCTGGAAAATCAGTTGGTCACCCACAACAATGTTGCAAAATCATGTATGTCATGAAGTTGAAGATTTGAAGGATGCTGTGGGCGTGTTTTGGTGCTGCTATTCCATGGATTGGCCAGATTCAGAAGATGCAAACGACTTGGACCTATCACTTTGGACACAAGGGACAGTATCTGCCTCTCCAGCACATATATATTGCTGGCTGGTCCCCTGAGAGCCCACTTGCCTGCACTACATGCTCCAAGACGACATCTGCCACTGCACTGCTGCTGTCTCTGCCCCTCTGGACCCTGCAATGGCACGTACTGTGGAGAGAGCCCCAGCCTTCAGCCTTGAAGAGAACCAGGCCCTGCTGGACAGCCTACTTCCACAGTACAGCAAGCTGTATGGGACACCAGGGGAGCAGGTGAGTGTCCTGTGCACTGCCTTTCTGAATGTGCATTTTGTCTGACTAGCAAGGCTGAGAGTCTGCACGCCACTGGCTAGCAGGCTCACTGAGTAGTTGTCACCCCCCATAGTGTGTAGTGACTTGCACTGGACAGGTATGGTGCAGTGACAGTGCTTCTGAACAGGGTTTTACTCCCCATGCAATGATACCATGTAGTGACTTCTGGAAAACTGTCCATGGGCAGCCATGCACTGCCTGTGTACACCATATGCCCCTGTGATTGCGACATGTATATGCAACTGTGTCATGCACGGATATGTTGCATGTGTAGTAATGGCCTTATCACTTTGTCATCCTGACAGGCTTCTGCCCATCGGAAGCAGGAGATCTGGAAGGACATCGTCCGGGCTGTCCGGTCCGTGGGGGTCTACAAGCGCCGGATCCGCAACTGCCAAAAGAGGTGGCAGGACCTTCGGGGCTGGACCCGGAGGATTGCACGGGTCCAGCTGAAGCTGTCGCCTCCTCGCAGGAGGGGCGGAACACGGACCCTGACCCCCCACATGCTCAGGATCCTGGCGGTGGTCTTTCCAGACCTGGATGGGCAGCTGAAGGCCAGAGAGCAGCAAGGAGGGGGTGAGTCAAAGACTGCACTGTGAACTCTGTCTAACATGCTATGTGCCCTCCTCGGGCCTGGTTAAACTGCCACAGTACAGCAGTCATGTTGTCCAGGAGCCATGTCCCTCTATTGTGCACTGCCCACTCCTCATCTGATACCCAGGTGTGGCCCTTACATGCAGGGAATACTGTCACTTAGGACTGTGTCCTTGCAGTTTGCTTGACTCAAGGTGGGAGACAGCATCTGTTTCCCTGACTCTGTGGTGGGCATCATGGGTGGGTCCATTGCTTACACAATGCCTGTATTCTGACATGTATTCAGCGTGTTACTTTGATCTGTGGTCCAATTGCTGAGCTGATCCACCACATGTGGCTGGGGTATCTGGCACACACCCATGCTGCGGGTGGGAACAATGTTTGGGCCCCAGGAGTATGTATATGACGTGTGTCACACATACTTAGCCAGCTGCCTACAGTCCAGGGCTCATCCCTCATTCATGTGGGGCTGGACAGTCATGCCTACTCCAGGCCATACAATACACTCTGTACTCCCACTCCCGTGTATCAGCTGACACATTGTGCGCAGTGATTTGACCCCTCAGGTGTCTGCCTCTGTGTCAGTGTGCTGTGGATTAGTCGCCAGGACTGCTGTGGAGTTTCTTGGTAGGGGCTCAGCATGCCACTGGAGATGTGACCATAGGAGACGATACTTGTGTGTCACATAGGTGTCTGATCAGCTGCCCATGCAGACTGGGGCATGTGAATGTGAAGTTCAGGCAGCTGTTCCCCATTCACAGCAGAGTGTGAGGGGCTCAGGTTCAGAGGGTAGTGTCACAGGTCTCCCATATGTCCAATAGGTATGACCTGGACAGATGAGGGTTGAGAGGATGTGTTGTGGGGGGATGTACATGTGCACTTGTGCAGCTCCAGGACTTGCATTCCCCATGACCTACTATTGTGACACAGTGCAGAGTGTTGTTGTCTGGCTGCAAAGTCATACATCACTGAGACAGTGATGTATGACTTTGCAGTCATGCCTCCGCCATGGCATGTGTCTACTGATTGGTGAGCCTGCAGGGGAGTGACATGTGCTACATGCACACCATAGTGGGGCTGGCTATCAGGACATGGGTGCATCATGGTGTCTGTCGCTGGTATGCATCACATGCATTTCCTATTTGACTCTGGGCATCCCTTTCATCCGGAAACCTGTACTGACTCAGTGGCAAGAGCTGTGATGTGTGCATGTCCACATGCCACACCGTGTCCTCTGCACTGTCCAACTACTGTGTACTTGGTGCATGTGTCCACACTGGGGTGTTGCAATCCAACAGACACCAGACAGATGGGTGCAAGGCCATGTGGGATGTGAGTGCCATGCTTGGCATCAGACTGACAATTGGCTTCTCCTGTTCAGTTAGGGCACTTTTAGCAATGTACAACTAATGATGCCAGGGCTTGCTCTGTGATGTGCTGTGCTCACAGTGGTGTGTGCGTTTTGTGCAGGGGACTGATGTCTGTCTGTTTCCCCATTGTTTGCAGATACATCCACGGCCACGGAAGGGGACAGCTCCACGGACCAGGAGGAGCCAGAGAGCCAGACTGGGTCAGCAGCCGAGGAGTGGTCGGAGGGACCCAGTGGCACGGAGGGCGAGGGGAGCCACACCGAGGAGTCCTCAGCAGCATCCACCTCAGCTGAGGACCAGAGCAACTCGGAGGATGACTCCCTTGTGGAGGCGGGTGTCAGCAGCCACCACACCCCAGCTAGTGTTGCTGTCCCCGCCACCACCAGCACCACCACCGCCCTCCCATCGGCTCCCATTCCCCAGGTCCGTGGAGGCTCCCATGTCCGGGAGCGTGTCTCCTTTGGGCCAGGCACCGCAGCCCCTGCCCCTGTGTCCCCTGCTGCCCTGAGTGAGGAGTCTGTGTACCTCCTTCGCCAGCTCCATGTAGGCCAGACAGCCATGCTGAGTGTCCTCCATGCGCACACCGCGCTGTTGACTCAGCTGGTGTCGTTCATGGAGGGCATCTCATCGGGCATGTCTGACCTACAGAGGGGCAATAGGTCCATGGACTCCTCCCTGACGGCAGCAGTGTCCCTCCTCAAACGGTCCCTCACCCCTCCTGCCTCTGCTCCATCCACACTCCCCAGCACCTTACCCATCCCAAGCACACACACACCGGCACAGGCACACACCAGCACACACACATCCAGCACACTTACACACACGCCAATGACAAAACGCACACGCACGCACATTCAGGGGACTGAAGCCAGACTCACAGGGGATGGGGCCCTGGAACACACACACGCATCCACATGCACTGCGCAGTCCTCAGTTCCCTCTCCCTCCAAAGCACCCTCCCTTGCCTCACCTGCAACCCCAAAGTCACAGCAGCTCTTCCTCTGTGACCTCGGCCTCTTCCCCACCGATGAAGCTGCTCCAGCATCCCGGGGGAAGAGGAAGCCCACCCACACGGAGCAGAGTGCCCCTCGCCCCCGGACACCCTCCCCCAGGCGCAGACGGACTGAGGCCCCCACCCGCAAGTCCCCACGGAGTCCTAAGAGCAAGACCCCGCCACCGCCCTGCAGCTCAAGCACCAGGTCTCCTTCCTCCATCCCTCAGGCCCCCACTCCACAGGTGCCCCCACCACACCCTGCCCCAGGTTCCCCCACCCACAGATATACCATCCCCAAGAGGCTCCGGCCTTCTCCCCCTGCCACTTGCTCTCCCAGCACCACACCCCCGCTGCGCTTGTCTGTGCCACTGATGTGGTGAGGGTGTCCTCCCCCTCTGTCCAACCCACCTTGCCTGTTCCCCATTCTCCTCCCCTGGAGGTAGGCACTGCAGTGGAGTCCACTACCGCCCTGTCTGACTTGGGCACTGCAGTGGCGGACCTGTCCACTCCATCTGCAGGGTCCACTGCAGTTGTGCCGGCACCCACGACATCTGAGTCATGCCCCCCAGTTGTGCCGGCACACACCATGTCAGACACCTCCACTGCAGTTGTCAGTGGCTCTCCAGCACCCACCACCCCTTCCCTGACTCCCCCTGGTGAGCCCTGATCCTGTCCCTGCGGTGCCTGGCCTGCCCCCCGGTTGCCCCTCCTAGTGGATTGTCCCTGGTTTTGTGCAGGCATGCGTAGGGTGACATCTGCCAGTGTCACCCTGTTTGAACTTTGACAATGGACTGGCCATTGGCCTTTGCTCTTTTTTCTGGACGTCGTTTTCATTCAACACATATGCTGAATAAAGCAACTTTCTTTTCTCTAGTGCTCATGCTTCAGATGTACATGTTGTTGGTGCTGCTAACCATGCCCTTGCTGCAGTGATGGTGATATCTGGTCTCATGATTATGAAGTGTTACTGTGCAGGAACCCATGTGGTCCAGGGGGAATGTGTCCTATCATGTGGTGTATCCATGTCATCCATAGCAGCATCTGAGGGTGTCATGTGTTCAGTATTTGGCAATGGGATTTCCTACTTACATTAGCAATTTCATATCTGTGGCTTCCACCCCTGCACATCTGTTGTGCCTTCCATTGTTGGATTTGTCTACTTCCCTGACCGTGTTGCCATCTCCACTGGACATGCAGGTTTGGGCATCAATGGGGAAGGACTCATCCGTGTAGTCAGTGCAACATTGCTATACAAGTGTGTTGGATCTGTGCTGATGATTCCGTTGGCACATCCATGACCAGGCTGATGTGACGGGAGCCCTCATTTGGTGCTAATTGTTGATTGTGTGACCAAGTGCTCAGCTGACATGATGGGGCCCTACTGAGGCAACATATGGCACAGCTTTCCTCACACAGGAGTGGAGTCCCCTCATGGCAGTGTGTACACGTGTGACATTGCCTGCGCCCAAGGTGTGTGTTGTATGTGCATGTCTGTGTGTTCACTTCCATTTATCTGCGCATGCTGTGATCCCTAGTGTTGTACCTGTTTGTGATGCTTGCTGACTTGAGCTATGTTCCCCCAAAGTCTTCTCCCTGTGTTCTCTGTGATGTGGGTGCATGGCACATTACTGGTCATCAGGGTGTCACCCATAGGTGTGTTTGCTGTCAGGGCTGAGTTTGTGTGCAGACGCAGATGGGTCACAGTCAGGTTTCCCCTTGGCACTTGTTGTTTGCCCCTGTCATGTGATTTTCAGTTCGTGTTATCTTTAAGTTATTGTGACACGTTGTGTGTGTGACTGCTGGCACTCCTCAGGGTCCGGGCTGCGATGTTGGTTGTTGTCTATGTGTGTTCTTTGTGGGTGACCTTGGCTTCTTCATTGGTGTGTGACTGTGGCTGGGATCCCATTGGTTGGTGTGGTATCGCCGTCATGTCCATGTACAGCGTAGTGTGCAGTGTGTCAGACATTCAGGAGTCTTGTTGAGTGGCCATGTGTGATGTGTTTCTGCACCTTGGTTCCCACCCACCACCCTGGAATAGTCATGGGTGCATGTGCAATGTCACCAGTGCATGTGTACTTCACTGCTGCACATTGTTGGAGGTCGAGGGGTGTGGTCTTGAGTGTGTGCAGATGGGAGTTGTTGCCCAGCTGGACCCCTGCCTCCATGTTGGCCTTGGCTTACTGGCCATGCTGATTGATTTGTGCTTGTGTCGGTGTGATGGTAGTTTGTTGCTCAGGACACATGACTGTGGTTCACAGTGTGAACCACATTCAGCTTTGTCATCAGAGTGGGAATTTTATGCAGCCAAGGGTCACCACATTGTGGGGGCCCTGGGGGTGGTGCTGTGGTGTGTCTGTGTCTTGCTGTGTCAGTTGTTGTTCCTACGTTCCTGTGTGACATGTGTGTTTTGTGCTCCCTCTCATCTGACAATGCCTGCTTGCCCACATAGGGGATTTGGATCCATGAGTTACCTTAGTGTGGCACTGTATGCACATCTGTATGATTGGTATTCAGCTCTCCTCATGTGTTGTGTGGTTACCTGGGGACACTGGCACCCCCCTCACCTGCTGTGTATGATGTCAGTGTTGGTCTGCCTGTTTGTGTTTGTGCATCTGCACCACTGCATTGGCATATCTTGGGTGTGCCATTGGCTGTATGTTGTTTGGTGTGCTTCCCCTGCTGTCCCTGGGTCTCCTAGGTCATCGGTCAGCACAGTGATCATGGTTTGTGTGTCCCATTGCTGCCATGGTATGGTATCTGTTCACCTCACATCTGCTGTCTCCACAGGATATCTGCATTTGTGTGCCCATTGGTGCAAATATGTGGGTCTGCATTCTGATGGTCACTTCTGTCATTGTGTCATTGATGAATGTTGACGGTGTCAGCCCCCATGGGTGTTGTTTGTCTGCACATGGCCAAAGGAATGTCTTATTTGCACTGCAGTATTTGGCTCACCCAATTTATGTTGCAATGGGACACATACACTACTTTGCCACAGATGAGTTTGTTGGTTCTGTGACCAGGAATGATCCATGCAGTTTGGCAGTTGCAGCTCTTTCTTTGTCAACACTTACCTTTTGGTCACTGTGATGATGGGGGTTTAGACCCCATTGCCACAATGGTCAAAATGTGCTTCAGCTATGGACCCCACACTTGCCTTTTGGTCACTGTGATGATGGGGGTTTGGACCCCATTGCCACAATGTTCAAAATGTGCTGCAGCTATGGACCCCACACTTACCTTTTGGTCACTGTGATGATGGGGGTTTAGACCCCATTGCCACAATGTTCAAAATGTGCTTCAGCTATGGACCCCACACTTACCTTTTGGTCACTGTGATGATGGGGGTTTAGACCCCATTGCCACAATGTTCAAAATGTGCTTCAGCTATGGACCCCACACTTGCCTTTTGGTCACTGTGATGATGGGGGTTTAGGACCCCATTGCCACAATGGTCATGGCCTGCTTGCATTGTGTGTGCCACACACATATTTGTGTGGCACATGTGCTAGGGGGTCACATTGTATGTTCGAAGTCATGTTCGGTGTTGTAGGCATTTGACACAGCCTACACACGCTTGTCATGGTGGTGGGGGGATGTCTTTATCTTGCATTCCCTAGGTTGTGGTGTGCTGGTTGTGTCATGCATTGTCCATCCTATGGGTGGGGGTGGTAGTGGTGGTAGGCATCCTGCCCCCCCTGGGTGAGGGTGGTAGTGGTGGTAGGCATCCTGCCCCCCCTGGCTGAGGGTGGTAGTAGTGGTAGGCATCCTGCCCCCCCTGGGTGAGGGTGGTAGTAGTGGTAGGCATCCAGCCCCCCCTGGCTAAGGGTGGTAGTAGTGGTAGGCATCCAGCCCCCCCTGGGTGAGGGTGGTAGTAGTGGTAGGCATCCTGCCCCCCCTGGCTAAGGGTGGTAGTAGTGGTAGGCATCCAGCCCCCCTGGCTAAGGGTGCTGGTAGTGGTAGGCATCCTGCCCCCCCTGGGTGAGGGTGGTAGTAGTGGTAGGCATCCTGCCCCCCTGGGTGAGGGTGGTAGTAGTGGTAGGCATCCTGCCCCCCCTGGCTAAGGGTGGTAGTAGTGGTAGGCATCCATCCCCCCTGGCTAAGGGTGGTGGTAGTGGTAGGCATCCTGCCCCCCTGGGTGAGGGTGGTAGTAGTGGTAGGCATCCTGCCCCCCTGGGTGAGGGTGGTAGTAGTGGTAGGCATTCTGCCCCCTGGGTGAGGGTGGTAGTAGTGGTAGGCATCCTGCCCCCCTGGCTAAGGGTGGTAGTAGTGGTAGGCATCCAGCCCCCCTGGCTAAGGGTGGTAGTAGTGGTAGGCATCCTGCCCCCCTGGGTGAGGGTGGTAGTAGTGGTAGGCATCCAGCCCCCCTGGGTGAGGGTGGTAGTAGTGGTAGGCATCCTGCCCCCCTGGCTAAGGGTGGTAGTAGTGGTAGGCATCCTGCCCCCCGGGGGTGAGGGTGGTAGTAGTGGTAGGCATCCTGCCCCCCTGGCTAAGGGTGGTAGTAGTGGTAGGCATCCAGCCCCCCTGGCTAAGGGTGGTGGTAGTGGTAGGCATCCTGCCCCCCTGGGTGAGGGTGGTAGTAGTGGTAGGCATCCTGCCCCCCTGGGTGAGGGTGGTAGTAGTGGTAGGCATCCTGCCCCCCTGGGTGAGGGTGGTAGTAGTGGTAGGCATCCTGCCCCCCTGGCTAAGGGTGGTAGTAGTGGTAGGCATCCTGCCCCCCTGGGTGAGGGTGGTAGTAGTGGTAGGCATCCTGCCCCCCTGGCTAAGGGTGGTAGTAGTGGTAGGCATCCTGCCCCCCCTGGGTGAGGGTGGTAGTAGTGGTAGGCATCCAGCCCCTCCTGGCTAAGGGTGGTAGTAGTGGTAGGCATCCTGCCCCCCCCTGGCTAAGGGTGGTAGTAGTGGTAGGCATCCTGCCCCCCTGGGTAAGGGTGGTAGTAGTGGTAGGCATCCTGCCCCCCTGGCTAAGGGTGGTAGTAGTGGTAGGCATCCTGCCCCCCTGGCTAAGGGTGGTGGTAGTGGTAGGCATCCTGCCCCCCTGGGTGAGGGTGGTAGTAGCGGTAGGCATCCTGCCCCCTGGGTGAGGGTGGTAGTAGTGGTAGGCATCCTGCCCCCCTGGCTAAGGGTGGTAGTAGTGGTAGGCATCCTGCCCCCCTGGGTGAGGATGGTAGTAGTGGTAGGCATCCTGCCCCCCTGGGTGAGGGTGGTAGTAGTGGTAGGCATCCTGCCCCCCTGGGTGAGGGTGGTAGTAGTGGTAGGCATCCTGACCCCCTGGGTGAGGGTGGTGGTAGTGGTAGGCATTCTGCCCCCCTGGGTGAGGGTGGTAGTAGTGGTAGGCATCCTGCCCCCCTGGCTAAGGGTGGTAGTAGTGGTAGGCATCCAGCCCCCCTGGCTAAGGGTGGTGGTAGTGGTAGGCATCCTGCCCCCCTGGGTGAGGGTGGTAGTAGTGGTAGGCATCCTGCCCCCCTGGGTGAGGGTGGTGGTAGTGGTAGGCATTCTGCCCCCCTGGGAGAGGGTGGTAGTAGTGGTAGGCATCCTGCCCCCCTGGCTAAGGGTGGTAGTAGTGGTAGGCATCCAGCCCCCCTGGCTAAGGGTGGTGGTAGTGGTAGGCATCCTGCCCCCTGGCTAAGGGTGGTAGTAGTGGTAGGCATCCAGCCCCCCTGGCTAAGGGTGGTGGTAGTGGTAGGCATCCTGCCCCCCTGGGTGAGGGTGGTAGTAGTGGTAGGCATCCAGCCCCCCTGGGTGAGGGTGGTAGTAGTGGTAGGCATCCAGCCCCCCCTGGGTGAGGGTGGTAGTAGTGGTAGGCATCCAGCCCCCCTGGGTAAGGGTGGTAGTAGTGGTAGGCATCCGGCCCCCCCTGGGTAGGGGTGGTGGTGCGCATTCAGGCCCCTGTGTGCATATGTGGCATTGGTGATGGGCATCCCGCCCCTATGGTGCTGCTGTTGCTGGTGTAAGTATATTCTGCATCCCTGTGTGTGTGTGTGATGTGTCGTGTACGTGTTGTATGTGTTTTGTGGTTGGTGTCTGGCTTACCTTCTGCGCCGTACGCGTCCGTGCCTGTTCCGGTAGTATATGTAGAATATTGGTATGATCGGGACGAAGGGATTCATGGTTGGTTCGTGTAGTTCGTCCTTCTCGTTGCTTCGCGTCGTCCTCGTCGCTTCGCCTCGTCGCTTCGCCTCGTCCTCGTCGCTTCGCGTCGTCCTCGTCGCTGCCGTGTTCGTCGCGGAGCCGTGGATCGTGTTGTGGCGCGAATCGGAGCTTATGTGCGCCTCTCCCGGATGCTTTGACGTGCCGTGCGTAGCGACGGGTTCGGCGCGTACGGAAAGCGCATCGTACTTGTCCGGCCGGACGTGGCTGCATTTTTCCTTCCGTGCGACTCGATTCGGCGTTTCCGGATTCGCCTCGGTCGGAGAACAGGACCTGGTTTGGGTGAGTACGGCTCGGCCGGATTCGTTGCTGTTGTGCGCATCGTACTTACTCGTTCGGTGTGCTGTACGGATCGGTCGGGAAACAGGCTTTCGCATGGCTTTTTTCCCGACCGAATGGTATTGGGTGCGCCTCCGACCGAGATCGGAATCGGCCCCTAAGTCAAACCTATTGACAGGTATTAATGATGTGGTCTTCCTCCAAGATGACATACTTGTTTTTGGAGAAAGTGTTGAAGACCACAACAAGACTTTACCGGAAGTTTTGAATCCGATTGCTGGAGTGGGTATGACCCTACGAAAAGAAAAATGTAAATTTCTAGTCAAAGAAGTCGAGTACCTTGGTCGGATCACTGACAGTATATCGACAACAAAAATGTTGAGGTACAAAAATATCGGGACAAAAATATCATTGTCCAGAATATTGAAGTCCTATCTACATCATGGTAAGTACAAAAATATCGAGAGAAAAAATATCGTTGTCAAAAATATCGTTGTAAAAAATATCGTTTTTTTTAAATGCTTAAAAAATATTGTAAAATAAAGTAAATAATACATATAATTAAAAAAACATAGGGGCCGATTACGATGGCGGAAGGATCGTCACCGCCAGCCCGACGGTGGCGATCCTTCTGTCAATTGAGAGCAATTTTCCCACCACTGAATTACGATGGCGGTGGGAATCGCTTTAGGACCGCAGCGGTCGCAAAGACCGTCCGCCAAGGAACCGCCACAGGCAATCGTTACGATTGCCTGGCGGAGCGGTCAGCATGCTTAAAATGGTGGCGGAGCCTAGCAGGCTCCGTCCGCCGAATTACGATGCTGGCGGGAGCCAGCCTTTCCGTGGCGGGTAAACCGCCATTGAAAGGCTGGCAGGGATTGGTTTTGGGGGCCCGTTGTGGGCCCTCCTTGTGTTGGGGGGAGGTGTATGTCCACTGGGGGGGGTACCCATGTAACCCCCCTGCATTTCAGTGCACTAAGTGGCAGGCACCGTGTGGTGCCTGCCACGTAGTGCAGTGAAATGCACAACATGCATTTTCAACATTGCGGCGGGTGCTACTGTCAGCAGCAACCACTGCAATGTTAAAATGAAAGGTGCGTCCGCCACGGTGGCGGTCGCATCATAATTTGGTGTGCGGAACCGCCGCATGTATTGACGGTCCCGGTTACCACCACGATGGACCACGATGGACTCCAGTTCGTCCGCCATCGTAATCGGCCCCTAAGTTAGAAGTATTAGAAAATGTTTAAGATAATAAATAATAAATATAATGTTAAAAATAATTAAACATATATATATATAAAATATCATATATAAATGTACGTAATAGTATTTATAAATAATTATTATAATAAATTATAAAATGTTAGAAACATACTAAAAATTATAAATACATATATATATATATATACCAGTAAAATAAAAATAAAAATAAAATATATATATAATAATTTTAAAAACAATTACATTTGACACTACATTAACAGCAACAGTAGGGAAAATGTTGGATAGCGGAGGGGATAAAATTACTATTCCCACTCCAGGGAGTGCAACAGTAAGGAAAGTGTTGAATAGCGGAGGGGAATAATTTACTATTCTCACTCCAGCAAGTACAACAGTAGGGAAAGTGTTGGATAGCGTAGGGGAATAATTTACTATTCCCACTTCAGTGAGTGCAACATTAAGGAAAGTGTTGGATAGCGTAGGGGTAAATATTACTATTCCCACTCCAGAGATAGCAACAGTAGGGAAAGTGTTGGATAGCATAGGGGTAAAAATTACTATTCCCACTCCAGAGAGTGCAACAGTAGGGAAAGTGTTGGATAGCGGAGTGGATAAAATTACTATTCCCACTCCAGCGAGTGCAACAGTAGGGAAAGTGTTGGATAGCAGAGGTGAATAATTTACTATTCCCACTCCAGCAAGTACAACAGTAGGGAAACTGTTGGATAGCGGAGGGGAATAATTTACTATTCCCACTCCAGCAGGTAGAACTGTAGGGAAAGTGTTGGATAGCGGAGTGGAATAATTTACTATTCCCACTCCAAAGAGTGCAACAGTAGGGAAAGTGTTGGATAGCAGAGGGGTAACAATTACTATTCCCACTCCAGCAAGTGCAACAGTAGGGAAAGTTTTGGATAGCGGAGGGGAAACATTTTCTATTCCCATTCCAGATAGTGCAACAGTAGGGAAAGTGTTGGATAGCACAGGGTATAAAATGTACTATTCCCACTCTAGAGAGTGCAACAGTAGGGAAAGTGTTGGATAGCATAGGGGTAAAAATTACTATTCCCACTCCAGAGTGTGCAACAGTAGGGAAAGTGTTGGATAGCGGAGTGGATAAAATTACTATTCCCACTCCATCGAGTGCAACAGTAGGGAAAGTGTTGGATAGCAGAGGGGAATAATTTACTATTCCCACTCCAGCAAGTACTACAGTAGGGAAAGTGTTGGATAGCGGAGGGGAATAATTTACTATTCCCACTCCAGCAGGTAGAACTGCAGGGAAAGTGTTGGATAGCGGAGAGGAATAATTTACTATTCCCACTCCAAAGAGTGCAACAGTAGGGAAAGTGTTGGATAGCACAGGGTATAAAATGTACTATTCCCACTCCAGCAAGTGCAACAGTAGGGAAAGTGTTGGATAGCATAGGGGTAAAAATTACTATTCCCACTCCAGAGTGTGCAACAGTAGGGAAAGTGTTGGATAGCGGAGTGGATACAATTACTATTCCCACTCCAGCAAGTGCAACAGTAGGGAAAGTTCTGGATATCGAAGGGGAATAATTTACTATTCCCACTACAGTGAGTGCAACAGTAGTAAAAGTGTTGGATAGCGGAGGGGATAAAATTACTATTCCCACTCCAGCAAGTGCAACAGTAGGGAAAGTGTTGGATAGCGTAGGGGTAAAAATTACTATTCCCACTCCAGCAATAGCAACAGTAGGGAAAGTGTTGGATAGCGGAGAGGAATAATTTACTATTTCCAATCCAGCAAATGCAACAGTAGGGAAAGTGTTGGATTGCATAGGTGAATAATGTACTATTCCCACTCAAGCAAAATAATTAAAATGAATTATCAAACAATTAATTAATTAAAAAAATTAACTCCCACCATATTCCCCTATAAATGACACCACAAATATTGTAAAACATAACACTATTAACATAATTAATTAATTAATTAATTAAAATTAACAAGCAATTTAAAAACAATCAATAATAAATTAATTCACACTATTAACACTATAAAACAACTTAAAATAAATATTATAATAAAAAAATTAATAAAATATATTATAATTAAATTACTTCCCAGCCTACTCCCCTATCAACCCACAACCCACTCTTAAAAAACATAACACAAATAACACTATTAATAATTAATTAATAATTAATAACCAATTAATAAATAATTAACAATAAATTATTTATCACAACAGTATAAAATGTTAAATACATAAATATCAAATAATTAAAAATATAAATTAATTAATAATTATTAAATTACTTCCCACCCTACTCCCCAATAAACCCACAACCCGCTCCTAAAGAAATAACGCAATTAAGATATTTACCAATTAATTATTAATAATTAACAACCAATTAATAACTAATTAATAATAAATTAATCACCATAATTAACAATATAAAATATTAAATACATAGATATTAATTAATTAAAATTATTAATTAATTAATTATAATTAAATTACTTCTCACCCTATTCCCTTATAAACCCACAACCCACTCCTAAAAAAATTACACAATTAAGATATTTACCAAATAATTATTAATAATTAACAACCAATTAATAACTAATTAATAATTAATTAATTACCACAATTTACAATATTAAATATTAAATACATAAATATTAATTAATCAAATGTATTTATTAATTAATTATAATTAAATTACTTCCCACCCTATTCCCCTATAAACCCACAACCCACTAAAGGAACAAAAACGCAAAAATTAATTAAAATAAATTAATAACTTATAAAAATTATTATGAAATGTATTATAATTAAATTACTTCCCACCCTTTTCCCCTATAAACCCACAACCCGCTACGGAACTAAAACGCAAAATAAACTTTAAAAAATTTAACTTCTAAAAATGTAACACATATATTAAAAAACAAATGCAATACTTACACAAAAAAATAGAACACATACATATAAAATACACACTAAAATACATAACACTAAATAAAACAACGATATTTTTAACAACTATATTTTTGCTAACGATATTAATTACTTCGATATTTTTAAAAACGATATTACTTACCTTCAAATCGATATTCTTGACAACGATATTCTGACTGTCGATATTTTTGTAGTCCGAGATTTTGGAGTCGATATTACTGCTACTCGATATTTCCAACTCGATATTATGTCTGTTCACCACCTGGGTCAACTGATTACAGGTGAAGGTAGAAAGTCAAAGATAGACTTAGGGGTCGATTCCGATTCGGGCCGGAAATTTCTCCGACCGAGCCGGACCCGGAGAGATTTCCGACCGAATCGTACCCGTGCAGTCCGACCGAACGAGTACGATGCGTCCGTATGTTATCGGACTCGAGTCGGTCGGACTCCCATTGATGTCAATGGGAGCCGGTCGTACAACGCGTACGCGGGCTCCCATTGACTCAATGGGTGCGAGTCGGACAAGGGCGCCCCCTACAGCGGTTACGCGGCGAAGCGATTCGCGCCGTACACGCACAGGTAGGGGGGACCCATGGGTCCCCCCTGTGTGCGACTCGCGCGGCTATGCGTACAGGGGGGTCCGACACGGACCCCCAAAGTACGGCTCCGACAACTCTTACGAGCCGGAGTGCGCGGCTCGGTCGGACTGCTCGCGGCGCGCATCGTACTTACCCGGCCGGGAAACGTCTCCATTGCGCGGTGCGAGTCGAGTCCGAGCGAGTCGGTCGGAGCGGTTCGAGCCGGGAGCGAGTCGGTCGGAGCGGTTGGGACGCCCGGACGAGTCGGTCGGCGATTTCGCATCGTACTCGCTCGGCCGGACCCGCGTACGGTTCGGTCGGGAAACAGGGCTCCGAATCGGATCCGGTAAAGCCGAATCCGATTCGGAGCCCTACCGGCCGAGATCGGAATCGGCCCCTTAGTCAGTGCTACAGTAAATGCACAAATTCCAACTGACAAAGAGAATTTGATATCTTTCATGGGACTCTTGGAGTATTATGCAAAATTTGTCCGTGACTTTGCATATAAGTCAGGTCTGCTGAGAGAACTATTTGATCAAAGGAAAAAGATTTGAATGGGGAGAGTCACAAAAAGAAAGCTTTTGAGCAATTAAAAATTGACATTTTGCATGCTGCAATTTTGATGCCTTTCCAGTTTGGTTTAACAACAATCCTTACTGTTGATGCAAGTGCCATTGGGATAGGGGCGGTACTTTCTCAAATGTATGGAAGAACAGAAAAAAATGTAGCTTTTGTTTCTTGCTGATTGTCTCATGCAGAAAATAATTATTCTGTGATTGAGCGAGAAGCATTAGCACCTGCATGGGCCATTAACTACTTCTGTGTCTTCATTTGGAGTGGAAGGTTTACCTTGAGAACAGATCACAAACCACTATTCCAAGGCTTAGGGCCCATGGTACAACCAATTGTTCAGGTCATTTAGCTAGGTTGCCTGTAAAGAATCAAGATTATGATTGTGAAATAGAGTACCTTCCAGGGTGAAAAAACAAGGTAGCAGATTGTTTATCAAGCTTACCTTACAAAGCGGCGGATGATTCCATGTTTGATTTAGAAGAAGTTGTGGCTGACATAAAAGATGCAACCGAAGGTTTGCAAGGCTGTGTATCCAAGAATGAGTGGATGAGAGCAATGGGTGAGGATCTTACCTTTGAGGCAGTGAAGAAAATTGGCGGGGAGGTGAGAAAAGAGAGAACTTTTCCTGATGTGATTAGGCCATTTTGTGAAGCTCAAGGAGAGTTATCCCTGGTTGGAAATGGAGTGATCATGAGAGGTGAGAAATCTGTACCACCGTCAACGGTTAGGGAGAAACTTATAAAGTTAGCTCATGAAGGCCATTTGGGGCAAACCCTCACCATTAAAAGGCTTAAAGAGAGGTTCTTGTGGCCTAAAATGGATGGGCAGATCAAGGAGTGGGTAGAAAAGTGTGAAGTATGCAAGTATTCGGAAAAAAGACTATGAGTTGGTTTGGAGGTGACGGAACATAAGCAGAAAGTTGTTGATGCGGAAGTGGTATGGGATAAATTATGTTTGGATTGCATAGGTCCATTCCTTTGCGCCCTGAATAGGAAAGATATGCAGCAGTATTGGTTGATGTTAAGTCCAGGTGGTTAGAAGTTGTCTTCTTGAGAAACATCACCCCAGGACCACTTTTGATGTGCTGGGAGATATTAAGAGAAGGCGTGCCTTCCAAGTCAATTACTGACAGTGGCACCCAACTGACTTCTTTTGAAATGAAATTTTTTTTTCTCTGATTTGGGTGCGAAACATGTTTGTATCTCACTTTACAAACCTCAGAGCAATAATCAGTTGGAGAGGTTGAATCTTTGGTGAAGGGCACCGTGTAACTGGCGCACAAAGTTGGCTTAGTTGTGCAGAGAGCAGATAAATTATGGGCACATTATTACCGTGAACTCAAGTGATGGCCGGTGCAGGTAAGAGAGGTGAGGGGTGGTGGGGGTGGGGGTGGGGAAGAGTCGACAGACTACGAGGGAAAATAAAAAAAAGAAAAAGAAAACCACTTACCTTGCGCTCGCCGCATCGCCGACTCAGCGATGTGGCGAGCACATGGTAAGTGGCTTTTTTTTTTACATGTTATTTTCCTTCGTCATCGTCTGTCGAATCCCCCACCACCCCGTCCCAGCCTGCCGCACCGCTCTTACATGCACCGGCCGTCACTGGTGAACTCTAGCACTGGCCAAATACCATTTCAATTGATGTGAGGGAGATAGTCAGGAACTAAATTAGTTCTTTCTTGGTTGCGTCAGAGTGAAATGAAATTAATGGAGGGTGCTAAGAACAGTTCAAGAGACAAACAACTGATTGAAGTTGGTGATTAGGTGAAAGCAAAGCCTGGTGGTGTGAGTGGGGATCTGTTGAAGTTGGGAGGACCGTACGAGGTGAGGTAAGTAGGAGGAAGTTGGGTAAAGTTAGAAAATGATCAGACATGGTATTTTAGGAGAGCAGCTTTATTTCAGAAAAAGGAGAGAGGTGTTGTTAATCCTACTGAGATGGGTGGAGGCTACACAGGATGGGTGGAGGCTGCACAGGATGGCTCTTGATGAAGGGCGGCGAATTTGATAAATCTCAAGTGTGTGATCGTGGTAGCGCAGCTGGCATAGGTCATAATAGTCTGAACACTGAGCTACATTCTGCTGGTATAAGCAAACCACAACCTTGGTGCAG
Organism: Calotriton arnoldi; assembly: GCA_963921515.1. NCBI lineage: Eukaryota > Metazoa > Chordata > Amphibia > Caudata > Salamandridae > Calotriton > Calotriton arnoldi. Next base: position 926,824 of record CAWUFW010004060.1, read on the forward strand.
GGGACTATGTATGGGGATAGTTACTGTTCTTTTGATTTATACTCATATTAAGAAAACACATTTTTTCTTGTGTAATGTTTCTATTTGTTCTCTCATGCAGGCATTTTTCTGCCATATATGTTTATAGATACCTGTTTGGTAATTAATATGTTCGGAAAATTTAGTTATAGTTGGGAGGAAATCTCAAAGACTACTTCATATGTATTTTATTTGGTTTATTGTTCATAATATTTTGATTGTGTTATTTTATTTTTACTTGTTTTACATTATTTGAAAGGGAGAGGATGTGTTATAATGGGATCTAGGGGCAGTCTAGTTTTCCATGTTTTTTACAGAATGTTGTGTAGGGCATTGTCTGAGGTAATGGGGTTCTAAGGGTGAGGTCATCGTGGTGCGGCAGTTGGTGGTGACTGTTGATGAGAGGTGCCTGGCTTGTGATGCACAGGTTGTTTTCCTGCCATGAAACTTGATGAGAAGATTCCAGTGTAGTGTTGTATTTACAACAGTATCGAAGCTCTTCTCCATATCTGATGACACCACTGTCAGCAATAGCACCACCGAGGGACACTCCTCCATGATGTGGAGAAGGCGCCTAATATTCGTGGCCACACACACCTAATGGGTATAAAACCTATCTGGTCAGGGGCCATAAGTTCTGACATCAAGGGAGTTAGCCTGTTAGCTATAACTATAGCCTGTAGTCAAGATTAAGAATCAAAAGGTGGCAATATGCCTTGGGCGATAATAAGTCTTGACCTGCCTTGGGGATCATTACTATAAGGGCTTTCTTTATGGTGTGTGGCAGCTTCCCACTATTGCATGATGCTTCATATATTCTCTGCATACATAAAAGGTATTAGCAAAGCCAATAGGTCCCAAAGGTGATACCAATTGGATTTGCCAATGCTTGTTATTTTTTGCCCCTTGAGTGCTAGCCCTATGCGCAAATAAATAGCTGCTTTCCTTTTTGAAAGCTACTGATGCCTAAAATGTGAACACTGCCTCGAAGCTACTGAGGACTTCCATACAAAGCGAAATGATGGCCGATGTATCCCGCTATCTTTTCATTGGCTGCCTTATCGCCCGCCGGACAATAGGTGGGTGATATTCACTACTTTTTAAATTTTCGACATGTCATTTCTTATACTTGCACATGCTTTATTTTTAGGATATAATGCACTTCTAATAAAGCTGCCTCCCATTGATACAGTGCCTGGATTCAGAAATGTGCTAGGAACCAACTGAAGTCTATAGGCTTATAATTTCATAAACTCCGAAAAGGTACACAATTTTCTTATAAAAGTGAATAAGGTGTGGCATAAAGTGTAAGTGAGATACACAAGACAGCGCTAAAAGTACTCATTTTATTGCACTCCAAAACAATGAACCTTTGAATTAAACCTGCATGCATTCACACGTATTTCTGTGCATTATATGCAGATCTGTGTAGGGATTGCAGAATCCACTAGTTCTTAACCTGGATTGCAAATTGTAACCTGCAGGATCGGTAGGTCTCTGAAAAAATACATGAACCCACAAGGTTTCTAACCTGTAACCTCTCAGCACAGCACACACATTACCCACGGCAATTAACGAGTATTTTAAACTAAGACTTTCTGAATACACACAGATATCGGAAGAGTACGCCCTAGCCGTCGGAGGCATCTTACCGGCTAGTAGTACACAAGGCCAGCAGCTTAAGGCGGCTAAGATAACTCACTACATTAATGTGCCTATTGGAGGTTTCTGCAGCCAACTGAAAGCTCACAGGTTCATATCTCAGTGTGACTGGTCAGCTTTTATCCTTGTGAGGTTGATTAACTGAGCACCACTGAGTAGGGTAATATTAGCACCTTAACTTCAAGATTGGGAACAAGAGTTATATGAAAAACAAGTACAAATGTGCGCTCATATTTAACAATTTATGTATGTCCTGCTTGTGAAAATGTGTCCTAACAAGGGTCGCGCCAAATGCCACTTTTTCATTTTTGGAAGGTACTTAAAGTCCAGATTTAACAGCCTTACCATTGCCCCCATCCCCTGCTTCTGTCTGAGTTTAACTGTAGCTTCTGTGAAAGTAATAGGGTGGTGGGTGAGTATACTGTATTACGGGAGGGGTCGGAGAGAGCGCCCTTCTCTACTGAGTCGCGCAGGCGCCTTTCTTCCCCCCAGGGCTTTAAGTGGGATGAAAAAACTGGGGGGTCTCTCAAAGGGGCGTGGCCGATGTAATTAAGGGCATGGCTTAAAAACAGGTAAGCTAAAAATATGTGCTTTGCATATTAGGCCGCTCGACTGGTATTTGTACTTCTGTCATTGCATCAAGTTATATAATGCAACAAGTAACATTACACCTACAACAAGCCAGGACTATTGGCTTTGTCAATGGTTGTTAGTTGCATAAGATAAATAAGCAACAACTGTGGCTTCGCTGTATAGAATATTGAAAATGCTTCAGTTCTGAAATGAAGAGACCCTGAAGGAACGAGTCTCTTTGAAGTTACATCACTGCTGCAGACTAGTTAAGATTTTTTTTTCACCCCAATTGTGAGGGCAGAAATGGAGAGCCCGGTAGAGACCCGTTTCGGCGCCTGCTTGAGCACCGGCAGGACCCGGCCCACTTAAATTCTGCTTACCCCTAATCTTTCTCTTACGCAGTGAGCACCGACGAGAAGCAAGCAACCACTGAGGGATTTAGTCAAGTAGTCAGTGAGATGCGCTCACACAAAGGTTCTTAGAACTGCAGACTCCCTGGAGAGGAGTTTTCCATTCCTGGTACTGTGACGGGCATTCACGTGCTGTTGGGGTAGTGCTTTCAGGAAATTAGGCTCTAGGGTGCTAGTCTAGCAACTGTGCTGAGTGAGTATATGGCCTTGGGGTGCCAACCATGACCACAACTTGCGGTAGGCTGAGTGAGCAGTGATTGACCCTTTACACAGTAATCAGCAGTCTTAATCAATTTAGTACAAAGGTTCTTAATTCCTCATGCTCTCGGGCAGGAATCCGGTATAGGGTGCCACCCGACCCTACGCCCTGACCAGTAGCGGCTCCTGGAGGGAGTGCTGCGGGACGGTGGGGCAGGGGAGGGGCTGGGTGGGGGGTAGTAAACTCCGCCTTACGGCCGAACTGAGTTAAGTACATGAATAAATAAATAAAACGAATTACATTGCGCGCGCTGCATCGCAATCGGCGTTGCAGTGCGCCCAATAAAATTCATTTTATTTATTAATTCATGTACTTAACTCAGTTTGGCCGTTAGCCGGAGTTTACTACCCCCCACCCCGCCCTCCCCGCCCCGCCCGCCCCACCGCCTCGCAGCACTCCCTCCAGGAGCCGCTACTGGCCCTGACGTCATGAGGGGGGCGCACCGCACTACGGTAATAAAAGGCGCCCCAGACATTTCCCTTCACAGCGCTTACCCTGTAAAAATACTCACTCGCTACAATGTGTCACATATCGACAATAAAAAAAACCTCGATTTAAAAAATAAAAGTGAATGTGGAGTAATGTATCCAAAACCACCTCAGTCAGACCAAATCTGACACCCTGATTAGAACCGGTATCGTCTCCGTCCGGAGTGTGATGCTTGTAGTGATGGAGCCACCCGGCCAGCACCATACATTGTTGCACCCTGCGTCACCCTTGAGGGCGGGCTCGCCCGAAGGTGATAAATAAAATGGTGCATGCCCGCTCGAGGTCTTGGCCCATACTCCCCATACAGTGTGTGCTTGTCGATTTATTTAGAGCTCAGCTATAGGCCAAACAAGTGTCGCAGGTCCCGCTGCCACCCGATACCTTACATTGGCGATGAGGCGGTACATACCTGCGCTTCGCCTCCCATCAGCCTTCAGTCCAGTCCCGCAGCTCTGGAGGGCCTCTCTGCCTGCGTGGTGGCCCAGCGTCTCCTGGACTCCTCACTCGGCAGCCGGTTGACAGGCTCCAGCGCAGTGCACTGCAGCCCCTCCCTCCGCAGCGGCCTCCGGGCAGGCGATGCCCGTCGAGGCAGATCATTGGAGTGCCTCCAGGTGTGCGCACACCCCAGTCCAGGCACCCGTGGCCTCGCGCCTGCAGGCGGCGTGTCGGCTCCCGCCACCAGCAACAGGTCAGTCGAAGGAGGGGAGCGCCCCATGCGCACAGAGCCAGCTCTGCCTCGAGCCTGCTTCTCCTCTTCACACCGGCCACATGTGTTGGAAAGAACAAAACGGAAGCGCCCAATTCGGCGCGAGGGCTGAGGATCAAGAGGTTGCGTGCTGACCAGTTTCCACCACGCACCCTGCAGAGAGTGAGTGGGAAAAAAGCAAGGAAAGAAACTAAAAACAAGGAACTTTAACGTTTGGGGAAAAGGCACAAGCTACTGGGGGACAGGCACATCACGCAGCCCCACACACCCAGAGTGACAAACCTTCCTTTTCCCTCCCCGCACACATACTGTTACACAAAGCAGACTCTGGCAGCGGGGCATAGCCATTGCTGTACCAGTCGAACGGTGCACGTCAGGAAACAGTCAGTGCCCGTCGCCCACACCAGAAACACTAAAGGACTGCCGCTCCATCACTTGGTGAAGGAAGGCGCCACACAGCACCATGAGCACACCAGCCCAAGGAGGGGCTGCAGGGGCGCAAGCAGGTGCTCCACCACCATCACCACCACCTCAACATCGGGGCTACACAGCTGTGTCTCCCCTCCCACCGTTCAGCGAGCTCGTAGACCCGTGACGGAAATCATGGTTTGGTTGGCTAGACCACTACTTCACAGGCATGAGAGAAACGGATGGACAGTCAAGAGGTCGCTGCTCATGTGCTACGGCGGAGGGGAATTGTACGATTTATTCGAAACACTTTCAAACACCGGGGCCAATGATGACTACGAAGCAGCGGTGGCTGCGCTGAATCGACACTTCGACCTTCAGATCAATCCTGATTTCGAACATTTCAGGTTACGCCAAGCAAAGCAAGCTGAAACGGAGTCGGTTGACGTCTTCTACGCCCGGTTAGGAAGGCTTGAAAGTTCCTGCACATTCTATGACCAGAGGGAGGAAATACGAGCGCAGCTCATCCAGGAGTGCAGGTCTGTTCTGTTGCGCCGGCTAATCCTCAGGCAGCCGGGCATGTTGCTCGATGACATACTTGTACTAGCAAGGTCTCACGAACTATCGAACGCACAAGCTAATGAGATGGAAGTGGCCCTAAACAGACACCCAGGCACATCCGGGTTGGCTCGACCAGTCACCATCTAGGAAGAGAGTGTGGACACTATTCAGAGACACCCAAATGCAACTCGTGCGAGCCAGAGGATTCACACGAGTGGACCCTGCGGGTACTGTGGCACCGAGCGCCCGCCAACTGGGCCCCTGCTATGCGAAAAGCAAAACATGCTCCCCATGCAGAAAGTTCAATCACTTTGCAAAGGTCTGCCGGGGCGGAAGGTCCAGACCCCAGGACAATGGGCCTCGCGGGGTGTCGGCCGCCAAACAAACAGCTATCTCTCAGTGACCCACTGGGGCAAGAAGGTGTCACCCCACCAGGCCCGGGTTTCGTCATGGAGGCGGAGGATGACAAGGTATTCGTAGTATCCTTTGTCAGCCGTGCTGATCGACGCCGCCGACCACCTCCCATGTGCTCAATCCTCATGGCAGGCTCAGCGGTGGAGGCGCTCATCGACACCAGAGCGTCCGTCAATGTCGTGGACCTTGAACAGTACGAGCGTCTCTCACCTCGCCCTCCCCTCTCGCCCACCAAAGCAAAGATCTACACATAGGGTGGGACCGAGCCGCTTCTCCTGCGAGGGGTGTTTGAGGTAGAGAAAGCCAGTGAGGGACATTGCATCCCGGCAAGGTTCCACGTGACAGTGGGGAAGAAAGGCACTCTCTTCAAGTGCCACACGGCCGAAGACCTGGAACTGGTCTTCTTTGCCAATCAAGTCTACGACTCACACACGGATGCCATCCTGCGTGAGTTCCCAACGCTGTTCGAGGGCCTCGGACGGCTCAAGGGCAAGCAGTTCAAGCTCCACAAGGACTCCTCAGTCTGACCGACAGCACTAAGACACCGTAGAGTGCCGTTCTACCTGTGCCCGCAGGTTGAGGAAGAGCTGCAAAAGCTGGAAAAACTTGAGACATCGAAAAGGTCACCGGTCCAACCCCCTGGGTGTCGCCCCTCATCGTCGCCCCAAACCCAAGCAGCCGGGGGCCATCAGGCTGTGTGTCGACATGCGCCACCCCAACCAGGCAGTGAAGAGGGAGCGCCATCTGATGCCCATGATGGATGATGGTTCTCCAAGCTCGACTTAAACGCCGGATACCATCAGCTCGAACTTGCCCCGTAGAGCAGGTACATCACCATATTCTCCACACACGTGGGGCTGAGACGATACAAACGGCTGAGCTTAGGCGTGTCATCGGCTGCTGAGGTTTTACAAAACGCAATCCGTGAGACACTGTCCGGCCTGCAGGGGGTCATTAATCTTAGTGACGACATTCTCATCTTTTCAGGGACCCTGGAGGAGCATCACATGCACCTTAGGAATGCGCTCCAACGCCTTGCCGACAGTGGCCTCACCCTCAAGAAGGCAAAGTGCTCCTTCTACCAGGAGTCAGTCGACTCCTTCGGCTACATCTTCTCCCGTGAAGGGCTGCAAGTTGACCCGAAGAAGGCCATCACCATCCGCTCAGCGCCAGTGCCCAACTCACTGACTGAGGTCTGCAGTTTTCTGGGGATGGCAACCTACTGTGGCCGCTTCATACCAAACCTCGCCTCCCTGTCAGAACCACGAAGATCGGAGCACCGTGGAACTGGATGGCTGACATTAACACAGCTTTCCAGGCTGTCAAAGAGGCACTGATGGACAAGACCGTGATGGCATATTTTCACCCAGGACGCCGCACCGAAGTGGTCGTCGATGCAAGCCCAGTCGGGTTAGGTGCTGTTCTCCAAGAAAACTCCAACAAGGACTGGGCAGCAGTGGCATACGCCAGCAGAGTGCTCTCGGACACGGAGACGCGGTACGCACAAATTGAGAGAGAGGCCCTTGCCATCAAGTGGGCCTGCCAGCACTTTTATCTCTATCTCTATGGACACGACTTCTGAGTGGTGACTGACCACAAGCCACCAATCCCACTATTTGCCAGAACAACACGACAAGCCCCTCCCAGGATCGAGAGATGGGCCGTGCAGCTCCAAGCGTACCGCTTCAAGGTGGTGTTTCGCCCAGGAGCCAACAACCCGACTGACTTTCTGTTGCGTCACCCCGTCATATCAGAGTCGCCGCAGGCATTCGTGAATGAAGAAGACACGGAGGAACCAGTGCGGATGATCACTCAAGAGACATGCCCCAAAGCACTGACGCTGGAGGAGATACGGTGCCGTGACAACCCAAGACGAAAACCTGGAAAAGACTAAAGAAGCACTGGCCCGCTGGAGGTGGCAACATTTCCTGGATGGCGCACGTGCACTGAATGCAGAAGACCAAACAACAAGACAACAGCTGTGGAGAGCTCGCAGCGAACTCAGCGAAGGTCTCTACGGGGGTCATGCTACAAGGTCAGACCATTGTGGTTCCACCCGGACTGCAGCAACAAGTGGTCAGTCTTGCACACGTGGGACACCAGGGAATAGCCAAGACGAAGGCCCGTCTCCGCAGCAAAGTGTGGTTCCGCGGAATGGACGCCATGGTTGATGAAATGATCAGAGGATGTCACTCCTGTGCGATCACAGGGGGCGACCAAGCACCTCCTCTCGTCCTCACAGAAGAACCATGCCTTGAGCCTTGGTCAAAGGTCAGCATCGACTATGAATCCTTCCCCGATGGCCACAGCACTGTTGTCCTGGTAGACTCTCACTCCAAATTCCTGATAGTGGAGGTCGTCTCGTCCACAGCATTCCCACAGGTCAAGGCCGTCCTCGACCGGACCTTTGCGATGATGGGCGTCCCCAATGAAATAAGGTCTGACAATGGACTCCCGTTCCATGGGCAGGAATTCCAAGACTACCTGGCGGCCCATGCATTACAACACCGCAAGATAACTCCGCAGTGGCCCCAGGCCAACGGTGAGGTGGAGCGCTTCATGCGGACACTCAATCGGGCACTGGGGATAGGGGTAGAAAGAGGGGAGAACGAGGAGGAGTGCCTACACAGATTTCTGAACGCCTATAACGCCAGACTCCACACAGCACAACCCACTGTGCTCCATCTCATGTGCTGATCCGACGCGCTCTGCGCGACAGCATACCGACGGACCCCGCCTGGCGCCCGGCTGAGCTGGACAGCTGAAACAAGGAGAAAAGCCACAAACCAAAAGACAAGTCTGGCACGGCGGGCCCGACCGTCCTCGGTGTGTGAGTAGGAGACCACGTTGTCGTCAAGGACAGGCTCCCGGGGCGGAAGTTTCGAACACCCTACGAACCTGAAGTATGGAAAGTCACTGGCATACAAGGGACCATGGTCTCCGCCCGGAGGGGTTAGCGGATGCTAACCCAGAACATATCATGGTTCAAGAAGGTGAACGGACTCCAGGCGGAGTGGGGAAGAGACGCCGATCAGGACATAGGAGAAGAACAGGTTGTGACATACATGTCCGACCCGGGGCAGGCAAGGACCAGCCCCCGACCCGGAGGATGGAGGAGGCTGTCCCAACCGGAAACTCATCTCCTTCAGACTCAGGAAACGCATCCCTCTCAAACAGCCCCGAACAGGACAGGGCTGAGTTCCAGTTCTCAGAGCCAGATGTATGGTCTCCCGCCAAACCCTGCACCCAGCCAAATGCTCAGAGACTTTCTATGCTGCATGCCGTGAGAAGAATCACAGAGCAGAAAGACAGTGAGCAGCTAAAGAAAAGGAGGGATGCAGTGATGGCGCCACCCGGCCATCACCACACATTGTTGCACCCTACGTCACCCTTGAGGGCAGGCTCACCCGAAGGGCATAAATAAAGGGGCGCATGACCGCTCGAGATCTTGGCCCATACTCCCCGTAGAGTGTGTGCGTGTCGATTTATTTAGAGCTTGGCTGTAGGCCTCACAAGTGTCGAAGGTCCTGCTGCCACCCGTCACTTTACAAAGCTGTGTCTTTCGAGAGTGCTTTTCATTAGCCTGCCTTGCAGCCATGTATGGAGCTTTAGAGTGCCATCTCCAACACCACACCCAGCGCGTCACTTCCTTTCCCAGGGTATCCATAATAAATATCTTGGTGGCGTACACTCGAAGATCAGGCGGAATACATAAACATTTTTGCCAAAGGCGAGAGGGAAAAGGACTGACTCTACGCGCACGTGTCCAAGCCATAGATCTTCTGGGTGCGGTTTGACTGCAGGCCTCTGCTGCCACAGGCCTTTGCCCCTCCCTCCTTGACTGATTCTAAGATAGCCATCGACCAAGTAAAGATTTGTCTTACGGCCTTCTATTTCCTCCTGATAGTCTTTCACTGCGGCAGCTTTCCGTCTGTTCAGTTAGTTACTGAGGGGCTTAGATCATGCTTCCAGGAGGGACACACCCTACTGTGGGCTATGTGGAGCCAGGGTGTGCAGCTGGAAAGAAAACAACGCTGAAGTCATCCGGTTTTCAGATCATCCATTTTCTCATTGGGTGATGAAAGTTAGGTTCTCATTCGATCAGCTTTGTGTTCACATTGTACAGTTTTGCAAGAGACAGTTTAACGTCTGATAAGCTCCTCGAGGCAGTACTATGTGCAGAATTATTTGTGCGTTGCTAAGAGTTGCTGGCCATGCATTCGAATAATTCTTCTTAAAAGTGCACCAGGACACATATGATGTAGTGTAAATAGAATAAGTACTCATGTCCAGATGTCTGCAAGAAATGATTTACACCTTTTGTTCAGAGCCTAGCCTACTCAAGGGTGCCTTCATTGGAATACACAGGGTGGCCATACTTGATGGGAAACTGAGCTGGAACATGAGCTCTTTCCCGTGATTACTAATGCGCGCCCCGTGCTAGAATGTAAACTGTCAGTGACTGCACTAATCAATTAACTGCACATTGTTACAAATTAGAGTCACTTTTTTCGTCCAGCTGGTTGGCATTAGCAATATTAAGGATTGCCTTTAACTCCGTTTTATTTTGAGTTTTTGCACAGTGCTTAGATCCACCTTGCGATGGTCTCACAGCAGTTACAGGTAGGGTACAAATAGGGGGCATGGTGGGTTGCAGTACAATATATTGTAGGGACCAGGTGATGAAGAATATATCGATTAACCGAAAGTGATAGACAGTGTCAGAAGATATCTGCTTCTAAATATATCCCCACCTTGATGACAACCCCTTGAAGAAAAGCAAGTTTGTAGAGCCTGAGTGAGAAGGCGCGGTTGAGATGTCAGTCAGGAAGGCAAGTAGAATCATGCCAGAAGTGATGGATCTCAGATTCTCAACTTATCAGCTTCTATTATTGGGTTTTATCCTTGTTGCTATTGTCGCAGAAAGCATAGTTTGAGTTCGGTACTATTACCTTGATAATATGGAGTATAAAGCTCTACACAGACACTTTGCACTAATAACTAGTCTAATATTTTGTGGTTATTAAACTGTTACTAATAAATATATATTTCACATAGCTTTGGGTTAGACGTCATTCTTTTACAGTAGGTTCCTCAGTAAAACTGCTAGGACAGGATAAAAGACACGTGGCTCGCCTGGCTACTGAGACACCTATAGATAGCCTTTCCTAATGCAATTCCACCACCAAGCAGACTCATGCCAGGTGCTTCATTCATGCCAACGGATTGCTCCAAAGTACAGCAGCTGATAAAGGTTACATGGGAGAAGCATTCTAAACTTGTTTTGGGGTCCAGCTGAAGAAAGCTATAGCTCTCTGAAGACAGAGAAAGAAGAGGGATACTGCAAGTGCCATCCATCTTTTGTGATGCACTGGCCAACAATGAATGCACTAGCCAACAATGAATGCACTGTCTTTCATTGGTAGATTGGTAGAACAGTGCTTCCCTACAGTGGTGGTGGGTTTGGCTTACTTATTCTGAATAAAAAGGGGTTGGCTTTTATGTCACGTTTGTTTCAGAGTTCACCAGCTACTGATGAAGCAGCGCTGTGAGGAATTCCAGAACTTGAATTCTCCAGAGGTCACAACATGTATCAGGAGAGAGTGGTGTCAAACCACGACCTCCAAAGGTGGAGGTCTGCAGCTCTGGGCTGCCCTTGGAAGCTGTGGCATATGGACCACTGGTGGATGGGTAGGCGCAAGAGGGTGGCGCCGCACGAGAAAGCAGAACATCACTTCTGCTGCAAGGTGGGACAAGCAAGAAAAACTGAGAACTTCCAAGTCAATGTGGACCAGGGAAGATTTAAGCACCAGTACAGAATCACACTTGGCCTAGCAATAGCAGTTGGTGGGATGTCTACTCCAATAAGAATGGTTCCCGCTGTTTGCGTTCACTGCAATGTTTTTGTTTTCATCCTCATCAGCTCCTGAGTGGCATCCTGGTCATCTGAGGGTTGTTTCAGTGCCTCTGATTCCTAACACTGGGCCATGGGGTTTAGCCGCCAATATTCCACAGACTGAGTAGTTCATTACAATAAGTTGTCTACCATCATGTGTTATAGAAGTCCACTGTCTGATTAAATGATTTGTCTCTATCTTTTGTCTTCTTTTCTCTGTACTGTCTTTTTATGAGCATGTGGTTTGGTGCGGCTCTTAGTTTAATGGAAGTGGAAGGAGCAGGGTTAGCATTGGAGTCTTTGGTTTTCACATCACTGAAAACCTGACAGTTTGCCAAGCCCTAATACTACATGGATTCTGATGTTAAACTATTACAGGCCATAGCCCAGCCAATTAATAAAATACAAAAGAAGATGGAAACGGCCAACAAGAAGGAAGGGCCTTTCTCTATAATAGGATCAATCAAACAAAGATACCCGGCCCAGGTACCTCGGAAGGGATTGGGAAGCAGGAATAGAGGTAGGCCCTCCATTTCTGAGAATGGTTTGACAAATACAGGGGGGAAATTCACAAGCTATAACAGTACCATTACCCACCTGTAATTTAAGTACGGCCCATCCCGAGCGCCTTCCAAGCTATTTCAAGCCTTTTTGGCCCAGTATAATCAGCATTTCTTTGTCTGATCACAACTATTTCAGACAGATCAATCCAAATCTTACAAGACTAAGGACGCTCTGACTTGGGTAAGCCAACTAATGAACAACAGCTGTCCTTGGTTAGTTAGATACCCCTCTTCCTTAAATAATTTGAGGGAATATTTGGAAAATGACAATCAAAGCAAGATACTCATATGGGAATCCTAATGCTCAAGTAAGGTTCAAGAGAGCTCAATGCCTTTCTGAGTCATTTTAACCAGTTGGCCACAGAAGGAGGATGGACAGATGAATCTGTGGCTGTTGCCTTCTACCAAGGGTTACAGGATGACTTAAAAGACAGCATCTCATTAATAGTAAATTGGGCAACTAATTCTACCAATCTCTTTTACATAGCTGAACAAATTTACAACCAGCAAAGACACCAATGGTGAGAGAGATGAGAGTCAGGGCGACGTTTGCCCTGGTACCATCAGGGGAACCTAAAACTATAAAAGGGCTTGAAGATCCCATGTAGAATTAGCATTTGCAGAAACATCTCACAGCAGAGCTACAAAAAAGGAAGAGAGAATGGCTATATTTATATTGTGGAACATCTGGGCATTTCCTTAGAAATTGTACCCATCTGCTGGGAGACGCTAGTTCTCGATCTTGAAGGGCAAACGTAGATCATCCAGTTTGCCAGCAAAAGGATTTGCTACCGCTGAAGAACATTATTACTTGCCTGCGGTTTAATATACTCTCTCTGCTATTTTGCTATAGATTTAGGAGCTTTGGGATGCTTTATAGATCAGACATTTCAGGAAAGAGTACAGGTTCCAAAGAAGAAGAAAGAGAGGAAGGAACCAATTAATTATATCAAATGAAAATCACTCACTTCAGGAGGCATCATATGGGACACAGAAACCTTACTTTTCATAAACCTATATAATCTGTGGTTTTTATTTGATTGACACTCCTGCCTTCACAGTAGTTTTGGGAACCACATAGTTCCGCACACAATCCTCAGATTGATTTGAAATCCTTCTATTTACACATCCAGAGTGCACAAGAAACTATTCACTCCTGCATCAGTAGCTAATTTATAGTAAAATAAGTGCCAGGGTCCTGGTCAAGAGGCCACTGCAGTTTGCACCATCCATTGTCCCTGCCAGTAGTGCAAATGACAGTACCAATATAGGCTCCTCAGTTTTGCTAAGTTATATTGACAGTTCATTCAGGATTTCTCATGTATGTTCTTCCACTTACCTGATTAACTAAGGAGTTCTGTTTGCCTGGAGCCCAGAACAGGAACACATATTCTCTGAGTTAAAGAAACCATTCACGACTGCAACAATTTTAAGACATGTAGATCATGTCTGATGTCCGATATCATATCCGATCCCAGGATACTTGTTTCTGGTCCAGGAAAGACCTGGCCTGGCAGTTCGAGCTGGACTGTTCCCATGGGGCACAGGGTCAAGACTGATTTGCATATGGCTGGGTCTAATCTGGAATTGTGTGGCGTGCAACAAAATGGTGGATTTAACCCAGATATGTGACTGGGGTGAATGTTTGATTAATTCAGCATTCCGTCCATCATCTGTTCTTTTTGCATTTGTCTCCTAAGTGGGAAGGGTATGCCCAAACATGGGTCCCGTGCTCGCTATGCCACCAGATTCAAACTAGCCTGGCTGATAAGGGGTGTTACCCCGGAAGTGGGCCCAGGATGCTTGTTTGTGGTCCAATGAAGCCCTTCCCTAGCAGTTTGGGCTGGACTGTTCCCATAGGGAACAGGGTCAAGGCTGATTTGCATAAGGGAGGGTCTAAACTGGAATGGCGTGGCATGCAAAAAACGATGGATTTAATCAGATCTGTGACTGGGAGTGAATGTTTGATTAATTCAGCATTCCGTCCATCATCTACTCTTTTTGCACTACTAGAAAGTGGGCATTTTTATGCTGTAAAACTCTTTGTGTGCCTTGGTGTGTGGCTCCAGTCCACACCGGAGGTTGGGGGAGCACATATGGACATTCCCCAGTGACAGCTATAAAACACTGGGCATTCAATTGGAACGACCGACCTCTGCTATTTGCAGTGCAGGCTGCAGAAATTGTAGGAGGAGATTTTGACACTTGGCCTCCGGAGTCAGATCGTAGCCCCACTAAATATTAAGATCTGCGTTCCATGGCCTTGTGGCAGACTAAATCTGTGGTTCAAAGGAAGACTCTTTGAACAACTCCCAACTTCAAAGGCACACCCCAGTATAACTACTAATGCCATCCTGTATCAAGAGGTGGGATACGCTTGTGGGAAGGTGGGACCGGAGAACCTGGAACTGCGTGGTGCACATTGCCACAGGACTCTGTTATGCACAAGGAGGATTACTGCCATTGAAAGGGACCGCGTGTCCTTCATGAATAGAAGCTGGCCTGGGTCCACTACTTGCTGCTGTGTGGCACCCTGAAGTGGCTCTCCAGGGGCTTGTTGAGCTTTCCCTCTGTTCTCTCTGAGGTCTCGAGGACATCCAAGATCCCCTAAGAGGGACCCACACTATCTACCTGTGTCACCTGAAGCGCAGTGCCTGCTCAAGTTCCCACATCGTCTGATGGATTCCAGCTAGTAGCGCATCGTGGGCGTGGAACTAAGAATTGTGCCTGGAGACCCGATCGCCTTGTGCAGAGCCCCGAAGTCTGACCCGCATCTAAGGTGTGTGGCCCCCGCATCGTGGGGACCTTGGCACGCATAAGCTTCTAGCTGTAGGTGAGCGGATTCCCCGGTTGCAGGATCTAGCGTGGCCTGCTTCGTCGATTGCAGTGCATCTCTCTCATGCGACCTGCCGACTTCATACTCATTGCGTGCGGTGTCCGGTTCACAGGTTGAGACCCTCGGTAGTGGGGACATAACCGTAGTAGTGCCTCATTCAACCTCGTGAGGCATTGCTGAAATTGCGCCTTTGTGTGTGAGACCGTAACTGTCTGGTGCGACCAATATCGACGTGCACCGGATGTTGTGCCTCATTTCCAGAGAGGTAAGAAATTTGCAACTCTTCGATCATGTGAGTGACCGGAGCTATCTGGTGTGGCCAAAATCGACATGCACTGGACATTGTGCCTCATTTCCAAGGAGGTACGGATTTTGCAACTCTTCATTTTGTGTGACCGGAACAGTCCGGTGCGACCCTTATGATTGTGCAACCGACATTGTGCCCGGATTGCCTGGGTGTGACTCTGATCAATGTGTACCTGACGGGGTGTCTTCTCCTTCCTAGAGGCCCCCCTGCTTCATTCCCCATCCATCTACTGTTCCCTTACTTGGCCTTCAGTGTGGCGGACCAACTGCCCTCTCCTCATCGGGCCTTCCCTGACGACACTGTGGTGCTAGGTAGTATTGCCCGGCTCGGGCCTGGGTGGTAAGAGTGACTGATGGGACTGGAGGAATGCCTCCGAGAACTATTGGAAGCGAGTCAAGAGACTGCGTGACGCCCCTCATGCTTTGCAGAACTGGGCTGCTGCCTGAAGGCCCTTGGGGGCCCCTTTGGTGTGACCGTCTATTGCCCTCTACCCGTGTCTGCTCGCATCCTGTGAGTGAACTTCCGGGGTGAGTTGGCAAACTTTTGCCGGCTGCCTCCTAATTGACCGTGCTGCCTACCCCACCTGCATCCTAGGACTCTAGGAGTGACTTCAGCTGCGTGCGGCCTAGTGCCCGGGGGGAGGACGGGGTGTCTCCAATCTGTGGGTGTAAGATAGTCGGGGTGAGTTAGAGGGCAAAAGGAGGCTTGGGGCCATGGGGTCCGCAGACGGAAACTAATTGATCTGATGGGTATCAGTTGCATTAGAGTGCTGAGTGCGTATGTGTGTGAGTGCTGCCGTATGGACTTGTCTGATATCCGTTGTACCGCATAGCGGTGCAGAGTGAGTGTGTGTGTGGAAGTGACAGTTGAGAACCTCCCGTGATTTGGCATTGGTTTTACCCACTCGGCCCTGCCCGCGGTGCTGCTAAAAAGTGGTAACATTTTGTGTATGTACATATTTTTGATATCGTTGTGACCCCGGGATGCACCCTTCAACTGTGTGGTATTGAATTATAAAAATTGCTAGGGTGGGCCTGGGGGTGGAGAACGTGTTGCACCGCATAAGGGTACTGGGGGGTGTAGATTAGGATCTTTCTGATGTGTGCATATTATTGATGTCATTTGAACACGGCTTGGCCTGGTACTGCTAGTAATAATTCTGAATGTGATTTCTGCCCTGAAATGTTCATGTTTTGTTGATTATTATGTGTGTCGAAAACAAACGTTATTTACATACATCATGTGTGAAGTCTCTTTTTCGACACTCAAGGCATTTATCGTGAATGAGTGCTGTGCCAATGCTTTACACATTGCCTGACTGCCCAGTGCCAAGCTACCCATGGGTGAGCACAGGATATACAGTGTGTGTAATCACCCGCCCCTAATGGGAGTGGTAGGTTCTGCCTGGCTGGGGTACTGCCTCAGTTAACCAGAAAGTGCCAGTTCCAACATGCTTTCTGACCCAATTTAAGGGAAACTCTTGTAGGTTGGGTCTCCAGTGACGTTAAGGAAAGTTTCTGCAGAGAAGACATCTATTGCTCAGGGAATTTGTGTCACACATTTATGACTGCTGTAAAGAATCAACATGCTGCTCTCAATCAACAGGAAAGATTAAAACAAAAGAAACTGAACGATTTACTGTGGCATGCAACTCACCCATATATTTCTGAAAATAACTTTTGACAACATCTTTTACACTACTGCGATGATGTTTCAAGTTTAAGGAAACCAGTGAACTCCTTAAGTGATGTTTCTGGTGGGAAAAGACTGATCAAGATGTAAATGAATATACCAATCATTGTGTCGCTTGTGCCAGAGCAAAGACAAACCACAGTAAACCTAGTGGACTATTGCGACCTTTGCCCAAACAGAGCCACCCCTGGTCCTGAAAATCATAATATTTCTTTGATGAGCTTTTCAGTTCTGAACATTGCATCACAAGCCTAGTTGTAGTTGAATATTTAATCTAAACTGGTCCTTTTATTCCACTTATCAGAATACTTACTGGTCATAGGTTAGCCCAAGTCTTCCTAAAAGAAATAGCTCGTCCTTATGGAATTCCAGAGGTCGTTATTACAGATAGAAGATAGGTATAATGCATTTTTACTCCACTTGTTATCACCCTCAGACTGACGGTCAGATAGAGAGAATAATTCAGGGTCTTGAACAGTACATCTGTTGTTTCTTAATGGATCACCAAAAACAATAGTCACAATAACTCCCTCTGGCTGAGTTGCTTTATAATAATTCCTTCCGCAGAGCCCCAGGGTTCTCTCCGTTTTTCTGTTCATATGGACACCATCCTTTTCTTTAGTAATCCTCTATCCTCTGTATCAGGAGTGCATGTATTCTGCATACTGTACAAGACCCTCAAAAGAAGGCCTCACCTCACCTTTTAAGGGCAAAAGAGGACTATAAGAAATTTGCAGACATTATAACCTTCTGTACAAATGATCTTGTTTGGTAATCAACACAACATCTGTCAGTTTGTAGTTCCCATCCCATTAAAGTCATTGCTTTGGTAGAGGGTTCTGCAGTATGTTTGGACCTACATGTACGACAGTACATACAACACACAGTTCACGTCTGTAGGGTAAAGAGAGCAACCAGCTTGCATAAGACTTTGCACCTTCAATTGTAGTTGATAGGTCACCTGAATATGAGGTTGAAGTGTTTCTTGATTCCGATAGAATTAGGGGGCAATTCCAGTATCTGGTCACCTTGAAGAATATGGGGTCCGATAGAGAATGAATCGTTCATTCAACTTGCTTATTCCAGGTGTTTCACCATTAATTTCATGGAAAAAATGAGCCCTCAATTAGGGGGACGTTAGGTGGACCCTCTGAGAGGAAGTACGGTCAGGCATTCGAGAACTTGCATTATTCAAAGGTTACGACAAGTATCAGGAGAACGTAGTCCCATCCCCTGAACTCCACAATACAGACACTTTATGGGACAACCTTGGAGACAGTAACAGACAGACCACTGAAAGCTGGGGAGGTGCAGGAGGATGGCGCTGCAAGGGAACACAGAAGATCACTGGAGAGGCACAGTGGGAAGAGAAAGAACAAAAGGAGAATTTCCTTCCATTCTGTGCTTCTGTTTTGCTGCATATGATTCAAGTCTCACTTCCATACAGCGTATCTTCAGGTATCTTCTTGTCTTTCTGTTCCTGGACAGTATCCTGGGCCTCCAGGGCTAGATACAATCCCACCCTTTACTAACACTGAGTCACTGGATACAACCGCCAATATTCCACAGGCTGAAGGGTTCTTTGCCATACTTTAACATCATGTGCTACAGAGGTCCTCTCTCTGGGGGTTGACACTGTTTTGTTTCTCTCTAGCACTTCCTCTGGTTTGCCTGTACATTCTTCTTAAGAGCCTGGGGTTGGGTGTGGCTCTTTGTTTACTGGAAGGGAAAAGAACGGTTTTAGCACTGTAATTTGTAGTCTGCACCTCCCTGAAAACCTGACAAGCATACGGGCATGCTTTTTAAAGGTTTTCTGAACTAGAATATCCTCAACCAACATAAATCCTTACATCTACAGTTCTGGCTCGCAGTCCTTTAGCATTAATAAATTTCTACTGACTATTTGCAGCTTAATTTTTAAGGGGGTAATACACAAAGGCCCTTACAAGTATGTGCAATAGCACTCCTGCAGTACTACTTCACAATGGCTTTGACGATGCCTGTTTATATGAAAAGCCTGGTTGCTAGAACGGTTTCAATGACCTCAAGAGACTAAGACAGAGGGAGGAAAGAACTGAAACTATGCTCTGTAGTTTGCACATACTTGTTTGTGGATTGTGCAGTAGCCCCGATCTATCTCACAGAACCTAGAAACATAGAACGTAGCATACATGCCAACATTTTAGAGCAAGCAAGTGAGAGATGTTTTTAAAATAGTCGGGCAAATGTATTTTCCCCACTGACATATTGAAGCAGAGGCAATCTGCCTGTATTAGGTCTATTGATATGTATGGTGACCATCAGTATTTAATTTTTGGCAGTTTAATAACTTAGCGCAAACAAAAACAGAATTCTAAACTCTATATTTGTGTGCTATGTAAAACTGCCAAAAATAATATGTTAAAAGCCTGTCACATGCTCTAATCTTCCCCTCCAAGAATTAAGGACAAAGCCTTAACCTTTGATGTCAGCAGTGGCGGCTCCTCCACTAAGGGGGAGGAGCTTCGCCCCACACTGCTTTACAGCAGTGAAAGAAAGGAAAAATAAAATGATAACTTGATGTTATTATCATTTTATTTGTTCCTCCTGCTGCAGCTTGGAGAGGCGGGGCTGCTCTGCTCTGCTCACAGGGCAGGGGAGTGGTGGGCACACGGAAGTCGCATGACACTTTGGCCGGCCAAAGCGTCATGCGCACTTAGCATGTTCTCCACCCAGCCTGCATTACAGCCTGGGTGGAGAACATGGCCAGGCTCCCATTCCCTGGCTCAGCGCCGAACCACTGGGTGCTTACCAAGGGGAGCCTGGCTGCTTCCTGTTCGGCCCGACACGAGCATAGACGACGTGGAAGAGATGCGGCAGGAGGTAAGTGAATTTTTCTTTCTTAGATCCCTCTTACCCCCACCCCACCACCCCAGACCCGTGCTAGCCGCCACTGGATGTCAGGGGTAATTCTTGGAGGGGGAGATTCATGCGTGCGTGACAGGCATAAACATTTTTGGGGGGGCACAGGTTTCTGCATGCAGGAATTAGAGGCAGGAGACTAGCCTTTAAATCTGTATCTCCCGCCTGACTAGGGAGGGTTGGCTTGCCGGGCTGGTATTTGCTAGGATAGAGCCCTGGGTGGCACCAAATGTGCGCCCTTGTTCCTGATTGTGTGTACAATAAGGCAACATGAGGTCCCTTTTGTTTTCAAAGGCTAGTCATTGGCTGATTACGTCAGAGCCATGAGTGGCCTCTGAATAAAAGCATCTCCTTCCCACCCCCTGCTCCCCTGAATCACACACAGCTCAGCTGCTTCACGGTAGTGCCAAGTTGTTGGGGAGGGGCCGGTTGGGGATGTGGGAAGGGGGTGCCAGGTAGCTGAGAGAGGAAGATTAGTCGAGGGTTAAAATCAGGTGCCCATGGAACATGAAAAATAAACAACCGATCAAAAAAAAAATAGTTTTCGTTGAATCGCTGGAGCCAGATTGAGACTGCTGACTGCATGCCCTTAATGAGGCCAGCCGCGGTCCGTGCAGGTAACAGAGGTGGGGCCGTGTAAGGGGGTATTTCGAGAAACGATGCCGAGGGAAAATCATCGTCCCTCGAAATCCCCCCTTACCCGGCCCCACCGCTGTTACCTGCACGGACAGCGGCTGAATGAGGCAGCCCGTTGCTCCCCCCTGAAGGTTGGCTCCCTGGGCATGGGTCCAGCTTAAGTAAAGTTATGAACGGGTGGTCCATGGTATGTAAGGGGGATAATCCCCACATAAATGGGTGCACCGATTGGGTTGGCCACGGTGCAGTTTGGCTCATCAGGCGGCCAGGGCAGATTAGGTTAGTCACCGATGCCTGCCCTTGGATCGCCCGTAAGTTAACCCACCACGTTGGCATACTTCTTATTTGAAATAAACCTGCAGCAAAACTGTTTTCCAACAAAATTTGTGTGGACTGATTATTTGTGCAGCGCGACCAATTACTGCTAAGTGGGGGGGAGGGGTGGTGTCCGATATCGGCACTATTTCTCATTATGCCAGAGAAAAGAAAGTTGGCTGTTCCAGGCATTAGAAGGGTCACGACAAAGAACCAGGTTCCGTTAGAAACGGGAACGTGTCGCAGAACCCCGTTAAACACAAAAGTCAGGCTGTATTTGTAAGAGACAAAGGAACACAATGGACAATTACCACTGCCCACACGACTTTCGGAACGTGGACAGATGGGGCTAAGTGGTGGGAAAGTAACGGGGGAATCAGAAAAGAAATCAATACTTGGAGAGGAGGGAGTCGGGTAGTGGGTAGGCGTGGCAGTAGTTGGAAAGCAAAGGGAGGGGTTATTTTGGGTGGGGAGGTGAGAGAGCGGTTTGTGTGGGCGGAGTAAGGACTGCTTGTGTCCCGAAGCACTGGAAGTCCCCAAACACAGGCTCCCTTTTAGATATCAGAGTCCGGCAGGAAGTGAGCGACCGGCAGCAAACCAGACAGGGCTAGCTCCCAGTCCACCCAGGGCCCCGCCCCTGCAGGAGCATTGGACCCGGTCCGTGACATCATCCCTGACACAGGGAGCCTTCCTCTCTCCCCTCCTGAGGCCGGTCTCCCCTTCCTGCCCCCAGCTTTGCTTTCTACTGCCTGCCTGGCGGGTGACCCGGACCATGCCAGCCCCACTAGCCGACAACAAGAAGGTGTGAGGAGGGAGGGAAAAATCACCACGGCCGGGCAGAACCCCAGCGCGCACATCTCCTGCTCGCTCGAGCCTCTCCCTGCCAGGGTAAGTCCCCCTGCACGCACGGGGTAGTTAGAGGGCTGGGTGATGTTCGGTAGGCGGGGAGGGTATTGTTTGCAGTACTCTAGAGAAAGAACGCACGTGAGCCAGCCACGCTCCTCACTATTCTTGGCCCTGTATGGGACTGTCTCTTGCAACAGCATATGCATGCAAATAAATATACAGATAACATGCATAACATATGCTCACTTGTTTGCATGTTCTTTTATTTTTGTTTATAGTGATTTGCAAAATGTGACTTTAAACAAGTTAACGCATATGTCGTGTATAATCACGATAATCACAGGAGTTTTAATTTAGCGCTTCGTCTGGGATATATCTAGCCTTTAGCCGCTGTATTGCCAAGTGGCATTGTGAACCAGTCCAGTAGTAATCGATATATCAACCTCTGGCATCTTGTAGTATACCAGACAGTGTGCCCCTATACGAATGAATGAATACATGGATATAATATTGATATAGCTGAGTGATGCAAATGAATCCCCCTGTATGCGCCTTGGGCGTGGTTACCAGATACTAAAAGTCCTTATGTCGGCAGATACATGGGCGTGTCCTTAAACCTAAGTTTTATTTTTAATCCTGGTTGATCAGGGAAAGCGTTTCTTTGTCGTTCATAAAGTTAATTAAGTTAAATCATTTTACTCGCGACCAGCTCACGCAATAATGTAATTAAACGCAAAAACGTCACCTGGCAATGCCATGTACAGAATGCCAGCCAGTCACTCCCGGGTGGACTGATATGCATACAGGCACATCGCCCAACAGTGACCTTGTGATATACAGAACCTCGACTTGATTAGACTGGAGGTCTGTACATACTCATCAGGCAGACACTACGCCTAAAGTTGAACCTAGGCCGGAAGTGCTCTACCATGCGAGCCCTGGGACCACCCAAATTCCTGCTTGTCATGTCGTGACTTGGTCACACATCTCATTACAGAAGACATGCACTCGACCAAGCCTGTTTTTTTCTCAAAGGCGAAGGATGGTGTGTATTTGTTAGAAGCACAATATGTCCTCCTACACACTGCAGGCCAAATGTAAACTTGTGTGACAGTCCATGCGGTTGAGAGGATGAACTGTGACGGTGTTACTGTAATTGTTTCATCGTCTCATTGAGTCATCATTTTGACAATTTTGCTAAATACACCGGGCGTGCCCATGGCCACAGGGCTCCAAAACGATGCCTGTTTGTAAAATATAGAAACCACGCCTTTTCTTCGCGGATAGCCTCACCTGGTTTATATATGCTTTGTTTTTACTCAGTTATTTGTCTGTCGTACTCTTATATGTGTAACTAATGGGCTACAAAGCGCTCTTACATGGGAGTCAGTGGTATAAGGGTTCTTGTGCCTTCCGTACTCGACCACATTGTGTGATCCTTGGCGAATCACTTTACCCCCTTGTTTCTTTATCTATCAAATTAGGGAGTACGTTTAAAGAGATCAACTACAGATATTAAGAAGTAGAGCCATATGAGTTTTATAGGCACTGCTAACTATCAGCAGTTAAACATATCTCATGCCAATTGTACTCGTAGTAACCTTTTCTCCCTGAACAGTTGGGCTCTGGTAGAACAACCATGCGCCTTGCGTGGGCTGGGATGTCTGCCAATGGCATACCTTTCACATTAAGCATCTGTGGGGGTGCTCCCTGGCAAAGCATGCGCTTGGCACCGAAAGGGGCTGCTTGCATAGACTTGGAAAAGGGTGTCACTGCCTCCCATACACGGACGCCTCAAGGCACGCTTAGTCTGTCCGGGTGTCCTATGCCGACCAGAGCCTATGGACTGAAGTTTCTGTACACAAGGTTCAGCTGGCACACTTATGTCTCCTTAACAGTAAGGTAGCGCACCGATGTGGATAAACAGTGAACGGGTACACCACTGTTTATATTTTCAAACACATAACGGACTTCTTGGCGCACTTTGAGACCAAAAGACACGATGGTGCTATGCTATTGGCTTTGACATTGGCACTGAATTCGGCAAATGTTTGGGTTGTGCTGAGGGAGACTGTTACTAAGGATAACTCGCAGTTAAATACTGCATCTTGTATACTGTATAGTTTTTGTAAAACCTTTGAGTCTAGAGTGGTAATTCATTTCAAACATCTGTCTTTTCCCAGCCAATCGGAGATCATTCTGGACTTTCTCACCTGTTTATGCTTTCTATTACCAAGTCAGGTATTTTGATTTAGTCTTTAATTTATGCCCGTGAAAATGAAGTGCAATTGTCCCCAGTATATTCCCTCAGGCTTCTTTGCTATTCTAACTCCAGTTCTGTAAAATGTTTGATAAAGTTAAAGTCCAGATATTTTAACAATGGGTTTAAAGTGTTGTAATTTTGCATCACAGTCAGGTACTGTCCTGAGGGGGCACTGAAGGCCAAACTCTAGGAGTACTATTGTGGGTATAGCAGTGTTTTCCATGAGGAGTTCCTTGGTATAAACATTTTCCTTTCTTTTTCTGTATTAAACTGAATCTCGTTTGTGAGCCACTGGAAGAGTCGAGCCTGAAGCCTGGCTCTAGCTCAGCTCGAGTTCGTGTTGGAACCACCAGCCCATAATGAGCCACGTGTTCACGTGGCTTCTGTCTGCCACCTCCCTCTACACACTCCCTAGGGCTTAAGCTGCCAACTTTGACACTGGGAACCAAGTTCGAATCTCAGCGTCGGCTCAACATCCTGTGATTCTGGGCTAATCAGGTAGGGCCTGATTACGAGTTTTGGCGGTCCCGGAGTGGGTGGCACGCCACAGCTACGCTCCAGGACTACTGAAACTCGCTGCCGCCCGCCCACTAGGTTGCAAGTAATTTTGTGGTCTGGAGGGTGGCGTGGCGGTGCTGTTTAAAGGCTCACCGCTGCGGGACTGCCAGTACACGTTCCTTCAAGGGAAGGAATGAACCATGTCGTGCATTCCTTCATGTGCAGGAACTGGGGGAGGAAAACTACAAGGAGGCACATGTGCCCCCCTGCATGCACCCCATGCACAAGGGGGCCTTGTAGGGCCCCTTTTGTTGCCTCACCACTGCCCTTTTCATGACAGTGAGGCAACTAAAAATGTTCTGCGGTGCCACTGCTGCACCGCCAGCCTATTTTGGCCTCGGGCTGCTGCCAGACCGCTGCAGGATCCTTGATCTGCGGTGGTAGCAGCGGTTCAGTGGCGGTCCGACCACCACACTTATAATACTGTGGGAAGTCCCACAGTGTGGCGACGTTCGAACCGCCACCACGACTACGCCGGTCCCATGGACTGCCGTAGTCGTAATAAGGCCCTCAATTTCCCCATGCCTTTAAAAGAATGTGAACTTGTGTAATGTAACTGGTGTTCATGTAATGCGCTCCAGCAGCTTGGAGAGGAGTTGGCGTTATATAAAAGCTGCAGGACAATGCATGATGTTAAAATGAAGCATTAACATAATAAATAGGAGCGACAAATAGCTACCAATTTAGTTGCTGATTTGTACAAAGTGAAATCAGAACACCTAGATATATCACAGCTTCTCTTAAATTATGTGATCTTAAGCAAATATTTTATTTCACTAAAACTTCATTTTCTTCATATTTGTAATGAAAGCACTTTTAAATACGTGAGTACAGAATATCAGCTCTAAAATACCTATCATGTTCATAGACTATAATGTTGCTCAATAATAATCTGGGCCACACACAGTGCTCACATGACGCCGCCAGTGTGGGTGGTGGAGGCAGGAATAGTTCATGTATAGAAACTATCACTTTTAATAAGTACTTCTCAGTGCACTGCATAATGTGACTTAATAATGTCTAAGCTTCCACCTGTTAAACAAATACACTTTTTAATTTTGAAAGACCATTTCATATTTTACAGGATATTTGTTGTATGATTTATATAGCAAACATTTTCAGGGCTCGGCAGTGCACGAAGAGCCAGCCGAGCTTGACACATTGGCTCCGCTTGCTCTTTGAACTTGTTGGCTCACCCACCGTTTAATGTCAAGGTTTGTATAGCCTCTAGCGATAGTGTTTTCAAGCACCTGAGTTCATAGCCTTGAAATCTGTACCGTCTATTGGAAAACACTACCCTTTAAGGTAACACATGATTTGGGGAGAGGGCACTTATTCTCAGGGAGACCCACCATTCACTTACGAGAACATGAAGGCCCAGTTTGTTATCTTAAGAGGGAAGAACAATGCTGTTTACATATTACAGTATAGCAGGCCACAAACATGAGAAGTGTAAATTCATGCAAATATCAGTCTAAGGTTCACAGTCTACTACCAACAATGCTCATTGCTGCGTTTGTGACAGGCAACTTGAAAGCGGGGTACCACGTGCTTGAGGGCACATTGTGAGGGAGTACCATATTACCCTCTGGCTAACAGACCCTATGTCATGTGGGCCATTACCAGCCAGCATGGATTCTTATTCAACCGTGCAGTGGATTTGGGTCTTGTAGTTAAACATATGGGCATTTTACAAATATGGCCCTGCAGGTCCATAATTGACCAAAGGTGAGCACTAGTTGGTCGCTAGGATATTAGACCATGTTTATCGTTTAATTTAATTGTTTGATATAATGCCGACTAGGCAAAACAAACATTCAAATCATTACACAAGATTAAAATATTAAACAGAAGAAAAATTAATAATACTGTACATCTCAAATTATATACGATCTGCTAAAATGTCACTCAACGGATCAGCAATGTGTGGCTTGTCATCTAGGATACATAAGAAACAGAGTTAGCCCACTGTTTCATAAAAATATGAAATACAGTGTACTAAAATACCAGCTCTGCAAATTGCTACTTTATGATATATCGACTATTTTAAACCAGGAGCAGGAATAACAGGGTTCAATAGCAATATGGAGAATTTCTGGTAAAGTGCATAGTGCAATGTTTGTATATCTTATTTTAAGATGATATAAAATATGATCTTCTAAAAAGTCACTCGGTGGAGCAGCAGTTTTTGGCCTGTCGCCTATCCAACATAAGAAACGGGTGAATGGTACAGTCCGTCTTGAAAGTGATATAAAGTACAATATGCTAAAATATCAGTTCATCCAATCATCACTTTATGATCTATATCATACTTTTAACCAGGGACAGGAATAACAGGATTCATTTGCTATACAATAAAGATTTCTTGTAAAATGCATAGAGCAATATATGCTTATCTTATTCTTACATTAACTTCTCTTTACATATTTTGACGCCACAAAATATCAGTTCTTCAGATCAACAATCTATAACATGTCTCCCGAATTAGAACAAGAGTAAGAAAAAAAGAAAACAAAATCAAGGAAAGCATAAGACAGCTTTTGATAAAGTGCAAAGTGTTTATTCTTCATACATAGTTTGTCTGGCTAGTTCCCATGCCTGTCATTACTGGACAGCTTTATACTATTAGGAACATTGTACCGTGTGATAGTGACATCTGAGGAAGGCAGTCTGCAATGGGCTGACCTACTGCCAAACAGATTTCCAGTGCTGGTTAGCAAAACTAGTTCATTAAATCCAACAATAACATATGCATTATTACCCAGGTAGCACGTGCCATGAAGTACTTGTCTCTCAGCACCAGATCGCTTCACTAAGATTTTTGTGCTTGTAGCACGACCCCGTACGTTAAAAGTATTTATTTTGCTGCTTTTGCAAGTGTAATAATAAATTATCCCTTGTGCACCAAGTAAATATAAAAGTGACAAGTGTTAATTGCAAGCTGTCCAGTTTGTTGTTGTGTGGTCATTTGAAAATAGCAAGACCAAGGGGCCGATTCCGATTCAGGCCGGAAATCACTCCGACCGAGCCGGACCCGGAGAGATTAGAGGATTACTAAAAAGGGGAGAAAAGGAAACGCACCACAAGGACAATGAAATTTATCAAAAATAGAATTATTTACTAATTTGTTATTTACAGAAAATAATGATAAATATGAAAATAGATTTGTACAAATTTGTTAGAAAGTTGAAAATCAAGAAACATTTCCAAATGATGGATCATGGTAATAAAAATTTGCAAGCAAGTCATGGAGTGTTTGTCTAGCAACCACTCAATCCAAGATGTACTGGATACTAGATTAGTGTTATCCATAACTGATTGTGAGGACAAGGTAATAAATACTGATATGGTTATGCGTGATCTCAACATAGCTGATGACTTCAGTATTACCAGTAACCTAAAAGTAAAATCGAAATGGACCCCCACATTGTTTACCGGTAACAACATAGATATTTTCCACAAACAAGTGATCTCAGATTTAGATAGGCATATGGACAAGAAAAGACACCACAAGACAGAGGGGAAAACTTGACACATAAAGAGCGTGAGGCCCTGAAGAACCTGATGAATGATAAGGAAATTACAATCAGGGAAGCAGACAAGGGGGGGAACATTGTGATCATGCGCAGGACTGACCATGACAATGACATCCAGTCCCAACTGAGTGATCAGGAATGTTATGAGCCTCTCCTTAATAACCCTATTTGGAAACTAACAGACCATATCAACAGACAATTGAAACAATGGCATGGACAGGGGTTGCTTGATGACAATGAGCTGGCATATTTGAGAGTTGATAGACCTAGGTACCCCTGCATCTATACACTACCAAAGATCCATAAAGACCTTCCCTTCCCTCCTGGGAGATCCATCATTTCGGGCAGTGATGGCCCAACAGAAAGGATTTCGGAATATGTGGACATTTTCTTGCAACCTATGGTAAAGAACTTAGCGTCATATATTCGAGACACCAAACATGTCCTAGGGATCCTGGCAGATCTCAACTGGGATGACAATATGATCTTGGTGACCCTTGACGTGACTGCACTTTACACCAGCATCAGGAGAGACATTGGCCTGATAGCGATTAGAAAAACTTTGAATAGCCGGTCGGCTAGCGCATGGAGTCACACTGAGATGCTGATCGAAATGATCGAGCTAATATTGGACAACAATGTGTTTTTATTCAAAGAAAAATGGTACAGACAGAAACATGGGGTGGCCATGGGCTCCAGATTCTCACCTTCGTACGCGAACCTGTTCATGGGTTGGTTCGAGGAGATGAGAATCTGGGGTCGAATGGGGTCAGAATGGAATGATTCCATTTTGTACTGGGGTAGGTACATTGACGACTGCCTAATGATATGGACGGGCTCATTAAACAAACTGACAGTTTTTCACCTACCTGAACGACAATGAATACAACATTAGATTCACTTCTCAGCACAGCTCTAGTAGAATCCCATTCCTAGATGTTGAATTGAATATTAGAGACAACAAGATCCAGAGCAGACTGTATCGCAAAAAAACATTGTGCAACGCATTACTGCATGCGTCTAGTGCCCACCCCGCTCATCAGATTAGATCCATTCCATATGGCGAATTGGTTAGGATGAGACGCAATTGTAGCTCAGAACCCGAGTTTGAGGAATGCAAGAAGAATGTGTTGACCCGTTTTAAGAACAGGGGCTACAATAGTAATACACTTTTGAAAGCAGAACAGAGAATTAGCAGAATCACAAGACAGGATACGCTTAAAGAACGTACTAAGGCTACCCAAAAAAATGAGAAAATACGATTGATAACAGGATGCAACACCTGGTCAGATGTCCTAATGCGCAGCATGAATAGACGTTGGCACCTCCTCAGGGCAGACAAATCTCTCCGCGATCACATCACGGACAGGCCTAACATAACCTATAGGCGCGGGATGTCCCTGAGGAATATGCTTAGCCCTAGCTATCCCAAGGTAGATAAGGTAGACAGCTGGCTGACACAACGAACAAAAGGTTTCTACGGATGTGGTCACTGCAGTGCCTGTAAATGGGCATGGGACAAGAAAACACAATTCAGGGGACCGGGTGACAAAAACTACAGTATTATGACTAACATCAATTGCCTGACAAAATTTGTTGTCTACATTATTGAATTAAATGCATGAGGAAATATGTTGGGAGTACGATAAGGACGTTACGTGAGAGAATGGGTGAACACATAAGAGCAGTTAAGCAAGGTGACGTAAGATATCCAATTGCGGCGCACATAGCTCAGTGCCCTGCCCAGACCAGTCACACACAGTTTGAGTTTTATGACCTCGAATAGACTCAGCGACACCCTCGGGTGGAAACAGAGAATTAGCCCTACGGAGACGTGAGGCACTCTGGATACTGACATTACGGAGCACTGAGACAGGGCTTAATATAGACCAGGAACTACATTACTTTCTGGGACGATAAATGCATAAAACTGCCACAATTTATGCATACCAATTGTTAAGATGCATTCATCAATGTGCTGGATAAAGAGGAACGTATTTATGAATCATATGTATCTAATGACCGCTGCGATGCTGCCATGATTTACTCCCACAATGCAGGTTGCCAATATGTTCACTCACTGTGTATATCCTGTTATTTATGCTTACGTCCTGTATACATACTTGCCGCTATGCGATATAATATTTTTTCCATTGATGTTTTCATTTCCCTACGGTAGTACTTTTACCTCAAGGAGATGGAGTAACAATATTTATGAGAACCACGCCCGAACACACATCACTCATTGGTGCATCAATCAATCAATCAATCACGGCATTTATAGAGCGCGCTACTCACCCGGGAGGGTCTCAAGGCGCTGGGGGAGGGGGTAAGTTACTGCTCGAACAGCCAGGTCTTGAGCTGCTTCCTGAAGGAGAGATGGTCCTGGGTTCGCCGAAGGTGAGTGGGGAGGGAGTTCCAGGTCTTGGCTGCCAGGTAGGAGAAGGATCTTCCTCCGGCGGTGGCTCTGCGGATGCGTGGTACGGTGGCGAGGGAGTGGCTGGTTGATCGTAGCTGGCGGGTGGGCGTGTAGAAGGTCATGCGGTCGTTGAGGTACTTGGGGCCCAGGTCGTGGAGGGCCTTGTGTGCGTGGGTGAGGAGTCTGAACGTGATTCTCTTGCTGACGGGGAGCCAGTGCAGGTCTTTCAGGTGTCCGGTGATGTGGCTGTGTCGGGGGATGTCCAGGATGAGTCGTGCGGAGGCGTTCTGGATGCGCTGGAGTCTTTTTTGAAGTTTGGCTGTGGTTCCGGCGTAGAGGGTGTTCCCATAGTCCAGTCGGCTGGTGACGAGTGCCTGGGTGACGGTCTTCCTGGTTTCAGTGGGGATCCATCTGAAGATCTTGCGGAGCATGCGCAGGGTGTTGAAGCACGAAGATGAGACGGCGTTGACTTGTCTGGTCATCGACAGGGAGGAGTCCAGGACGAAGCCCAGGTTGCGTGCGTGGTCCGTTGGCTTGGGCGCGGTGCCCAGGGCCGGGGGCCACCAAGAGTCGTCCCAGGCGGAGGGTGATGAGCCCAGGATGAGGACTTCCGTCTTGTCTGAGTTCAGTTTAAGGTGGCTGTTCCTCATCCAGTCGGCGACGTCTCTCATCCCGTCGTGTAGGTTGGCTCTGGCGGTGGTGGGGTCGTTGGTGAGGGAGAGGATCAGCTGGGTGTCGTCGGCGTAGGAGATGATGTTGAGGTTGTGTTGGCGTGCGATGGCTGCGAGGGGGCTCATGTAGACGTTGAAGAGGGTTGGACTGAGTGAAGATCCTTGTGGAACGCCGCAGATGACTTCGGTGGCCTCGGATCTGAACGGGGGAGGCGGACTCTCTGGGTTCTTCCGGCGAGGAACGAGATGATCCATTCCAGTGCTTTCTCTCGGATTCCGATGTTGCTGAGGCGCTTCACTAGGGTGCGGTGGCAGACGGTGTCGAACGCCGCGGAGAGGTCCAAGAGGATGAGGGCTGCTGTTTCCCCGTTGTCGGTTAGGGTTCTGATGTCGTCGGTGGCTGCGATAAGGGCGGTCTCGGTGCTGTGGTTGGCCCGAAACCCGGACTGCGAGGGGTCGAGGGATCCATTCGTCTCGAGGAAGGCGGCAAGCTGTCTGTTGACGGTCTTCTCGATGACTTTGGCCGGAAACGGAAGGAGCGAGATGGGACGGTAGTTCTTGAGGTCGGTGGGGTCCGCCGTTGGTTTCTTCAGGAGGGCGGTAAGCTCGGCGTGCTTCCAGCTCTCCGGGAAGGTGGCGGTGTGGAAGGAGGAGTTGATGATGTCCCGGAGATGGGGTGCGATGGTGGCGTCGGCTTTGTTGAAGACGTGGTGTGGGCAGGGGTCGGTTGGTGATCCGGAGTGGATGGAGTTCATCGTGCGGGTGGTGTCTTCGGTGCTGATCGGGGTCCAGTTGCAGAGGGTGGTGGTGGCGGGCGTTGGTTCGGCGGTAGGGTGCGTGGTCTGTGCGTCGAAGCTGTTATGTATGTCGGTGATCTTGCGGTGGAAGAACGCGGCGAGTGAGTTGCAGAGGTCTTGCGAGGGGTGATGTCGTTGTTTCCGGCGCTGGGGTTGGAGAACTCTTTGACGATGCTGAAAAGTTCCTTGCTGTCGTGGGCGTTGTTGTCCAGTCGTTCTTTGAGTGCCGACTTCTTGGTGGCACGGATCAGCTGGTGGTGTTTGCGGGTGGCGTGCTTGAGGGCGGTCCTGTTGTCTGTGGTCTGGTCGAGTCGCCAGGCTTTCTCGAGAGTGCGGCAGTTCTTCTTGGATTCCTTGAGTTCGTTGGTGAACCAAGGGGTTTTCTTGCTTCCGGGTCTGCTGGGAGGGTTTTTAGTGGTGCGAGGTCGTCGGCGCAGGCGGTCAGCCACTTGGCGAGGTTGCTGGCTGCTTCGTTTGGGTCCGTTGTGTTGGTGGGTGTGTTCTGGCTGAGGGAGGCGGTGAGCTGCTCGGCGGTGATCTTGCTCCAGCTCCGGCGGGGAGCCTGTTGGGGGTGGTGGTGAGTCGCAGTCTTTCTGAAGCTGAAGTGGACGCAGCTGTGGTCGGTCCAGTGGAGTCCGGTGGCGTGGCTGAAGGAGATGTGCTTGCTGGAAGAGAAGACGGGGTCAAGCGTGTGGCCGGCGTAGTGGGTGGGCGTGTTCACCAGTTGCTTGAGTCCGAGGTTGGCGAGGTTGTCCAGCAGGGCGGTGGTGTTTCTGTCGTTGTTGTTCTCCAGGTGGAAGTTGAGGTCCCCTAGGAGGATGTAGTCGGCGGAGGGCATGGCGTGCGGGCTGATGAAGTCTGCGATGTCTTCGCTGAATAGTGTGCGTGGTCCCGGGGGTCTGTAGATGAGGGTGCCTCGGAGGGTGGTCTTGGGGTCAGTGTGTATCTGGAAGTGTAGGTGTTCGGCGGCGGTGAAGGTCTCGCCGGAGTTAGTCGAGATGCGGATGGTGTTCTTGTGTACGATGGCGATGCCTCCTCCCGTCTGGTTGACGCGGTCCTTCCGGGTGATCTTGTATCCGTCCGGGATGGCTATGGCGATGTCGGGCGCTGAGGAGGCGTTCATCCAGGTTTCGGTGAGGAAGGCGACGTCCGGTGCTGTTGCGTCGAGCAGGTCCCAGAGTTCCACGGCGTGCCTGTGGACGGAGCGGGTGTTCAACAGGATGCATTTCAGGTGGTTGCTGCTGGTGCTCGACTTGGCGGAGGTGGTGCACGTCCGGGGGCAGGTGAATCGGCAGGCTTGGCAGGTGAAGGGTCCGTGGGTGCGTCTCGGTGAGGCTCGGTAGCAGGCAGGGTTCCGGCCGGCATTGAGTGCGGTGAGGGTGGCGGCGTCGTAGGTCCGTCGAGTAGTGTTGCATCGGTGGGATCCAGGGGTCCTGGCGCTGGGCGCGGGCCAGGCGCGGACGGGCGCAGACGGGCTTACCTTTGGCGCACCTTCGGCGCTCCGTCGGTGCTCCCGCTGCGCGCGGCCGCTGCGCGGTCGCTCAGGGGGCGTCATAAGTAAGGAGCCTGGAGGAAGGAGCAGCTGGGTGGCGGGAAAGTCCCAGGAGCAGCGGGAAAGTCCCAGGAGCAGCGGGCAGCGGGAAAGTCCCAGGAGCAGCGGGAAAGTCCCAGGAGCAGCGGGCAGCGGGAAAGTCCCAGGAGCAGCGGGCAGCGAGCGAAGGAATCTCCAGGCAGGAGGCGGCAAGGCAGGCAGGAGCGGCAGCAGTGAGTGGGGCGACCAAGCCCTGTGGAGGGCATCACTTTATCACTCTCTGGCTTAATATATTAACAGTACGTATGTGTCCACTACTCTTCACAAGATGGTGCACATTGATTATTCTGGGAATACGAGTTGTGGTACTGCATATTAGGACTAATTTAAGGAGGACGTGTTTACCTAGCTGCCAGACTTGCCGTGAGGGGAACGGCTCCTGTTCATTCTACGCCGCCGTGAGGGGAACGGCTCCTGCCTATTCCACGCCGCCGTGATGGGAACGGCCTACATCTCCCAGCTGCCCCAGCTCCTCCCGCCAGGATAAAGGCGCGGCTGCACTCCCGCAGCACGGGACGTGTTTAACTAGTTGCGAGACTTGCCGTGAGGGAAACGGCTCCTGTTCATTCTACGCCGCCGTGAGGGGAACGGCTCCTGCCTATTCCACGCCGCCGTGAGGGGAACGGCCTACATCTCCCAGCTGCCCCAGCTCCTCCCGCCAGGATAAAGGCGCGGCTGCCCTCCCGCAGCGCGGGACGCGCGCGGGCGAAGCCCGGGCCAAGGGCGGGCCCGCCTGCGCCCGCCTGCGCCCGTCAGAGGCCGAAGGAGGCCGGGCAGGGCCACACCATCGATTGAGGTAGCCGGAATTCTATTGCTGGAGCAACAAGGTTTGCATGCTGTCCCAAAGCCTCCCCAGTTTTTTAATCACCCTGTATGAAAACTGACTTTGAAAGGAAAAGGCGATTTAGGATGTTTTAAGTCAGTAACTTACCCGTAGCATCAGACTGGAAGCCGTGAGGGAAACGGCCAGCGTGAGCTGAGGCATCTACAACTCCCAGCAGCCCCCGGGGTCCCAAGGCGCACTTGTGACGCCTCAATCTGCGCCCGGAGGCGCTATTAATTTACTGAGCGCCTACCGCAGCGTCAAGGGTGGGCCCGTCATAGCCAGGTAGAGGCAGGGCAGGGCCCCCCCCTTAACAACCAGGACCCTAACCGGAATATAGAACCTAACGGATAGGTACTGTGCCTAATAGCCGTGCTCTTATATTGATCCATGAGCAATTGGAGCAATTGGAGATACAGAATATCGTCTTAGACCTTTCTTAATTTTGGTGCTCGTCACTGCAAGCTGACTTTAATATTTCCCTGTTGCCATTGTCCTTGGTTTTCATCAATATTTCAATATTTTAATATTTTCTCGGTCTTTAATTTTCCATTTTAACATTGTATTGTACGTGTGATACTGTGGGATTTTATATAATTATGCGATATATCAATTCTGCTTAGCACATGTCACTTTAAGGATTACTCATTTTGCACTTTATTATTAACGGACTATCTAAACATCAAGTTCCAGCATAGTGAGTACATTTGTGTGGTAGATAGATCTACGTCTTGTATTAATTTTGTGGGTTTCTGATTTGTAGCCCAATAGTTTTATTGTTGTACCGTTTTCTTTTAGTACCGTTTTCTTTTAGTACATGCCATTTTATCTAAGGTTTATCTATCCTACATTTTCTTATTAGCGGGTTGCTTAAACCCCAAAGGTTATGTATAGTGAGTTTGCCTGTGGAAGATTAATCTATACCGTGTAGCACGTGCAATTTTATAGCCAACCTACTTTGCACTTTTATTTTTAGAGGTGAAACCTTATAGCAAGAGATCTTAAGATTTTAGGAGGTTAATATCTATTGCCTTGTATTGGCCCTCCCAGTCTTATTTTAGCCACTGTATTATATTTGGGGAAGTAATCCCTATGCCCCTGTAGGCACCTGTAGGCACCTTTATAGAGTCATTTATTTACCCTTTGCCCGTATAGCCCTCTTTGTTGTATTCTTATGGCAAGGAGGAAGCTAGCCAAGCCTCTTAATGATAAATCATGTACTACGATTGATTCATTTCTGGTTAAAGCAGTTAATGTTCTCACCTAGGAAATCGACCGTACTGAGAGGCGTCTCTCTATGGGCTCAAGCATTATGGGGGTAGAACAGGGAAATGGGGTTGGGGCCCCTTCCGGTTCCTCTAGTGTGAGCGGATCCAGTAAATCGACCAATAATTCTTTGGCGGTCGAGGAGCCGGATCCGGTCGTTATTGTTTCGGGAGGGATCAGTGGGGATCTTACCCGAATATCTATGACCCCTAACTTGACCGCTCTCGAAAGTCCGTCGCTACCGGAAAAGACCAGGGGACGTAGAAAGAATACATTAGAACAGGGGAATTTCAATCCTAAGGCTAAAGCTAAAAATGTTAAGAGTATTCGTAATGGGAAACCAGGCCCGCCTGTTGATCCTTTGTCTTGCACAGACCCTATATCTCAATATTTAACATTAGCGAGTATCTCTGATAAAATAATAGAGCTTCTAAGTCCGCTTTATGATAAATTGGACATTTTAGCTAGAGAAATCCATAAGATTAGCGGAGTGCTGGATATAATTAATTGTAAACTCCAAAAAGAGTCAATTAGGGATCATCAAAAGGATGTTATTATAGGCCCTATTGACCCGACCACTACCGTAGATAATGATCGTAGTGATTGTAGTAAATATCCTAAGGAGCGGTCCCCCATTATACAAGTGGAAAATAGGGAAAAGATAGAAATACAGTAATAGGAAATCCAATTACTAATAATGGATTTGCACCACCCCAAAAGGAGCAAATAGTGAACAAGCTAGACAAACTTAAAACATCTGATCCTACAAAGCCTGAAGGTCTAAGAGCCCTAGCCCATGGGGATAGGATAACGGCCTCGGTTGCAAATTTGCCTTCTGAATGTAGCCCCTATGTTGCAATTCTGG
Organism: Calotriton arnoldi; assembly: GCA_963921515.1. NCBI lineage: Eukaryota > Metazoa > Chordata > Amphibia > Caudata > Salamandridae > Calotriton > Calotriton arnoldi. Next base: position 963,105 of record CAWUFW010004060.1, read on the forward strand.
CCAACGTCCCCAAACTTCAAATTGGTCAGGCAGAAGAACATGGCTCACTCTTGAACAAAGTAGTGTTTTGGTTGACTAACAGTTGTGGTTATCCTATGGAAGGAATAAACCAGATTTTAACAACTCGTAGAGTGGGCTGGATCGGGCCTTTGAAAAAATGCTTTGATGGGGACTGTATTATTATCAATTTTAGATCCCCAAGGTGGGCATCTAATACTCTTAAAAATGCACCACCTCCTTTACGGTGGGAATTTAATACCACTCTTCTCCCTCTGGGGTACTTTTATAGACACTTGAGGGCGATGCATGGAAACGTAAGCCGGCCTTCAAATGGACCCCTGCTAGCCTCTTCTCGGTTTCCCCCTCTGTCTAATTTTGCTATCCCAGTAACCAATAGGTATCAGGTTCTGAGTAATTTGGATACCAATGATTGACGTGAGGGACCGATACAGGCTAGTGAGGTTGTATGGGAAAGTTATTTACTTAATAGTCCCACAACGGAAAATCCAAATGTTAAGAACATAACTAGTAAGATCGGTCTATGTATGATAGAGCAGGGTGAGTCGTCATCCACTAACGTATTATGGACTGTTGGTATCCCTAGCAATTTAGAATGTATTCCAGTAGAACCAATTATTACTAGTAAAGAGGTGGGACATGAAGTACTCCCTCAGGAATTCTATGAAACGAATACGGGCAAAGGGTATCAAGTTACTACATGGAACATTGCTGGGTTTAAAAGCAAAATAGGTACACCATCATGGTCTGATTTCATCTTGGCCCAACATGATATTATATGCTTACAGGAGACGTGGTGCTTTGATCCAATATATGTAGAGGGTTTTACCTCATATTGGCTACCAGCCCAGGCTTCCCTTTCGGGTAGAGCTAAGGGTGGCCTTTTGATTTCTACTAATTTGAATAAATGTAAAATTAAAGGGTGTATCACTGTGGGCACTTATGCTCAGATTATGTGGATGGCATTCACCGTGGGTAATGATGTTATTTTGATTAATTTTTATAATAATTTGTTTAACTCCCTACGTAGTTCTATTGTCCATACCCTGGAAAGGGAACTCGAGAAGCTGACTAGTACCATTAGGAAACCGATTATTATTCTTTGGGTTGGCGATTTTAATGTTCAAATATGCCCACTGTCCTTGACCAAAGTCTGTGGGCTCACGAGGGGGAATTTGAAGACGATTGTTATATGCATTTCCCCCATTGTGAATATGGTAGGGCTTTAAATGGTGTTATCGCTAAGTTGGATTTAGAATTACTGTATTGTGCTACCGATAAACATAACATGATATGTCCCACATTCACAGGTAGGAATGCAACGTCTAATATCGATCACATTATTATCTCTAGTAATAGTGTACATTTATTCTCACCCCCCTGGATAACGGACCAACCAACTAGTGATCATAATAGTATTTCTTTGTATTTATTATGTTGGGGTCTTAAAAATATCACCAGTGTTCCTCACAGCCTATGTATTGCCCCCATCAGACCGAATGGTGTCCGGATAAAATGGGCCGGTCTGGACCCATCTAAAATCCAGCATGATGTTATTACACAGTGTCAGAATGAAATTCAAGTCTGTTTAGGGGATGAGGTTGACCCAGTATTGTTGCTCGATAATTTTACAAGGATCAATAATACTGTGGAGAACCTTTTGTTGAAACCAGTGAGTAGATATAATAAACCTAAGGTGGGCTGGTTTGATGATAACTGTATAGGGGCTTTGGGCCGTCTTAAACAAGCTCTGGGGTGTAAGCCAAGAAATCCGGATATAGTTAAGGCCTTACGTGCAGAATACACTTTAGCCCTAAAAATTAGGAAATTGGAACTCCAAAAAAGAGCCTGGGAAGACTTAAGTCTGGCAGCCGATACCAAAAATAATAAACTTTTCTGGGCTACCGTCAATAGTACCTTTCTGAAGGATGACCATATTCCAGAATTTAATTCTTATATTAATTGTAATTCTTGGGTAGCCCATTTTTCCAATATTTTTAACCCACTTGATAAAGACGTTCCATTCACTTTGTCCAATCAAAATCCCGTCGAATGGCCAAAATTGCCCTTGTTAATTAGTATAGAGGAAGTATTTGAGGGCTTAATTAGTAGTAAGGGGGGTAAGGCACCGGGACCCGATGGGGTCCCGATAGACCTTTATAAAAATGAAATGGTTTTATGGTCGCCGTTCTTAACTAGAATTTTTAATGTCGCTGTTGAGACTCATTTTCCTTTATCATGGGGCCAGTCAATTATAATACCAATTCATAAGAAGGGTGTTAAGACCGATGCTTGTAATTACCGTCCAATCTCTTTATTGGACTCGTCTATAAAGATTATGAGTAGGGTCATGTTATCAAGACTAGAAACCTGGGTCCAAGAAAAGTCAGTCCTTACCCAAGTGCAATATGGATTCAGAAAGGGCGTTGGCACACTGGAGCAGTGTGTCAACCTAGATCTTTTGATCGGCAAGTACACACTAGCTAAGGAGGGAAATTTATATTTATGTTTTGCTGACCTTAGCAGCGCTTTTGATTTGGTAGACCACTCTATCTTATGGCCCTTATTGTTAGATATGGGTGCCCCCAAAGAGATATTTTTTTTGGCTAGATTATATGGGGAGTTGTCAAGTAGGGTGCGGTACGGTCATTTAGGCGAATATACCCCGCCTTTTAAAGTTAAAAGAGGCATCCGACAGGGCTGCGTCCTAGCTCCATTACTTTTTTCATTGTTTATCAATGAAGTTGACGCAGCTCTGAAACTGTTTGAGTCGGATGCCCCCAGGGTGGATGGGAAGCCTGTCCCAATCCTTTTATATGCTGATGATGCGGTTTTACTTTCTCGCACCCCTATTGGGCTACAACGTCTTATTGATAATTTTACTGTTTTTATCACTAAAAGAAAACTTTTAATCAATAAATCAAAAACCTTTGTTATGGCTTGCGGCAGGAACCCTATAACATCTAGTTCTTACTTTATTGAAGGTTCCAAGGTTCAGATAGTCAAGACATTTTGTTACTTGGGCATTACTTTTGCAGGGAATAGGTCATGGGCTCAGGAACAGGAAAATGCCTGTTCTAAGATGCTTAGAAATATAAATGGTATTTTTAGATTTGCGGCCAAATTGGGTAATCAACTCATTAAAGATATGTTGACAATATATGAGATACGATGCGTCACTGCAGCTCTTTATGGGGCAGGTGTCTGGGGTCACTTTCAGGGTAATATATTACAACAAACTGAAAATTCGTTTTTAAAACGTTTACTTTGTGTCCCTCCATCTGCCTCCACGGAACTGATCCACCGTGAGGTGGGCATCATATACATTTCAGACCTGGCTTCAACACGACCCCTTTTATTATGGAAATCTATATGGTCAAAAGAGGAAACACTATTTACTCAATCTATTATACGGGATTGCCTCAAACTGGAGAATTGTTTAAGAATACCCTGGCTTAACTATATTATTTATTGGTTTAAATCTTTATTCAATTGTGATATCCAATTGGATCCTGGGTGTACCTCCTCTGTTGCTAGAGCCGAGATAAAATTAACCTTGCTAGCAAATAAAATAGAGGCTCGTTCACGTGTAATTAAGAATCAATCAACTCTCCTCTTCTATTTGCAACTGGACCTTAAACAGGGTTTCCAAACTTATCTGTCAGTCGTCACAAGAGCTTCGCATCGTTTTGTGCTGACACGTTTAAGATTGGGTATTGTACATCATCTTGTTAATTTTCCAATTATGAACCAGTGCTCTGTTCACGCATGCCCATGTGATGGAGTCTCACGACAAAGCTGCTGCCATATGTTATTATTTTGCATATTTTATTCTCATCTCAGGAAATTTTATCTAAAACCCTTTTTCCTACACTACAATATAAGATCCACTACAGATGCCTTGAACTTGCTTTTTAGACTGGATGATCCACGATTGTGTTTTTATTTAGCTACATTTCTTTTGAAATCTATTAGTATTAGGAAATCTATGATTATTGACATCTGATTGTATGTTTTAAGGGTATCATGTAATTGTAATTATATGCATTTGCACTTTTGAATTAGGACATTATATGATCCAGTAAATGTTCGGACCCTCATGTGAATCATGCATTTGCACTTTGTATCTGTACTAATATGTTTACGCACCTTGATGTATTTGCACTTTTTATCCCACTGTTTCATACTTTTTTTTTGATTTAACTGTAGATTGAGCTTTTTTATGTCTGTACTGCTTATATGGTTGAATTATTTAACCGAATAAAAGCTTAAAATCGATCGAGTTTTATGACCTCGAATAGACTCAGCGACACCCTCGGGTGGAAACAGAGAATTAGCCCTACGGAGACGTGAGGCACTCTGGATACTGACATTACGGAGCACTGAGACAGGGCTTAATATAGACCAGGAACTACATTACTTTCTGGGACGATAAATGCATAAAACTGCCACAATTTATGCATACAAATTGTTAAGATGCATTCATCAATGTGCTGGATAAAGAGGAACGTATTTATGAATCATATGTATCTAATGACCGCTGCGATGCTGCCATGATTTACTCCCACAATGCAGGTTGCCAATATGTTCATTCACTGTGTATATCCTGTTATTTATGCTTACGTCCTGTATACATACTTGCCGCTATGCGATATAATATTTTTTCCATTGATGTTTTCATTTCCCTATGGTAGTACTTTTACCTCAAGGAGATGGAGTAACAATATTTATGAGAAGCACGCCCGAACACACATCACTCATTGGTGCATCACTTTATCACTCTCTGGCTTAATATATTAACAGTACGTATGTGTCCACTACTCTTCACAAGATGGTGCACATTGATTATTCTGGGAATACGAGTTGTGGTACTGCATATTAGGACTAATTTAAGGAGGCCCAATTGAGCAACATTTTAGAGGGTCTTATTCACCTTAAGATAAATGTTTGTACCCCGTATGATCTGAGAGACGTACAAATGATGTGCACAGTATATTTCGGAACATAGTTAGACATTTCAAAATGGCCGCCGCATGATTTCTGACGGCTGGCAGTGTTTTATTTTGTCCTCTTTCGATGCTAATGCATTGTGGGGGAAGAGCTGGCGTATAGACGACGCGTACGAACAGTACGATCGTGTCCTGTACTCGGAGTACACTGGAGAACGACGTTGTGATATTCTGCACTTAAAATCACGGTAAGAGTTAGTTGGTCCACCGGATGTGGTAGGAAGTGTGATTGAGAGACAAGCAGGTCGATTGCTGAGTACGGTCAGATTTTGAGATATTCTGCATTTGAAATCGTAGTAAGAGTTAGATGGCTAGCCAGTCACGGCCGGATACCCCATTTGAATAGTTTTGGATACTTTCAGGCATGCACTTGATAGCTTACCCTGGTGATCACGTAATGACAACCTGGATACTGGAATTGAAACTCGATGTTTACGGCAAAGTACATCATGGTTACCGATACTGACACGTTCGTAATATCTCAGTGATTAAAAGAGATACGCTAATAAAATGCCTCCTAGGTCTGTATATGGACTTGAGCTAAAATGTAATATTATTTTGCATTCTGTGCACGGAAGGGCTTTCCGTAATGCCCCTGTATAATTTCCCATAATGAATACACCAATTGATTTGTTACCGTTAAAGTAGGATTTTGCTCTTAAGGACAGTTGTATACAGTATGTGTGCTATGTTATTGACGTGGCACTTAGAGGTATTTACTACATAAGTATATATTGTAAGGAAGTTTTGAGATATGAGGTTAAGTGATTCAGTATCGTATGTGTAGTATGTTAAGTACTATGGGATGATTGAGATATGTAGAATTGTGAACTATGTTAATGACTCTGTTTCAACTGAGTGACTGAGAAATCCCCGTTTTGAATTTTGTTTCATTATAGCTGGAGACTTTGGGGACATATTGGAATCCCCCCGATAGACACACGGCTACGTGTAAGACGTCGTAAGATACAGAACCCCTTTGTGGGTCGGAATTATCACCACAAATATAGTAGGTCATAATCAGTACACGCACAGCTGAACAGTAGAGATTACCTTTTTATTTGGACAAACATGCTAATCTCTTTCTGTCCCCATTTACTTTGTAGAGATCACATCTCAGAAGATATAGGTATTTATCGCGTCCCCTTTTAGTCACGATTTGGGCTATATAGGGACTACTGATAACTTATTGCTTCATGATTTGGAATGTTTTCACAGATATTCGCGGATACCAATAGACACTATCACGGTCACAGTTCCCTTTCGAACCTCACGTGTATATAGAAACTATAAAAAAAAGTTGTGTCACGCAGTTCCAGCTTTTGCACGTATGACACGAATGCTCACTTTCACTCCATCTTTTTACAGTAGTTTGGATAACTTTATCCGTTTTTTCATATGGGATTTTTGACTTCTACTGCTGATTTACTCCACCTGGTGCATGTTTGTGCATATCTTGTGCAAAATAAGGCTTTTTACCTGTCACATTCACTTTGTTTTGGATCTTTTTGAATATATGTACACGTGATATTGTGTAAGGTGGTACATTCTCTTGTCTTGTTTGTTTTGTGCAGCCTTGATAAAGTCGCGGGACAAATTCCCATGTATGCGACAAAACACGTGTCGGCTGTCTGAAGACCCTGAGATTAAAAGAAACAAGAAAAGAATTCACCGACTTGTATATTATTTGTGCTCACACTGCGTTACTTAATTAACATTTGAGACACCCTCGACGTGTGCTGAGGATAATTTTTTGACTTCATAAGAGTGTATTTGTTTTCCATCTCCCTTCCTCGTGCTGTTCTCCCCCACATCATTAGCGATAATGGGATGACCCTGTGTCCCTCAGAACCTGGGTATTTATGATATATAAAACAAGTGGTTCTGTTGGGGAGTTGCAATTGCTTTGATCTGTGCATATAATACAATTCCAAATTTCAATTCTGAATAATCCTCTGTTTTTTTAAAAAGGGGCGAAAAGGAAACACACCACAAGGACAATGAAATTTATCAAAGATAGAATTATTTACAGAAAATAATATGGCTGTCAAAGAAACATTGAATACTGCGATACAGTAGTGACTAGTGCAGGATAAGTGACATGTAGTGATACGTGTGGTCAACAGTGCTTTACAGGTATAACAAACATGAGTGGCACAAATGTAGTGGATTCAAGAACTTATTTCTTTCTGTCCATTAGTTTACACATGAATACAAGACCCAAGTATGATTTTAAGTTCGGGTCAAGGAGACCGTATGGACTAGTGTGACAATAACGTCTACGTTTCGACCCTTGAGGATAGCGCAGCTTAATACGCGTCATAGGCGGGTTTTCTTCAGGACTGTGAGGGGGGGTTGGTGTGGAGAGCCGCAAGGTCCGAAAGTATTGGAAAACGATGCCTGTGATCCTAATAATTTATTAAATAGAGATCCGGGTACATAAACCCTGCTGTGAGGTCAGGGTATAATGTGGCTCCAACTTGATGTGATGAAGTCGAAATGACCATCCGGTGATGTTCAATAGACGGAGACCTGCACCGTGAGGTTGCGGTCTACAAAGGACCCTGCTGTGAGGTCAGGGTATAATGTGGCTCCAACTCGATGTGATGAAGTCGAAATCACCCTCCGGTGATGTACAATAGTCGGATCACAGGCATTGTTTTCCGATACTTTCGGACCTTGCGGCTGTCCACTCTAACCCCCCCCATACAGTCCTGAAGAAGACCCGCCTCTGACGCATATTAAGCTGCGCTATCCTCAAGGGTCGAAACGTAGACGTTATTGTCACACTAGTCCATACGGTCTCCTTGACCCGAACTTGAAATCATACTTGAGTCTTGTATTCATGTGTAAACTAATGGACAGAAAGAAATAAGTTCTTGAATCCACTACATTTGTGCCACTCATGTTTGCTATACCTGTAAAGCACTGTTGACCACACGTATCACTACATGTCACTTATCCTGCACTACAGTCACTACTCTATCGCCGTATTCAATATTTCTTCAACAGCCATATTTATTATTATTTTCTGTAAATAACAAATTAGTAAATAATTCTATCTTTGTTCTCCCCCACATAACATCCCCAACACTGCCCTTCTCCCATGTGCTCCATGTTGCTCTCTCCCTCGTGTGCTTGTGCTCTCTCCCATGTGTGCTTGTCCCTGAAACCCTCCGCACTCAATTTTGCTCTCCCTTATTTGCCTCTCCCCAACCAAAACCCCTGGGGGTGAGGGGGCCTGTACACCATGGTGCCCCCCGCACACCATGGTGCTCCCTCGCTTGTGTGCTTTCAACCACTGCAAAACATCTCCTTTTCTCCCGTGCTCCATGTTGCTCTCTGCGGTTTGTCCTGCAACCTACCCATTATGCTCTGTTCTTTGTGTGCTTTCACCCCACAAACACCCTTTCCCTATGCACTCCAAGTTACTCTCTCCCTAATGTACTTCCCTCCAACAGACACGCCAACTCCCCCGGCGCTCCATGCTGCTGTGTCCCTTGTATGGTTTATTCCGCAACCCCCACGCTCTGATGCTTTATCTCTTGTATGCTTCCTTTTCGAAGCTCTCTGCCTTCCATGTTGCACTCTCCCTCACGACACTCTCCATCCTGCACTCTTTCTCTTGTTCTTCTCCCCCCAACCCCTCAACCCGCCATCTGTGTTGCTCTCTCTTTTATGTGCTTCTCCTCACCTGCAAACTCCCCACCCTGCGCTCTGTGATGCACTGTTAAAAGCAAAACAACAGTCATGAACATTACCTGCGCCATCTTGTCTGGTGGAATTCTATGTGCACATAAGTTGCAGTCATTTTGTTCTATCACAGCCATTTTGTACTCTGTTAGTCACCTTTGTTTCACCCTGCCCTTACTAGCATCCCTCTGACCGACCTGGTACGTGTGCTGGGGGCTATAAACTCTATTGCCGCAACAAACCTCAGCGCCACTTGCTGCCACAAACTCGTTTTTCCTCTCATCTCTGTTTACAGGCAAACCTTTGGACACTCTACCCTCACTGCACCTAGTTACACAAACAGGTTCCAAACACCAAAAAGACTCTTGCAACATGATTTATTGCACTGCAAACAGCAAGACTTGTTGTTACCAACAATGGGACCTGTTTTTATCAACAGAACGGACTCTTAGATCTGGCCGGTCTCACATGTTTTAGACCCTGAAGCAAGGTCCAGCTGCAAGATAAGATTGTCTGTTTGACCTGGGTGGGAAGAGAATTACTGTTGGGCTTGTGTGACAACCTGCCCGGGGCGGGACCCCAAGCTTGTGTAACCATGTTGACAAAACAAATGCATTGTGTCAAACCTGTATAAAAGGAAGAGCCAAAGGAGTATCAGCAGAGCACCTCCCTCAGACATCCCGGTGTCTCAGTTGACGTGATCTCCTCATGAGAAATAAACCTTTTTCTTGTCTTCCAGTTTCCAGCGCTTGCCTCATTATTTTGATAGCGAACCCAAAGTGAATTAGAGGTGGAACCCTGCACCGGGCAGCATTGAGGGTCTTAGAAGACTCGCTGCCTTTCACAGCATGTGATCAATCTTATTGAATAAAAATCAATGAAGATTCTTATCGGGCTTTCACAAGGCCTAATCTTGACATTAGTTTAGCCTGAAGAATTTCTTTTGTTTTTTACAGCTTCTTGTTTATGCACAACATGTAATCACTTAGTTCACAGGGCTGGAACTTGTAGTAATGGGCTCACAGATCAGCAATATCTTGTCCCTCCCCATTGCATTGGAGGGCTCTCACCTTCCTTCACCAGTGTTTATAAATCTTGAGGGGCACTGTTAAAGGGTGGTAGTGAGGGAATCCATGGCCGAGGTGGTCATTGGGGGGCCCCAACAATTATTGTCGCACTGGATACCACCAGTGCTAAAGCCGGCCCTGCACCAACTCTCCAGGGCCTTATTGATTCAAGATATTTAAATTGAAACACACTAACATCTATGATAACATATCTGACTACAACATTGATTTGATTTTCATTATGGAGCGCTTGGTCACCAACGATTCTGGACCAATCGTACATGAAGCCAATACCTGCTGCCTACCAATTCCTCTTGAGGTATTGTCCCACCAAGAAGACTGGAAGAGGAGCAGCTGTTGTCCATAGAAGCTCAAAACCTACAAAACTCATCCTGAATTGTACCACTCCAGAATGCAAATCTGTACTTGTCAAATGTTCTTCTTTGCCCTCCTCCACCTCTTTATCTACAGAACTCCCTACTTCATAGACTTTGTCTCTGAGGTCATGCTAAAACCAACAAATATTTGCGTAATGTGGGCTTTCACTCGATTTAGTAAACCTGAACTCTATAAAGAGACTGGAAAAACCAAACGCTCCCGAAGACAAACTTCTGGTGCAGTACTACTTAAGAATCTACAAAACTGCAGTCAGGAAGGCAAAAAAACACAACTACTCCCTTCATATTTAGTAAACTATACGTACATCCAGTGTTTCATAAGATCACAGAATCCTTCAAACAAGAATGCTCAATCTCCCAAACCACCCTCACACAAGTGTGTGTCCCTTGCAGCTTGTGTCATCTTCAGTGCCAAAAACCTTTAAGGATACTGTGAGGATAAAACTTGAAAAGACCTTCGGCCAAACTCGCCCATTGCTTAAACCCCCCCCCCCCGTCCATCCATCCACTTAATCTACTATCCTCCCTCCCCTTATCTGCAGAGGACTTTATATATCTCACAAAAGTCTGCTGTCCTTGGATCCCTGGCGGACCCTTGTTGATCCTATATATTTAAGGACATTCTTATCAACAGCTCAAGCCCTGCCAGAGCAGTCATCAACCATTCACTGGAGCCTGGCATTTTCCTGAAGAACTCAAAACGGTATACATCAATCATTCTAAAAAACAAAATATTCCCGGCCCAACAGTCCCAGCGAACTAGCTGCAGTGGAATTCTCCTAGGCAAAATGGCTGAAAGAGCAGCTTCCATTATCTTCTTTCATTGAAAAGAATGATCTGCTCTCTGACATCCAAATGGCATTCCATTCAGGTGGTAGCACAGAATTCACAAAATAGCAGCATGGGATGACCTTAAGACTACTTTGGACTCAAATGGAGTAGCGGCAGTACTGCTTTTGGATCTTTCTGTCTCATTTCACCATGGTTAGCACAACCTCCCCCACCGCACTTATCCCTACTTGGCTAACAGATTTGTCATTCTGTCTCTCCCTCAATTTTATTCATGCAGGCAGAAATCCCCTAAGAATCTACTATCCCCAACCTATTCTTTAACACACACACACACACACACTCACACTCACTATATTTCAGACCTCTGCTGGAACTGAGCTCTTCTTTTAAACCAAGCTGCTATAACTACATGGATGACTCCCAAATTATTTTAAAGCTTCAAAGCTTGCCCTTAGATTCAAAGTCCAGACTTCGACTCCTGTGCCACTGGTCTCCTAAATATAAATCACTTGATGTGAAGAAATTAAGCAACTAAACAAAAAGCGAGGCATTGGTCTGTGGGAAGTAAATCACCTACCACCCATCCATTTTTAGAGCGAAAGAGCTTGGTCCACCACCAAAACCCATCACTAGAAGTGACTGAATCTAGGTTTGATCAGGTTTTCAGACATTCTTTAATATGATGAGATGCTCGCATTGGATCTTTACTTACAATTCCGCCAAAAGGTACAAGGTACCATCAGTCTAGTACTCTCCTGTCTGGACTATGCTATGGACATGTACCTTGAAGCATTCGACCAACTGATAGTGTCATGACACTACTAGTGCTATGTCATTTAGTAGGCACACTTGTGTCACCAGTGATTGGTGTGGGTGCCATTTTTTTTTTTTAAATTTACTGATCCAAGATGGTGGATAAACTAGGATTGGCAAATTAAAAAAAAAAAAAAGACATTTTTATCTGTGTGAAAGCACTTTTAAAAAAATGGTTGCGAAGTGGATAGACAGGAAATGGTAGCTTTTGGCCCTCCAAAAATGTTTTTTTTTTCCTAATTAGTGTGAGGGATTGGGGAGCGCCAAAGGAGCTGGAGGTAGGGAAGCAATGAAGAGCGGGTGGAGGAGTAAAGAGCAAGAAAAGCAACAGATGTAAGGGAGAGAAATAAAAAAAAAAAAAATATGTATATATATATATATATATATATATATATATATATATATATATATATATATATATATATATATATATATATATATATATATATATAAAATAATCTTGAAGCTCTGCACTTCCATCCACCTGGCGAACAGAGACACAAACCCAGCGATGTGAGGCCAGATGTAATTTATTGATAACCTCGAACCTGACGCGTTTCGGGTACCTAGTACCCTTGCTCACAAGTCAAGTAAGAAACGTCGTTCGCCATTTTAAATACAATGCTGTGTTAAAGTGCCAACACCACGTGGTTGATAAACATAGAAAAAACACTCTGGCATTCTTGTGTGACAGCACTAATGAGTCTATTTTCCAAACTTTTCCAAATTCAGCTATCAACGGGACCCTTTTGTAAACATAAGTCAACATTATGCCTATATAAAAGCGCTAATATTGAAGTACCAATATTGCATTTGAATTTAAGGTAATGATTCTACATTATAAATAAATAATTAAGAATTCATAAAACAACCTTAGCCATAAAATACATTTCAGATTCACATTATCTACGTGGAACACTGCATGTTAAGTTCATAAGAGATATAATCAATATGTTAATAACATAAAAATCATAGTGATGATAAAACCTATAGCTGTACAAATTGCAATAATTCTTTGTAAACAATATACATTTATGGCTCATGTCAGTATAAATACAGTACCAGTATGTTTTTAACTTCCTGCTTAAATGCTGGAGAGTACCCCTTCTCATTCTCAGGCTGAAATGTGCAAAATCGCAAAAGAAAGTGCCAGAATATCTATAAAGTGCTAAGAGATCCATAATAGACCCTCATAAAGTGCTAGTGCTAATAATGCTACAATAAATATACAACAACTAAAACCACTAGGTAATAAGGTAATATTTCTGCTTAACAAAGTTGCTAAAAGGACCTAAAAAGTAATGATAACCTGCGGCATTCTAATCAATCAGAATTAAAAAGATCGTAAACAAAAGTACTAACTCATACTGAATTCCAAAGCTAATAAAGCATTACAGAAAGTGGTACAGGTCCTCCGTATTGTTCAAACCATTAGGTGTTTTACTGTCCAGCTCTAAGATCATTTTGGATTCTAACCTTCTCAACAACTTTTCCCGGTTACCTCCCCTCCGGGATATGGGAACAGCTGCCACGACAAAATACTGCAAACAACTGAGATCATTATTATGCATTAATTTAAAATGCCGGGCCACCGGGTATGTAGAATCGTTATTAACAATAGCCCGCAAGTGCTGCAGTATTCTGACGTGCACCTGTAGCTTTGTGCTGCCCACATATCTAAGGCCGCAGGTGCACGTCAGAACATAAACTGCAAACTCAGTTTTGCAATTAAAACTACCCCTAATTACAACACTGTCTGAACTGAAAGGCGTCAAGTAGGAGGTAGTGTTCATCCCGAACCTGCATGCTCTGCAGGAGGAGCACTTAGTGAACCCCTGCCTCGGCTGTAGCCATTTTTTAGCTGTCGCTAGTTCGGGGAAAGTCTTCACTATTTGTGTTGTCATGGAAGGGCCCTTCCTATATGTGATCATGGGTTGAGAAGGTAGAATAGGAGCCAAGACTCCATCTGTCATAATAATAGGCCAGTTACGCCTAATGATTGACCTGATACTCCTCTCCTGTTTGCTGAAGGCAGTAATTAATCTTGGTGCATCCATGGACGTTTTAAGATTTTCCATGTGGTTTACTTTAGATAAGAGTGTGTTTCTCGATTTCATATCAACTTTTCTAACTGCCTCAGTCAATACGGGCTCACTATAACCCCTAGCTCTAAATCTTTGCAGGGCCTCTTGTTTGCATACATTGAACTCCTCATCTGTGCTACATATCCTCTTGAGGCGTATTAATTCTCCAAACGGGATGCTTTTGATGGTATGCTTGGGATGCGCACTGCTGGCATGTAGGGTTGTGTTGCCAGCTGTGGCCTTCCTATGAAGAGTTGTTGCAATACTCCCATTATTGATGTATACTTTAACATCTAAGAATTCCACCTGTTGCTTGCTAATCTGAGAGGTAAATCTTAAATTGACAGTATTAATATTGATTCTGTCAATGAAATCCATAGCACTCTTCTCATACCTCTCCAAATAATAAAAACATCATCAATATAACGCCACCATTGTACTACATGGTTACAGTAATCAGAATGGAATTCGCGCCTCAGGACCTGCTCCTCCCACCAGCCTACATGCAAGCATGCATAGCTGGGGGAGAAGCAGGCCCCCATCGCCACACCCCTCTTTTGCAAATATACTGTGTTACCAAACAGAAAGTAATTGTTAAAAAGACACCATGTTGCTAGGTCTAAAAGCATCTTATTATGGATGTAACAATCCAGCGGTCTTGTATCCAGAAAATGTTTTAAGGCATTCAGGCCCGTTTCATGTTCTATACTGGTATACAAGGATTCTATGTCTAACGTAATAAATACCAAATCCTCCGCCCATTGTATACCCATCAGTTTATTCAATAGGTCCCCAGTGTCCTTTATAAAAGTAGGTAATTGTTGTACCAAGTCCTGCAGAAAAAAGTCCACATACTGCGTTACATGCTCCCCTGCACTTCCAATGGCTGCAATAATTGGTCTCCCAGGGACTGGGGTAATTTTCTTGTGGACCTTAGGAATTAAGTACAACCTGGGCAATATTGGATGTTCTACATGTAGGAAATTATATTCCTCCGATGATATACATCCATTATCCTTCCATTGTAACAGCTTCTTTTTAAGTTGTTTCTCGCTGTATGATATTTTCTCATGTCTACTTTTTCATAGCAGGACTGGTCCTCAAGATGTCTTCGAGCCTCTGCTTTGTATTCCTTTTGAGGCCAAATGACAATATTGCCTCCTTTGTCAGATTTGGTAATTACTATTTCATGATTGTCACTAAGTTTTTTCATAAGCTTCGAGTACTGCATTTCTTGATTACTTTTTTGGCGTCTTCTATGTTTGATTTGATGTTGCAGTTTTTTAATTTCCTCCGTAACAACCTCATGAAAAATGTCAATGGCATCCTTCGGCATCATCGGGATAAAATGCGACTTTTGCTTGAAAGGACTAATACCTGCTCCACGTTGTTTAATTTGAGCCACTGTTAGTCTTTCCTGCGTTGGCAACATATCTGTGCTATTAGAGATTTGAGTAGACGTCTCTTCAATCAGATTGTGCAGAGTCAAAAGTGCGGGAGGAGGAGGAAGCAAGAGATTGGGTAGATGGAGGAGAAAGCAACATGGAACATGTGGTGTGGAGGGCATTAAAATAGTACACAGGAGGGAGTGGGCAAGTGGGGAGGACGGAGCAACATGGAGCACTTCGGGTGGGTGGGTGGAAGCTGCACACAAGGAAGAGATTGGGAAACACATGCACTCTTATGGAATGCTTCGAGAAAAAGAAAAAGTAGTTTGCTAAATTTAAAGCAGTCAATGGATATTAGTCATCCAGTCAAAAAGAAGGAAAAGAGACTATGCTCCTGGGGAGTTATAAACACAAGTAGAGGAAGGCAAGCCATCAAATAAGAAGCAAGCAAATGAGTGACAATAAGGCCAACTAATGGTGGCAAGCAGTGGGCGGGCTCAAGCCCACTGTAAGCTTTTGGTATGGTCCCCAAGAGGCTTTTGCCTATCCTAGAGCGTCTGGTAGGCCAGACCTAAAATGCTACATTTCTCAAAACAGAAATTTCAGGACACTTTTTTTTTAATATAAAGTATTGGCATTAAAGTAAAACCTATAGACAAGAGACAACACTGCGTCATGTAATATAAAATAAAGTATACTTAAATAAATCTGATATATTCAACGAAATGTAGATACCAGGGAGTCAAGCTTTATTAAATATACTTTTAATAAACATGTCCCACAAAGCAATACGGAAACCAAGAGACCGACATTTCTTATTTCCTGTAAACCAGAACATCAGAGCCCTTGAATCCTGGGGTCGCGTGTATATGTTCCGGGTTGTTTGAAGTGGGCTTAGGGCAGCGGCAGAAAAGGTTTAATAAAAACGGCAGTGGAAGCGCAGTAAGTAAACTGTATTCTGTTTCACGCGCGCTTCCTTGTGACTAACATCCGAGCTCTCTGTCGTGATGGAGGGAGGAGCAGGGAGAAGTGGAAAGCATGAGACGCTGTGCCTCAAAATGCAGGACAACCGGTCATTCTCAACAATAATAATCCAAATTACAACTTCAGATCAGGCAGACGCTGTATCGTGAGCTACGCAGTACATATCTTTAATAACACTCACGCCTGCACCCTTCTCTTTTATACAGTACAGCAGGCAGGCTACTGCCGCCTCGGCGTTATAATACATGTAGTTCACAGCAGGTGCAACTGCTAGCTCCCTCACCTGTACAGCACTTCTAGTTCACAGTAGTCGGGCCTATGGCCTCCTCGTCTATATGGTACATATAGTTCAGAGAAACCTGACCTACAGCCTCCTTCCTCGCCTATACTGTAAGCATAGTGTACAGCAGGGAGACCTGCAAGTTGCTTCACCTGTACAGCATGCGTATTTCACAGCAGGCAGACTTGCAGTCTTCCTTTCCGTACTGTACAGTACATACAGTTCATAGCAGGTAGAGTTGCAGCCTCCTCAGCGTACAGCACGTTCACAGCAGGCAGGCCAGCAGCCTCCTGATCTGTACAGCATGTTAGTTCTCAGCAGGCAGACTCGGAGCTTCCTCATCTGGACAGTACATATGTGTACTGCTGTATAGTTCACAGCAGGCAGACCTGCAGGCGTCTCTCGTACAGTTCATAGCATGCAGACCTGCAGGCGTCTCTCGTACAGTTCACAGCAGGCAGACCTGCAGGAGTCTCTCGTACAGTTCACAGCAGGCAGACCTGCAGGAGTCTCTCGTACAGTTCACAGCAGGCAGATATGTTACATCCTCCTCTATACACATCTTTCTCAGCAGCCAGACTTGAAGCCCCCTCTTCTGTACAGAACATTTCGTTTTACAGCAGGCAGACTTGCAGTCTCCTCAGCTGAATATAGTTCACAGCAGTGAGACCTGCAGCGTCGTCCTCCATACTGCACGTGTAGCTCACAGCAGGCATACCTGCAGCCTTCTCACCTGTAAAGCGTGTGTAGTTGACAGCAGGCAGACGTGCAGCCTCCGCTTGTGTACAGTACGAGTAGCTCACAGTAGGCAGACATGTATACTCCGCGCCTGTATGGTACATGTGGTTCTCAGCAACGAGACCTGCAAACCTCATCACTTTCACAGCACGTGTCGTTCATAGCAGGCAAATCTACAGCCTCCTCATCACTACACTACATATATTTCACAGCAGGCAGATCTGCAGACTCCTCGTCTCCACAGCATGTTTACTTCACAGCCGGCAGACCTGTAGCATCCCATCTCCACAGCATGTATAGGTCACAGCAGGCACCCTCCTCATCTCTACACCATGTATATTTCACTGCAGGCAGGACTACAGCCTCCCCATCTCCACAACATCATAGTTCACAGCAGGTAGACCTGAAGCCTCCTCATCCCCACAACATATTTACTTCACAGCAGGCAGACCTGTGTCATCCTCATCTCCACAGCATGTTTACTTCACAGCAGGCAGCCCTGTGTCATCATCTCCACAGCATGTTTACTTCACAGCAGGCAGACCGGCAGCCTCCTCATCTCTACAGCGTGTTTACTTCCCAGTAGGCAGACCCGTAGCATCCTCATCCCCAGAGCATGTTTACTTCACAGCAAGCAGACCCGTAGCATCCTCATCTTCACAGCATGTTTACTTCATAGCAGCCAGACCTGCAGCCTCCTCATCTCTACAGCATGTTTACTTTACAGTAAGCAGATCTGCAGCCTCCTCATCTCTACAGTATTATATTTCACAGCAGGCAGGCCTGCAGCCTCTGCATCTCTGCAGCATGTTTACTTTACAACAGGCAGGACTTCAGCCTCCTTCTCTCCACAGCATTATAGTTCACAGCAGGCAGTCCTGCAGCCTCCTCATCTCTACAGCATGTTTACTTCACAGCCGGCAGACCTGCAGCCTCCTCATCTCTGCAGCATGTTTACTTCACAGCAGGCAGTCCTGCAGCCTCCTCATCTCTACAGCATGTTTACTTCACAGCCGGCAGACCTGCAGCCTCCTCATCTCTGCAGCATGTTTACTTCACAGCAGGCAGTCCTGCAGCCTCCTCATCTCTGCAGCATGTTTACTTCACAGCCGGCAGGCCTTCAGCCTGCTCATCGCTGCAGCATGTTTACTTCACAGCAGGCAGTCCTGCAGCCTCATCTCTACAGCATGTTTACTTCACAGTCGGCAGACCTGCAGCCTCCTCATCTCTACAGCCTTATAGTTCACAGCAGGCAGTTCCAGGAACTGAAAAGGAGTGTAAGATTAAACAAGCATGACACTGTTAATCAACAGATTTGGACTGTTCCAAACACCACCTATATCTATACTTTAATACAACATAATCATTAGGGAGTATTGTGTGACCATATAAAATCCAGCATTATTTAATGTTTCTGTAGGACTTGGCCTTTTTGGCTAAAGTTCCCTAAACTTTTGTTTTCCCCCTAGACTGTTTTCCTGACATAGAGTTGCCAATTTAGATGCTTTGGGTACTTTGCCACTGCTGATCAGTGTCAAAGTACAAGTGTTCCCTGTGTAAAGTGTAATGGTAATTGGTTGGCCATGATTGGTATGTTTGCCTTACTAGTAAAGTCCCTACTGATGTGCACTGTGTGTGCCAGGGCTAGTAATGCAAAGGTGCGCGGAGAAGGGAACGCAGTTTGCTAAGTTAGCATGTTGTCCTGACCAGTGCAACCACTTGTCAGGCCTTACTTTCCCTTTTGCGTACATAGTGGGCACCCCTGTGGTAGGTTCCGGATAGCCCCTGGGCAGGGTTGTAAGTAAAAGAAAGGCAGGACATATACTGAGGTGTGTGTTATGTCCTGACAGTGAAAAACACTACATTTCGTTTTTCACTGGTGAAAGGCCATCCTGCCCATAGGACAGAATGGGGGAGGCTGGGTATTGTGTTTGTTAGCCTAGTTTCCCATAGGTTTAAAATGGAGAGGTGAAGTTTAGTATGTATGAACTCTGTGTCATAACACATCTTTCTATGAAAGTGGTTTTGTCACTGTGTTCAGAAACCACTCTTTTAGAAAGTGGCTGAGTTTGTGCTTTAAGCATTTCTGTGTGTCTCTGCTGAATGTGGATTGACTGTCTGGATCTGAGAGGGGGGGAGGTCTTGACCCAGGGAGGGGGTCGAGATGGCACCAGGCTGACCTGCATCTGGAGAGTAGGTGGAGGAGAAGCCCCGGGAGGTGAAGAGGCCTGGGTTGCGGCTATAAAACAATTGACACATCTCTGGCTGAGTGATTAAGAATCCAGACCCCCAGTATCAAAGGGAGAAAGGTGACACTGGGAGGGAGACACCCAGAACTGATTTAGGCAGGGGTCAGGGACCCCTGAGCACAACGAACTTCAAAGACATTTAGGGGTATAACTATGAGAGCTGAGACCCCTGAACGTTGGAATAGAAATGGATTGAGACTGAAAAGGCTTGGACCCATTTTGTGGTCAAGAGGAACCTCTGCTAAGGAAGGAAGGAACAACTGAAGAGACTGCTGGGAAGGACCGACCCTTGCTTCGTGATCTGGGGCTGGTCTGCAATTTGCTGTTTTAACCAAGGAAGAGGCTGTTGGGACTGTGCTTTGTGCGCTGGGTCCCCCTGCTTTGTGCTGTGTCTTGTTACCCCAAGGGCCCGAGGTGAGCTGGCTCCCTGTTTGGAAACACAGGAACATAAAAGTTTCCGGAGAAGTTTCAAGCGACGCGAGGGGCGCGTGTTGTGGCAGCTTGAGACCCTCGGAAGGTGTGCCCTGTGTTCTTGGACACACGGAGGAAAAGTGAGACTCGGACGCGCTGGGTGCGTGTCGTGGTGCACAGGAGGCGTTGGTGAAGAGCGCCTGGTCAACGTGTGCACCGAAGGTGAAGTGAGTCTCGGACGCGCTGGGTGCGTGTCGTGGTGCACCGCAGGCGTTGGTGAAGAGCGCCTGGTCAGTGTGTGCATCGGAGGTGACTTGAGACTCGGACGCGCAGGGTGCGTGTCGTGGTGCACCGCAGGTGCTGGTGAAGAGCGCCTGGTCAGCGGGTGCATCGGAGGTGAAGGGAGTCTCGGACGCGCAGGGTGCGTGTTGTGGTGCACAGGAGGCGTTGGTGAAGAGCGCCTGGTCATCGAGTGCACCGGAGGAGAAGTGAGGCTCGGACACGGTGAGCGTGTCTGGGTGCGGCCGAAGGCGTTGGTGAAGAGCGCCTGGATATCTGGGCACTGGAGTTGGAGTAAGTCTCAGTGAAGCAGTGTGCGTGCTTTGGTGCAACCTGGGACTGTGGAGGTGATCGGCTGATCATCTTGTGCACCGGAAGAAATTGAGTCTCTGCAGCGCGGTGTGCGTGTCTTGGTGCCAACTGAGACCGCAGGAAGGAGTGCCTGGTGAACGTGCACTCTTGAGTCGACGTGAAGTCCCATCAGCGTTGTGTGTGTGGCTTCGTGCCAGAGGAGACCCGGAGGGTGCTGTGGTGAACGTGCACCCGGAGTAACGTAATCTCCGAGACGTGGGGTACGTGTGCCCTGCGGCTGCCTGAGACCTTCCTAACAGTCGCGGCCCGGACCGGCAGCCCCGGAGGAGCTGAGCTGCCAGGCCGAGCCGCTGAGGCCCATTGAGAAAGTTCTGCACGGAAGGCCCAGTTCGCTGAAGGAGGAGAGGAGAGTGGGGTTGCGCCCCCAGGTAACGTGGATCACTGCCTGGGCGGGGTGCGGGCTCGGAGGGACACTCTCTCGGCCTCTCAGTCCTTCTGGCAACGTGAGCCTTTGCTTCGGCTCTGATTGGGGCCCGTACTGACCAAAGGAGTGGCAGTACTGAGGCCAGAGTGAGAAGCTGTACTTTGTCATCGTTGATACGTGTGGGGGGCAACTGTTATCGAAGAGGCTGACTGGCGTAATACACCTTGCCAATATTGCTGCTAACGAACTGCCGGACTGTCTTATGACGCCTGACATTATTTCTGCATAACGAAGTACACGATTGTAGCACTACACATGGCATTATTTCTCCATTGCAAAGTACAGGATTGTAGCGGCCCGCATTGCATTATTTCTTCATTGCAAAGTACATGATTGTAGCTACGCATTGCATTATTCCTTAATTGCAAAGTACATGATTGTAGCGGTGCGCATTGCATTATTTCTTTATTGCAAAGTACGTGATTGGGGTGTGACGCATTGCATTATTCCTTCATTGCGCAGTACATGATTGTAGCGGTACGCATTGCATTACTTCTCCCATTGCAAGGTACCGGGGTGTATTGTTATGCATTGTATTATTTCTCCTTTGCCCAGCACAGGATTGTATCGTTACGCAACGCACTATTGTTTGTCCATTGCAACGTGTGTGATTCTAGCATTACGACCAGCATAGCATTTTGAAAACGGTGGTTGGGATTTGAACCTACCAACCAGCCGGAACGAATATTACCCTTTATTATATGTTGGCTTTTGTATCGTGTGGTCTGATCGTATATCTTTTTATATAAAGTTTAAACTCGTTTTATCAAACTCGTGTGGAGTCCATTTGTGGTGTCACCAGTGCGTTGCTGTGAGTGTGGTTGCACATACTGTACACTCGTGCCTTGGATAGAGGCCTGACTGCTCGTGCCAAGCTACTAAGGGGGTGAGCAGGACTATCTCAAACGGTGTCCTAACTTGGCCTAACGTTGAGTGAGGAGTCCCGGGTCTCGCATTTGGTGACAGTGGTGCGGGACTGGGACTCCGGCTTCCAACAGTTTCCATATAAAGGGGTTGTCCATTCAGCCTAGCCAACGTGTTTCGTCCCTTTAGGAATTCATCAGGGTTGTTTATGTATTTTATATCAGTATCAAGATCCTGAATAGTGTTTTTATCTTCTCCTCATTCCAGGGTTCTTCATCTACAAAACAGTCGTGGGTGCGGGTGGTGTATTACCCCCTTCATCCTTCGTGCTTCTAAATCAAAATGTCTTGAAAAGACGCCAATATAGCCCACACTGCTGGTACTTTTTTCTTTTCACAGCAGGCAGGCCTGCAGCCTGCTCATCTCTGCAGCATGTTTACTTCACAGCAGGCAGGCCTGCAGCCTCTGCATCTCTGCAGCATGTTAACTTTACAACAGGCAAGCCTTCAGCCTCCTTATCTCCACGGCATGTTTACTTCACAGCAGGCAGACCTGCAGCCTCCTCATCTCTACAGCATGTTTACTTTTTTTTTTAAACTTTATTTACCATTTTCAAAAAACATACCAGAACATCTTCAATACCTTGTACAGTTATACATAAGAGTGCCTATACAGCAGAAGACTAAATAACTCGCCGTCTCCAACCAACATTACAGTTTTATCAGTATTCAACTCAAAGTGAACAATTAAGTCAGCAATTACGTGACCAACTCTCCAGTCTATTAATGGTACGTACTTCCTGCATTAGTTTGCCAGTATAAAAAAGAAACATTAATCCATGATCAATAATTACGTTTCCATACCCAGTGGTCAATACTCCACCCCGCTTAGCCTACCCCAGTAGGCACCAGTCCGAGTTCAATTTGTGTGGCAGGTTGCAACTGCACAGCAGATGTATAGTGGTTCAATGGGCCCCAAATGTCCCTAGGGCGGGACTTTCTGGGAAGAGTGGTGGAGTATAAATCATTGTTGGTGTTGCAATACGCAAGACTGCTTAGCCAATCTTTTAATGTCGGAGCGGCTTTGCGCCCCCATTTGAGTGCTATTTCCCTCTTAGCTAGAAGTAACCCTATAGCGGCGAATTTCGGAACAGCCTTCGGGATATTTTTCACATAACCCAGTAGTGCGACCTCTGGTGTGGGTTCGATGTCTAAATCTGTCATTTCCCCTAGTGTTTGGAAAATTGTGGCCCAGAAGGCTTTAATTTTGCCACAGTTCCAAGTGAGGTGGGCAAAATCGGCGCGCGGGGAATTACACTTCAGACAGCAATGAGATTTGTCTGGGTCAAGCCTATGCGCCATAAAGGGTGTAATGTAGGTTCTGCGCAGAAATTTAAAATGAATAAGCTTGTGGCGGCTGTTTAGGGACACCTCTTTAGTCTGGCTGCAGCACACTGCCCACTGGTCGTCTAGAATAGGGTGTCCCAGATCTGCCTCTCAGTAAGCCCTTAGTTTGGAGTCATTTATTGAGATCATATCTGCACATGCCCTGTACATCTTGGAGATTAGGTGTTCCCCGCCCCCCACCCCCCAGCACTATCTAAAACAGCGGAGAGGGGGGTGAACGGATCAGGTTCCAAAGGGAATCCAGGGACAATTGCCCTCAATGCTGACCGCATGCGATTAAGTACGAATTTGTCCATGAAGGAGGCGTCACTAAACGTATCCTCTTCCGAGACAGAAAAAATATGTCCATCGATGTAGAAATCCCCTACTGTATGCAGGTCATATTTGGAGAGAGTGCGTTGCACGATCTTTTCACCTGAAATGGGTATCCAGCGGTTGTTGGGAATCGGTAGACCCGGAGAGTATAGCACGGGGGAACCCATAATCCTAACCAGTTTCAGCCAGGCCCAACTAGTGGTGGACACCGTTTGGATGTCATTCGGATCTCGTGGGAATCCCAGAGGAAGCACTTTTAAGTGCATCTGGAAGGACCAAATCGGCCTCTGGACGTAAATATGGGATTCTGGCATCCGGATGGAACCAAGAATGTGCAAAGCTGCCCTGTGCTACTAAGTAATATAGTTGAAGGTTGGGAACCCCAAATCCTCCTCTATCATAAGGCAGTGTCATAACCTCCCAGTGGACCCTGGGCCTTTTGCCTCCCCAAGTCAGTCGGATGAGGTGGGTACGTAGTGTCAGGAAGAACCAATTTGTAAGTGGAATAGGGATGTTTTTAAAAAGATACAGGAACTTAGGAAGGACCATCATTTTGATCAAAGCAACCCGACCTGCAATTGAGAGTAGGAGACGTAGCCACTTGTCCACCTGTGTTTCTAGTTGGTGTATAGCCTTGCCATAATTTAGTTTAATAATTTCGGAGGTGTCCAGGTGAATGTGAATCCCGAGATATTTAACCGAGTGTGTTCTAGGCCAGCGGGAACTCGCAATCCCATCTTACCAAGCTAGAAGTGAGGGTAAATATCACTGACTTGTGCCAGTTTATTCCAAGGCCAGAGTATCCACCAAATCTAATAATTTCTCTGATTAGCGGGTTTAGGTTAGTCTGCGGGTCCCTGACATAAAGAATGATGTCATCCGCATATAGCGACACCAGAAGGGGCCCTGTGTTAAATTGGAGTCCTCTCTGTAAGTGGCATTCCTGAAACTGTCGGACCAGTGGATCCATTGCTAGTATGAAAAGTAAAGGCGATAAAGGGCAACCTGCCTGGTACCCCGAGATAACGTGAAGGGCCAGGAAAGTGTACCATTTAAGCGGATCCTGGCAGTAAGGGTGGAATATAGAAGGGCTGTGAGATCAATGAACCCCCTGGGCATGCCAAGCCTGCGCATTACAGTAAGTAAAAAGGGCCACTCTAGGGAGTCAAACGCTTTCTCTGTGTCCAACAGGACTGCTGCTGCTGGAAGTGTCTGGTTAATTCTGTGTATTACAGCAAACCGCGTGCGCAGATTCAAGGAAGTGGATCTGTGTGGTACAAATCCAGATTGGACTGGGGATATTATTTTGTCAAGTAGTAAGGCAAGCCGCAAAGCGATCATTTTCGCCAATATCTTGTAGTCTAGGTTCAATAATGAAAGTGGTCTGTAAGACCCACATAACAAGGGGTCCTTGCCCGGCTTGGGAAGCAAAACAATCACTGCTTCTCTGAGAGTGGGAGGTAGCTGTCGTCGTCCTAGGGCCTCATGGTACACCTCGAGTAGCCTAGGGGCCAGTATATCTTTGTACTTTTTGTAAAAATCCCCTGTAAAGCCATCGAGGCCAGGAGCAGTGGAGCCGTTTAGCGCATCGATCGCGCTGATGATTTCGTCTGAAGAGAAAGGTTCAGCAAGGAAGTCTTGCATGTATTTCTCCATATAGACCAATGCTATTTCTGAGAAGTAGTCCTCTAAATCCGCAGGATTATGCACGATTTTCGACGTATATAGAGTCTCGTAATATGTAAGGAATTCAGCACAGCTCTCAGTCGTATCAGCTAGGAGGAGTCCCGCCTCAGCATTAAGTTCTGTGATGTACGATTTGGCATATGGGGGTCGTAGTAGTCGTGATAAGGTGCGGCCCGGTCTCTCGCCCTCCCCATATCTGCGTGCTGTAGCATATTTACTCAAGAATTGAGTTTCCTGTCTGCTGCTTCTCGAAATTCAGCAAGTAATGCTAATCTGCGTTTTGAACCCTCCGAGTCAGGGGAGACCAGCGTTGTAGAGTCTATTGATGTAAGTTGCAGTTCTATGTGGGCTAAGGTCTCCCTAAGGTCCCTGAGCACACCAGCATGTTTTGCAATTGTGACTCCCCTGATGTAGGCCTTAAAGGCTTCCCAAAGTACCGCCCAAGTGTCCACCGTCCCCGTGTTCAATTCAAAGTACTCTTCTATCGCCTCCCTGATCTCTGAGTGGAATAAGTCGTCTTCTAAGGCTCTGCCAGGAAACCTCCACTGATGCTCATGGCCTTCCGGCCTGGGCACACATACTTTAAGGATCACTGGGGAGTGGTCAGAGTATGTCCTGGGAAGAATTGTGGTGGTCTTGTACCATGTTGATGGTTTAGGGGCGATTAACCAATAATCAAGTCTTGTCCACGTGTCGTATTGAGCCGAATAGTGAGTGTACCATGAGGCAGTGGGGTTGCGTTTTCTCCAAGTGTCAGATAAATGAAGTGATTTGCACATGGACAGCAGTGCTTGTCGTGAGTGTGGTTTGGTGTCGGCCGAAGCAGAGGAACAATCCAGTGTCTGGCTTAGGAGTAGATTGAAGTCTCCCCCCCCAATAGTATGCAATCAGTGCCCACACGTAAGATTGTGGCATGTAATTCCTGAAAGAAGTCAGGGCAGTCGACGTTAGGGGCGTACAAACAGACAAGTGTCACAACATGGCCCATCAAAGTACTCACTACTATAGTGTATCGGCCTTCCCTGTCTGTATGGCTTTTGTGCAGAGCGAAGGGGAGTCTCTTATGCCTCAGTATCGCTGTTCCCCCAGCATATGTACTATAGTTAGAAAAAAAACGGTGTGGGCCCCAGCCGGCCGCAAAATGAGTGGCATCTGATTTAGGCAGGTGTGTCTCCTGTAAAAAGGCAATGTCTACCCGGTGTCTTTGCAAATAATGCATTACGTGTTTACCTTTTCTAGGGTTATTGAGTCCCCTAACATTCCAAGTCATGACGGAGAGGTTGGAATGATCAATGAGGTTAAGTGATGCTGCCATTGAGTCTGTTGAACTGCATGAAATGTGTGGAGTAAACGGCAAGAAAACTCGTGAGTGTTAAACAAACGGCTGGTAATCAAAGTGTGATTAACAATTAGCGGAACATCCCCTTCCCCACACCCAGCCTCACGCCCCAATGCGCAAGGAGCCAACCCAGTTAGATAAGAACCAAATGCATCCTGTAAACATCCCAATTGGAAATGCAGATATACAAGACGATACATTACAATCAGTGATTTTACCAATGTGCTACGCACGTGTGGGGGCGGAGGCAACACTCTGACAGTGCCCAGCTTCCTAGAAAAATTAAGAAAAATAATACTTCTGTCTCAACCTATGTAACGCTGCTTTCAGCATATCAAAAAAACTGCTATTTAAAACTGTAGAGTGAATTTACAGCATGTTTACTTCACAGCAGGCAGAACTGCAGCCTCCTCATCTCTACAGCATGTTTACTTCACAGCAGGCAGACATGCAGCCTCCTCATCTCTACAGTATTATAGTTCACAGCAGGCAGACCTGCAGCCTCCTCATCTCTACAGCCTTATAGTTCACAGCAGGCAGACCTGCAGCCTCCTCATCTCTACAGCCTTATAGTTCACAGCAGGCAGACCTGCAGCCTCCTCATCTCTAAACCCTTATAGTTCACAGCAGGCAGTTTCAGGAACTGAAAAGGAGTGTAAGATTAAACAAGCATGACACTCTGTTAATCAACAGATTTTGACTGTTCCAAACACCACCTATATCTATACTTTAATACAACATAATCATTAGGGAGTATTGTGTGACCATAAAAAAAAAACAGCATTATTTATTGTTTCCATATAAAGGGGTTGTCCATTCAGCCATGCCAACAAGTTTCGTCCCTTTAGGACTTCATCAGGGTTGTTTATGTATTTTATATCAGTATCAAGATCCTGAATAGTGTTTTTATCTTCGCCTCGTTCCGGGGTTCTTCATCTACAAAACAGTCGTGGGTGCGGGTGGTGTATTACCTCCTTCATCCTTCGTGCTTCCAAATCAAAATGGCTCAAAGACGCCAATATAGCCCACGCTGCTGGTGCTTATTTCTTTTCACAGCAGGCAGGCCTGCAGCCTGCTCATCGCTGCAGCATGTTTACTTCACAGCAGGCAGGCCTTCAGCCTGCTCATCGCTGCAGCATGTTTACTTCACAGCAGGCAGGCCTGCAGCCTGCTCATCGCTGCAGCATGTTTACTTCACAGCAGGCAGGCCTTCAGCCTGCTCATCGATGCAGCATGTTTACTTCACAGCAGGCAGGCCTTCAGCCTGCTCATCGCTGCAGCATGTTTACTTCACAGCAGGCAGGCCTTCAGCCTGCTCATCGCTGCAGCATGTTTACTTCACAGCAGGCAGGCTTTCAGCCTGCTCATCGCTGCAGCATGTTTACTTCACGGCAGGCCTTGTGCGTTTTTCTCAATCTCTGCAGCATGCTTACTTCACAGCAGACTGACCTGCAGTCTCTTCGGCTGTACAGCAGGGGTAGATTGTAGCAGACTGGCTCGGAGTTGGCCCATAGCCTCATTGGCTGCACACCACAGCCTGCTGTGGCAGGTTGGCCCAGATGAGAGCAGGCAGGCCTCGCCCTACAGCAGTGCAGACTGTTGTATTCTGGGATCTGGCGATGAGAGGAGAAAGGGGGTGCCGCAGTTTTCTCTATTAATATTTCAGAATGCCTGTGCGGCGCCTGTAGAGCGGCTTGCTGCCGCTCCCGCCCTGCCTGCTGTACTGCAGTCACTGCCGGGGCGCGCCTTGCTCCTAACGGATGCAAGGAATGCGTGGACACGCTTTTATTTTTAGTGAGCCGAGCTGCCTCCGGCTGGTCTGCGCTGGGAAAGTCCCCGTGGAGAGCACACAGGAAGGGAGGGAAGCGACACACAGGGAGTTCCTATTTTAAAAATAAACGCGGGAGCTATAATGCTACTCTTAACTTTAGCCCGATGATTGTAGAAAGTGCAGCCGGTGCATTACAGACGTAAGCACTGCAACAGAACTGCATTAGGCCGTTCCAGCCAATTTTGTAGGTAAGTTCAAATAGGCAACTTCTGCGCTTAGAATTGGTCTAGGTGACGTGCAGCGCCTTTTCAAAAACCTATAAGTAGCACGAGGATTCCCTGAAGTAGCACAGAAGGATGCTGACGCATGACTGTATAATAACCTGATTGCACAGAGCACGGGTGTTGAGTGAGAGGCGTCGGTGCAGTGCACGCGCACAGAATGCCTGGTCAGTGCCTTAGAATCCTGAGTTTTCAAGCGGTGCCACGTGCTGGTTGGAAGATGCTTTCACCTGGCTGAGGCTTCTTCGAGGCAGGTGTCAAGAAGATGACGGAAGCGGTGGCAGCGGGGCAGGGTGTATAGTGACGTTGCATGAGGAGCGCGACGCCTGAGTTTGGGACAAGGCACATGAACCTTGTTGGTGGAGAGCCGGTTGGGTCTCGGGAGGTGAACAGTGTTGCATGCGAGGATTGCACAAGGTGACGAGGTGGTCAGTGGATACTATCTTCAGCAGACAAATTCAGGTAGCGGGGGAGAGTTACAGCAGCAACCTGGTTAGCCAGGGCTGCTGTGACCACCTTGTAGGACTTTGGACAAGATAAATGTGTGACACCGAGCTTATAAACACGTTATCACAACAGATACGACACAAGGCTGACCTCGAGACTTAACCTCTTTTGCCTAATGTCACATTTGTCACCTAATATCATTTGCAATTGTGTCAAAGTAAACGTAAGGCTATCACTGTTTAGCCAACGAATAGGAAATATTCCTTTTATGATGTGATGCAGCAATCAGCTTCTATATTTGACTTAGTCGCATACCATAACAAATGCAAATGTTCTGTAATATAAAGTTACTGGTCCGTCTTATGGGTCCTTCCTATCCCCGTTGTCGGGAGTAGGGGAGGCTGCTGGGGGGGGGTGGAGCATCTACAAGATTACTGGCCTACTCCGTATCTGTATTCAAGCATTTCAATGGCTGTCTTCTTTCATATTCCAGAGTAGATGGTCAGAAGCAAGAAAAAAGGCTTGCTAAATATAACAATGATTCCAATAACGTAATAAGTAAACTGGGCCTTGACATTTACAAGGATGTGCGGGGTAACAGGGTAGGAAATTAACACTTCTCGTAAGGATTCACTCCTTTGGAGAAGCCAAAGATGATTTCTCATCCAGTTCTCTCTCCCGCCCATATCTGTACAAATCTGGGACCTCCAGGCATCCCCCTCTCTAGCCCTAAAGTAGGCAGCAAGATCTAATGATGCAGTGCAGAGTAAGGTGAGACATTAAGACTGAACCATGATTACTATGGTTATACTACTACCAGGAAAGGCAGGGAGTGATGTCTAGGGTATGAGGTCCATGGAGGGATGTAGGGTGATAGTGCTTTACCTTATATTCACATTCTTGAAAGGCTGGTCAGTCTCGGCCTCCTTGGTTCAAGCATCAGCAGGCCTAAGGGAGACGTGAAGATAGATGTTGTGACATTACAATCTCTCCCAGTGCTGAAGGATACTTGGCAGTTGGATAAACCGAATGAAGGTTGAGTGGTATCGAGATAAAGATGGTTGTAATCCGAGTCAATATGGGGTGGGGGGTGTGCCCATACGGAGTCTGTGCTCACCTGTCGTAAAACCAGGGATCTGGTTCTGGCATGCTCCAGTGCCTCGTTATCACCACTGGCCTACTGAAGAGTTTCCGCTAATGTTTGGGGTAATGTGGTTATTACATAGGTCTCCGGTTTTTGGGAAGAGCACTTGTTAATAAGGCCACATGTATGCGATTGCTCAGGTGGGGTGTGCTTTGTGGAAGACGTATGTCCAGTGTTCCCACAGTCGAGATCATTCTTGTGGGAGTAAGTAGGCCAAGCGGGCATGATGGATATCCATCCCTCGTCCTGGATGACTGACTGAGCGCAGAGAACTGAATGTTATATTGGCCTCCCCCCGGGATGAGAAATGAGTGATATGTTGTTTGGTGTTGCTCTTCAAGACCTTGACTTGTCTCTTGTTTCGTTGAAGTAACTGAGTGCAGCTGCTCTGAAAAAGATGCCTTTCCGCCCTTCATTGAGACTAATATATGTGTTGTCGTTCAGTGGGATTGATCCTTGAGTTAGCCCATATCGTTGTATGCATCTTTGCGCCTCACTGATGTTGATGGCTGCTTTATCTCGCACTGAGATTGATAGTTCTGTTCCTCACTGAGAGTCCCGCTTGTGCTCTCACTGAGATTGATAGTTGTTGAGTGCCCCTCAGTGAGACTGATGTCTGTGTACTGCCCCTCACTGAGAGTGATGCTTGGTTTGCCCTTCACTGGCACTGATCTTTCAGTTATCACACATTGAAATTGATGACTGTTGTCTCTCGGTGTGGGGGGGGGGGCTTTTGGTAGGCGCCCCTAGTAATAAAGACAGGAATACTGAAGACCGGGGCAGATACGTGGAGTGAGCAGCGGTAGAGATGTTTGTCATGAGAATTTAGGGACGTTGCTCACTGTGCATGAAGCCCAACATTCCTTGTGCCATGAGAGCGAGCAGCGGCTAGAAGCCAGCCCTCCAACACCTGGTTTGATACACACGATCACTATATTGTACAAAATGTGGACTAATTTACTAAGCAACTGCCAAGGAGTGGTGATATTTAGATAATCCGAAGGCGTTTTCTAGATTTTTGTTTGGCACCAGACTAAATGCATAAACTTAGATTGAACAATGCCGGTCTTGGGTGGAACTGTACTAACCGTATAATGAATCTGCATTATATTTTGGAGTTGTGGGACTATGTTGAAATTTTGGAGGGGTGACAGAAGAATTTCAGCCCTTTTATGGGATATGAAGACAGATCCGCGCTCGATCACACTTGGTAGCGCAACGACTGTGACGTTGGAGGAACATGGAATACTTTGGGTTTTGGGGTCTTTTGAATTGTGCTAAGCAATTTTTTTGTCCTCATCTTATAATTGAAAGACTCGTACACCATCTTTCTGTATTGACGTTGTTGCAACCATTTCTTTTCTTTTGCTGCACCGTTTCCTGTGCTATTGTACTTGATGGTTTGATACATCAAGTTCTTTTTAGGTCTGGGTATCAAAGGGAGCTTTTGCGAACAACATACATAGGATGGGCCTTCCAACCAGTGGCTTTCTTCGACAACCCTCTTTCAGCCATTAACTTTAGCTTTTGTCAGTCATAATCTGGCCCAGCAGAGTATTCTCTCGCCTTAAGCTACTGGCTGGATGTTTCCTTCTACTTCCACGTGAGTGCCTGCATTGAACTGTAGGAGGGAATACCTTACAACAGGCGTCTCCAACCTTTTCTATAATAAGAGCTACTTATGGTCATTGAAACTCATCGAGAGCTGCTAATGTTATTAGTGTTGTATTAGCGACCACATTAGACAAGATTACATTAATGATCACCATATCCAAGATTACTGCCAGTGATTGCTACGGTGTATCAGACATGGTTGCCAGGAGTAACATAAAACAAGACTTTGTCAATAAGTGATGCCTCTACATAGGTAATACATCCATATTAGTTATAGCTGCAGTGCCTTGGGCACCAAGGTAATAACATTTGTAAAAGGTCTCCCCAATGCCGCATGATTTATCACCCAAATATCAACTTCAAATATATTTTGGAAATTTACCTATTTTCTTCAAACATCAGCTCATGAGTTCTGAAAATAAACAAGTCTTGAATATACGCTCTCAATTTTGGTGTACATATATTAATACAACCAAGCCAAGGCTTCTAATGTAGTAGGCAGGCCTGCACACTGGTGAGCTACTTACAGGTAACTGGAGCGCTCACGAGATACTCGTTTGAGAAGCCTGCTTAATAACTATAGCTGCTGGCTCTCCCGTGTGTCACTCTTTTGTACTAACACTACATGTGCCAGCACATTAAACCCAGACCTATTGGCTTTGTAAATGCTTGTTTAATTTTTGTGTTCCCAGACTTTTCTTCAGGGCCTCTGTGACTCAGGAAAGTTAGCCAATCTTTTTAACAAGTGCTGCCACTGTCCTTGGAAAAATAGGAATAACTCATTGAAATTGCCAAAGATGTCCTCAATAGGTTTTGTCTTTAAGGAGATAGCAAGTGCAACCAGTCAAGTGCTACTCTTTGATGGTGGTGTTTGCATGCCGACTAGCTCCGGCAGCACATGCATCACTCAAATATATATACAAACTTTATTTTAACATACATTAGCCAAATGCAGTATCTGCTCAGGGAGCATGAGTCCGTGTGTATGTCTTACAGTTCAACACTCTTTTGGAGGTTGAGAGTCTCCTACGAGTGTTTAGAGTCTCTGTGGTGGTCCTGCTGCACCTCGGATGGAGGACCCCAGTTGGCATAGCATGATCACACAGAAGTGCAAACAAGGCTTGCTGATGCTGGATGCCCTTCGGGTGGTGCAAGCTCTAACGGATCTTGTGCTATTTGTGTGGCAGAGTATGGCGGGTCATGATTATTTAGTGCCACTTCGTTGGAGCTGCACACGTCTCAAGATGATTGATGGGATCCGAGGCAAACATGTCTTCTCTGCACCTCGTGGACATCTGCGTAGGATGCTGGTCCTCAGTCAGGGACTCAGGCATTCGCAGGGCTCAAAGAGGTGATGGGCGATCTCTCTCCATGCCACTTTGTATTTTGGGGCCATGCCAGGCTCATGCCTTCATGATATGGCTGCACACCTGCAATAGGCACGGAACTGACAGGAGCTTTTCTGGTCCGTTTATAGTGGCTCAGAATGATGATGAGCCACCAACTTGTCGACCTCGATAGAAAGCCTGCAAGATCTCATATGGCCAGGTATTGCCGAGTCCCCTACCAGTAGGTTGACCCAAACCTTCCCTCCAGAGACCCGGGGTACTCCCCCCCCCCCCCCCCCTCAGGCATATATAATAAATCATTCAACACAGATCTTGGATTTGGGGTCGTAGAACCCCGGTCGTATTTTATTAAAATCATAATAAAAATTTTAATAACACATTTCAATACGCAGAAAACCCACACATATTCAATAACTTTATACATTTCATATACAATGTATTAGACACATTTTATGGCTAACCTCAACAGATGTCTAATACAGAGCCATACCTAACCTAAACTGAAATATGTACAATTTGTTTTCTGCGTATCCCGGATGAGCCTACGTGCAAGGTCATGACTGGTCCCCAACTACCTGCTAGGTCCCCCTTCTTACCGGAGTGACCTTGCGCAGGAGGCCCGGTTGCCCATCAGATTCCTTCACTCGGGTACGCCCTCCAATACTACCTCCCAGGGACTGATGTTATACTAACTTGGCGTTAAGGACTGGCAGGATGCACACCTTTTTGTCGGTGTACTCAAAGTTATCATTCCTTTACCGGTTTGCGTGCAGACTGGATCCGTGCTTCACCTCAGCGCACGTTTACGAAATTCATCACACATCTGTTGCGTAAAGACGCTCCAGTTCCAATCGCACAGCCCAAAAACACTATTTCCGAAACTCTTTTTACTTTAATCCATATTTATTCCGTGTAATCACTTCTTCAACCTATTTTTTCTTTGTAATTCACGATAAAGCTGATAAGTCACAATTTTTTCAAATGACACAATTATGCCCATCCGGGCCTTTTACTGCATCACGCGAGTACATATAATTCACGATCGGCAACTCAGAATAGAATAATATCCCAATGCATTTCGGGCCTTCTTTGTGCCCTTCCTCAGGGGAAGCTGTCAAATCAAAATAACAGACCTCTGTTAATTCATATCTCGACCTATGTTCTTTTGGTAACAATACATACTGTAAACAAACCATGTATCCATTCATTGAATTGTGAAAATAACGTTAAATAGTGAAAATAACCAAACTCCTACTAACTCGTAACTATAATGACCCCTTGTACGCCCTTACATCTCCCCAACAACCTTTGCTGGTGTAACATCCCCGTTAGAGCTTCATGCAATGCAGTGACCTCCCCTACATCCATCCTCGATTTAATACCTGCCAATTTCGACCGCGTTACAAAACGAAGTCTTAACCACCCAACGTGCTAATTCTCCTGCAGTTAACAAACCTAACCTATATATTCCGCCTAGTGTTAAACCTCCCAAACCATGACTTAATGCCCCGGTCATTTATACTGACTGTTGTGCTCAAAAAACAACCCTCGTACGTGCTCATCCTTCGTCATTGCTTTTAAACGATTCCAACGACTCCTTTCGTTCCGACCGTAAGGCCGTACAAATGCTCAAACAACTCGTTCCTACCCATACTGACTATTTCACCTCTTCCCATGACGTAACTACCGCGAATCACCTGATCCACGTTGCCTACAACACGCCTTCATGACGGATATGTAGTCCATCATGAAGGCGTGAGCCGGTACGAGGGTTGTTTTTTGAGCACAACAGACAGTAGGACTTCGTTTTGTAACGCGGTCGAAATTGGCAGGTATTAAATCGAGGATGGATGTAGGGGAGGTCACTGCGTTGCATGAAGCTCTAACGGGATGTTACACCAGCAAAGGTTGTTGGGGAGATGTAAGGGCGTACAAGGGGTCATTATAGTTATGAGTTAGTAGGAGTTTGGTTATTTTCACTATTTAACGTTATTTTCACAATTCAATGAATGGATACATGGTTTGTTTACAGTATGTATTGTTACCAAAAGAACATAGGTCGAGATATGAATTAACAGAGGTTTGTTATTTTGATTTGACAGCTTCCCCTGAGGAAGGACACAAAGAAGGCCCTAAATGCATTGGGATATTATTCTATTATGAGTTGCCGATCGTGAATTATATGTACCCACGTGATGCAGTAAAAGGCCCGGATGGGCATAATTGTGTCATTTGAAAAAATTGGGACTTTCATCAGCTTTATCGTGAATTACAAAGAAAAAATTGGTTGAAGAAGTGATTACACGGAATAAATATGGATTAAAGTAAAAAGAGTTTCGGAAATAGTGTTTTTTGGCTGGGCGATTGGAACTGGAGCGTCTTTACGCAACAGATGTGTGATGAATTTCGTAAACGTGCGCTGAAATGAGGCACGGATCCAGTCTACACGCAAACCGGTAAAGGAATGATAACTTTGAGTACACCGACAAAAAGGTGTGCATCCTGCCACTCCTTAATGCTTTCATAGAAATATTCTTACCTCAAACTGGCAGTTTGCACCCAATGAACAGGACGATTGAAGTGAATTAACATTGAACAATAACATCATCACGAGTAAAGCGATGTTTTATTCATGGCGAAGGAATAATGAATCTATCGTGGATGATTCATTTGGACATATGGTTTCAAAACAAACTGGAAGAGAAATGTGTATACATTATGCACTATTGTGTGTTTTATTTCATTTAATGGACATGGGTATATTGAGACACCATGAACACGAAATTGCATTGGTCAGTTTATGTTGTAGAGATGTCACATTAGTATATATATATATATATATATATATATATTTTTTTTTTTGCATATACATATTTCTTTAACGTTGGGGTCAGTGGGTGGAAGTGAGCGGGGAGCTGTTGTACGGGTGAATGGGTTCATACAGGTTTGGGGCAATTCAAATTGAATAGATGTAGAAACCAGGTAGGAGTGAGGATTAGGTCACGTGGGGTGAATAGTGCTAATTAGAAGAGACAGTAGGGATGGATGGGATATGTAGTCCGTCATGAAGGCGTGTTGTAGGCAACGTGGATCAGGTGATTCGCGGTAGTTGCGTCACGGGAAGAGGTTAAATAGTCAGTATGGGTAGGAACGAGTCGTTTGAGCATTTGTACGGCCTTACGGTCGGAACGAAAGGAGTCGTTGGAATCGTTTAAAAGCAATGACGAAGGATGAGCAGGTACGAGGGTTGTTTTTTGAGCACAACAGACAGTATAAATGACCGGGGCATTAAGTCATGGTTTGGGAGGTTTAACACTAGGCGGAATATATAGGTTAGGTTTGTTAACTGCAGGAGAATTAGCACGTTGGGTGGTCAGGACTTCGTTTTGTAACGCGGTCGAAATTGGCAGGTAATTTTTGGCTGTGCGATTGGAACTGGAGCGTCTTTACGCAACAGATGTGTGATGAATACCAACTTGGCGCCCATGCGTCTGTGCCGGGATTGGCCCAAGGGCCTGCCGGAAGCAGAACTTCCTACCCCCCGCACCCTGCAGCCTACCGGCAGTAAACGCCCCCTGGAGTGTGATGAGAGACCACTGTTCCCCCCTCCTCCCCCACGTCCCCATTAAATAATGGGATGCCTACTAAGAGATGGAAAATTTGACCGACCAATCATGACCTTACCGCCACAGGCCAGAATAGTTGACCAACTGTATCTGGCCCCCCTCCGCCTGCTGACAAAGGTCATGCCCTGTCCTTGGCCCCTAACATCCAGGCTAGTACTTTCTCAATGAAATACTCATTGCCCAGTTTAGAGAGGTGAACCCCGTCCTGGAGAAAAAAACGCTCTCCCCGAATGCACCCATGTGCCATCGTCTGCAAATTGGGAGACCGAAAAAGCCTATCAATCCTGTTGTTAATTCTCTTCACGGAGTAATTCGGAGCCCAAGCTGACTCGCCCCCTCGCCATTGAAACCTCGGGATCATGTGGGACCACACCAGCTTGGCCAACCATCCCATTTCCGTGATCAGGGCCTCCACCACGCCTTTCCTACCTAGGTGTACCAGGTCATTACCTCCCAAGAGCACTATTACCACAGCGGGCGACGCCGGAGTCCTGGCTAACCAAGCACCAAAAACATTACGAAACTGGCATAATCGCAGTCCCCCTTGTCCATGCAGTGACACCTTGAAACCTGCCTGGCCGGCCTTGTCCGCGAAGTCTCCTGTGAAGTGTTGTTTCAGCCTACTCACATATGAATGACTACAATCCAGACTTCTTTGTGGCCTGGCCCCCAGGCGGGGACCTGGAGTGGGCGAGGCTCTGATGACCGGTGGACGACGGCTAACTCCCCTCCTGCGGCACAGGACGTGGAAACTGCGGGAAATTGAAACAAAACCGACTATTAGCAAATTACACTTAAAGCAGGTGCAAACGCACATATCGCAAACGAACTTATCGCTTATAACAGTCAGAAGACCAACTCCCTATTCTTTGAACTTCATGTCCCTGTAGTCCCCGAGCCGTTGCCTCAGTGGCTGCCCCAATCCTAAAAGAATGGGTACCAAATTTGGATGTATCCAGGCCTGCCGCCCCCAGCGCCAGTGTCAATATCCTGCCAAACTGAAATTTCGTGAGGGGGTCCTATCCTGGTGGATGAATAGTGGCCCTCCTGCGCCTTGTGGCCTGTAGGCTAGATAAGCCTCCAGGTTGCCTACCGGACAGCATGCGCTCCCTTGAGCTCCGTGCAGAATAACATGATCCCCCCTCCCGTTCTGGTCAGTCTTGGACTTGGGAATTGATAAGGATACCGACCCTCCCTGCAGGTGGACATGTGCAAATTGCATCCCACCCTGTCAATCGTGCTTGTTACGCGCCACCAGTTACCCCACCCTAAAGGTACCATAGAAGGCGAGGGGAAAAAGCAGACCTGAAGAGCTGGACCTCCCCTGTGGATCTACATACTGTTTTCAGTGCCTCCATGAGGGCTGACAATACCTCCATGCTAATCGGGTGCCGGCTGTCCGGCTGGGGACCATGCAGGCGTTGCCACCCATTCAGTGCCCTTTGTACTACAAAATAGCCCGTGGGATCCCTATGGTCTTGCATCTCTGCAAAAAAGGCTATTGCCACCATGTGGGGGATGGGGGGCATCGGGCGCAGGCCACCGAATGCCCCCCATCCCTCAATTCCTTCACAAATGATATTTCAGATGTTGGCTCGTGCCATGCCCCCTCCCAGTCATCTCCTAGAAAATTGCAGTAAGTGTTATAAGCCCCTTCATATGCCCGCCTAGTCCGGGGTGCTAGGCTAGCTGCCACGAGGTCCGATAGGTTGGGGCACCAAGTTGCCACAGATGCTCTGGAAAAGGTGTTGGACTGTCCACTGCTCCTGGGTGGTAGGACCTGAAAACCTGCATCTTGAAACGAGACAATGCATCAGCAGAGTGATTGAGTACTCTGGGACATGCCTAGCCTTAAACATCACATTTAATCTCATGCATTGGAGCACTATCTCCTTTAAAAAGTGTGGCATCATCTTACAACTCGCGCACTGCTGATTAATGCATTCCACCACTGCCATATTATCAGACTAGAAAACCACTGATTGATTGCGAAACTGGTGAGGCCAAATGGTCAGGGCCACCAAAATGGGAAACAGTTCCAGGAATCCAATGTTACCTGTTATACCGGCGTCAACCCACCAAGTTGGCCAACGTTGTGCTGCCCACTGTGGGCCCAAAATGGCACCAAAACCCTCACTCCCAGCAGCGTCTGTCATGAGGCCGAGGTATGGGCTGGACCTAGCGGGGCTGGGCCACACTACAGTGCCATTGAAATCAAGCAGGAATACCATCCAAATCCGCTTGTCCTGCCTAACATCGCTGGACAACCAAGTGTGGTGATGCCGTTCCTTCAAACCAGACATTGCTTGTGCAATAGAACGTGAAAAGGGGTGGGCCATTGGAATGATTCGTAACGCAAAATTAAGCATTCCCACTGCCTTCTGCAGTTGATCTAAAGTGACCTTATCTTTCTCCCAATGCTAGCGTGAAACCTTTTACCTTACTCGGTGGCAGGCGTGACACACACTCCACTGAATCCAGCTCTATGCCCGGAAACTCAATTTGTGTGGCCGGCCCCACTGTCTTTCCTGGCGCCAGGGAGACACCGAACTCGCACATGACCGCGCAGAATGCTTCCAAAGCCCTGTCACACTCCTGTGACCCTGGTGCCCCTAACAGGAAGTCATCCAAATAGTGCAATACCAAGTGGTGCCCAATAACCTGCCTGAAAACCCACTCTAGAAAAGAGCTGAATTTCTCAAAATATGAGCAAGAGACCGAGCACCCCATTGGCATGCACTTGTCCATTTAGACCTTCCCCTCTAACTGGAACCCCAAACGATGGAAATCTTGTGGATGGACTGGCAGTAAACGGAAGGCGGATTCTTTGTCAGATTTCGCCAGCAGCGTGCCTGGGCCAAGCGACTGCAATCCTGATCTAATGACGCGTATCTCACAGTGCACAGGGCCCCATGGATAGCATCGTTCAATGATTGACCCCTGGGGGCGGATAAGTTATGGATCAAGCAGAATTCCTCAGGGTCCTTTTTTGGGCACCACCCCCAGCGGTGAGCAGACAAAATCATCAACCGGTATTGCATCAAAAGGCCCTGCCAGTCTCCCTAAATGCAATTCCTTCAAAACCTTAGCTATTGCCACCGACTTGTTGTCCCTCGCTGATTGCTGATTACGGCAGTAAGAGACCCCAGAGTAGCCTGGTGCAGGAATCCTAAAGCCATCCCTGAAACCTTCTAACAGAGTCTGGGCTGTGTTTGGGGACCAGTATTTATTTAACCAGGGTATCAAAGCCATTATTTTTATGGGTGAGTGTGCTTTGCTTAGCAACAAGCCCTTATTCCTGTTTTTTACCTCCCTTATCTTTTGATTTCTTGAAACATTTGGATTCTGGGTGGGAGGATAAGCCACAGAAAGAACAGGCATGCCTGAACTTGCATGAACCAGCGGGCCTAGTGCAGGTCTGCTTGTTGAAATCCCAACAAGCCCCTTTCTTGCCACTCCCTCCCCCGCTATGCGGTGTACCAGACCGATAGGACTGCCCCCTTGGTGTGTCCTGGCCCTGGCTCGGGGTTTTCATGTGCCGCAACCACAAGATGACATCCATCTGATCCCAGGTTAAGCCTGGGTCAGAGGCCTTTGCCCTCCGGAAATCCTTGTCATACTCCTTCCAACCCACCCCTGCGTATTCATCATGTGCGCATGTGATCCTATTCTGGTAGCACGCCAATTGCGCGCCCAGCCCGGGTAACCTTTCTACCATTATCGCATGAAAGTTGGAAAATGCCTATATCCAATTAACCAACGTTTCATCAATCTTTTTCCTGATGGGCCAATTGCCCCAATCCCTTGGATGAGCCCATTCCCCCATCTTTTTAGCCTCCTCTGTCTCATCCTTATCAACT
The DNA here is from genome assembly GCA_963921515.1 of Calotriton arnoldi. NCBI lineage: Eukaryota > Metazoa > Chordata > Amphibia > Caudata > Salamandridae > Calotriton > Calotriton arnoldi. The sequence continues at coordinate 1,003,806 of CAWUFW010004060.1, forward strand.
AGCAAGGAAAACATGTTCACATATTCCCCCTTCAGATTTGCTCCTTCACCTCCTGTGAAATGTCTCTCCCTATACGCTCTCGGGATGAGCGCAGCTCTCCCAAACCTAAACTTGGTAACAGTTGCTCCGTACCTGCAGTCGTGCCGGCTTGCGTCGTGGAGTGCTCAATCTCTAGACGTGCCAGCTTTGGATGGCTCCTGGCCACTCTTGTCCTTCACTGCGCTGTTCAGCCCAGCCCCGCTCGTAACTCCAACAACTGCCGCCGGTGGGCCCATCTCAACTGATTGTGGCACCCCCTGCTTAGCCCCTTCCACTTGTGCCACCAATTTCCTGGCCCTCTCCACTGCATCCCCCTCGGCTAGCAAGACACCACTGCCAGCAGAAGGAATCACCATCCCCGCTTTGGCTAACCATGGGAGCACTGCCACTAAACTGGCCACCAAATCTGGTTGTCCGGGCACACCAACCGCCGGGGGCCCGCCGGGGGCCCACCGGGGGGTACTACTTGGTGGGTCCGGCCCACTCTAAACTGGGACCCCTTGGTGCGCCTGGCTGGCTGGGGCCCCCCGCATCCCCTGGTGAGATTACTACCAATGGCTCTGGCCCATTCCCTGGAAGGGTTACTACCAAAGGGGCTGGCCCAGTCCCCCCCTCTGGCCTGGATCCCCCTGCCGGGGCTGAAGGCCCTGGGATCCCTGGGCTTGGCAACCCTGGCGGCGCAGCCCCGCCGCTGCGGCGCTTGGATTTGGACCTCCGGGGCACCGGAGGGAATGCTGCCCTGGGTGCCACCCCCGAACGCCTAGGCCTATCCTCAGCCTCCTTCTGCCCATCTGCTTTCCTACGCAACTCTGCTAAGGACTGCCCCCATATCATTCATTATGCGCATCATTGCCTCCATCCATTCCTCCATCCGCGTAGAACCCTGACCCCTCTTTGCCTTGGGTGCCATTCCCAAATTACACACACAAAAGAGGGCCTAGCAAAATATCTAGCTGCTAGCCTACACAAGTACCCCTAGCTGCCCCAACAACCAGACACTACGCTAAACACTACCAACACAAACCACAAATTTAGGTCTGTAATCCAACAACACCACTCCCCACACTGGCGTGGCCCTACAAAGACCCCCAACCCTAAATGTAACCTGGGGTCTAGGTTGCTGCCCAAACCCTTACCTCCCTTCCAGCACAGGAAACCGTCCAGAAAACCTGGTTGACCGCAAGCACCCCCACAGCCAGAGCCACCCCCACAAGTCCAATCATGTGGGGCAGGTGAGTATACACTCTTACCCGTGTGGCTCCCAGCAGTGGTGTAGTGCAGGTCCACCAGGGAGGAAAGGGAGAGTGCCCAAGGCTGTTGGTGCTGTCTGCTGCTCCTCGCGCTGGAATCCAGTAAAGAAATCCACAAGAAAATATCCTGTATGGGAAGAGGAACAAAAAATGTGCAATTATGGAGACCTCCGCGTGGACGGAGGCGTGCAAATGTTCCCTAAGACGGAGCGGCGAGGAAAAGACCTAGCCGCTGCGTGCTCCTTTTAAAGGGGCTTTTGCCAGGAATCCAGTTGGAACAGGTCCCGGCAGGATCTGGGACCTGTTCTTCCTACTTTGCCCCGGAAGTGCTTCTTACACTTCCGGGGCATTACCCGCTTGTCCAATCACTGCCCGCGGGGGCGGGCGCCGGCCGCGTCATCAGCCTTGGCTGACCCCGCCCCCCGCAGGAGATGCATCACGGGGACTGGCACAACCGCCATATGCGCCTGTGGACACCTGCAAGGTCCCTTCTTTGAGGGGCTGCTCGAGTCAATCAATTTCTTCAGGTCGGACTTGGCACTAGAAAATCACCTCCTGTCTCGGTTTAACACTGGATCTCAGGTTCTGGCAATGTAAGGCAGGTTATAACTGCACAGGGCACCTTCTTCTCAGCATTGTAGATCTTATTGTCAGTCCTAGTGATATAGTCCTTATCCCTTAAAAAGACAGTGAAGATTCTGCTCCGGTTGTCGCCTTTCTCTACGTCAGAGAACAGTAGAGTACAAAGCTTCTTCAATAGAAATGGTGAACATTTATATGCTGGAAGAACAGTTTTTAGCCCCAAACATTTGGTGGGAAAAATTGTAGCAGAGTTTTATTTAATTTTCAGTGGGCCACAGCTCCATGTTGATCATCATTTGAAACCGTCAAATTCCAGTTTTTGTTCTCAGATAGTTTCTGTTCCATAAAACACAAAGCACAGAGTGTAGGGGGAGAGCAGGCAGCCCATGTCATTGCGTAGAGGTCTACACCTTTGGAATACCACTTTGGGTGAACCCACACACCCAAAGGAGTCCTGCTCTCTTTTGGTGAGCGACAAGGTGACATCATGTAGTGCTCTTGTCGGGACACTTATGACCTCTATCTCCTGTACAAGAAAACATACTGGATCTGCCACAACATTAATATGAGGCGCATACGGTCACATAGAAACAGTGCAGATAGTTCTACCTTATTGTCCCAAATAAAAATACTTTTAAAAAGTTGTGATTGAAACATAGAGCAATGACCCACAGGGAATGGGTGACGAGTCTGATCATCTACACTCATTCACAAACCGGAATATGCAGTTTGCAAACCAATTGCTTTGCGAATGCAAGTACAGTTTGCGATGCAACCTGTGTACTAATTGTTCACATCGCAAATTGTCCAGTCTTAAAGGGTTGCCTAATGACTTGCCTTACAAATATGAACTAAGCAGGTCGTAATTTACGATCTTCTATGGTTGTCTGAAAATGCAGAGATGGTGACCTGCAAGGGTCAACATACCTCCATTTTTGGACTTGAATTCCCAAATGGAAATGTGAAAGCAGGTCATGGCCATTAAAAGGATAGGTGCGGCTTTAAAAAAAAAAAAAAAAGGGTTTCCCATCAGTGAAGCAGACAGTGGCTCACTGAACTACTGCTTGCTCCTGACAGAATGTCAATGGGGAAGCTAGTACTTGGAGATAGCTCCCCCCTTGTGAATTAGTTTGGGACAGCAAAACATTGTTGTCCATCAGACAAAAGTACCTAAGATCTACATTGTTTGCATCTGCGAAAATGTACGTTACTTTTGAATAGGCACAAAGAAATGTCGCGGGTTGGGCCCATGGTTTATAACGTTGCTTCAGAAAAAATCCCAGGATTAACCGTTTATCATCTCAGTAGGACTTCATCCCTGAGAATTTACCACACCTTGGGCATCTTGACAGTACCAATGACTGATGCCAACTCCGAGTCCCATTTCTGTTTAAACTTTAACGCTAAGTAGCCTCACATGAGCCTGCAGAGAAGTGCATTAAAAAGACCCAATATTTTATGTGGCAACTGGGTGTAGATAGTGTTGCACATGGAAATCCTCTCAAAAGTGTTTTGTTCATAACTGTTCCAAACAACAAAAATACATGCAGTTAATGCCAACAATAGCTTGTGTTGATAATAAAACAACTTCTTATATTATTACTTCACATTTAGGTTTTTTGAATTGACAAGTTCATCTTAGGTCACACAATTCTGAAGTTGTATCATGGCAGAAAAACATACAGGGTGTGCAGGTGGTAAAGTGAACAGAAATGAATCATGAGCATAATATATGGGGTAAAGTACACCCTGCCGTACATTATAATGATATTGCAAGTTACAAAGGAGTTCCAGGATCTTACAGAGGAGTGAGGATGAAGTCAGAATTCTTTTATAAGAACTCCGAGGTGATTTGCAATATCCTTATCATGTACAGCAAGGGGTACTTTATGCCATATGATACATGGTCACATCACCTTTCCCACAAACCACTTAAATCCTTGGTGTGTAGTTCTTTCATATGAAAGAGAGAGCATGTTTGCAAATATGAAGAATAAAAATACTCTATAGTGCAAATGTAAACTTATCAAAAAAGCTGTTAGATAAATATGGTGCAAAAATATATTAAAATCAGTTTAATACAAGTCAGTTAAAAAAAAAGCTGCAGCAGCATAGAATGTGTAGAAACACACAAAGATTGTTTCTATAATTGCCTAAGGAATGCAAAAAATAAACGTGCCATAAATATCTCCTTTCTGCTTGTCACTGTAAGCTAGGAAAAAATAGAGCAGAAGAAACACAATGTTTTGTTCCTTAAACAGCTGCCTTCATTATGTTCTGTAACCTTACTTGCCTTTCCTTCCGCTGCTGGCTTTGGCAGCAGACATTGTGACATCAGAACTCAACTGTAATAAATTATTACAGTTGAGTATTGACTAATTTCCTTATAATCGTGACTGGGTGTGTCACAGGTCACGGATTACAAATAAATTAGAGATAGACTTTTATACAGGGAGTGCAAAATCCCTTGTATTATATGTACAAATAAATTTGAAAGAGATGACGCATTATCCTCACAAACGCGTGTCCATATGGTTGCTGGTATTCATCACTCATAATCTTTGGGATTAACTTTGTCGACATTTCATCTCTTATACTTAATAGTGTGCGATGGATGAATGCTATAATGTGACTACGCTTCTCAGCCTGATAATACACCGAAAGTGAGAAAATTACATGCAAAGATGGTACAAAGCGGAAAATTACCACAGTTGCTTGGAGAAATGCAGAACTCCATCTAGAAAAAAGCACAAAACAAGGGAAAAATCTCAGGAAATGCATAAAGTCATCAAGGTACAGGTGGCCTACTTAAAACGAGAATACCCAATCACCAGATAAAAAGGTTGGATCGTGATAAGAACGGTTCTGGAATGAAAAATCCCAGTTCTGTAAGAAAAAGAAACGGGAACCATCTGAAATAAGCTTGAGTGGCGTCAGGATGGGAGAGTTATAAGGAGCGTAGCTTACCTGCTGCTATGTGCTCAGCGGCGAGGATCGTTTGTCCAAAGGGCAAGTTATGGAAGACAGCCCGCTAGATAATGGATCGTCAAACGTAGGCTTAGTAGCAGGGCACAAGTCCTAAAAAAAAGAAGTGGGGGGGACGCTGACGTCACGACAAAGTGACGTCACGAAAGGTGGCTTGCACCATCAGACTCATTGCCTCCCCTCGCTCACCCCTTAGATGCGATTGCATCAGAGAAGCCAGCGCGTGAGCAGCGTTCTGAATGAGCTCCGATCTCGCCCCAGAGAGGCCAAAGAGTGAATGTGTGGCTCCATTTGCTCCAGTTATCGAGCTCCCGGTAAAATAAGTGGGGGGACGCCGTCCACCCGCGTGGTACTCCTACTCGAGCCCTGCTTAGTAGTATGAAGCCAAAGTAGGCCCACAAGAGAGTAGTGGAAAATAGAAAATTGGCATTGCAACAGGCACAACCCAGGTGTCAAATATAGTGCTGAGCTAGGAGAATAAATAAACAAGTAGGACACACTTTGCACTATTAAGACAAATGACTATTGAAGGATTTTGAGAAAATCCAGTATTTAAAGTAGGTGACCAATCAATAGGAAAATCAATTGTTTTAACAGGATACTGTATAAACCTATAGAAATACCAGGAATAGTAGGAAACAACTGCAGAAATAAGCATTACATCAAACCAATCAACAGTAGGCAAAGTAATCAATTCGAGCAAAGAAAATAGACAAACTCGACCAAAAAGTCATTTTTACATTTACAGTGTCTATGTATATGGGAAAATTGGCCAAATGGCAAGCTATCTCTCGTTACCCTTGGGTGAAAACTCCCATATTGCAGCAAGGAGTCGAACGTAATGGGTTTGTATAAGAAACTGGTGTAGATCCTTTTGTTTTCGACGCCAATTCGTAAGTCAAATTAGCTGTCTTTATTGTTGCTTTGATCAAATGGAAATTGTAAATTGTGATTTCAGTGGTTGAGCCGTTCAATGAAGGCCAGTAGAGAATCCTCTGTGCCATTCCTGATGGAAAAAATATTAATTATATATCATAGTCATATTTTTATTTGGTTATTAATTGGATTGCCATAGGACTGTTCAAATGTTTCAGCAGAGAGGACATACAAATTAGGAGTGAAGGAAGCTCATTCACAGTCCCTTTGACTTCGAACTAAAAGTTTTTTTTTCTTTTAATAAGAAATAATTCTTAGTGAGCGCTATTCACACCCAGTTAGTGATGAATTTAGTAGTGACTTGAAATGGTCCAGGTTGCCTGATTGGGTAAACACCTGCATTGGCTATGACAGAAGGTGGGCTATACCTATGCCTAGGGCCAGGATTTAAAAACACTTAGTGATAATGGAATAGGGCCAGTGACTGTATCCTGAAAGCTGTGGTAATAGCTGAGATCATCTCAAGTAATATGAGAGATTGCTGTTTAAATCCCAATTTTCTACAATTAGGTTCTTGGTCTAACGACACAGCCCAGCACCCTTAAATTAGCATCCCTATGGAAATATTCCCTCCAATGAGCTAAAACCTCTTTCACATAAGACGTTGGCTAATGTATCTGATTTACTTACCCAATTTACAGCCCTTTCTTTTTCAATCCCTTTCATTCTAGATTTTTCTTTGATTGGATTGGCTTCCTAGCTTTTTGTCTTGGTCACATTAGCATGGAAAGGCCAGGAATTGGGAGAATGCTAATAATTTGGGGGAGAGAGAGGGAGATATATATATATATATATATATATTTATATATATATTTATATACATATTTATATACATACAGGTTAAAAGGCCTGTGACTCTGTCCCCAGTGTCCGCCAACCACTGCTTGCCTCATGACCCCGTATGAAGGTGTACATACACCATCTTTAATGGGTGTTGCTAAACTATGGGTGTTTGCATTAACAGGCAGAGCTAAGGCTGTGCCATTGGGAGCCATACACAGTCTAGGAGAACTTCCAGTGAACTTGCTTATTATTGAGTCCACTAGGAGAAAAAAATAAAACAGGCCGGAACAAAAATGAGGATGACATGTTAACACAGGTTTTCAAAGCCACACAAGTATTTTCATGCCTGTGCAGGCAGTCTTCGAATCCCTGTGGTTTCACCCCACCCTTTAATTCCGCCCCCGCTAGGGAATACATGCTTTGTGGGGGTGAGGTGCGTGCAAATGATGGGAAGCCACACTGCTGTACAACATGGCTAAAAGACATTGGCAAAGCCAATAGCTCGCACATAGATGAGACCTGTTGGCTTTACCAATAGTTGTTTTTTAACTGGTAAAACTGGGCCTCGCATGTTCCTGCACCCAGTAGTTTCTGGTACGGGAACACCGGATTCCAAGGAATCTGCCCCTAAGGCCCACTGGGGCACGCTGCAGGGAGGAGACTGGCCTGCCTCTAATGTGGACACAGAGAGGATTTGTATGGGTGGATGAATCATGCAGTGTACACTGTGCCCACTGGATGTCCTGAGGGGTCTGGGTAGGATGGAGTCTAGAAAAATAACTTTCATGTGTAATCTGCTCTCCACAAGCGGGAAATATTACACATAAGGGAAACCTACCTCAGTAAATCTTGCAGCATTCCGGCAGCCACAAACCAAGCTTTCCCTGCCAAACACTTCCTTATCAGAGCAGCCACAATATTAATTAAATAATTCAAAAACCACAGCAGTACTTTAAGTGCGCTGATTAGAGCAGGCTTAGCGGGGAAAATGCTAAAGCAAATGTTTGGTCACTTATCTAACCTAAAACACAGGCACTCGGTCAATTCTGAGTTGTACGCAAATACCAGGAGGTGCCAAGGGAAGAAAGCCAACAACCAGCAAGAAACAAGTGAATATAATGATCAACAGAATGACGCGAATAAAACTGCAATTATCAAGAATTTCTTATGGGATTTGCAAAAGAAACTACAAACAAGCAAACTGAAGTCCTTTAGCTATCCACAATGCTAAAATATAAGCCTTTTGGAACAGAACTGCTGAACAAGGGCCCTACGTTTTTTTTAATGGTCTTTTAGAAAATATCAAACCAAAGAAAATGTAAATTTGTTCTTAAAGGCGCAGAAATTGTGTCATGGACTGCACCTATATGGGGCTGGGTCTGGTGGTAGTGGACTAATGCGTCCACTGTAGGGGCCTGTGTACAACCTCATGGTCACAGGTTCTAATCCCAGCAGGTCCACTCAGCCTTTCATCCTTCTGAGGTCGATAAAATGAGTCCATTGAGTTGGGTAACAATAAACATCTGTTATTCAGCGCCAAAATACCCTTGGGTGAACGTGTGCTTTACAAATACACATGTTATGGGGCTCAGAATAAGAGGGGTCAGTGGCGGCATGGGAAGGGAGACATTTGGGAGGCTACAGGAAGGGCTTGAATGGCGGGTCAAATATGGAAAGGGGTCTTGGCCATGAAGGGGATGTGGCAAGAGCCAGAGACAAGGGGCTGGGAGTTGGCAGAAGAGGAATGAGCCATCGGGAGGCAGTGCCGCTAAATGGCAGGCGGCTTCAAGGGTGGTGTCATGAGAGCATAGGTTGTGCTCACAGGTATTTCACGGACAGTGGCTCCCAATTTGGTGAAGGAAGCTGCTTTAGGTGAACATACAAAGTCTTCATGGAATTTCTGAAGGTAGTCCTGTCTCCACCATCACTTCCGTGCCTGGATCACCTCTTTCCGCCTACAAGAATGAAGGCAATACCCGTCCATTGTCTGGGGTGGCTCTCTTCTCCCCCACCTTGTACAATTCTAAACCAGGGGCATCCAAAAGGATCCAGTCTGCTTTTGTGATTAATACGGTGAGGCAAACTTTAATGGTGAACAGCAGAAGTTGTCTGCTCCAGCGTTTGCAAAATCTCTTTATCGATGTTTGCATTATTTACTCTGTATATTCTCTCATGCTGCTATGATCACAAAGCCACTGCTCCCTTCGAGCACTGCCGACACTTCTTGGTATTTGCCAGTATATGCATCCAGTCATTATTTTACACTTTCAGCCCCTAAGCTGATCAGCTGTTCTTACTGGTGGTGGTCTAGTTCTTGCCGAGCAACAGACAGATGTTTCCTCTGAATGTAGTCCTTATCAAAAGTACCTAGTACAGCACTGTATCACATGCAACTGTTATTTCTTTTTACAGTATTCTCAGATTATATTATATCGCAGAACACCTCTTTTATGTTGCTGAAACCCAACATGAAACACTAACATTGATTTTAAACTTCTGATTGTCGCCTTTCCCCTTCCATTTATCCTCTTACTTAATCTCTGCACGCCTCCTTTCTCTGAATATAGCTTACTCTGTCACGTGTTTGCCTCAATCTATATTCTTGCATTTCTGAAAATTACCTGTACCTCATTTCAAAGATGACAACAAACTCCTTTGCAAGTATATGTGTATCTCAATATTTCTATAGCGCAGACCTAGCCATAAAGCAGCCATTCGCTGTACGTGGTCAAAAATGAGCATGAAGCCAAAGAGTAATAGGAGAGGAAGCTGGATTGTGAACGGTTAATTGTGATGTAGTGTTCTGTAAAGAGGTGAGTCCTCAACTCTTTCCTAAATTGAAGCAGCGTTGGGGCGGTCCATATGGATATGCAAATGTTGTTGCAGATCTCGGGGGCATAGATGGGAGAGGCTTGCTGTCTTGATTATTCTTTTTCACACTTGTTAGTCTGCAGTCTGATGTCCTGGCTGCGGGTCTGCCGAGAACCACCAGAAATGGTAAGCTTGTCTGCAAGATAAATGGGGGTGCTGTTTGTGATGGGTTTATAAATGAAGCATCTTGTTTTGAAGATGGTGCGGGCCGGAAAGGGAAGCTAATTGAGTTACATCAGGATAGGTGATGTGATCATATTTTTTTAGGCCCTGGATATGACATGCTGCGGCGTGTAGGGTGCATCTAAGACGTTCCGGCGTGGATGCTGGGAGGCCATTGAGTAGGGCAGTACCACCATCTAGAAGCAAAAGTACCAGGGTTTGAACATAAGTTATGAGGTCACTTTCTGGAAGAAACAGTTTCAGCTGGTACCAGGCCCTCTTTTGGGTTTTATTTGCCAATGTTTTCCTTGAGAGTGAGGTTAGGGTCCCGGGTTAATCCAAGTGAGTAAACATTTGGTGAACTTTGGGTTCGAAGCAGTCGGGTTCATGTCATTGAGTCAGATTTGTTCAGTATCTTATCTTGTTTGTTGTTCATGGTAAATAATACCGCTGCATTCCCTCTAGCTCATTTATTAATCTCACTAACAATCTGCAGCAACTCGCATACACCCTGCTAATGATCACACCTAACGCCTTCTAATTTAATGTATCTCAAAAGAAACCAGAATAAATGCATGGAGTTACCTTCAAAGTACAATATTAATCACAATAACCAATAAATTCTGATGTAACCATTAACCTTAAGTTCCCGGAGCAGCGTGCTGCCTGGCATAAAGCGCTTTAGTGGCTCATTGGAGGTAGCAAGGGCTATATAAAAGGAATTGCAATACAGTAGAACATAATACCCAGCAATGTAGAAGGAAACTTAAATGTAGGCAGCCATGTAGTGCTGCTGTAACAGAGGTGTTTCCTTGTGGCAGCACAGAACATTCTCTTTGGTCTATATCTGGCAATTCATTTTGGCTGTGGTGGATGGCTACCTAGCCTCCTCTATAGTCAGGGCCACTAGAATTATGCGGAAGGTGAGGGCCAAATTATGTGGCAGGCTTACGTAAATTAAGCAACAAGAAAAGGCAAATCATGCGGCATACAGTGGTACATTTTGTAATATTATTACTTCATTATTTTGACATTTTTACACTTGGTAACACTGTCTGGGCATTCGTTGCACCTCATTAGTGCCATTTTAATGTTGAAAAATGTCAATAAGCTACAAAAAGTTGACCAGTACAGCTTTGCAAAGGGCCTTTCACTGCGTAGCAACACGTGTTGCTGCTTTTTTAGTAACTTTTTAACCATTTGAGCTAGAAACTATTTTTGTTGTTGTTAAAATCTGCGGATTACATGGCAAATTATGGACTATGTGTCAAGTGCCGCAAATCTATATTTATGCGAAAATTGCCGCACAACCGCATAATTCCAGTGTCCCTGACTAGTGAAGGAAACCGTACCGTCATAAACTGTGAATTTTGCATTTTGTTGCCCAGGTAGTGCCTATTACCTCCCGTCCCTCCCTCGCCTTCCTTCAATACCAATGAGGCCCCGCCTCCCACCCAGACCCACCCCCAGCATAAAAACTCTGCCCGCCCCCACCTCCACCTGTTTTTTTCTGTCTCCCTAGTGAGACTTACCTTCAGTTCCTCCTTGTGGCGGTGCCGGGAGTCTTCGTGTTGGTTCTCTGCGACGGCGGTGCCCTCGACGGAGTTCTCCTGGCGATGCCTCCTCTCCTCGTCTCCCTCGTGGATGGGGGCGGAGCGGTGGCTCAGGATGCTGCTGCGTTGTTTGGCGGTCCTCCTGTGGCTGGGGCTGTGTTTCCGGGTCGGGCTGTTTTGGATGCCTCCTCTCGGACTGCACTCTTCTGGGAGACCTGGTAGGACGGGTTTGTGCCCGGTCTTTTATTTTAGATGGCGTTTTTGTGGTTTTAACCTGTTTTTGGCTGTTTCCTAGCCTGGGCTTTCATTGGAGGGTTCCTGCTGGGTTTTTCTCTACTTTAGGGGTCGGGATGTTGCTTCTCCATTCCTCTGCTGCCATGGGTCGCAAAAGGGTGTTCAAGCGGAACAACCTGGTTTCTTCTTCCTCTTCTTCCTCTGCTGATGGTTCTCCTGTTCCCCCCAAGCGCCCTCGGGGTCGGGGCCTTTCTGGGGGTGATGTGCCTCTCATGTCCAAGGATGAAGTGCAGGGCATGATTGAGGCTGCGGTGGCTAAGGCTCTTTTGGCTCGTCCGGTGCCTGCTGCTCCTTCGCGTCCTCGCTCGCTGGATCCTGCTGGGGCTGTTTCCCTGTCGGACGAGGAGGGTCCTTCTACCTCCTCGGGGGAAGTATATCTCCAGGGAGGAACGCTGGGATGTTCTGGCTCATGTGCGGGACAATTTGGGGTTCCCTCCGTTCCAGCTGGGAGAGGGAGATGGTAGTCTTTTTCCTCAGTATGCTTCTCCCTCCAAGTTGGGCATGCCCTTTCAGGGTCCGGTCAAAGACATGGTGTTGCGGGAGTGGCGTGAGGTGGATAAGTTGCAGGTCCCTCGCTTCCTTCAGAAACTGTATCTTTTGGAGGGGAGGATCCCTTGCCTCACAGTTTGAAGCTTGACTCTATCCTGGCCACTCTGATTGGCAAGACTGCGATTCTGCCTGAGGATTGTACCCCGACGGATGCTACTGATCGGAAGGTGGACTCTGGCCTTAAGCGCTCCTTTGCTGCTGGGAACCTGGCGCTGCGGGCTAGCCTTTTCTCTGCCTACTCAGCGCAGTCTCTGGTGCAGGATTTCGGAAAGTTGGCTGCCGCGGTTCAGGAGGGTCTGACTGCTCTGACCTCCTGGCTGCTATGGAGCAGCAGGCTCGGCTGCTGGCGGACATTTCATCTGACGTGATCAAGTCTTCCGCTATGTCCACTGGAGCTTTGGTGGCTGCGCGTCGTTCCCTCTGGCTCCGGTCCTGGAAGGCTGATCCTGGTGAGAAGGCGGCTCTGTTGAAGTTGCCTTTTGATGGGCTGGCGCTGTTTGGGGAACAATTGCCTGCCCTGATTTCGAAAGCTTTCAAGGAGCGGAAGCATGCCTTGCCCTATAAGGGCGGTTCGACTCCATCTGGCAGGCCTTGGAATAGGGCCCCTCGTTCTTCCCCTAAGCGTGATTCTCGTCAGTCTTTCCGCAGGCGGAGGTTTCAGCCCCGTTTTCTCCCAAGCACGCTGCCTCCGCGTCTAAAGGCCCTGCCAAGAAGGGTCCCTGACGACTACTGTCTGGCCGCTTCCCTGCCGGTGGGTGGTCGTCTTCGGAGTTTTCTTCCTCGGTGGCAGCAGGACGTTTCGGACGGCTGGGTCCTGAGCACTGTGGGTCTTGGGTACGTGATCGACTTTGTGCTGGTCCCGCCGGATTCGGGGGTTCGGCTGACTCCGGTGCCTGTCTCCGGTCCCCGCAGGGTGGCTCTGCTGGACGGGGTGTCCTGTTTGCTTGCCAAGAATGCCATCTGCCGGGTTCCTGTCGCGGAGGTGGGGACGGGGACCTACTCCATTCTGTTTCTGGTGCGGAAGGTGACCGGCGGCTTTCGGCCTGTCCTGGATCTCAAGTGGGTCAACTCCTGGATTCGGCCCGTTCACTTCCGCATGTTGACCCTTCAGGCCATCATTCCTCTGGTTCAACCTGGCGACTTCCTGGCTTCCTTGGACCTCGAGGACGCCTATCTCCACGTCCCTGTGGCCGCTTCTTCTCAGCGTTTCCTGAGGTTCGCTGTGGGAGACGCCCATTTTCAGTTTTGCGTGCTTCCCTTCGGCCTCAGGTCCGCGCCCAGGGTTTTCACGAAGGTCCTGGCGCCTCTCATGGCTCTCCTTCATGCGGAGGGAGTTTTCATTCACCCTTATCTGGACGACCTCTTGCTGCATGCTGCGGGGGAGTCTCTTTTGCTCGCTCACATTGGGAGGGCCTTGGAGGTTCTTCAGGGGCACGGGTTCTTGGTGAACTGGGGAAAGTCTTCTTTGGTCCCCTCTCAAGACATGGTGTTCATCGGGGCTCGTTTTCAGACTTTACTCGGCCTTGTTACCTTGTCCGACAAGCGCTTGCTCTCTCTTCAGTCCCAGGTTCGGGCCTTGTTGTCCCGGGTGGCTTCTCCGGCGGTCCAGTGGCTGCGGGTGCAGGGGCACATGGCTTCCGTGGTGTTTCTGGTTCCTTGGGCTCGTTTTCATCTCCTTCGATTGGCCAACTGGATCCTGTTGGGGTGGTCTCCGGGGTCTCAGAGTCTCCTATCCCTGCTGCCCATGTCGGACCGGATTCGGGGGAGCTCTCCTGGTGGCTCTGCCGGCGTCATCTTCTGGCCGGGGTTTCCCTGGCTCCTCCGGCTCCGCTTGTGGTGACTACGGACGCCAGCCTGTCCGGTTGGGGTGCTTGGCTGGGGTCGGATCAGGTTCAGGGGTGCTGGTCCCTGCTGAACTCTCGGAGGTCCTCCAACTGGCGGGAGTTGAGGGCGATTTGGCTTGCCCTGGTGCACTTTCAGGACTCTCTGCAAGGTCGTTGGGTGTTGATTCAGACGGACAATCTGGTGGCGAAGTCCTATGTCAACCGTCAGGGGGACCCGGTCCCGGTCCTTGAACTTGATTGCCAGCGTCATCTTTCAGTGGGCTCAGGTCTGGGTGCTGGGTCTGTCGGCTCTCTACATTCGGGGGTGGACAATGTGAGGGCGGATCTGTTGAGCAGGGAGATTCCGTCCTCTCGGGAGTTCTCTCTCCTTCCCGGTGTGTTCGTCCAGTTGGTGAGTCGTTGGGGCCTCCCTGTGGTAGACCTGTTTGCGGATCCGGGGAATGCCAAGGTGGTCCGGTTCTGTTCTCTGGGCAGGTGTCCCGGGTCTCTGGGGGTCGACGGCTTGACCTGTCCTTGGCCTCGGGGTCTGCTGTATGCCTTCCCCCCTTTCCGCTGCTCCGCTCCTTTCTGGTGCGGGTCCGCAGGGACTGTGCTCAGGTGTTGTTGGTGGCTCCCCGCTGGCCGCGGGCGAGTTGGTTTCCTCTCCTATCCGGGCTGTGTTGCGACCGGGGGTGGGTCCTTCCTCTGGTTCCGTCCCCTTTGGAGTTTCCGGCCCTTCCTCTGGATTCTCTGCGGAGGTTGCACCTGACGGCCTGGCGGTTGAACGGCAGGGCTTAGCTGGGTTGGGGGTTCCTGCTCCTTTGGCTGTTACTTTGCAGGCTTCCCGTAGATCCTCTACTCTGCTTTCCTATGCTAGGCATTGGCGTGTCTTTTCGGCCTGGTGTGCTGGCAAGGGTGTTGATCCCACGGTTGCTGACCTCTTTGTGGTGATGCAGTTCCTTCAGGATGGGGCTCTTCTGGGGTTGTCGGTGGCTTCTCTGCGGGTGCAGTGGGCGGCTATTCAGGCTTTTCGGGGCTCCTGGCGTAATTTGCGGGATGACGGGGCTCTGATGCCTCGTTTTTTTCAGGGACTGTTGAATTTGTTTCCCCGCCCTGTTCGGTCCTTCCCTTCGTGGGATTTGCATTTGGTGTTGGATGTCCTGTCTGGTCCTCCCTTTGAGCCCCTTGAGGGTCTTGAGTTGCGTCTCTTGACCTTTAAGACCTGTTTTTTGGTGGCTATCACCTCGGCGAGGCGCTTAGGGGAATTGGGGGCCTTGTCTTGTAAGTTTCCCTTCTGTAAGGTCTTTTCGGATCGGGTGGTTCTGGTTCCGGTTCCGTCCTTTGTCCCTAAGGTCAGTTCGGCTTTTCACCTCGGGCAGGAGGTGATTTTGCCTGAATTCTGTCCTGCTCCTTCCTCGGCTGAGGATTGTCGCTTGCATTGTTTGGATGTCCGTCGGGCATTGCTGTGGTACCTGCAGGTTGTCGAATCCTTCCGGGTGGGGGACTCTTTGTTTGTTAACTTCGGTCCGGCTCGGAAGGGTGTTAAGCCTTCCACGGCTACTTTGAGTCGTTGGATTCGGTCCACGGTCTTGATGGCTTACCATCTTAAGGGGGTGGCTCCTCCTGTGGGGGTTCAGGGGCGTTCCACTCGCAGTATGGCGGCTACGGTGGCTGAGTTGCAGGGGGCTTCTGTGATGGAGATCTGTAGGGCGGCGACCTGGTCTTCTCCCTCTACGTTTGTCCGTCACTATCGTATTGCGAGCCTGGAGCGTTTGGATACTGTTCTGGGCCACAGGGTTTTGTCCTCTATGCGGGACCAGGGATGTTGATCTGCTGTGTTTGGGGGCACTGTATTAAATTTTGGTGTTTCTTTCTCACTCAGTTGTCCGTCTCTGTTTTCTTCTGCTTGCTATGTCCTCATTGGTATTGAAGGAAGGCGAGGGAGGGACGGGAGGTAATGCTTCCATTTCTAACGATAATGGCATTACTCCTAGTCCTACTCCCTCGCCTTCCTTCGAGGACCCTCCCTCCCTCCCGGTGCGGTTCAACTGAGTGCTAGCTCGGCTTGTTTACGTACAGGTGGAGGTGGGGGCGGGCAGAGTTTTTATGCTGGGGGTGGGTCTGGGTGGGAGGCGGGGCCTCATTGGTATTGAAGGAAGGCGAGGGAGTAGGACTAGGAGTAATGCCATTATCGTTAGAAATGGAAGCATTTTTCACACTGGGTAAAAGAACCCAGTGGGAGCTTGTAACTCTGCCCCTCGTGGACCTTAGTCCCCACCCAGTCCCTATGACCCCCAGCCTTTTGGGGTTCTGGTGCCACCTCTGACGGCTTGTCACTGCTTGGTACCTGAGGCCCGGACCCCTAGGCCCTGCTCCATCGCCTCACAGAAAGCATGACCTGGAAACGTAACCCAGAAGCGCGGGGACAATTCCAGGACCCACGTGGAAGATGCCCCGGATGTATTGTTGAACCCTGCACGTCTTAGACGTTCTACCCTGCCTTCGCATTAGAGTGAGAGAACACAGCTCAGCCTGAAGGCCCTTCTGCCGGGTTCTCTTGTAAACCAATTACTACACTCCTGTAAACCGGGCCTCGTCCACCTTTACTTCAGCGGCACCTGTCTGGCTTGTTTTGCCGAGGAGTGGTTCAGTCAGCGTGGGGCGGGGGCGAAGAACAAAGGGCTTTCTGAGTGCTGCGCGCGTGTGACGTGCGTGGGAAGACGCCTGCTTTGGTGTAGTGAGAGCGAAGGATGATTGAAGCGCACTTAAAGGTGAAGATAAAATGTCTTGCCTACGCAGGATAAGGCTTATAATGTGCCCAAAGATGGATTTTTAACACAGAAGAACACTGAAAGTCACGGCTGCAAATTAAATAGTGCCGTGGGTGGGGTATGTGGCAGTGTAGCTGCTTTGTGCACGTGTGCAAACAGTACTCTATGCCACTTGCGATGTAGGGTGTGCACCTCGGTACTAATAAAGGGGCCAGTGCCTACACGTTCAAAATGGGGTGTAACCTCGTTCACATGCGGGCATGCACCACCAGGTGGGCAAGGCATCCGAGTTGATGGGCAAGCCACTGGGAAATAGAACCTTGCAGCCTGGTTGTAGTAAAAGTAGGCAATTACATGATATATTTACGTGGAACACACAAATCCCCTACATTAGTCTTCATTTACGACAATGAATACAGCAGATTTTACCTCTCCTGCCTGGGCTTGATCCATTTTTCACCTTCGCCAACCCAGTCAACACCTGCACCTTCTGTAGTACAAACTAACATTCTCTCGTGCCTGGATTACTACAATTCCCTATATTTGAGGCCCCACAATATGGACTGTCCAGACTACAGATGGTAGAAAATTCCACAGCTTGGTTTATTCTGGGCCTGGACCAGAGATCATACTCTTCAACCCATTTCAAAACTCTCCACTAGCTCCCCCCAGCTAAAAGGTGGCTTTTCAGGATTCTCTGTCGCCCTGCATTAATTGAACCAGCCATCAAGTCTTAAGAGTCGGTTGATAACTTCTTAAGATCAGACGGAGTAAAGCAGGCACTGGTTCCTTTTCATTCCTTACGATTGGAGTAAGCTGCCACCGAGCTTTCTCCTGCAAAAGTGTTATTTTAGTTTTAGAAAGTGATTTTAAAAGTGATAGATCCCCCTCCTGGTCTGGTTTGGTCTTTTCTGACTTCTAGCCACAGTAGTATTTAGCATCACTACTTTCCACACATTCAGTCGTTCACTAAACCAATTTTGCAATTTGGAAAGAATTGCTGCGAAGAGTCGAGCACTGAAGTGGTCCCAGTGCCGGATTCCATTGGACTTACTGCTGCATAGGCTAAACTAGAGGCGCATCTTTTTGCCATCTTGTTTAAAGAACTGAAGCCTGATTTATTTGTAAACAAAGTTCATATCTGCCAACCAAGCAGGTTGAAAAAGCATTGGCAAAGCCATTTGCAAAACTGAACAATGGAAGCTCTTCCTATACATCACTGAAATAAACAGAATCGACTGCTACTCTTTCTGCCCCTTGCACCTCTTCACTAGCCAGCGCGTGTATGCGAATGTAGCCCGTTTCCATTTTGTCTGATTTCCCCAAAAGCTGTGTTTCCAATTGCAGGATCTGGAAATTGTAGGTATGCTTTCTGGAGAATACGCTGTCTCAGGTTTTATCCTACTGAGGCAACCCATGTACTTACCTCCTCCGCTTTGTTTTACCGGGGGCGAAGACACTGTGGAGACTCGAGTAAACCATTCAACCCCAGGCAGTGCTTTAAATGGGAAAAAATAAGTGCAGGTTCTCATTAAAATGAGCTAGAGGTGTAGTGAGGGGGCGGGGCTAGGGGCGGGGCTAAGGGCGGGGCTAAGGGCAAGACATGACGATACTTAACTTCTATATTAGTTGCAGCACACACCAAAACACATGAGAAATGTGTTTATATAAACAAAGCAGGTTAACTCATTACACAAAATGAAAGAGAAATGCGATAATATGTTAACATTTCCTTTTTTTGCAATAGTTGCACCTTCTTAATGTCATACTTTTAATTGCTGTTTGGCACAATACTATATATTTTTGAGCACGCGAGTAGGAAGAAACTGAAAATACCCCCACGTCGCACCAAAGCTCTTATGGCACCAAGCAAATGAAGCAACTCATCATGACCCTCCCCAGAAGATATCTCTTGTCTCTTCCATCAATCTATCCATTCATCCTTTCATCCTACCATTTACCTGCTGATGTCCACCATTTAACCTTTACATTCTATCGTCTATTCAGTCTTTCATCAATCATTCAGTTTTTCACCATTCCATCTATCCTCCCTTCATATCCAAACCTATCCATCCATCTCCAAACCTATCCATTCATCCTTTCACTCATCCATCTCTTTATCCACCCTTTCCCTCATCCATCAATCCTTTCGCTCATCCATCCATTAACCCTTTCACTCCTTTATTCTATCCACCCTTTCACTCAATCCCTCCTTTCACTCATCCATCATCCACCCTTTCATCCATCCTCCCTACCTTTCATTCATCCATCCAAACTTTCACTTATCCACCCATCATCCGCCCTTTTATCCAATAATCCACCCCCTTTCACCCATGCATGCTTTCACTCATCCATCCATCTATACATCCATCCTTGCTCACTCATCTATCCACTCACTCACCCACCCACCAACCCTCCCTTTTACATTATTTATGAATCTTTGTCGCCAAGAAGACATGTCCAAACCAAGTGCCACACATTTTCTTTAAAATACCTTCTGAGTGTTTTGATTCTCTCTCTCTTTCACTTTTTTCTTACAAAAGCAGGCATACACACAAACATAGCAGACACACAAAAGACTCAGGTATGATAAAAGCCATCTTTTCTCTTCACCTACCATCATACATGTCAATAGACCCGATTCAGGCGGGAGACTCCCGATTTTTAAAGCCTCAAATGGCTTTATTTTAGCTGTCTCCCGCCTGAACTAAAATTTTCTTCAATAGAAGTCAATGGGGAAATTACATTCTCCCTATTTCTGTTACAAAATCACCCACTTCCCTGTCCTAAAATGTTGGCATGTATGCCTACCATGGCTTTTTTAATTGCCACCAGGGCCGGACTGGCCGTAGCCTGATTGACACTGACATGATTCCTGTGCTTGCACGAACGCACAGGATAGTGTGACTGTGATTGACAGCACAGGTCGAACGGACCCTGCTCTGTCAAGCACAGCGTGATGGTGAGCACCCGGACATTATTCAAATGAGCCCAGCTGAATAGCTCAGCTGGGGCTCAGATCAGGGCTACAGAAGCGGCGCCTTAGCTGCCAGAGACACGTTTCACTCCTGCTCACCAGCACTGCCAATGAGCCTACCTTTTCATGAGTACCGGTACTCTCCTCGGCAGTAGAGAAGTGCCGGTACTCAGAGCGATAAATCTAAGAAGTGCCGGTACTCAGTACCGGTGAGTACCGGCCCATTTAAAGCACTGACCCCAGGATCTCAGAGTACCAGGAGCAGTAATATCAAATTGCAATATTCTTGTCTCTCTACTCTGCAGGTTGCGTCTTTTTTTGGGTGAATAAATCTCAGCCAGGATCCTCTGGATGGATTTGGGTTCCCTTAGGAAAATAACCAACCCTTCTACTTCTTCAGTCCCACCTGCACAGAGGGCTTGCATGTAGCCCCATCTGTACATGCTAGCACATCACCGCTCTCCATGGAAGGCTGCTGTAGTCTCTCCGTTTCAAACTAACAGGCGAGCTCACTGCAGCCCTTGAATCCATCCATAGGGATGGGCTTGGCAGCAGCCTGGCTCCATGAACAGCACACTCAGAAGTGTCTCCCTCGCTCCAGAGTGAGGTGGATTGGAGACGGGGCGCCCTGGCCTTCATGTTGAGAGATCTGGGGGAAGGGGAAGTCGGTCCCAGCTTGTGACCAAGCACCTGCTGATGGAATCTGGGTTAGGCGCCAATTCTTTTATATAGGTTAGCTATAGAATGTGCAGGTCTCTGCATAGGCACCGCTACATGTGCAGTCCAGACGTCTTGCTACGTCGCAACAACTGGGTATGACATGGCATGTGTCTGTTCACCCCCCAGGCCTTTCCTGGTGCTGTACAACGGATATGTATCGTTGCCACAGAACTCGATGGTACGGAAGATAAAAAAGTGAATACACCCACTGGGACCCAGTCCTGAGCCCATGAGTGAAACGTAGATCCTGCAAAGGATGCATTAATTCTCTGGGCCTGGGAATCTGATGTAATCTCCTCTTGGAAAGCAGTGGTGCCAGGCTCCGGACCCTGGGACTAGTCTCCAGGGTCTCAGGACATATCTAGTGCCTTCCTGTCCGGCTCTCAGACCTCGTGATCCCTCACAGCTGGTGTACATCTGGAAGTGTGATGTCGGCTCTAAACCCCTGTGACACCAGTACTTCTCCTTGACCGACAGATAAGACTTCAGTCACCACGCCCACCTGCCCCATCAGAGTACACTCATGCTACATCCTGACACCTGGACACTCGGATGCTGCCTGCAAGCTGTCCATCACCAATGCTGTGACCAATGACTTACTTGCCCGTCAACCAGACCCAGTAAGGACACTGACCCCTGCAAAGGTAGCATAAACTGCCTGATACTGTTCTTATTCTGCCTCAGGATACCGGTGCTTGGCCCGCCATGAAGAGGGCGTTCAAATACCACCCACTCTTGGTAGACTCACGTCTGTGCGGAGGCGTCACAGAACAGCTTGTAAATGTATGTCATAGGTCGCAGGACCCAACCCCCCATGATATAAGTCAATTGGTGACTATATTCCTTCATTTAGGGTCTGGTCAACCCTGAGAATGCCCAAGACTACCTGGGGTATTTTCTGGGTCACCGGAATTATGGGATTTGCACTGCAGCGCTTTATACATAAATATGTTTTACCAAATTTCTTCCATAATCCAACAGCGGCTGCAGACGAGAAACAGTTTCTAGCTCCCACGGATAACTTTTACAAAGCTTTACTGGTCACCTTTCAGGTGGTGATTGCTGTATTTGGGTATTAAAGTGGTACTCATGAGGTTAAACCTTTAACCAGACAGTGTGAATGTTCGTTTAAAAAACCAAAAACAAATACTGCCACATAATGTGTTGCATTAGGCCACATAATTTGACGTTCCTTGTCGCAGAATTTACTCAACAAAGATGGATAATTTGGTTTTGGCAAATAATTCCAGTGGTGCTGGGTATTATGCTGGACTGGGCGCCTGGCACCGACTGCCTCAGGCCAGTACAGCAGATTACGTGCTCTCTCCAAGCAGCATGGCTCCAGGGGCCTCCGAAGTGATGATTTGCAATAACCAGGCACCTTCTTCCAAGCCTCGCTTTGACTCACAGTGGCCTCTTTCAGGGTACTTTCCTCTTATCCTCACGTGCGCACGTTTCTCCCCATTAAGACAAGCGGACCTTGCTTCTAGCCGCTCCCGTGGGCCGGTCTCCCTGCGCGTGAACACAGTTCTCCCCTTTGAGGGGCGCGTGCTCTCTGCTACACCGAGGGCAGGGCAAGGGTGCTGTGGAAACACCACGGTGGATGCGGCATCCTGGCATGAATGGCTGCCTTCAAGCTTGGACGGCCGCCTGTCTGAGACTCGTTTGTTCACAACATTTTTGGAGTCTCTAAGGGCAGGAAATAAATGAATCAGCGCAGCCACAGAAAGAACCCAATAGTGAAAGGGTCTGGCCGAGAGAAGACTGCCTTTAAAAAAGGAAAGTCACGATGGTGCTCTGCCTCCTTAACGATAATTCCTCATTTCAACACCACCATTTAGTGATGGGCTGGCCTCTAAGAAAAGAAGCATTGGCATAGCCAATAGGTCTCGCCTTTAGGATCTTTTAAGCGTTTAGCTAGAGCTATTGTCTTTCTTTTGCATTGTCACTTGGATGTGCACAACACATGCTTTAGGCTTTCAAGGTCTATGTCAAGTACTACTCATGATTCATTTCCTATTACAACCAGGGACACGTGCAAGGCAGCAGTCTTTCCGTTGTAATCTATATTTTTGATTAAAGTTTTTTGAGAAAGATTAAATGTGGCGAGCCGTGAAGAAAACTAGAGGGCGAAGTGGAAAAGAGCAGAAAGGAGAAAGGACAGTGGTAAGGAAAAAAAAGTATGTATAAAATACAAAGATTGACATTGAGATAAATCTATGGAAGCCAAGCGAGAGACAGGCTGGGTGAGGAAAGAGGGTGGAGAGATACAAGAGGAGAGAGGGCGAGAGTACAGAGAGAGGAGGGGAAGTGACCTGTTCAGCGCTTCCTGGGTGAGGGCCCATCCTGTACACAGCAAAGCTCACAAGTTGCAGGCCGGCTTCATTTTAACTCTTTTCCAAGACGCTGTGTTCAGGCCGCTTCCATGGAGCTGTGTCCAGGCTCCGCCTCTTGCCGCCCTCGCAGGCGACAGCTGTGTCCCCCTCCTTGTGGTTGGAGGGTAGGGGGGGGGGGAAGGGCTTTGATCACGCTCGCCGGCTGATCAGGGGGAAGGGAGGGCCCTCGGGGGCAAGGAATGCCCCCTAGGAATGAGGGATCCGACTCCGAGACCTGCCCAGGGACAGTGTCTAGCCAGTGGTATAGTTCAGTCGGTTGACGTGTCAGTAGCAGAGATATGCGTGTAACCTGCACGTCGTAGGTTTTATCGGACCAACACCACTCAGCGGGTTTTCGTCCCGATCCGGAGTTCTGTGTGAACCTCGAGAGCTTCCGCTCCTTGAGGCAGGACCGGCAGCTGCTGCAGAGCGGTGCATTTTGAAGTCACACCTTCCACACTCCCCTGGGGTACATGCCAACAGAGCCGCCCGCGCTCACCGCCACCAGTCACCCTCCCAGCCCCTCTCTGCACAGTCCATCTGCCACACGCCTACGCCTGTGCCCTGCTGGTGATCGGGCCATAAATTGTGTTCCCAACGCTGCACCCTGTGGTGTTAATGTGCTCACACTGAGGGCCATATCAGAGAAGCCAGCACCAGGGGGGCCTGAAGTTATCCCCATTCCCCAGCTGAACTTCAAACCACCCGAAAACGAAGAGTAGACAAACAAGCGTTTGCAATGCAATAGGTCCGATTGCATTGCAAATGCTTAAGTTTAATACTGAGCGCTACGCCGCTTCACGGACACCGCGCTCGGTTTCTTTATATATTTCTTAACTTTAACACTGAGCGCGGTGTCCTTGAAGCGGGCGCTGCGCTCAGTGTTAAAGTTTAAAAAAATATATAAATAAACCGAGTGCGGTGTCCGTGAAGCAGCGCCGCGCTCAGTTTCAAAGTTAAACGAGAATTACAGCCGTATTAGTGAGCTAACCTCCGTTTTGCAATTTTGTACTGAAGCGTGGCTGCCATTAAGCAGCATGGCGGAAAGCTTTTTAAATTTTTTTTAAAGCAACATTCTACTGTGTCATAGCGCTTTATATTAATGCTATTGAGAGGGAGTGCGGGGAGGCAACACCGCAACAGAGGGTGTTGGGTGGAGCACTTTGACACAGCCATCAGTATCTGCGCCATAGCACTCTTGTTATAGTAGGAGGGTGGGTGGCAAGACAGGGTGGACCAGACACACACGGCGTTTCCCTTGCGGGAGCGAGCAGGGGCACCATCTGTTTTCAAGATAATTACAAACAGATGGCGCCAAAGCTCGCTCCCGCAAGGGAAACGCCAAACGTGCACGCGTTGCAATAGAAAGCAATGCAAAACGTGCACGCTTTTTGCCAAAATGCTGATTGATTCCAAAAGGTCCCCTCCTAAGCAACGCATGCGCGCTGCGTAGGCGAGACCTAAAAATGGGAAATGTCCAGAACATGGAGCTTGGGCAGAGCCAGTCACATGTCAGAACAAGCATTGGCAAAGTCAGTAGGTCTGGCATTGGCTGCCAGGCTTTTGGCAATTCTTGATTGGTCAAGGCTTTTGCAAAACTTTATTGAATGGGAAGCTGCTGGGCCCTAGTCAATCGAAACAAACACAGTGGCTAAAGGCAGAAATGTTGTTTTGGTCTAAAAAAAAAAAAAGCACATACAGCTATAAGCACTCCCTGGCATTGAACGGAACTACTTTTTGTGCTGATCTGCTCCTTGTGAAAGGGCATCAAGCCATAACTCATAGTGACACATCGCCCCTTGATGCATGCTGAAGTGGGTGGAATTAAAATGTAAATTACGTAGCCTCAGACTACCGGACGAAGTCTGGCTGAAAACCACTATAGCTAACTGTGTTTTACACATAAATTTAGTAAAGTCCAAAGCACTGGGCTAACAGATTTAAAAAAGCCAGTCGCTCTGGCTGCCAGCCTCTTGGTTTTAAGAAAGAAGGCCCGAATGAAAGAAAGAGGAAAGCAAAAAAGAAAGGAAAGAAAAAGGGGGAAAGACAAGAAAGAAATTGGAAGACAAGCAAGAAAGAAGAAAATAAAGAAAGAGGAAGGAAAGTAAAATACAAGAAAGAGGAAGACAAAGAAAAGAATGGGAAGAAAAAGAAGAAAGAAAGGAAAGAAGAGAGAAAAAGTAAGGGCAAAAAAGGAAGGCGAGAAAAAGGGAAGGAGGAAGGCAAGAAAAAAGTGGAAGACAGAAGGGAAGGAAGAAAAAGAGAGAAGGAACAAACAAAAGGAAAGAAGAAAGAAAAATAAAGAGGGAAAGAAAGAAAGGAAGACATAGAAAAGGGAAAGAAAGAAAACAAAGAAGAAATAAAGACAGAAGCAAAGAAAGAATGAAGGAAGGAAGGATTGAATGACAGACAGGGTTGCAAAGACAGAGCATACTCATGAACTTCTATTCTGAGTTCATGTGAGCTGTTGGTATGGAGTGGAAAAGCAGCAGCAGATGAACAAAGGCCACTTAATAAGGACTTTATAAAAGCATTGACTGAAGACAGCAACTGATAAAGCTGGAATGTGCCCTGTGATCTCATCTGATAGAAAGCGTCCTGCTATCACATCAGACTCTACAAACTAAAGTAACAAGCATTGGCATAGCCAATAGGTCTCGCCTTTGGGACCTTATAAGTGGTTAGTCATGCAGCACATTATCCTGGGTGCTGTGCCGCCATGGATTAAAGCATTGTCAGGCTTATCTGCACCACTTTTGCCTCTGGCGGCTTCGGCCCGAGTCCCCTTGAACTCTGGGGAGTCAATTGCCTTAGAGCTGGCTTTAATTGGAGCAAATATTCAGAGAAAGAGTAGCAATTTAACAAAAATACATACATTCCCGCCCTGCAGTTGGAAAATAGAAGGGGAGACCGGGGGTGTGGGGGGGGAGGGGGAGCGTGGAGTATTTCACTAGAGGCGATAGAAGAAATTAAAGTTGATAAATATTAAAATAGCTTGGACAAAAGGAGATGGCACTAGTGAATATGAATCGTTAACATGTATGTCTGGTGCAGCAGTTAAAAATACAAGTGTATTTATTCTGTGTTAACTACATTACACAAATGAGGAATTCACTTTCACGAGATTGTGCCCCGTGAAATACACTTCGAAACATTCCCGCCACGCCATTTCTACCGCCAGATGACTCGTCGCCATTAGTTTCTACTAGATGTAAGTGACTGCATATGACATTGGGAGCATCTAATAGTTTACTATGGCAAAAATTAAAATTGATTAAGTAATATTTTGGATTTGGCATTAGTGACTAGCAGCGTAATTTCTAAATTTTATTTCACCAGTAGTATTCCCCTTGAAAACTCAGCTGCACGTAGATTTCGCATTTCCCATAACACAGACACGAGAAACGGGTGCAGTGAAAACTATCTAGCGAGCTGGAACTGTAGCCAAGACCAACTCCGTTTCATACAATGGCGCACATAAGCGCACAAGCCGTCTAGGGAATTTTGAACCCGTTGAATGCAGGAGGTGGAAGGCGACATAGAGCCGTTGTCTCAATCTGCTACAGCGATCTACGACTCTGGAGTGCCATATTTACAGACCGTAGCGCATGCGCATCACGGACAAAGCACTGTCTTGTGTGTAAGAGTGCACAATAAAAGTTAAAATGACGAAATGATGGTGTGTGTGATACGTTCGCCAATAAACCTTGCGAAGTAAAAGCTACTGTTATTTTCATCACCTGCAGAAATGTTATTCACAATAAATGCAGCGAAATTGCTACAATTGGTGCAATATTGGGCTCCAGCCGGTGGAATAATCTTGAGAGGGACAAAGTTGCTCTTGGTGCGAGAACAAAGGGAATGCGGACAACGGGAGGGGGGTGGGAGCATTGTGAACACGGACAACGGGTGGGGGCGGGAGCAAAGCAACAAAATTAAACAAGCGCAGCCGCGAAAGTGAAAGCGACCGCGCTGTGTTTAATTAGTAACCTGATCCGCGACGAGGAATGCAGCTGCACCCTGCGTGCTGCTGCTCGCTCCTGAGAGCAAAACGCCGTGAGAGTGAACCTTTGGAGAAGAGGTGGGACATGCACCCGCCTTTGGCCATTTGCGTGCTTTCATTATTGAAAGCCACACGCAAAGGCCAATCCAATGTGTGGGAGGAGTCTAACCCACACGGAGAAGTTTGGAGTGATTACAATAAGCCTCGCATAGAGCAGCGCATGCGCGCTGCGCTTGGCTCGACCTAAAACCAAAAACATTGGTAATGAAGGGAACTACCTGTGAGTGGACGTGCTGCTTGTGAAATGGCTAAATACAGTCACTCAAAGGGAAATTAGCCCGTTGCTGAAGTAAGTTGACCCATTGCCCCACGATGAATGCTGTAGTGGACAGAAACAAAATGTGAATGGCACAAAAACAGACCGATAGAGGAAGAGAAGTGGCTGAAAGCCCCTTTATTAAAGTATAGTACTTATTTATTTATGTAAAGTTTTATATAGCGCTGACGTGACCCAAGGGGGTATCGGAGCGCTTTACAGATGATCTAGGTATAAACAGAGTTGCAGGTAAAAAAAAAAAACAGTGAGAAGCAAGAAACTGTAAAAGATAGAGGAGCAATAAAATATGCCAACGCAAAGGGAAATAAAAGAGCATATAAGTGCAACAGACAAATAGAGGGGTTGAGCACAAAATAAAGTCACAGACCTAGTAAAAAGCATAGGACCCCCTGGAAAAAACAAAAAAAAACAACTATGGAGTAGAGTTAATCAGGACGAGGCAGTCTGTGGAGAAGGAGAAAAGCCTGCCAGTAGCGGAACCAACCACGAGAGGTACCTGATGGGGGTAGGTGCCGTCAAACAAGGGCGTTCATCCATAGAGCTTTCACTTCTTTTTTGAAAGATGCCGTAGAGGGGGTCAGTCTGATGTGCAGAGGCAGGGAGTTCCAGATTCTCGGGGTGATACCCGAAAACGCCCAATTATAAGTTTTCTTTTTCTGGAATTTTTGAGGTTTCAGAAGCAGAGTGCTGGAACTCCTAGAAGATCGTCTCCCACCAGAAAGCTCCAGTTTTTGGGCTAGGTACAGAGGGGTGTTAAAGTGAAGGTCCTTGTGAGTCATGCACGCAATCTTGAGATGAATCCTAGCCTCCAAAGGCAGCCAGTTTAAGGATTTCAGTACTGGTGTAATGTGGCTATTTCTTCTGGAACCTGTGATGAGCCTTGCCGCTGAATTCAGGGAAGCCCTGAGCGGGGCCAACTTGTAGCTGGGTAGCCCACAGTGTGTTGCGCAGCCATAATCTAGCCTGGAAAATACCATGCATATAATTTTAGTAAATTCAAATGGCCACAACTAACATCAGACCTAAGCAAATGTCTGGAATTATCTGCAGACTGTTTGGCTTTGCTAATGTTTATTTTTTTGTCAAAGTTTTTTGCGTACACATTATATAAAAACAAACATTATCTAAAATCGAAAACATATACATTACTTTATGTATAAACACAAATTGCACCAGTAGTCCCTGCCACTAAAGGGGACTACTTATTGTGTGGATGTGCACATTGAATAATAGCGGAATGGTATCACTTGCTGTCAGGTAAGCCAGTGGCAGAAGAAGGCGGACCCTGTGTCCCATGCTGTATGCTTTGGTAGTGCTGTTGCGCCACTGGGCCCCTTTACTTTTGGTCTTGATATCTCCTGGCACTACCCCTCAGATTAATTTACTTGGTCCTCCGATCGATCTTGAATCTTGCCAAGAAGGGTTGGATATAGGGCGTCCAATCCAGTTATCCAGTAAGGACCAGGAATTGGATGACCTACAAACTAGTAATTTGATTCATATATGTAACTCTCAAAACTATGCTATACAAATACAGGATTATTGCAGCTAGACTAAATCCATTTGGACTAAAATCATACAAACCAATAATTCTGTTAGGGCTAAAGAAAATAACATTAGAATCTGTTGACTAGATACCTCTCTATTAGAATTTCCATCCGTTGTTTATACTATACTGGAATGCACAATCCATTATTGGAGACAAGTCATAGAGAAACAGGATTTGAGGATGGTTAGATTTTTTATCAGTAAGTTAAGAAGAGTAAATACATTAAATATCAGGCATTTGAATTAAGGAGTGTAGAATAATCAAATGAATCTCTTCCGGGCTATCAATTTCCAAAGTTCAAGTGGAAGAGTTCAGGAAAGAAAGGACGCAAACCATATCGGCTTAAAGGTTCTCTCCCATTGGGGAAAGAAGTCCGGGAAATAGCGCACACAGCGTATGCGTCAGCCCAAGGAAAGCCATTAGAGTCCGCAAGAAACAAAGTGGAATGTGTATCCTTTTCGTCACTCCAGTGTATGATATAATTTCCCAAGTTCCGAAGTGACACCTTCTGGGTCACCTCATCTGGTCAGACTACTCAGTCCATTGGTCAATTGGTATAGGGTGATTTGTCATGGAGAATAAAGAAGACACAATTCATGGCAAAAAGGTGGTGATCATCACGTAAGCTGTCGAACCATTCAAAAAGTAACGTTGTGAACAATAGTCTTTTAGCAAATGTACGAGTGAGTTGAAGAGTACAGTTTCTCACGGCAGATGTTCCCAAAGTAACAAAATAGTTGCAAATTGTCCTAGTATGTGCATGGGAACTCTTTGTATGAAACATAGTTTCCATCTCGCACAGCAAGTTATGAAGCCTTTCCATGAGAACAGAATCGGGCTAAGGAAAAGAAAATGCAGGCCTAAATTGCATTTTAGTTAATGAAATACACAATCTAAATTAATGGAAATGTATTACAATATAGAGTTTCCAAGACCTTATATCATTAGGTCGAGCCTCGAGTAGCGCGCAAGCGCTGCTTAGAGGCGAAGACTTTTAGTAAGCGAGTTTGAAAAGCAGTCCCAAAAACGCTTGTGCGTCGTGGCTGGCCTTTTTGGGATGGGTACGCGCGGCAAACATGTGTTTCCAATTATCGTGCCCAGACGCGGGCGCGATAATTGGAAACACATGTCTGCCGCGCGTACCCATCCAAAGGCCAGCCACGACGCACGAGCGTTTGGTCAGCTCTGCAGGCTGCCGCGCTCGCTCGCCCCCGCTCCCCCCCCCCTTCTCCCAGGGGCCCCAGCCAGGCCGTGTTGTTGTCTGCCTTGGCCTTCCAGCGTGCCCTCACGCCCAGTTCTTGTCTAGACCAGCAGTCAGTCAGGGGTGGACGCAGCCAGGGCTACTTCCAAAAACACTCCCTGACTCCCTCGCGCTCCTTCTGAACGTGTTAGAATAAACCTGCCCACGGCCCCTTCCTCCTTCCTGCTGCCTGCTGCGTGCTCTCGTCATCGCTCGTGGCGGCTGCCAACAAAAATACTGGAAAACCCCTGCTCGAGTTTCATTCACTGCGAAAGCACCAAAAACCCCTGAAGAGTTTGCATCACGAGCCCGCGGCAACAGTGAAGATTTGAGTAAAAGGAGACGGAATGCGGATTCTGTGGCATTTAGGGGCGAACAAGCAATGACTGGGCGCTTTCTCTTCTGACCGCCCGTCTGTGTGCATGTGTGTGCTTGGAGTAGGAGGGAGCCTGACAGGATGCTGCTTGTTTAAATTAGGTTTGCTGTGTTTGGGGAAGATTTACATTCAGGTCATCTGACATAGAAGAACCGTGGCATTTATTGATCCAACCCAGCAGACGCAGAAACACTGCCACCCAGTGGTCATTTTAGCAAAGCCTGTTTATTTGAAATACGCTGTTCCGAGCTGCAGTGGGAAAGGTGTTCGAGTACATTGAAAATACATTATAAGCTGTGCCGTGCCTTTATTAAAATCGATACTGTGCGGGTCCATGCAGTCCACCGCGTTTCCAGGTTATCATATTTTATAAGGTCTAATAAATGAGGTGTTCCTATTCGTGTTCGGGAATACCTCTTTTGACCTTGGGTGTATTCGCACTAAAACTTTCAAGACATTTTTTAGGTCGAGCATTCGAGACCTCTTGTATATACTTTAGTATATACTTATATGTGTATGTACTTTGTGGGCTCTGGAGATCAGCCCTAGGACTTGTTCTAGTGTTGTAACTGCAGTGTGTGTCTGACTCCCGAAGTGATGGGCCCTGCAGTAGCCCTTGCACCTGTCACTTTCGACAAGGAGAACGTGACAGTTGCTTTTCTGCGCGCCTGCAACCTCGGATCTGGCAGAGAGCATTGCAAAATAACTGTAGGGTTGCTTCAAAGCAGATATAATAGCTAGTGAATCGCAGAGAGCTCTGCTTCGAGCAGTTGAATCCGGGAAGGGAAGGAAACTGGCAAATAAACACCTTTGCATAATGTGCTTACTGAAATTTCCCAGAGAGATTAGTTCGCCTGCTAGGTGTCAGTCAATACAGTTGAGGGAAATGTGGGGCTATTCGCCAACATACATTTGAGACAGTTCAGAGACATAGTCATATGTTTCAAAAATATTTAAGGACACTGTCGAGAAATGTAGTGACTTTTCAAACATTTATTTTGGGGAGATCTAATATATTGTAGTGCCTTTCAATAACATATGGAGGCTGTTGTCGGGAAAACTGGGAGGCACGACACTCATTCATGCCAAGGAGATTCAAAGGGGAGGGGGTTATGACCTTCAAACTTGGGGATATCTGAGATCTGTGGCTTTTTATGTATTTTTTTCATAGCGCGAACAGAGGGCGCTTTACAACAGAACTAGATAGTTACTCGTTGTTTGCTTTTTTAGACCACTGTGAGATTGAGTGATTTGTCCAGAACCACATTGTGTTGAGCCGAGGCCGGCTTTCGAGCTTGGTTTCCCATTACTCCACTGTCGGCAGCTCCCCGTGTCCTGAGTTCAAATGAGATGTTGACAAGAGTCGTCAAATTTGCAGAAAGCGGAAACTGTTTCACCTCTTCTTGTAATATTTATAAACCACATCAATTCAGGGAAATTTGGAGACTATTATCATGAAACCTCTGAACATTTGGCTTTTCCTTGCCGTTAAAAGTGTTAGCGAGTGAATGATTGATTGAATTAAATTTTGCAGTCAAAGCTGAAGGGGTGCCTTTTATATCACCATCGTGCTCTTTCTCACTTTATACAGATGTGGGCTAATGTAGTTCCCAAAAACACTCACCAGCAGGTTTAACAAGCATTGGCATAGCCAATAGGTCTCGCCTTTGGGAAATCATAAGTGTTTAGCCATGCAACAGTTGATGTTGTTGCACCAAGGATATTGTGCTGCATAACTAAATACTTATAAGGTCCCAAAAGCGAGACCTATTGGCTATGCCAATGCTTGTTTTTCTTCAGTTTGTGGCACATATAAAGCATTTAGTTTCATTTAAATGAATACGTGTAACTATGACACAATACTACATTCTCAAAGTTCCAACGTATAAAATCATTTCAAAATATAGAATATTGATGTCGTTTCTGGTATTTCTCGTTAGTACATGTATAAAGATCATTCTCTATAAGTTTCAGAGCATTTGGAACGTACAGCTCCATTTCTACACTTTAACATGAATACAGATAGTGTTGAAAACCAAACTCTTCAATAAACATTCATAATGTTATCTAATTTTCAGTTAGTTTTGTTAATTCTTCACATACATCGTTATTTGAAGGAGAATGGTTAATGGAATCTCTGTAATACGCGAGTCATCACATTTCTATTCCACGTTAAGAGAATACACCAGTGAGTTTAGTAAAATATGAACATATGTTATACAAACGAGCATTTTCATCTAATCTACTCTCTTCTGCATGCTTTTATAATGCAGTAACTAAGTCTTTTTATGTTCTATTTCTCAAAATTCTCCAACGTATAGTGAGCACAAATTATGCATGTTTGTCATTTTTAGGTCTCGCCTAGCGACGCAGCGGATGCGCTGCTCGCTTGCGAGATCTATTGTCGTCGCTTTTCTTTTGGAAGTGGGGTTGGTGACCGCCCTGTCTCCCTTAGGCCCCGCCCACCCGGACTGGATATTTTGCTCACGCACGGCACCAGTCAGTGCAGGCACGAGCAGTGGGTCACCATCTTTCACGGCGACAGCTTGTTAAATTAACTGTGCTTGTAAAGTTTTTAAGACAGTTTTCTAGATTCTGCCACAAGGTGGCAGCAAAAGGCCGATAAGAGTCTCATCCAGCAGCTCTCGCTTTTAAACCTTAGCCTTTCGCACCCCTACTGCCAGATAACACACAGACACAAGCGTGCCGTTTGTATTTTAACCCAAGGTAAGAAGACAAGGTATGCAGGAAGAGTAGGAGACAGTGGTCCGCATACGCGGTCATCTTTATTCCACAAACCTCTAAGGATGCGTAAACTTGAAATGAAAGCGATAGTATAAGGGCCTAGTAACTCTGTCCTATGGTTCAAGCCCATCCCCCATGTCATACATGCCAGAAGGCTCCTGCTTATCAACATCATCCTGGTTATGACTCCAATGCTTACTGGAGGGGTTTGCGCTGCTCCGGGATATCGGACGACACATTCAAGTCACCGAGTGAGTTTCATGCGGTTGCATCGCCACTCCCTCTGCTGTGGAGCAGTGAGTAGAGCTCTACCCGTGCATGGGTTCTGCGGTTTCACACTGCAGGGAGAAATACCAGTATGTGTTTATCTTGATGCACTTGGAGTTTATTTGTAATTTGCATCTGTGAGAAATTTGGTGGCTGTCTGTATGCAATTCCAGGTAAATATTGTCAGCGATTCCCTCGATGTCTCGCAGGAACGACGTAACCTCAATGGCCCCCACAGCCTCGTAAAAATCGCCTTTAAATTAGACTCCTGTACCTAGGCGGTGGGCGGGGGAGTTTTTCTGATGTAGTAACTGGTAGGCGTGAAGTCTGCAGTTCCTCTCTTCACTCTTGTCACCGCCTTAACTCTATACCCAAACAAGCATTTGCAATGCAATAGGTCTCGCATTTACGCGAGTTTGAGCTATTCGCATTGTAAATTACAATGTCTTTTACTTATGTTTTGGTTTTTACAACAAATAAAAGGCATTTTCATTTGCAATGCTAGTAGCTTAAACTCTCGCAAATGCGAGACCTATTGCATTGCAAATGCTTGTTCTCTCAAAGGTGTCCATATCGGTTTTATGTGTCGACTAAGGGATTCAGCAGTTTATCTGCTTCATCAGTAGGCAGATATAAAATGTGAATGATACAACAGACCAGTAGAGGGATTACTAAAAACCCCATAAATATGTACGTATGGTATATATTTTTTATTAAAAGCAGAAGGTCTTGGCTAATGCTTGATCTAACAAAGTACAAGCAGATTCTATCCATATACATATTGATAATGAGGATCTGGCACTTTTTAACAATTGACTGTAAGCAAAAGCTCTGAGTGAGAATGTGCGTGGCAGCAGATTTAGATAGCGCCTTCGTTTTGGGGTGAATTTCCCCAAAGTGGGACACAGAGGACTTTATAGAAAAGCAATTGGAATGTTTATTTTCCTTTGCACATTACAGTAGATGTAAAAGTCAATCCAATTTTTTACCCTCCATATCATTGAGATTATTTTTATTTGTAACACTGGGAACACACTGGTGGGCACTGAAGCAAGGGAATATTAAGGATTGCACATGTAGCTTTACTTCTCCTTTCCCATACCCATTCTGAGTATGGTCAACGCACATACAGACTATAAACAGGACACATCTAGCAGAACACTGGACCCACATCCAACCTAGCACAGACATGCTATATACTTAGTATACCTGTGCTCACAACAAGGCCTCTCTCTATCATACATCACACACACACACTAAATGGTAATGTACTTTACACAGAACATTGCACACACATTCAAAGCAGCACCAATATACCATTTAAATGAATATCTCTGTGCTCGTAACACCACTCTCCACTCAGAAAATGGAATATAGTAAGAGAGCTACTAACATACATCCAGCGCAACCCAAACATGCTGTTTTTTAGTCAGGCAACAGCCCTTACTGTCACTGGTTACCTAATACACATATACCTCTGCTGGGCAATGGATACATGTATCATCCCCAGAATTCGACCTACCCTTCAGTCTCTCCCATCAAAAAACAAGAACAATCGCCACAACACTTTTAAGTTGAGACATTCACCTTCCTAGAGAACATACCACATTCACACTGGCAATAGCACATATTCACCAGTCGAATCACACTCTGGTCTGCAGTAGAACTGTTTGCAAAGTTACCCCTGGACTACCAAAACCACTTCAGTGCAATACCAAAGGAGATTGTGTTATAAAAATGTCAATACATTATAATAAATAAATAGTCTTATTGTCAGGATGCTAAGGTACATAGTCTTGATTCCACCTCATGCCTCTTTCATCAATCACAAGACACTCCCTGCCCCTTTATCTCACTCTTTCAAGTTCCTTTTCATCCCTGATTTCTTTCTTTGTCACTGTTTTTCCATATTTCTCTTCCTCATTTTCCCCTATTGTGTTATTTCAATATTTTTCTCGGAGTCAGACTATGATGAGAAAAAAGAAGTATTGTGAGCCTGTACATTTTATACAGCGATAGTCGTGCACACCTATTGCATAATGGCATTTTTCTATGTTGAAAGATTCAAAATAAACATTCCAAAATGTGTTATTGTTACTCCATATTTAATTTTTTTCATCCTTTTGTAAAGTTTGTTTGTTATATCAAACCACATCATGTATGTTTATTTTCACATTGCAAAAACGTTTTATTCCATATTTTGTAAAACCATATGATATATATCTCCATTTATCCAGCATCAAAACCAGCAGACCATTTTAATGAAAACCACCATGACACCTCAAACCTCTGTTTATGCCTCCTTTGCAGTAGAGATGAAAAATAAGTTCCAGTCCCCAAAAATGATTGCCGGTGGGCCCCACCTGGAACCAGGGCTCGAGTCTGGGTACCACGCGGGTGAACGGCGTCCCCCCACTTATTTTACCAGGAGCTCGATAACTGGAGCAAATGGAGCCACACATTCACTCTTTGGCCTCTCTGGGGCGAGATCGGAGCTCATTCAGAACGCTGCTCACGCGCTGGCTTCTCTGATGCAATCTCATCTAAGGGGTGAGCGAGGGGAGGCAATGAGTCTGATGGTTCAAGCCACCTTTCGTGACGTCACTTCCTGTCGTGACGTCAGCGTCCCCCCCACTTCTTTTTTAGGTCTCGGCCTGCACCAGCGCTTGCGCTGGTCTGGCCGAGAGTTTTAGTAAGCGGGTTTTGGAAGTGCAAACAGTGGCTTTCGGCTGGCGACCAGCTTGCGTTCACGAAGGCGTGCACGCGCGCGCCATCCATTCCTCGCATCGCTGGCGAGGCGCCATCTGCCTTTCCTCCCCTCCCGCACCCCTCCTCCCCTCCCTCACCAGTGAGCGCGTTTCTTGGCCGCGCGTCTTGTTTATTTAACTTTCCTCCGTGCGAGCACAACTTTAGCATCCTGCTGTGCTTGTTACTGAAGAACTTGCTGTATTGCCCTCAAAATCTTACTCTATTACGGGACTTCAATTCATGGTTTGCTAAGCCCACCGATCCCTCTTAAACTTTGGTAATGATTTAGCTATTAATTTGGAGCTTTTAAAGTCTGACCTCACCCATATTGCTGGCCATCTGCTTGACCCCATTGAGCAGCGGCGCGCAGGGAGGCTTCTCCATTCCTCTGCCCGCACCCACCATTTGTTTCTGTCTGAGAGGGAATATCAGAAGATGAAATAAAAGCTGTTCAACAACACTTGTAAAAAGTTCCAAACGTTCAAAAACGAGCCGTATTCTGAATCTTCAGCCCTTCTCTCGTTTGAGTTATTCCTGACACAGCCAAGAAGTTCGGTATTGTTGGACTTTGTTTACATTTTCTGCGCTTCAAAATTGTCAAGTCTCCCCTCACACAATTAATATGTGATGTATTTGTATTTTTAACTACGAGGTGTGTGTCATTTTGTTATAAGTACTCTCTCTGCACGCCCCATGTTCCCACTAACGGGAAAGGAGGGGCGGCAGATGTTTCCAGATCAGGGTAGGGGCTGGCATTTTTCCCGGGTTGCACCCTGTACTGCCTCGTCCACACACCGGGTGTCCGCTGAACCCCACGGTGTACACACTAAGCAGCCAGGCAGCGCGTCGGGAAAAGCAAAATAGAAAAAAGAATCCGCGGTTACCACTAACTTCACAAGACAAATATGTATTTAAAAGCACTCCTAATGTGGACGATAACTCAGCGGATTACAGGTTACTCTTCTGTTTAACTTGCAAAAACGGAATGTTCGTGCATTTCCTGTGTTTTTGGGAATTTTTAGTTTTCCAATTCAAGAAAGTTTTGAAAACTTTTTTCTGTTAGAACATCGAACCATGCCTATTGTTGTTCGTCCAAAACGCTTGGGTACATTCGATTATTTAGTCCTATTGAAGTGACGAGCTATAGAAGTGCTGATGATATATTTATTTGACGAGCTTAGTTAGGCAGTGAAGTCTCTAGAGGAGTATTTTTTTTTGGGGGGGGGCTCACAGATCAAACTAGTGGGGCCACCTACAAATAGCAACCATTAAGACTGTGTACGCGTGTATAAGCTCGCACACACACACACAATATATATATATATATATATATATATATATATATATATATATATATATATATTGCTGGAAATGTTTACATCTGACTGTATGTATATATCTAGATATGTATAGACACACATATAGAAAGTCAGACTTACATATTTTAAGCAAATATGTAGGCTTGTGTTTTGCCTTTAAAAACGCGGTGCATGTAGTTGGACAAAAGTGTGTGGCAATGGGTAGTGTATTGATTTCGATGTTATTCATCAGCTGGGGTGGGGGTATGTGCCCCCCCCCCCTCTAGCGACGCCACTGGTGGTGGCGCTTAATAACAACACATCAACAACGAAGGTATGATCATTATGCTTCCACATACTTCATTTTAATAAACTCTGCTCCAGCTGAGTCTTTAAGAAAGCAAGGGTCCATGTGTACCGAGATTGACCCCTCTAAAGCGTTCCTTAAATAGCCTTGCCCTCAATATTTGGGATGCCAATATATCACCACATTTCTCGCAACACATCTGTGGTGCTCAACAAGGCTTTTGTGTTTTCTAGGCTGGGGCATTTCTAACTAAATAGACCCCAGTACGCACTCAAACATTCCCCGGAAATCAGAGATGCGTAACGCACACAACACTCAGCATACAGGCCTGGAATCACACACACACTGTTAGTGTGCAGAGCGGCGCCTGCACCCACATACACACACATGCACGCACTTAGTAAACCTGGCCTGTGCGCAGGCGCACACATCGCTGCCATTATGCAGGCCTGCACTCAGACACTCATTCTCAGTATATATGCCTGATGATGCATGCACATGGAGCATTTTCAGTATAGAGACCTGCACACCCAAACTCGCATTCTCAGGGAAAAAGCTGAAGTGACCTCCATATGTTTCGCATTTTTACATGACTTTGAGCCATGCTGAACAGCAGTCGTGCTGCTATTCAGTATGGCTAAAAGAAATTGACAACGCGAATAACTCTGTGATTGCCGAGACCTATTGGCTTTGCCAATGCTTGTTTAGGACTTGTGCCCTGCCTGGAACCTTTGGTTCAAATTAAGCATGAGTGAAAATCTCACTCCAAAAGGTTAGACAGCTGTCAGTATAAGCTTTGTGTCACTTTTAGTGCACATCCACACTGCTCAGATAGGTGAATTCGAAGTTCAGACTCTGGGCTCAATTACGATGTTGGGACACCGTCGCAGTCTTGGGACTGACCGACCTTCGGTCGGCGGTCCTGACACTGCAATTACAATGTGCCCGCACATGGTGCAGTTGCATACTCCCATTTCTCTACGGGAGCCAATGCTGTGGCCGTAAAACGGCTGTAGCACAGACTCTCATAGAGAAATGGGAGATTGTTAATCCTGCACCGCGCGGCAGGCACCTCAAGGTGCCTGCCGCGCGGTACAGTGATTAACAGGGGGGAACCATAGGTGCCCTCTCGGCCCCCAGCCGGAGGCCGCAGGGAGTAGGGGGCCCTGCTAGGGTCCCCAAACTCGCTGTCCGACAGGCTTTCCATGTCCGAAAGCCCGACATGGAAAGCCTGTCGGAAACCGAGCATCGTAATCCCAATGGCGGAAACACCGACCATTGGGATTACGTGCCGGTCTTCGACTGGCCAACGGGCTCCTTGAGCCCGTCGGAATCCAGCCGGAATGACCGTCCGGTTTCAGTTTCTACAGCATGCATCATAATGCGGCGGTCGGAACTGAAACCGCGATGGGGCTTTGAAAGCCTCCGACCCTCATCGTAATGAGGCCCACTGTGTCCATTCAGTGCTTGGTTTACCTTTTTTGAGTGCCAAAAATTGTTGTGAATTGTATTTTAAAATCAAAAATTTTATGAATGGGGAATTTACCATTATTTACTTTCAACACAGGTATCCAGCTCATGAACAGGCTGCTATGGATTTCGATGTTAAATGACTGGTCTCGCATGGGAATTTGTGGTTGGTTTAGAGTGAAAAGCTCTGGGTCTGCACACTACATCACCAGTTTTCTCTTGTGGGAACTTCCATCAGTTCTTACCTGCCTGTGCTTGTTCTTCTCTGGACCCCTTTCTTCTGATTCTTTCCCTGCACAACCATGCATTTCCCTGCTTGCAATTGCACCTCACCTTTGCTTTGCCCGTTCCTTTCTCGATTTATTATTTTTTTGAAGTACCCACGCTTTGTTGTTCTGCTCACACCTTCCTGTCCTTTGGGTTGTGATGACGTCACTGCTAGTGTCCGCTCAGGACACCTTATTAGTATGTCATCAACTAGTGTGTTTGCCTAGGTTATAGGGGCATGAGGTTCTAGAATGTGGGGAGGGTTCAAGAGACAGAACTGGAGAAAGAGGCTGTGAAGGGCGCTGGTGCTGTTCCTCCCAGAGTGTGTCAGGGAATATATACTTACTCGAATAAAGAGGATCTATGCTCAAGTTGTGAGTGCGGGAATTCAAATTTGGCGACAAGTTTCTGACACACCCAGAACCTACTTGGTACTCATCAAGCGATATCTGTTATTTTCATTGTTTTAAGCATTTCAGTGTTCTCAAGCAGACTGGCAAGTGACATAACTTTATCTCTCTTCACTCTAACTGCATGAGAAGAGTATAAACAAGCATTTGCAATGCAATAGGTCTCGCATTCACGTGAATTTGAGCTATTGGCATTGTAAATGACAATGCCTTTTATTTATGTTTTGGGTTTTAAAACATAAATAAAAGGCATTGCCATTTACAATACTAATAGCTTAAACTCTCGCAAAGGCGAGACCTGTTGCATTGCAAATGCTTGTTTACTCTGATTTGGGGAGGCAATATGTAGTTTTTGGGGTGCAGTAGTTGCACCCAGTGGTGAAGTCTACTGGCCTGCCCTATGCCGTCACCCACACCGCAGACTTTGTACATTATTTAGATCACGGAACACGTGGTGACTTCAGTCTTTAACTAGTTTTAAATAACCTGCAAGAACAAAGTCAGGGAGAAGGAACCCTCTTGCTTTACATTTTGTACCTTGGACACTGATCAGACGGATGCCACTAGCGCTGGGTGCTTTTAAGATTCTCAAACACGATGCCTTTTAAATTTCTCTAAGCACAGGATTCTGTAACCTCAAAAAGCTCGATTAATCAGCTGCCCAGTGGGATTTCTAAGCAAAATTATTTACCAGTCCTTGATCTCGTGCATTTAATTAAAGTATGTATTATGTCCTTCTTCGCAACATCTGTTGAGCCGTCCCCACGGTGTGCCTCTGTTCTATGAACTCACAGAAGGGCTTGGACGGCTCGTGCCTGAGAGTTCATGAGCTCCCATGACAGGAATCACTCTGCTTACAGATGTGACATCCGGGATGCAGCATTGGAATGGAATTTGGAGATCACTCGAGCGGAGAGGATGCAGAACAAGTAATAGAACACACACCACCTGAACATCAAATCAACACCAGACACCACACGGCTACACCTCCACCGCGAACGTGCACAGACTCTGGGTACCAGTGTGGCCTAAACATGGCGCCCAAATGCACCATCTGTAAATACCGACATCATAGGGTGAAATGCACTCCATGCTTTGTTTGTTGTGCTTTACGGAATCGGTATTAAGCACTTACTGCATTGAAAGCTTATTGACATATGCAACACATATCAAACAAGAAAAGAGCGCGCGCCTCGGAGCCCAGGGCCGCAGACGCTACGCTGAAGGCCTGGGGGGCTGCCCGCACATGGAGCTCGCTGTGGTCATGGAGACGCCCTGTTACCTTTCTGTGGGCTCCTCAGACCGGAACAGCGCCCGACTCGAGCACTCCAGAGCCGGCCGGTGTGTGCCAAGACGCCTGACACACCGGGAGGGCGCGGCCCTGTCGCGCCTGGACAGGAGATGTGCACGCGTATGGTGCGAGCAGGAATTGTGATAACGCCGCGAGCCGTACGCGTGCACATCTCCTGTCTGTTAAGCTTCGGCACAGACAGTTGATGTGCACGCGTACGGCTTGCGGCGTTATTACAACTCCTGCTCGCACCATGCGTGTGCACATCTCCTGTCCCGCATCGGACCAAAAGTCGGCAACAATAGATCTCGCATAGCGAGCAGCGCTTTGCGCTGCATCGCTAGGCGAGACCTAATTAGTAGAAAATCAACGTACAATTCTAAACTGTCTTAACCTTAACGGTGCTTATGTATCGGCACCGCTACATCCCTGCAGCACAACGCCCAGCGCGCGTCGTGGTTCTTTCAAACGTCATACACGCACATTAAGCGCACAGCGTGCTGCCATCTTGGTTTGGGCCCTAAATATATTCACAAAGTGCAATGCACAGTTTGTTTCAAAATGTGGTGCAGCACTTCCTAGAAGTAACTACATCGGCTTTTCATTCTCCTTTGACTTCTGTGCACTGCATGAGTGTGACAGAACACTGCAATTGTGTGGAATTTATTTATCCAGACTATATTACGGTGAGTTTTATACCGTTTAAGTGAATTTTTACACATTGTATAAGACTGCCCTGTAATATTAGTGTTTTACTTCACGTTATGGCCTCTGGGAACATTTTGAACCTTTCTCCACCACCACCATTCTTTGCTGCCTCCGGAGGATCTACATGAAAATGGTAGAAATGGCAAGAATACTTTGTGAATTATATTTCTACTTTTGAGTATGATGAACTTACTGCAGAGAAGGAAGAAAAAAATACTAATTGCATTTTTTGGGCCCAGATGGCCTGAAGATTTATAATTAAGTCTCCCTGTTTCCCGTTTTTACGGATTTTTACACATAAATACAGACAGAAAACAATGTGTTTTCTGTCTGCATTTATTTTTAAAAGTGGATAAATACAGAAATTTGTGCTGCTTTCAAGTGATTCTCCGTGCTGTCTTTCATGAATTCTAGCTCAACAGCTGAGCATATGGACAGCATGGGAAATTAAAAATAGGTTGAAATTTCTTTAAGTAACGGCATGTGTCAATATACATTTGTGGTATAATGCTAGTATTTACCAGTGGATGTATTGTTTGGTAATATTTGCCAGCTTAAATAGCAAAAACTCGACAGACACCAAAGTACGAGTGTGCGTCTATCAGTTAAATAAATATGGATATGTACAGTTTTACACCTTCATTTATACGCAAAACACAAAATAAACATGGATAAATACAGATAAAATGGCCCAAAAATAAATATGTCTAAACACAGATGGAAATGTTAAAAAATAAATACCATAAAACCGGGAGCCCTATTTATAATCAAGTCTGTAAAAAACAGAAGCCAGAGTGTCAAGGAGATGTATTTTCAAATGCATTAAAAGATTTGGATAGTTACCTTAAACTGACCGTGTGCGTTGCCTTGGATCGTTATAGATTCTTACACAGGAAGCAGGAAAAAGAAGTGACCATAGAGGATTTTGTGTCTGCATTCAAAAATTTGGCACTTGCATGCCGTTTTGGTAGCCTGCATGAGGAACTTATCCGGAACCAAGTTGTGATGCATGCGGCGAACCCAAACATTCAAAATAACTTGTGGGCAAAGGGAGAATCTTCGCTTCAAGTTGGTATTGACATTGTCAAGAGAGAAGAAATGATGGGTAGATGTAACAAGGCCTTGCTCTCAGAAGGAAAAAATAAAGAAGACAATTCAGTGGTTGCCAAAATAGGCAATTCTGAACCACCTTATCGAGGGCCTTTTGATATTCAGATAGAACTGAAATTCAGATAGAACTGGCTTGGAGAACAAATTTACCTAAACTGCTGATGTTAAGAGATGCTATAGATGTGGGAGTAGCAATAATATTGCTAATGATAGAAAGTGCCCAGCGCGTGAGCAGAAATGCTCTAGATTTGGGATATTAGGTCACTTCCATTAAGTTTGCCAGAAAAAATAGGAAGCATGGTGAAAGTGGTTGATCCAGACAATGAGTGTTTGTCTAGTTCTTCAGAAGATACTGAGTTGAATATGTGTGTATTGAATATTGATGTGATGTGTGTGAATGGAAAAAAGAGGAAGTGTGAGATGTCAATTGGTGGGATAGACATTTCCATTGTGGCAGATTCAGGTTCGCCCTACACAATTGTAAATAAGTAAGTGTGGTGCGACAAGTTTGCTCCTGCACTTGGGGAAGATTTAGAACAATCTGACATTACACCTACATTTACGGTAGAGCCCTTTGACATGGTAGGATGTAGGAAATTATTTAAATTCAAGGACTGAGAAGGTTTAGGCAAATTGTATGTTTCGGTGACT
This sequence comes from Calotriton arnoldi, assembly GCA_963921515.1. Lineage (NCBI taxonomy): Eukaryota > Metazoa > Chordata > Amphibia > Caudata > Salamandridae > Calotriton > Calotriton arnoldi. The sequence goes on from CAWUFW010004060.1 coordinate 1,047,253, forward strand.
GGCCCATCAGTACTTGGCTGGATGGACCAAGGCAAACCAGGGATAACATTGACCCCTAATAGTCCCAAACTGATTTTGTTAATGCTGTCGGAAGAGGTAAGGTAGTTCGTCAGTACATTTCTAAGAAATTTTCCAGGGTTTTTTCTGGTGGAATAGGAAAACTCAAAGGGTTCCAACACAAAATACAATTGAAACCCGGTGCGGAACCCTGCATACATAAGGTCAGAAATATATACCATTTTCTTTTGAAGAATGACGTGGAAAAAGAACTTTAACAATTGCAAGGTGTGGGGTTATTTAACAACTTGAATCATCGGACTGGGTGGCACCTTTGGAACTGGCCCAACATGCAAATAGCAACTTGAGGTTATGCATAGATCTCAGGGACAGAATGTTTTGATAGACCAGTTTCCCTTGCAGAGGATTAATTAAATGTTGTAAGGTATAAAATGTTCCACCACGATTGATTTGACATCCGTTTACCACCAGGTCCCTTTACATCCTAATAGCAGGAGCCTCACAACGGTTGTGACCCCATTTGGCTGTTTTAGATTTAAAAGAGTACCCTTTGAATTAGCCTCTGCAGCAGCCATGTACCAAAGGCATATGCATGTGTTGTTTAAAGACGTCAAAATGCTTTTATTTTTTCAAGCTGTCATTCCGGTTATGGAAAGAACTAGAGACGAACATTACCAGAAGTTTGCACAGGTACTTAGCATTTTAGAACAAAATTGTTTGATGGCAGAATACAGCAAGTGTAGGATTGCTAGGAAACAGGTCACATACCTAGGCCATGACATCACTAGTGAAGGAATCAAACCAAAGAAGGAATTCTTAGAGGCAATCAGGAAGGCACCTAAGAATAAGAATGATGTGTGAGCATTTTTAGGTTTGGTAGAATTTTACTCCATATTCGTAAAGGGTTTATCTTCAAAAACGTATGTGATCAGGTAGTTACTTACATTAAGAAGCAAATCTGAATGGTCCAGTCAATGTCAAGATACTTTCCTCTCCTTAAAATATGACATTTGCAATGCTCCACAGGGTTTTGATCCTGCGTTGCTAAGTATAATTACTACTCATGCCAGTGGAAGAGGAATTGGGGCAGTTCTTTCACAAAGGTGTGCTTTTGGCGGAGAAGATACCATTGCATTTGCATCTTGTTCATTAACTCCGACGGAAGAAAAATATTTTGTTATTGAACGAGAGGTACTTGCTTGTGTGTGGGGTCTTGTACATTTTAGACAGTACGTTTTTGGAGAAAAAGAGTGACCCTATGTAGTAACCACAAACCACTCCCGAAGGTCCAAACCACTCACGAAGGTCTTAACCACCAAGTGGTTAGATCAATCAATCAATCAGCATTTGTATAGCGCTACACTGTCACCCCTAGGGGTATCTGGGCGCTGAGGGTGCAACATCTCAGTCGAAGAGCCAGTTCTTGAGATTCTTTCTGAAGTCCGCCAGAGAGGGTGGTGATAGAAAATGGAGGGGCAGGTCATGCCAGCTGTTGGCGGCACTGTAGGAGAAGTAGCGGCCCCCGCTGTGGCTGCTATTGATGCGGTGGGGTGTGCGTACAGACCAGTGAGGAGGAGCGCAGGTGTCTTGCGGGTCGATGGAAATTCAGTCGATGGATGATGTAGAGCTGTGTAGGCATGCATGAGAATCTTGAACTGGCCTCTCTTCTGGATGGAGAGCCAGTGGAGGTTTTGTGTGTGGGGCAGGGTGATGTGGGTTCTTTTGGGGAGGTCCAGGTAGAGGCTGGCTGCCGCTTTTCTGAATGGTGTGAAGTCGTCTGAGGAGCTGGGCGGAGATGTCGGAGTAGAAAGCGTTGCTGTAGTCAAGGCGGCTGGTGACGAGGGCCTGCTGACGGTTTTTCTGGTGCTGGTGGGGATCCATCAGAAGATTCTGCAGAGCGTGTGAAGGGTGTGGAAGCAAGAAGGAGCGACTGCGTTGACTTGCCGTTTCATGGTCAGTTTGCTGTTTAAGATGATGCCTAGGTTGCGTGCATGGTCTGCCGGTGTGGGTGTTGGTCTGAGTTCTGCTGGCCACCAACTGTGTTGCTACAGGGAAGTGTTCTTCCCGAAGATTAGTAATTCTGTCTTGTCGGAGCTGAGTTCAAGGCAGTTGTCCTTCATCAAATTGGCTAAGTTGGTCATGGCGTCGCAGAAGTTGGTTGAGGGGGTCTTGAAGAGCGAAAGGATAAGTTGAGTGTCGTCTGCACATGAAATGATGTTGAGGCTGTGAGATCTGACCATGTCTGTGTTTGGGGTCATGTTGGTGTTGAACAGGGTGAGGCTGAGAGATGGTCCTTAGGGTACGCCGCATATGATGTCCTTGGGCTTGGAGGTGAAAGGAGGCAGCCGGATGCTCTGTGAGCAACCTGTGTGAAAGGAGGCGATTCACTTGAGGGCGTTTTGTTGTATGCTGATGTTGTAGTCTGTTGACGAGCGTGTGGTGGGAGACATTGTTGAACACCGCTGAGAGGTAGAGGAGGATCAGGGCCACAGTCTCTCCTCGGTCTAGGAGGGTTCGGATGTCATCTATGGCAGTGATTAGAGCAGTCTCGGTGCTGTGGTTGGAACGCAATCCTGTATGGATTACGTCAAGTAGGTGGTTTTGTTCCAGGTATTCGATGAACTGTTGCTTGATGACCTTCTCGAGTACCTTGGCCAGGTAAGGGACAAGGGAGATTGGATGGTAATTTTTGAGTTTGCTGGGGTCAGCAGAGGGTTTTTTAAAGAGGAGTCTGACCTCTGAATATTTCCAACTGTCCAGGAAGCCTATTGTGGAGATGGAGGTATTGATGATGCTGGTTAGTGCCAGGCTGATTGGGTTTGATCGGATGTTGAAGAGGCGGTGGAGGCAGGAGTCGGTATGTGCCCCGGAGAAGATGGAGGACATGATGGCCGAGGTGGTCTGAGTGGTGATCGAGGACCAGGTGGTGATCGTTTGGCTGGTATGCACTGGTTGGTCGGGATGGGTGAATGGTGTTCTCTGTGGCTGCTAGGTTGGAGAATTTCTTTGACTATTTTGAAGAGTTCTTTTGTGTGGTTGGCTGCTATGCTGATGCGGGCTGTGATGGCTGTTATCTTGACTTCCTTGATGTGCAGGTGATAGTTGCTGAGGGCTGCATTGTGAGTGGCTCTGTTGGCAGGGCTCTTTGTGGCGTGCCATTGTTTCTCGAGTCGGTAGCAGTTGTGCTTGGTGGTTCTGAGTTCTGTTCTGTACCAGCTGGCTTGTTTCGAGGTTTTATTGGATTATGCAGGTTTTGTTGGGGCGACGGTGCATTCGGTGATCCAAGTGGAGAAATACTGGATGGCCTGATCAAGGTCTGGTGTGATTTTGGGTTGGATGGTGCTGAGGGCCTGTGACCACTGTGTCTCAGTTACCTTGCCCCAGCTGCGGTGGGAGGAGCTGTTCTGCTTGGTGATTGTGTGCTGAGCGACAGAGCTGGTGAAGTGGATGATGGCATGGTCGGTCCAGGTGAGTTCTGTGACGTGGCTTAATTTGATTCTGTTGCTGGAGGTGAAGATGGAGTCAAGAGTGTGTCTGGCTTTGTGTGTGGGTTTGGTGACTAGTTGGGTTAGGCCGATGTTGTTCAAGTTCTCCAGGAGGGAGGTGGAGTTGGTGTCGTTGGGGTTGTGGTCTTATCATCGGCTTGTAGTTGGAAGTTGAGGTGTTCCATGAGTGGCGTGGGGTCGTCGTTGGTGGTGATGCATCGGATGGTTTCCTTGAAGATCATGGTGATGCCCCAGCTGTGTTTGTCGGTGTGGTCTTGGTGTATCATCTTGTAGCCTTTGGGTGTTGCTGTGGCGAAGTCAGGGTTTGAGGAGAGGTTGAGCCAGGTTTCAGTGAGTGGTGATTGTGTCCCAAATTTACGTGGCGCGTTTGCAGAGGGATTGGGCGTTGAGCAGGATGTAATGGAGTGGTTCCGGGTTGTTAGTGGTCTTCTGGGCGGTGGCGGAGCTGGCTCCAGTGTGGGGTGGCGGTCCTGCGTTGCAGGAGAAGCGGCAATGGCGGCAGGTGAATGGTCCTTTGGTGGATCGCGGGGAAGCAGTACAGCAGCTGTTACGATGCCCTGGGTCCAGGGCCAGGAGCTCCTCTGCAGTGTGGCGGCGGGTGGCAGGAGGGACAGTGGCCTTGGCGCTGGGCGTGGTCCAGGCTCGAACGGGCACAGACAGGTTTGCCTTTGGCGTAAGGGGCCGGCCGGGAGGTTGGAGGGCGGGAAGCGGGAACTAGCCAGAGAAATCGGCGGAAAAATGAATACTCTGGGAAAGGCTCCCAACTCCTCCAGTAAAATCACACTAAGCCACTATCAATCACACACTAATACGCAAGTAACAGTGAAGTGAAAATAAAGGGTAGAATGAAGTACAGGCGAAATTACGGCAGTAAGTGCAATGCAGGGACTCTACAGCGGGCACAAACCTGGGGGCTCAGGGACTGAGGAGCGGTCAGCTAGGCAGAGCCAAGCAGCTGATCGGCTTCAGCAGGGGTGTGACGAAGCAAGACCACGGAGGTCAAAGGCTGCTCACAGGGGCCACGCAGCGGCCTCCATAAAAAGTCCTGGGAGGGCCCGGCAGGAGGATGGGAAGTGGGAACTAGTGGGAGAAATCGGCTGCAAAACGAGCACTCGCTAATAGTGCTTCACCGCGGCTTGCTTACATGTCTGTACGACTACTAGACTACAAATATGATATACAATATGTGCCTGGCGTGAAAAATGTAGTTCCAAATTTTTTGAGTCGCATGCCATTACCTGTGAAAGATGCGAGTGTGAATGGTTTACAGGAATTTTGTATTACAAACATTTTTGAAGAAGTCCTGGGTATTACTAATGAGGACTGAGTGAGTGATCAAGGACAAGAAAGAATACTTATGAAGGTAAGCAAAATGATTAAGAAGGATAAGAAACATTAAGGTAAAGAATTATCGATTTATTGGGAGTTAATGCACTAATTATCCTCTGAAGGAGGTTTAGTTATGAGTAATGGTAAGATTATTCCTCCTGAAAAGCTTAGATCAAAGCTCCTGGAGATCTGTCATGAGGGACATTTGGGTATTTGGCAAGATAAAGTGCAGAGTGAAAAACTGATGGTGGTGGCCAGGAATAGACTTGGAAATAGAGAGGAAAGTAAAGAATTGCGTACAGTGGGAGAATTCAGACATGACCCATACCACACTCAAACCACCTTTGCATCCCATATCTAGCTCAAACATGCCATGGGAAAGGGTAGGAATAGATGTAAATGGGACCCATATAGGAACATGGTGAGTAAGTAAGTGTACTTGATAGCTATTGTTGATCATTTTACTAAGTGGCCTGAGATTGAGACTGTACAAAAAACAGACGCTAGTAATATTATCCGATTCGTTAGATAAGGTATTTTTGAAGGAAGGGTTACCAAAGTGCATCCTTAGTGCCAATGGTCCACAGTTTGCTTCAGAAATTTAGGTTTCTACCTGCATAGAAATGGGATCACACAAAAAAGTACCTCGCTATATCATCCAGCAGGAAATGGTGCCTTGGAGCAGTTCAGCCGCGTAATTAAAGGGATCATCCAGCTGGCCAGCAACAATAAGTTAGAATGTAGGAAAGAACTGCTTCGATCCATATGGGCGTATAGGATTACTACCCGAGAGACTACAGGGTCTAGTCCTTTTGAATTAATGAGAGGGAGAACGCCTGTGTCCAAGGATAACGTGGGCTGAATGAAGACAGACAAAAGGGTTATCTACTCACCCGAGGTTGTAAGGGAAAGACTGTCACAGGCACAGGTCATGTGTAAGAAATATTATGATTTAAAGCTCAAATGGAAGCCAGTGCATAGAGTGAGAGTGAAAAGAAGTGGACTGCTGAAGAAAGGCCAAAGTCGGTTTACACAAACATTAATTTACAAGAAGTTTTTGGTAATTCTGCACTGTTGAATGACGGGAATGTATGGCACCTCGCTTCTGTTTCTCTGTGTAAGGGGAAGGAGGAGTTGGACACTACAACAGTCCACTGTACCAGAGGAGGTTTCAAGTTTTACGAGGAAGAGCTTCGATTGGTTATCCGATAATGAAGATAACCAGTTGCAAGTTCCTAGTCAGTCGAGTCAGGTTACACCTGAGGATGTTAGGACAGCTGGAGAAGCAATGGCTGTTTCCCCAGGGAGGGTAGGAAGACCACAGAAAGCAGGCACTGGAATGGGTAACAAAGCAAGCAAGTATGGTCGCGCTGGGGACTGAGGTCAAACCAAAGAAATTGCACGAGTGTATTTGCGAATGGAATTAATGGTACTATGGCTATTGCAATTTCTAACACTTATTTTCATGTGGTTGTGCAAATAATGTTGACATTTTTACTGCATATATACGGTAATGTACATATTCTCATAATTTTTTTATTGTAGTTTATTTTATTTACATTTTAAACAGAATGTTGTTAAGAATTTATATTGCTGTTCATATATCAAAAGGAGGGAGGTGTGCTGTGATGACGTCACTGCTAGTGTCCGCGCTGGACACCGTACTAGAATGTCATCAACTAGTGTGAAAGGCTCTGGGGGCATACAGAAGGCTTTGGGATGTGAGTAGGGTTTTAGAGACCGAGTTGAAGAAAGGGGCTGTGAAGGGCGTTCGTGCTGTTACTCCCAGTGTGTGTCAGGGAATATATACTTTTTGGTATAAAACATCGGAACATCTTTACACTTGGCCTTCCTGCCTCTGAAGCGCTCAGGCCTCTGTCCTTGCCTTTCTCTTCCCACCCATGCATGTCTCTGCTCCCCTCGTCTCGCCGCTCCGCTCAAGCCTCTGTCCTTGCCTTTCTCTTCCCACCCATGCATGTCTCTGCTCCCCTCGTCTCGCTTCTCTGCTTTGTGGTTTTCTCTGCTCCGCTCAAGCCTCTGTCCTTGCCTTTCTCTTCCCCCCCATGCATGTCTCTGCTCCCCTCGTCTCGCTTCTCTGCTTTGTGGTTTTCTCTGCTCCGCTCAAGCCTCTGTCCTTGCCTTTCTCTTCCCACCCATGCATGTCTCTGCTCCCCTCGTCTCGCTTCTCTGCTTTGTGGTTTTCTATGCTCCGCTCAAGCCTCTGTTCTTGCCTTTCTCTTCCCACCCATGCATGTCTCTGCTCCCCTCGTCTCGCCTCTCTACTTTTCTCTGCTCCGCTCAAGCCTCTGTTCTTGCCTTTCTCTTCCCACCCATGCATGTCTCTGCTCCCCTCGTCTCGCCTCTCTGCTTTGTGGTTTTCTATGCTCCGCTCAAGCCTCTGTCCTTGCCTTTCTCTTCCCATCCATGCATGTCTCTGCTCCCCTCGTCTCGCTTCTCTGCTTTGTGGTTTTCTCTGCTCCGCTCAAGCCTCTGTCCTTGCCTTTCTCTTCCCACCCATGCATGTCTCTGCTCCCCTCGACTCGCCTCTCTGCTTTGTGGTTTTCTCTGCTCCGCTCAAGCCTCTGTCCTTGCCTTTCACTTCCCACCCATGCATGTCTCGCTTCTCTGCTTTGTGGTTTTCTCTGCTCCGCTCAAGCCTCTGTCCTTGCCTTTCTCTTCCCACCCATGCATGTCTCTGCTCCCCTCCTCTCGCCTCTGTGCTTTGTGGTTTTCTCTGCTCCGCTCAAGCCTCTGTCCTTGCCTTTCTCTTCCCACCCATGCATGTCTCTGCTCCCCTCGTCTCGCCTCTCTGCTTTGTGGTTTTCTCTACTCCGCTCAAGCCTCTGTCCTTGCCTTTCTCTTCCCACCCATGCGTGTCTCTGCTCCCCTCGTCTCGCCTCTCTGCTTTGTGGTTTTCTCTACTCCGCTCAAGCCTCTGTCCTTGCCTTTCTACTTCTCCACCCATATATTTCTCTGCTCCCCTCCTGCGTCTGCTTTTCCCTGAAGCGCTCAGGCCTCTGTCCTTGCCTTTCTCTTCCCACCCATGCATGTCTCTGCTCGCCTGGCCTCTGCTTTGCGGTTTTCTCTGCTCCGTTCAAGCCTCTGTCCTTGCCTTTCTTCTTCTCCACCCATGTATTTCTCTGCTCCCCTCCTGCGTCTGCTTTTCCCTGAAGTGCACAGGCCTCTGTCCTTGCCTTTCTCTCCCCCCCCCATGCCTTTCTCTCCCCCCCCCATGCCTTTCTCTTCCCACCCATGCATGTCTCTGCTCCCCTCCTGCGTCTGCTTTTCCCTGAAGTGCTCAGGCCTCTGTCCTTGCCTTTCTCTTCCCACCCATGCATGTCTCTGCTCCCCTCGTCTCGCCTCTCTGCTTTGTGGTTTTCTCTGCTCCGCTCAAGCCTCTGTTCTTGCCTTTCTTCTTCTCCACCCATGTATTTCTCTGCTCCCCTCCTGCGTCTGCTTTTCCCTGAAGCGCTCAGGCCTCTGTCCTTGCCTTTCTCTTCCCACCCATGCATGTCTCTGCTCCCCTGGCCTCTGCTTTGTGGTTTTCTCTGCTCCGCTCAAGCCTCTGTTCTTGCCTTTCTTCTTCTCCACCCATGTATTTCTCTGCTCCCCTCCTGCGTCTGCTTTTCCCTGAAGTGCTCATTCCTGTGTCCTTGCCTTTCTCTCCCCCCCCCCCATGCCTTTCTCTTCCCACCCATGCATGTCTCTGCTCCCCTCCTGCGTCTGCTTTTCCCTGAAGTGCTCAGGCCTCTGTCCTTGCCTTTCTCTTCCCACCCATGCATGTCTCTTCTCCCTCGTCTCGCTTCTCTGCTTTGTGGTTTTCTCTGCTCCGCTCAAGCCTCTGTTCTTGCCTTTCTTCTTCTCCACCCATGTATTTCTCTGCTCCCCTCCTGCGTCTGCTTTTCCCTGAAGCGCTCAGGCCTCTGTCCTTGCCTTTCTCTTCCCACCCATGCATGTCTCTGCTCCCCTGGCCTCTGCTTTGTGGTTTTCTCTGCTCCGCTCAAGCCTCTGTTCTTGCCTTTCTTCTTCTCCACCCATGTATTTCTCTGCTCCCCTCCTGCGTCTGCTTTTCCCTGAAGCACTCATTCCTGTTTCCTTGCCTTTCTCTCCCCCCCCCTCCCCCATGCCTTTCTCTTCCCCCCTCCCCCATGCCTTTCTCTTCCCACCCATGCATGTCTCTGCTCCCCTCCTGCGGCTGCTTTTCCCTGAAGCGCTCAGGCCTCTGTCCTTGCCTTTCTCTTCCCACCCATGCACGTCTCGGCTCCCCTCGTCTCGCCTCTCTGCTTTGTGGTTTTCTCTGCTCGCCTCTGTCCTTGCCTTTCATAGATCCACTCGTGTCATGACCCCTCTGCTCGTGCTTTTCTCAATTCTGGTTATACCCAGGGCTGGAAACGGAAACAAATACACTTGGAACCCACAAATTGCGTAGGAGAGGGACTGCGGGGCAGTTTCAGCCAGCGATGGACTGGGAGCTAAAAACAGTCGTGGAAAATGTGTTCATGTGAGTGCAATGAGTCGGACGTCTCCAGGAGGATGAGCTTGGATGTTAGAGTGGGTGTGCGGGGGAGGTAAGTGTATGTCTACAATAATTCTGCATATTCCATCAGGGTTGCTCGCTAGGCTGGTAGATGATGTCCCATCCATTCATCCGCCCATTAAAGCAGCCTTCTTGTCCTCTGGTTTTCTACACCACCCATTCAGCCCGCATGCACTGCTGCTGCCCTCACACCGCAACTGCAACCCGCGTGTTCCTGTGCAATGCCAGTGTCTTTCACCACGAAGTCGCTGCCTATTTCTAGGATGATAATGTTCGAGATTCAATTTTTAAGGATTGGTTTGGTGAGTGGTGCAGGCTGTTTCTAAAGTATACATTTAAGTGCTCTTGTTTGTGAGTGGTGCAGGCTGCTTCTAAAGTATACATTTAGGTGCTCCGCCCTGACGTGTACTGAACCGGATGTCCTTGTGCAGCATCAGTGACTGGAGGGGAGATGTTGTCCCAAGAACTCGGGTGAGAGCTCTGTGCAAATGCTGCCCCCCACTGGCCACTCTGAACAGTTCAAAACGGCACAGCCCCATAGTCGAGATCACGGAGGGCACGCGTGTACAGTGGCCCTGAAACAAGCATTGACAAAGCCAACAGGTCTAGCCTATGCGAGATCTAAAGGCTTTGTAAATGTTTGCTTTTTTTAGCCATGTTGTACAGCAGCGCGGCTGAAAGTAAAAAAAAAAAAAAAAGATGCTATAATGTGGTCATCAATGAGCACACTACAGCGCTTTTGTTTTACTTTCGACCGTGCTGCTGTACCTGGCAAAAAAAGCCTGACAAAGCGAATCGATCTTGCATAGGTAAGACCTATTGGCTTTGCCAATGCTTTACGAAAAAAAACTCTGTGCCATGGCCCTATAATGTTCAGATAAGCAGTGCAAACAGAGACATCTCTGTTTTGTGTCCGAAACAGTCACTAGCTGACCCACGGGGAGCCCTCTCAACAGTTCATACTTGGATATTACGATTGATACAGTGTGCACTAGGATATTTAATTCATGTTGGATTCATTTGCTCAAACCATTGCAAAAAAGTATAAACCATTTTCGGGCCCTTGCTTTCTCTAAGTGCAATTTGCCATGATGAGTTGGTAGGCTGCTTCTGATCATCCGGTCTTTTCATTGGCTGGCTTGAGTTTTAAAAAGCACTGGCCCCAGGTGGCCGTTGGAAGTTCCCACCAAGGAACAAGCAGCGCATGGCTGTACCCAAAGAAACCAGGGGCACGCGGCCCACACACAGGGTAGGGCAGTCCTCCAGTCTTGGCACAGGGAGGTGCGCTGGCATTCCTGGGATTTGCTATGGAAGCCATGTGATGGGCACAGTGTGCCCTAAAATGTGTACCGTTAGCCTTGGGATGTACAATGGCAGCCCTGTGATGGGTACTGGCAGTCCTGGGATGTGCAATGGAAGCCACATGTTGGGCACAGTGTGCCCTAAGATGTGTACCGTTAGCCTTTGGATGTGGACTGGAAGCCATCTCATGGGCGCTGGCAGTCCTGGGATGTGCAGTGGCAGGCCTGTGATGGGCACTGGTAGTCCTGGGATGTGCACTGGCAGCCTTGTGATGAGCACTGGCAGTCCTGGGATGTGCACTTGCAGCCCTGTGATGGGCGCTGGCAGTCCTGGGATGTGCAGTGGCAGCCCTGTGATGGGCGCTGGCAGTCATGCATGTATAGTTGCAGCCCTGTGATGGGCGCTGGCAGTCATGCATGTATAGTTGCAGCCCTGTGATGGGGGTGAGTGTTTGATTTGCTCAAACGCTCCGTCCATCATCCCCTTTGGTATTGCTTTGTTCGCCCTAAGTTGGCAGGGTATGCCCAGACGTGGGTCCCTTGCTCACTTTGCCACTGGATTCAAGCTAGCCTGGCTGATGACGGCTGAATAGCCAGAAACCGGTCCCAGGATGCTTGTTTCCGGTCCAGGGAAGACATGGCTTGGCAGTTCGGGCTGGACTGTTCCCATGAGGCACAGGGTCAGACTGATTTGCATATGGCCATGTCTGAACTGGGGTGGTGGAGTGAGCTAAAGAATGATGATGGATTAAACCCAGATCAGTTGACTGGGGGTGAGTGTTTGATTTGCTCAAACGCTCTGTCCATCATCCCCTTTGGTATCGCTTTGTTCGCCCTAAGTTGGCAGGGTATGCCCAGACGTGGGTCCCTTGCTCACTTTGCCACTGGATTCAAGCTAGCCTGGCTGATGACGGCTGAATAGCCAGAAACCGGTCCCAGGATGCTTGTTTCCGGTCCAGGGAAGACATGGCTTGGCAGTTCGGGCTGGACTGTTCCCATGAGGCACAGGGTCAGACTGATTTGCATATGGCCATATCTGAACTGGGGTGGTGGAGTGAGCTAAAGAATGATGATGGATTAAACCCAGATCAGTTGACTGGGGGTGAGTGTTTGATTTGCTCAAACGCCCCCTCCATCATCCCCTTTGGTATCGCTGTGATGGGCACTGGCAATCATGCATGTATAGTTGCAGCCCTGTGATGGGCGCTGGCAGTCATGCATGTATAGTTGCAGCCCTGTGATGGGCACTGGCAGTCATGCATGTATAGTTGCAGCCCTGTGATGGGCGCTGGCAGCCCTGTGATGGGCGCTGGCAGCCCTGTGATGGGCGCTGGCAGCCCTGTGATGTGCAGTGGCAGCCCTGTGATGGGCGCTGGCAGCCCTGTGATGGGCGCTGGCAGCCCTGGGATGTGCAATGGCAGCCCTGGGATGTGCAATGGCAGCCCTGTGAGGAGCACTGGCAGTCCTGGGATGTGCACTGGCAGCCCTGTGATGGGCGCTGGCAGTCATGGGTGTGCAGTTGCAGCCCTGTGATGGGCACCAGCAGTCCTGGGATGTTAAATGCAAGACCTGTGATGGGCACAGGGAGCCCTGGGATGTGCACTAGGAGGCACTGAGTGAGCACTGTCAAGCCACAGACATACACTGGAAGCATTCTTAAGGGCACCAGGAGCCCTCGGGTGTTCACGGTCAAGCCAGGGACGTGTCTGGAATACCATAATGCGCAATGGAAACCGGGCGATGTGTTCACTAGAAGTCCTACTATAGGGACTAGGAGCCCCGGGACCAGTGGTGGCTCCTCCGCTAAGGTGGAGGAGCGTCGCCCCACTGCGTTGCAGCAGTGAAGGAAAGGAAAAATAAAATTATAATAACTTGATGTTATTATCATTTTATGTGTTCCTGCTGCGGCAGCATCGGGTGGGGTGGGGCTGCTCTGCTCACAGAGAAGTGCAGGGGAGGAGTGGTGGGCACACTAAAGTGCGCATGATGCTTTGGCTGGCCGTCTTAGGCCGGCCAAACAGTCATGCACACTTAGCATGTTCTTCACGCAGGCTGCATTACAGCCTGGGTGAAGAACATGCCCCGCCCCCCCAGTCCCCGTCTGAGCCCGGAACTACGGCACTCAGACCAATCACAACGCTGCAATGCAGCGTTGTGATTAGCTCATGAGAGCCTGGCTGCTTCCTGTAAGGCCGATAGAGGAGAGATGACGTGGGACAGAGGGGCGAGGAGGTAAGAGTATTTTTCTTTTTTTACACCCACTTACCCCCTCGCCCCCCACCACCCCAGATTCATGCCGGCTGCCACTGCCCGGGACGTGCACTGGAAGCCCCATTATGGGTCCTGGCAGTCCTGGGATGTGCAGTGGCAGCCCTGGTGCATGCGCTGGAAGCCCTATTATGGGCGCTGATAGTCCAGGGATGTGAAGGTGCAGCACTGTGATTGGCACTGGCAGCCCTTAGATGTGCACTAGAAACCCTATTATATGCACTGATAACCCTTAAAAGTGCAATAACAGGACCTGAGATGTGCCTTGGCAGCCATGTGATATGCACTAGCCGACGACCTGTGATGGGCCCCGACAGGTTCAGTGGCAACCCTTTGGGTTACATTGGCAGCCCTGGGCTGTGCACGGGTGGAAGGTGCTAGCATAGCACTGGATAATTAAGCGTTCTGAATTTGGGGGTGGGGGTGCTCCTGTTGTGCTCTCGGTGCCCCACAAGGCCACGTTGACTATACTGCAATTGGAGTTGCTAATTCCATTCCACTGTATCTGTTCTTGCACAGTGCACAGCTGTGCTGCTCTCTTCCTGGCGCATATGGCACAAGGAGAGGAAGAAGAGATGGTGAAAGAGGTCAGTGGGTTGATGCGCCACCTCCAGAGCTCAAAATTCGACTTGCTGTTCTAATTACAGTAAGTAACTCGGTGGAATGAGTAAAAGCAGCAGAGGTGTCCCCTTTCCCCTCCCCTCCCAGCTCCCCTCCCCCTTCCTTCCCTCCATCCGTTGCAGAGAGACTTCTCAGCAAGTGAGGCGCCTAGTAAAGTTGTAAACAGCAGGTCAATAAATTGTCTCAGTAAAATAGGGTGTTTAATGGATTAATGGGTCTACTGCAGAGAAACTGAAATCTGCAAATTATACATTTAATTCCCAGTAAGATAGCTCTGCGGGTAAAGACACCTTTCGGCAGCGATCCATAGGCAACATCACTTATCATTTGAGCAATCGGGTTCAAACTCCCTCGCATCCTTGCGTGGATCGCATATTTCTGAGCCTTGCTGAGAGCTTCTGAAAAGGAAGAAAATTAGCGTGGCGGGTGGCAAAAGCCTCAGTCCCTATGGCGGATAATTTAAAGCACCAGAAAGCAATAAATTAACAAGGCGAAACCTAAAAAGTACAATAAGGGTTCTTACATCTCTTGACAGGGTTCCTCTCCCAGTGAGGATGTCCCAAGAAACGCCCTAGAGAGAAAGGCGTGAAGGCAGGGAGATTTATCCTGATTTTTATGAACTTTACTAATATACATTTTTTCGTATTAATGTTTACATATTTTAGGTATTAATTTTTAACATTACTAAGATCTTGTTCAGCATCCATTATTAAATATTGTTCTTAGTACTTACTGTTCGGTATCTTTATTATGATTGTTACTCGGCAGTGGCACAGAACATTGCACATACTTACCTACGGTCTTGAACTGCAAAGGGTGGCTTTCCAGCCACTCCCATGAAAGTTTGAATGAAAATGCAGGCTGGTGCCGCTGGCTGGGTTAATAGGCAGGTTTAGGAACATTAGTTTTTAGTTATTTAGAAAAGTAAAGTTAGTTAGCACAGGGCCACAGTGAGAGAGAGAGAGAGAGTGGACTTTTTGGTGTGCTCCAGTCCAGTTCCACTGCAGTGCAGTTGTGGGAGGCCAAGGAAAGCTGACCTGGCACCAGCACAGGCCTAACATGAGCAGACCAGGCTTGGGGAGGGCAGCCAGAGCTGGCATAGTAGTAGCCCATGTGTTCAGTACTACAGATCTTCAAGGAAGATGGGGACATGCACTGGAAGCTCACAGTCAGTCGCCAGCTTAGAACCCATACTCAGATGCACACTACGGGCACCAACCAACAGGCAGGTGCACCAGCATGTGTGCCTAGTGCTTCTGAGACAATAGAAGGGCAGTTGCAGGTTTCCCTACTTCACATAATAGCTACAGCACACCATCAGTTGTGTAAGTGTCACTCACACAACAGGTCCAGCTGGGCATAAACAGTGCTGTTTAACACCTTCACAGAACAAGTGCACCACAGCAGCTTCAGCGCGTCTTCGCTCTCTCGCAGAGAAGTATAGCACACTGTCCACAGTTTTAGCTTCCAGTCCTTACAAAATAGGTACGGCACAGCAGCAGAAGTGCAAGCCTTTCCCTCATAGAACAGGCACAGTTCACCATCACCCGTGTAAACAGGCCTCACTGAACGGGTACGACAGGGCATCAACAGTTCAAATATCTGTCTCTCATGAACAAGTACAGCAGAACAGCTGTAAAAGCTTTTCTCCCTGACAGGTCACTTCTAGCACTACACCAGCAAAACAAGCTCCTATCTATAACCGGTACAGCACAGTCTACCTCAGCTGTGCAAACACACTTGCCTAATTGATGTGTAGTATGCTTCAGTATGTTTTGTGTGTAAAAGGTTCAGTAGGTAAAAGGTTAAATAAGGATGGGTAAGTCGGGTGAATGGCTCTATCACTATTTGAGTGGATGGAGGAGTGGGCGGTAGGAAGGCGGAGAGAGTTGGTTGGAATTTTGGAGAGTCCGAAGCGTGATGGGTCATAAATTTACATTTGGATGATTGTTGAATTTGTGTGGCTGGATAGATGGACGAGTAGATGTCTGTGGATGAAGAATGTATGTTGCTTAATTTGTGCCGGTGCTTTCCGGTGCTAAGCACCGGCACTTATTTCTCAGGGCCGGGTCTATAGAATCGAGAGACATGGGTATGCTAGTGTTGCAGGTTCCGACTTTTAAATGGTGGAATTTCTTTAGTTGCTTGGGCATCGGAGTTGGTCAGCTGCAGAGAAAGGAGTGGAGCGGGGCTGTGGTCGAGGAAGATTCAAGGCTTTGCAGGGAGAGGCAGGCCTTGGTGCGAATGGAACAGGCAGGTCTCGGCGCGAATTGACTTCCGGGGCACTCCAGGCAGCACGAAAGCTGATTGGGTGTCCCCATCCAAGCCCCCGGCGCGAAGGAATCTTTCAGAATACAGAAGGAGCAGCTGAGTTCAACAAGAGGACACGGAGCAAGCAGAGCAAGTGGCAGAGGAAACCGTCGTGAATCCCCTAAACCTCATGTGAGCAAGAGAGAGCTGGGTAAAAGGTCAGTGCAGTTGGAGGTGAGAGATTTCAGACAAGCAATGTTAGTACCAGAAAATGGATACGCCTGCAGAACTTAAAAACATCTTCTTTGTAAAACGGGAAACATGTTAAAATTATATACATCTTCAGTTTTCCCCAAATTACACATGGAAACTTCTTTGCTAACAAACGTGCAGATTGCTGCTGGGGCTGATTTTTGGTAGGAATATAAACGACCGTGATTAGCACAGAGTCAAATGCCATATTTTGTGTAAGCATTAGGAAAAATGTTGCAAAATAATTTGTGTACACTTGCATACAATTACAGTAATGCAATTAAAATGGTGCCGTCTACCAAGGCGAGGCAGATATGAGTGAATCATTGGTATCGTCTGATTCCTGGAGTCTGCATAAGTGCCTTGTGGGTCTCCATTCATAATCAGCCTCACGCATTACGCGCCCATTAACAGTACTGTGTCACAATCAGCCAGCCCAGACAGAACACAATGCAATGCGTGATATGATACTGTTGTAATAAAATGCCACTCCGGGGAAGAGATAAGCGGGGACAATGATTCCATGAAAAGCCAAATGCTTTCTGATAAGCTATTTTCCTTTGTGATGTACATATGTTTTAAGCTCTACTTTTGAAATATCTGATCAGCCATAACAAACAAAGACAAAAAATGTATGGCATCACTCAGCAATTGCATGTGAGATCCTTTCTAGCGTGGCACACCAGAGAGAATACGCTTTTTAGAGATTCAGCAAGCAACACTAAATTAATGCATTTCACTTAATTATGGAGAGCAGAGGCTGCCAGAACAAGGACCACGGTTTATAATTTTGAAGTTAAGGCAACTGTTATTGAATTCCTCCTCACTAAGTTGGTTGGCCAGTCATTCTTTCAGTGTTTGCTTTAAAATAATAAATTCCAAAGTATAAATCATTAAGGGCCCATATTAGCTCTCCGTACATCCAGTGGTCTCTCTGTATATGTGTTAGCCTGCCTTATTATCTATAAGGCCATGCGTCAGCTTAATTATTTGTTTCTATGCCTCCAGGTCTGTGTCCCAGTCCGTTGTAGGAAGAGCCTCCAAAACAGTGCATGCGCTGCTGTGAGGCATATTGTGGGCTTTCTAAGAACATACAGGAGCTTAGAGCCCTCCCATTGATTATTGATTACCACTGATTGGCTTTCCTGCCATTCTGTTTTGCCTGCTTCTTATTCGATGGTTTTCCTTTTCCGTTTTGTGTCTGCCCCTCCCAAGAGCACTGCCAATTTACTTGCATCCTTCCGAGTGCTTAATTTGTGCCGGTGGTGTCCCACAAGAAAGCCTAGGGTCTCGAGTTGGGTAGAGCCAACCCAGGTCCCTCCTTCTTTTCAAAACATTTGTGGAACAGAGGAAGGTAAACTCAGAAAGGGAAAGCTTACAGCGCTTCCATCTCTGACCCCGCAGGGTTTGGTATCTGCCCCCACCCAATTGGTCTGCCGATAATTATAACTCTCGGGATTTCTGGAGGAAAGGAAGTAAGTAAACCAACAGAAGGTATAAAGATCACCACCTCTCTATGCTCCTTCTTTAAGGTTCAGTCCAAAAAGGGAGAAGCACATAACTCCATATCCACTTAGTCCTCTCCTAGTGGTCGGAGCAGAGTCACAGGAAAGCTACACCAGAACTGTGGAGGGGGCAGGGGAAAAGGGGGGTCTCCCTCGGTATCTGCTTTTCTTCCCCCATTCACACCTCACTCCTTTGCTTCTCTCCATTCTTCCTTCACTTTCTTCCCTAAGTCCGCGTTTCCTCTTAATTGCCGCCTCCCCTCATTAACTGCTTTTAATTTTTCATCTTTCATTTCCACTCTCCTTTCACATGCTCCCCGCTGTCTGCTCTTCTTCCCTTGCCTTTCTCCTCTTTCCACTTTTCAGTCTCATCATGTTTCACTCAAATCTTGCACTCCCAATCTCTGCTTTCCCCACTTCTTTTCACATTCTTTGTCTACCTTTGTATCTTTGTATCTATCCTTGCCTTCAGACTTCTCCTTCTTTCTCCCTTTCCCTTATGTTTTTCCTTTTGTACACATCTTTATATCCACTCCAGGAATCTGTGTTTGATTTCAGGGTCATACATTTAAATCTTGGTGTGGCCACTCGGTCTTTCATTTTTCTGGGGTCGATAAAATGAGTGCCATTGAGCTGGATAGCAACATTTTTAATTTGGTGTCAAGCCCCCCCTCTGCTGAATATGTGCTTTACAAACATACATGGTGTGTTAAGGGCACAGAAATGTATTTTAATCTTTTGTTTTTCAATTTCTTTGCATTATTCCCTCTGTCCCTGCTTCATCCAGTACCTTTCAAACTCGCATCCATTCCCTTGACCTCCTTTCTTTCCTTCGTCCCATCTTTTTCCTTTTTCTCTTCCTCTGCACCTCCAGCCATACCTCCTTTCTTCTTTCCATTCTTGCTTCCATATATCCTCATTCATTCCCCATCCTTCCTCCCTTGGTGCATTTTTTCCTCCATTTATTCCTTACTTTCTTTTTTTCCCTACTCCTTCTTTAATTTCTTCCTTTCTTATCCTCAACCCTTCCTTCTGCTGTTCTTCCTCCTTTTCTTTCTTCTTTCTATTCATCCATTACACATTGTTTACTTCTTTTCTCGCACTATTCCTTAATTTCTTCCTTTCACTTTCTTTTCCTATTTTCTCCTTCTTTCATCCATTACTTATTTGTTTCCTCACTCCAGTACTCTCCTTCGTGCCTGCATTTGTTGCTGCCTACTTTAATGTATTCCTTCCTTCATCCCTTCCTTTCTTTTGAACAGCGCAGTGAAAGCACATTCTCTTTAGTTAGCAAAACTGCTTCAAGTCAAGTCCTCAAATGGCCTTTCCTAAAGCTGCATTTTGAGATTTACACACATTCTATAATTTGAGTTCATTTTTAAGTTGTTGTCATAGGCTTCCTATATGTTATGTTATATTATGTTATGTAAATATTGATTTGTATAGTGAACTAATCACTCAAGAGGGTATCCAGGTGCTTGGGCAGGTATGTATGTGCGAGGCCGCCGAGGTGCTTATGTAAAGAGCCAGGGCTTCAGCTTCTTGCGGAACTCAAGAAGTGAGGAGGTAGCTCTGATGTGTTGAGGCTTATGGGTGTGGGTGGAGCCAATAAATGAAGTGGGTGGAGCCACTGGAGGAAGTGGGAGGAGCCGGGGGAGTGGGTGTGGCCTCCTAAAAAAATGTGAGCACCTGCACTTAATATTTTACAAATTAAGCACTGGTTAAAAGATGATGTCTGTGATTTGATGGGTGTTTGTGGAAAGGTGAGCGTATGTTGTATGTTTATGGGTGGATTAACGGTCACTTTGCGTATGAGGTATATGTGTATGTTCATGGTATTTTTGTGCAGGAAGGGGCACCTTCCTGCACAAAAACAATCACTACAGGCATTTTCCTCTTTCAATGCGTGCTGTAGAATGCAGCACGCTTTGAAAGAGGAAAAAACGAGGAGAAACATTTCTCCTCGTTGCGCCTCGCTACGCCTCCCCCGGGGAGGCGTAGCATTGACACGCATTTCCAGATTTACGATTCCTCGTAAATCTGGAAATGTGTCTCATTCCATGGGTGTTGGTGGGAACACCCACAGCAACACCTAAGGAACGCCCCTTCCACGCAAAGTGCTGCGTGTGAAGGGCCATATTTACAAGGAGAGGAAAAGTCACGCTGGGTGGCTTTTCCTCTCCTTGTAAATATGGAGAAGTGAAATGCGCCTCCAGTACGTCACAAAAAGTGACGTACTGGTGGCGCAGGGGGGTGGTAAATCAGCCCCTTTGTGTCTGTAACACTAAGGTAAACTTGAAAGAATGGACAGACCGCGATACAGAGGGTTTTTGGGTTCTCCACAAAGTAAATCTGGAAAATTGATGTAAAATAAAGCAGTAGAGCACTTTGAACCAGTATCTTAAATAGGGAACACTCCATCTTCACACACACATCGTATTTCTCACTGATTATTTGTCTCACACGCACCTGACCGTCTGTATTCTCTTTCTCTACTTACTTATGTCTTCCTTGTTGTCATCCCTCTCTTGAATTGCCTCTTTTGCCACTCCATCGTTGCACTGTTTTTACCTTTTCTTTTCCCGTCTCTCATTATCTCTTCTTTTCTCCTTATCTCTGCACTTCAAAAGTTCTCTTCTCTCTCGCACACCTGCACTTCCTATGTCACTCTCTTACATCCCCTCGCCCCCCCCACCCCCCTCCGAGCACGCGCGGTTACCAATGTAAATGCTTTGAACTGGGGTATGTATCTATGCATGATGGTTACTACAGTGCTGCGTCATAGGATGCCAGTGACTGTCTTTACTGTGATATTCTGCATAACGGAGAAGCATATCTCCGTTTTGAAATCACATTGGTTTTTTTAAGGTCCCTAAATTGCCTTGGGCTGAGTCACCTACATAATACTTATGGGATTTTATAGACTTTACTAAAATAATTAGAACCTAAGAAGGGATGTGCTGAATAAATGAGGCACATCTTCTTGAACAAGCAGTGTGTACATAAAGGCTGGTTTTCTGCTGAGTGTGTTTTCTGCCGAGTGTAACATTGCATACGTTCTACTTCATCTCGTTTTGTCTGTGAGGTAGAGGTTACATTACGCTATGTGACTGCCAGGCTTATCCGCCGCCGCTACGAGGAAGATTTTCCGGATTACTTTGGCTGGAGTCTTATACTACCTCACCCAGTGCTTTAAATGGGCCGGTACTCACCGGTACCGAGTACCGGCACTTCCAAATTTTCTAGCCGTCAGTACCGGGACTTTTCTTTAGTCAGGGAGAGTACCGGTACCCTGATTGATGGCGCGGCAGGCTCGGGTTCGGTATCTCCTCCCACGCAGGACAGATGCCGCTCTGCTTCCCGATCTGGCAAGCTACTGAGCCTCTGAAGTAGACTTTTGCAGGGACTGCTAAAGTCCAGAGGCGCCCCTTTGAATTTCCCCACACTGCAGGGGTTTGAGAGGGCTTGCGTCACACTGTGATTAACAGGACAGGGTCTAGGCAGACCAGGCTGCACTGTTAAATATGTGTGCAACGACCATTCAGGTGAAAGTGCTTTAGCCCCCTCCCTCCTCCTCCCCCCACCCCCCTCTGCGTCAAGTGCCTGAAATGGCCTGGGTGGGGCTGCGGTCAGTAATCCAGTCCTATTTAGGGTATTGCACTGGCCTTACTAAAGCGAGTTGCAGTGCAGCACAATTCTACACCTTCCCTGAAGCCGGTTTTCTTTTCATGTTTGTTTTTCTCAGCACAGGAACTGTTTCTGTTTGTGTGCCCCTCCAACACTAATGGTTGCATTTACTTAACAGCGAGGGATCCATGGGGGTGAAGGCCCTGCCCAAAGAGCAATGAATAGCAGGGAACGCTGCAGCACTCCAGGAATGAGCTCCCATGACAACTGGCAAAGGTTCTGGTTGGGGGAAAACGAGATGAACATAGAAGGAAGGGGGAGGGAGGGAGGAATGTAAAAAGTGAGGTGACAGGTGAAGTTAGGATTGGCACATTTTTCAGTTTAAAAATACCAGATATTTGTTCAGTTCTGAAATCGGGGCTTAGAAATGGCATTTTAACACAAATGTGTGTAAAGTTAAAAATCTGTATTTCTTGTTAACTTTAATAATTGGCTTTCATGTTGTGTAATGAGTTAACCTGTTTTGTTTGGATAAACACATTACTCGTGTTTTAATATGTGCTGCAACTGGTATAGAAGTCATTATGTATCATCATGTCTTGCCCTTAGCCCCGCCCACTTGCCACACCTCTAGCTCATTTTAATGAGTACCTGCACTTATTTTTTCCCATTTAAAGCACTGACCTCACCCCTATTGTGGGACCTTCTATTTTATACATTTGGACCGGTAATATTCGATAGATCGGATCCTTTCGCCATTAATATCTAGCCCTGATGAAGTTCCTTTGAAAGGAACGAAGCGCGTTGGCTGTTGTCCTGCCGTATGTTTTACAAAAGAAGAATAAAAGATATTGAAAAGACTATATTCAACGGAGTTTGACTTGATCCCTGGTGCTCCCTCCATGTTCTTCAATCTACATTATTATTAAAATGTTGCTCCTGTGTTTTCATGCAAGACAAAATTATTAATTGTTGGTGAATAATAATCTGAATACGATCTGCTGACGATTACAAATTTATTTTCTTAACCACCCATGCCCCTGGAATACCTTTTATATTTGTGTCTTAAAATGTCAAAATACCTAGATGACGATGCACAAAATATATAATGTATAATTTGCTGGTAATTATTATTGAAATAACATTCCTAAGCAACTTAAGACCATACGAAAATCAAGTCCTATACATACTAATTGATGTCAACATAGACTCAGTGTACTACCACAATTCAGTTAAAAACAATTCATTTTATTGTTACAAGTTTAAAAAAAAATTCTGACATAAGTAATAATAATGGAACATAAATAACATCACAAACAGTGTAACAACACATACACAAAAATAATCACTTTACATACAATCATAAAATAATGAACATCTACAAAGTTTAGCCACTTGTGGGTCATACCACATGAATATTAATTTTGTTTTAGATAATGTTCAGTTATTTATTTTATGATTGTATGTAAAGTGATTATTTTTGTGTATGTGTTGTTACACTGTTTGTGATGTTATTTATGTTCCATTATTATTACTTATGTCAGAATTTAAAAAAAAAACTTGTAACAATAAAATGAATTGTTTTTAACTGAATTGTGGTAGTACACTGAGTCTATGTTGACATCAATTAGTATGTATAGGACTTGATTTTCGTATGGTCTTAAGTTGCTTGGGAATGTTATTTCAATAAGAATTGTTTCCCTGTCCTAGGAACTCCTAGTATTTTCAGGGGGTCCTTGATTTTTTCAGTTAATTTGCTGGTAATGGTATAATATGCTGCTTTCTTTGCCGCTTAATTTACTTCTTTGCAGCTTAATTTGATCAACCATGCGGCCACAAAACTCCACCAGTGGCCATGATAAAGCTGCTTTAGTCTGCTTGAAATACCCCTCACTCCTCACTCACCTGTCCTTCCTGGATCTCATTCATCCTTTCCCTCATCCTTGAGTCCTTTACTAAGTGCTAGGCTAGAGATGATTCAGTTTATAGTGTGCCCGGAATTAATTATTGACATAACTTGGCCCCTGGAATCAATGGCGTTACCTGAAATGATGGGGCCTCCTGCAGAATCTGAAGAAGGGACCCTTGAGTCTCCCATATCTCGAATATCTTCATTGGCCTGGAGCTGAATGGGGGCTTCAGGGGCCTCGTTTGCGCTCTGCTTGGAAGTGAGGGGCTGCAAGTCCCACCCGGGCATGTAGCGACCAGTTAGCGTTAGGTCAACTACCTCCCTCAGTGTAGGATACCAACTACACCCTGTGAACGCGGGCACCAACAACTACCTCGGATCAAAAGACATCCACCACCTAGAGATGTAGACCTCTTTTATCATTGACCGCACCGCAGCATTTTCACCTGTGCTCAGTTGGGCAGTCTCAGTAATGTTCTGCAGGCCGTTTTGGCTCCATTCTCTTTTGATGGTTATTCTTTTCTGTTCTTCCTCTATTCTTGGTATTTCTAGAGCGCATGGCTACTCCACGTGCCTCGCAGGCTGGCTCCGAAAACCTGAATAAGAGGAGGGCATGCAACGTGGCACCAGGGTTGTGCTTCAAGAAGGCAATGGCAGGAGTGCTGTTTTTCGTAGCACGAGGTCACTTGCAAGCGAGAAAGCTTGGCAGCCATTCAGCAGGCATGAATGGCGCAGTCTGTCTGTTGCCTCAATTGCACATTCTGTACCGTTATCAGACAAGATGAAAGCCCCAGAGCAGGAAACAGCTGCTCTGTCTGGCTTTTCTGTAATTACTATGGAGCTGCAGGAGTCCTAGCTGGATAGGAAGTGACACATTGTCACAGACTGCGCTGTTAGAGGAGGGAGGGGGAGAGTCTGGGGTTGGACACTGGTGTCTGGAATTCACTATAGGGGCAGAGTGTCCTGCACTGGCACACGATGCGGTAGTCCTCTTCAACAGAGCACTGCAGTTGTTCGTTGGGTGCAGGTGCTGTTGATATCCTGTGTAGTCCACCTTTCATAGGGCAACTACACTAACTGTGGCCCAGTCAGCATCGCTCAGCTGCTGATGGTGTTTGCTAGTTGTGTATCTGCACTGTAGCCTGTGCTGCTGATGGTGGTTGCTAGTTGTGTATCTGCACTGTAGCCTGTGCTGCTGATGGTGGTTGCTAGTTGTGTATCTGCACTGTAGCCTGTGCTGCTGATGGTGGTTGCTAGTTGTTTAACTGTACTGTATGCTGTGGTGCTGATGGTGTTGGCAAGCCCTGTGCTTTAGACTGTGCTGATGACCATCTACTTTCAGCTCAAGATTTGAGGAGGCACTTGTTAACTTCGCAGACCCAATACTTTATTAATTGAAATCCCTTTTTTTAACAAAACACAAATTCTTTATTATTTTTTCTATGGCTACTCTCCTAAAAGCATGCCATTCTATTCCTCCCTCAAGTCACGCTCTGCTATTTATGGTCCTTCAAAAAAACCAACACGGACACAATTACTTGCTCATTTTCCTCCTTCTTCTCTCTAGATTCTTATTTTCTGTGATTATGGTGTAAGACCATAGCTACATACTCCTCCCATTATCATACCATCAATTCATCAGTGATTGCTTTGCACTGTTTACCTTTGAATTGTTTACCTTGCTCTATTTGCGTCCCACCTGGTTCACGCCTATATTGATGGTGACTTCATACCTATTTAAATTTTTTCCCTGTCCAGTATAGTGTTTTGTGATTGGTATTGTACAATTTTTGTGGATTGACTCTGCCCAGTGTTCTACTTTCAGGATTGTCTTTATCAAACAGCTCGTCCATCTGACCTTAGTTTGTGTCGTATATATTTATATACTTCCCATGTCGGTGCTGTAGTTCAAAGATTGGTCTTTATTCTTAATCTCATAGGGTAAGCCTATTTAACACAGGGGTATCCAGATTCTACAGAACTTCTTTATATTCATAATAATACCTGTATTCTTGCATCCTGAATCAGTCATAATTCGAATGGAGATTCACGGTTACTTTTTTTAAAAATCTTCATTGCGTACACATACTAAATATCTCATACAATATTTTACTATCAAAACCTTTTAGTTTATTCTCATAGTTTTAATTACAGAGCACATCCATTGTCAATTCATCACAATATAAAAATGCATAAAACACCTTCCCAAGTATGCCATCACTTATACTAAAAAAAATCATGGTGGTTGAGGGAAAACATCTAGAACTCATGTAGGCTCTTATTTGGCCATCAGTTTTCCAACCAATATATCGGTGAGTTTGTCTTCATAACAGCCTAAATTCCACAGGCTACTCACTGACCTATGTACACATAGTTCCGGATCTCTAGCCTTCACCTGGATATCACAATTTGGTCTTGCTGTTTTATACTTTCCAAAGTTCAACCCAATAGATGTATTTGTAATTATATTGTGCATAATAATCAATTCAGTGAATCTATAATGCACATTTTTCAACATCTTTTTTGATATTTTTCAGTGTATTTCTGGAACTCCATGCATCCCATATTAATTAAGGGGCCATCTTGGTTTGCTCATTCCACAATTTACATTTGGAATGCATATTCACTTAAAACATCCCAATTCGTTATGTTATGTGTTACTACTTAATAACTAACCCTCTTTCACTTTTTGTTTCCAGTTCAACAATGTATTCAATATGTGCTCAATATTTGGATCTCATTTGGTTATATTCGGATTTAATTTGATGGTTTCTCCAAACCAATCATTTCCCAATCATTCTTGTATACTTCCTCAAACATACTAAATGGAGCCACACATTTTCTCTTGATAATATTTGTCTCAAGAAAGGACTTCTTTTTAACGCCCCAGGCTTTCTAGCGTCCTACTCCTGTTTTAATCAAAATACAGAAATATTGATACAAATCCTTGTTTTAATTGAGTTATGGCCTGCAAGTTAAACACATACAATGTGCTCCTTAATCTGTTATGTGACTTCCACTGATTAGCATCTTCTCTATCTAACAAGGGCTTAGATCCAGGTATATCATGACATCCTCCAGCATATATAAAAGATGTAAACATGTTTTACTGCATATTTCTTTCTTTACAATATAAACATTTTAAGTGACAGAGCTCATTATTACACTTTCGCTTCTACATATACATGAGCCATTTTTACTCGTGTATCAACAATGTTAGCACTGAGGAGAGGGACTAACAAACAAATATATATATATATACATCAGCTTGTGTCCTTTCACCATTTTTCAACCATATTAAATGTTGTTATATCAATTAGCATTGACCCTTCTACCATATGTCACGAATATGTACTTTGTACACATAATTAAACAATGAAATACCTTTTCGCCTGTCGGTCTTTACACTGAGGAAAAACCTTTATTTCATAACTTCCTTCACTCTCCAGCTCCCAAGGTTTCTTTGTCTTTATTTAATGCTAAGTTATATTTTGAATCAGGAAATATAACCTGCAAATTAAGCGTATAAGGTTTATTCATAAGTGTCTTTTATGTGATTGATTTTAAATGAGTTTGTTATACGCTTACTCAACTTATTTTAAATATGTGTATCCTCTGTCGCAGGCACTCCTTAACTCGTGGCTTCAATAGAAGTACGGAGGGACACGACCCATCCAGTATTAATATAGAGCCATTTTATCAAGTATGGCGATTTCCACTAAATACATGGAGTTTCTGAAGTCACTACTCACTGTGTACAATCCCAGTTTGGAACTTGTTACACTTCTGCTTAATATAGTGCCTACGCTTACTTCCAGACACTACTTCTCGTGTCTTTCAACATTCTTATTTAATTAGGTCGAGCCTCGAGTAGCGCGCAAGCGCTGCTTAGAGGCGAAGACTTTTAGTAAGCGAGTTTGAAAAGCAGTCCCAAAAACGCTCGTGCGTCGTGGCTGGCCTTTTTGGGATGGGTACGCGCGGCAAACATGTGTTTCCAATTATCGTGCCCAGACGCGGGCGCGATAATTGGAAACACATGCCGGCAAAAGGCCATGACGCACGAGCGTCTGGTCAGCTGAGCAGGCTGCCGCGCTCCCTCCTCCCCCCCCCTCCGCTCCTCTGTGGTGCGCGCGCACCACTGTTTTTTTTTTTTTTATTTTTTTTACCGCGCGGCCGCCATTTCTTTTTTCCTCTTCTACTCCCGGCTCCTAAATGTTTCCAAGTGTCGGATTGTACACAGGTGGCATCTTGCTGGTTTTGGTTTGTGGCTGCCAGCACACCCGGGGACACTCAAGTGGGTCTCCCTGTCTCAAAAGAGGAAAAGCCTTACAGTCAATTTCCAGACTGTGCAGGATATCTGGCACGGTGTCGGTGCATGGCAGGCGTGGTAGTTCCATAGGTTCGAGCCCTGCTAATGAGCTCTGCACCTCACAAAACGTGTGCAGAATATAGAATATTTGAATTAGTATCCATGTCACGGGAGGATATCAATCTACCATCTATATAATAGCAAAATGATCCCGTAGCGCATAAACCAACACAAAAGGGCATTCTATCCCCACACGCTCCCAGTCCCCCGCGCTTTTATGCAACAGCCTCGTATAGATATTTCATGTGTGCAATATTCTACGGAGCAGAGAGGGCTAATCCGTTTTACACACTGCCTGGTCTGGGGTAGTAGGCGCTAAATAAATGTCATTTAATCACGCACTGTATGAAGTTATCTATAATTAACACAAGAAATACTATCATTTCTGTATGAGCCGCCAACAGGCATTGCCACCTTTTTGTTGCACTAACAGAGAAAAATCTATTTTGGAGCTGGTGCTGAGAACAGACTCTGAAGCCTGTAATTCAATAGATGAACGTGCGGCTGAGTGACTGCGTTCGACGGATGCCCCACAGAGTACAAGCTGGTGTCATGTTTGACACACTTCACCACTTTGCACATTGCAGAGGTTGTGAAGCCTTACAAGCTGCAGCCAGCCACGCACAGAATAATGATTACAGAAGAATTTCACTGCATTCTCCAGGAAAACTGGCTGACTGGAGAATGCGTCATTTACTTCAGGAACCCAGCAGCCCGCTAGGGACTTATTTTCTGCGACGCGAATGCTAACAAGTGTCAGGCGTTCAAGATTTAAGGGACTCGATGAGTGCATTTAGAAACAAAACTCTCTCAGACTTTAAACGCCATATTATTAGAAAAGCCAATTAAAACAGAAATCTCTGAGAGGATGCCGGTTATAATTCACCAGAGTGTCGTGATTACTTCACTCTACGTCTTCCGTGTGACCCCAGCACTGTCTCACCAACCCCACTAATTCTGTTTTGAGTTCCTAGAGTGGCGTGCCACCCGCCGAAGTGCTTCGACACTTCATCAGGGGTAGCAACAGTAGCGGCTCCTCGAGGGAGTGCTGCGGGCGGTGGGATGGGGGCGGGGGAGGGGCAGGGTGGGGGGTAGTAAACTCCGGAATTGGGCCGAACGGAGTTGAGTAAAGAAATAAATAAATAAAACGAATTACATTGCGCGCTGCATCGCCGATTTGGCGTTGCAGCGCGCGCAATGTAATTCGTTTTGTTTATTTCTTTACTCAACTTTGTTCGGCCCAATTCTGGAGTTTAATACCCCCCAACCTGCCCCTCCCCCGCCCCGGTCTGACTTCAAAAGCATTTTTTTCGCAGACCGAGCGCCATGGGAAATGTCTGCAGGAAGCAAATGCAGTCAATGATCACACGTCTCCCTGCAGTGTCTAGGGTGTGAGAGCAACTCGGTCCTGTGACAGATGCACCCAAAGACCATCAGGAAGTGGGAACAAACTTTTCTATGTCTAGCACAAACAAGCATTGGCATAGTCAATAGGTCTCGCTTTTGGGACCTTATAAGTATTTAATTATGCAGCACAATATCCTTGGTGCAACAACATCAACTGTTGCATGGGTAAACACTTATAAGGTCCCAAAAGCGAGACCTATTGGCTATGCCAATGCTTGTTTTTCACTTATTGCTGAGGATTCGCATATGTGAGACACTACTCGTCTTGGGTAAGACTTCTTCCCATCAGTGAATCAAGTGAGACCACTTTTCTTTCAGTTTCTCAGCCGAGGCTTTGAGATATATGTATGCCCATCAGTAAAAAACCAGGTGATAGGGTATTAAATAGATAATGTGGGATATGAGCCCCAATGAAAGCAGTTGTTCATAGCCTAATGGATTCCATAATCCACTATGGATATATTTTTCACAGCGTGGTCACAGGAATCCAGTCCTGTTCTTCATTCAGCCTGGTTTCAAGTGCTTTCGTTGAAGATACATATCAATACTTTTTAAGTATTAATCTTTGCAGTGTATCATCCCACCTTGAACTATCTGGTACTTTTCCTATTTCTAGCCATCTAATATGATTTTCAATATTTCCCTATCTGATAAAATGTTTAGCCATTGGTGCAGAATGGGCTTTGTCTGCTCTCACATCACCTTATATTTTACCTATGTTATGTTCTCCTCTCAGTGCTCATGTCGTTGTTATACAAACCTATACTTTGTCCTATGTTAAGTCCTCTGATGCTCTTGAGCCTGATACAAAACTGCTTAACAAATAACTAAATCCAGGCAGTGCTGCTGGCAGCAGTTGCAAGCCCTGTACTGTGTCCTGTGTGTGCTGGCCATGGTAGTGGCTGGGGTGCTGCTGCCGGTAGTATGGTGTGTAGGCTGTGCTACTGATGCCAGTGACTACGGAGCCACCATTGGCAGTGTAGGCTGTGCATCTGATGGTGGTGACTGGGGCGTGGCTGATGGCGGTATTGTGTGTAGGCAGTTACGCTGATGTTGGTTGCAAGCCCTGTACGGTAGGCTGGGTAGCTGCTAACAGCTGTCTTGTGATTAGGCTGCGATACTGATGGCATCGATGGTGGTGTAGTGTGTGCTGTGCTGCCGATGGCAGTTGCAATCCATATACTGTAGGCTGTGTTGCTGGTCGCTGGGAAGTTGCTGATGGTGGTAATGTGTGGAGGCTGTGCTGCTGGTGGCTGGGGAGTTGCTCATGGCCATACTGTGTGGAGGCTGTGCTGCTGGTGGCTGGGAAGCTGCTGATGGCGGTACTGTGTGGCGGCTGTGCTGCTGATGACAATGGCTGGAGAGCTGCTGATGGTGGTGGTGTGTGCAGGCTGTGCTGCTGTATGGAATTGCCTGCTTTGAACTTTACACTATGCTGCTGCTGGTGTTTGCAGTCCCTGTACTGAAGGCTGTGCTGCTGATGGCAAGTGGCTGGGCAGCTGCTGATGGCGTTACTGCTTGTAGGCTGTTCGGTGCTCAGTCATTGCTCTGTTGCAGAGCACAAGTTGATGGTACACACGGGTAGACTGTGTCCACCCAGTCTTTTCACAGGGTGAATGTCGTCCCGGTGTAATTGTCAGCACCTGCATGTTGTCTGTTTTGTTATTTTAAATTACAGCTGGGCCCAAAACAAAGGTAGAGGTTAGGGGGCCATTAGGCCACCTTTTGATTGAGTATCGTGGCTGAGGCTATCTGGAACATTGCACCTAGCTGCAAATGCAATGGAGAGAAAATAAAGGCTCACAGCTTATTACTTCACAGGTACTTAAGAGAGGCATGCTTTTGACTTTGTCTCTGTATATGAGAGATATGCATGTATGTAAGAATGTCAGATGTGTTGGTCTGTCTCAGCATTTACACAAATAGCAATTTTAATACCACTATTTTTTTTATTACTTTTATAGCGCTAATCATCCCAATCAAGGGACTTGGAGCACTTCACATCACACTTACACGTTATACATTAACAATACATCATGTGTGTGTAAATCAATGTACAGGATATGTTACACAAGACAGTAAGGGTTACAAGATGTAGGAGACACGTCCTTCATAGCTCACTGTGCTATATTGGAAGGATTACAATTTATGAACTGCAAGTAACAAAAAGTTCTCTGTGTTAAAAGCAATAGCTCTCTTACCCATCTACAATACATAAAACAAAAATCTGTCATCTGCTATCACATGATGTGATTTGCAGGAGAGATATTAACCCGCTATGCTACTTTGATTCAAAACTTGGACTAGACAAAACACAGATCTCTCCAGCAAGTGCATTATCCTACGGAGTTATTTTACCATTATTATTATTCACTGAGATTTACTGGGCACACAAATATCTAAGCAGCACGTGCCTTAACCTCATTATATATCTTAAAATGCAGACTTTGCAACCAATTAAGCAGAACGGGTTTACTGCCTCATTTCTCCGTGTTGCAGAGTTTTAAACAAGTCGCGGCCCAGATTTTGCGTCACACCTGTGATGTCATGCACCATGATATCACGGGCATACTGCCTAACGTGGTTATTCCCCACCCATCACTTCTTTTTATAGGACTTGTGCCCAGGGCACGAGTCGGGGGTACACGCGGGTGGACGGCGTCCCCCCACTTTTTTTACAGGGTGGACGCCGTCCACCCTGCTCATCAAAAGCTGGATACTCGAAAAAGAGTGCACCAACCAAGCATTTCCAGGTGATTGCGACTGAATCCGGAATTTCTCGGTCTGCCGGTCACCAAGCCCCTGCCCTTAACTTTCTTAGATGGAGAAGTTGACTTGCACGCCCATCTCTCTGCGCTACCTATAACAGCTCTTGCCTTGCCCTTTGAACCTGCCCCAATTGCCTCGTATCCTTGCCGGGCTGCTGCTGCTCACCGGGGCGTGCTTCGCTCCCTCGCCCCCCTTCTGCCGTCATTTATTGTTCCACTGCCACTGGCCCGATCTCTCCTGCCTTTTGGTGGCCGCGCCCTGTATAATGCACTGAGATGGTGCACCAGGAGAGCTGCGTGTACCAGGTAAGGATGCAAGCCGGGGCTGGGTCCCTGCACTCCCCCTCAGCAGAATAGGGCCTGCCGGCCATCTCCAGGGCAGCAGCAGGTTGACTGTTATGAAGCAATGGATGGCGCGTGTGGTGTTTATATTCTATCTCGAGTTAAATTCTGCTGGTGTCAGAATGAAAGACTCAGATTACACAGGCGTATCCTGAATTTTCTGAGAGTGTGGCGTGCATGTTATGATGTTCTGTGCTCATTTCTGTACACATACCGGAGTCCCTTCTATTTTACACAGTGAAGAGGGCAGCATCTGTGTGTGAAGCAGAGAAGCACTACTGACAAATCAGCCTGTTTTACCGAGAAGCCCCATAGAATGATTTCATGTTTGGTGTTGATGCCAAGAAGCCTGGCATGTACCTGCTTCTCTGGCCCACGTTGTTAGATTTGTAGTGCAGTTGCTAAATGGTGGTGGCGCTCACACAAATAAACGTCTTGTGTGGTTGCCTCTCAATGAACATGGCTTTCAAAACAATATGGCAGTGGCTGGAATTGTTGCCTTTCCATAGAATCTAATATACCATATCATATTCTTGCAAGAGCAGCTACAGTGAATGTAAAGGTATTTCCACAGCCTTGCATGTGCCACATAGGTAGGTTATGTAAATAGTGTGTGTGTGTGCAATGTGTAGTGCGTGTTTTTACAGGTGACACCCAACAAGTGTGGCCTTGCTCTTGAATTGCTGCAGGTTCAGCTGTTTAGGATGACTGAAGGGGTTCCAAGCAGGTGCCTTGGTAACGTCTCCCTCCTACTCCTATGAACCCCCCCCCCAAAAAAAACTTCCTAGACCTTTCCCTCTTCTATCCCCCACTATTATTTTTCAATCCAAATAACAGACTAACATGCCCACCGCTCAAATTACTTTTTATATTTACCTATCCTGTGATGTCACACGCCGTGATGCCACGCACCGTGATGTCACTTCCTGTGATAGTTGGAGTCCCCCCACTTGTTTTTTTAGGACTTGTGCCCTGTTTTGTTGCTGGGCGTGACCCGCACATTGCCTGAATCGGAGCCAGCTGTGGAGGATGACGAGTCTCAGCTGTGGAGGATGACGAGTCTGGCGTTCCTGAAGGCAGGATGTGGAAGTTGCTGATGCAGCGCGCGGACGGACTTCCTGTGCTGGAGGCTGCAGCCGTGGTTGTGGTCCGTGCACAGTCAGGCCTGGTGCTGAGGCAGCAGCCAGGAACTGTACCCGTAATAGGTGGGGTCACCTGGGGTCGGCTACAGAAAAGCAGGGACGTGGCCGCTGCCCGCTGCGAGCGGGGGCTTTCATAATGGGTCTGTAGTCTGCAGAGGTGGTCAGTGAATGAGGAAATGAGTGAATGAAATCCGTATAGCTCATGGCAGTAAACGTAATAACGCCCAGGATCTTCCTTGCTTATGTGGAGGTAGAGAGGCTGAAAGAGGCGGGTTCACTGTTACTTGTGCCCCTAATTAAATAATTAATTGCCTTTTCTTGCCGCAGTTGAACAGCCCTCACTATGTCCATAATGCTCGACTGGCAGGAATGTTTCTTTTCAGTACCCAAGCGCTCACTAATTGGCATGATATTTCAGCTGAGTGAACCTTTAATACATCACAGTTAATGGAAGCACTGGCCTTTAATAAAATATTAATTATTAGCTTTTTATATAGTGCAACATTATGCAACTCTGACATTTCTATATGCTGTAAATAAGAGTTTATTTTTACCCAGCTTATGATGCTCAAATGAATGACTCAGAAGAGTAAAAGACAGAGCGTGCCTCGCCAGAATTTTAACTAGTAACTTTGCGATCAAAGCAGTGAGTGTTACTCACTGAGTCATTTTGTTCTCCCTCCCCTTTCTGGTGAAGGGCTTACTCACCGGAGACCAGTGTGAGCCATCACTGCTGGTAAGAAAAACAAAGGATGCAAGTGCTCACTCCTGAGATCTGTTTGTAACTAGAAGACCACAGGCTTGAATCCCTGCAGGGATGACTTCGCCTATCATCCTTCTAAGATCAATAAAGGCGGTTCGGATACAGCAAACCATCAGCATGGGATTTTCTTGGACTAGTAATCCCATAAATGGCCCATGACACCCTTGCTGCTCCGTTAATTCCTCTCCACTCCTTGCCCAGGAGTAGGTTTAATAGTGCAAACCCAGCAGTTCACAAAGGAGGGCCAACACGTTGCCTCGATTATGTCTTCAAGTCCTACAGATTTATGAGACTGAATGAAAATGAGTTGTGGGGAGCTTGTTCAATTTATTCCTCCGCTCCTTTCCCTAGAAAAACTCATATTGAACTACTTTCTTTCTTGGGAGGCTAATTGCCTGTCGAGTTCAATTCTGATTGTGTTATGCATTGATGGTTTAAGTGCGCTAACTCTTTTTTGCCCACCACAAATGTAATCAATCTTAAAAGGCACTGGGTAGGTGAGTATATATATATATATATATATATATATATATATATATATATATATATATGACAACCTGTGGGTTGTTTTGTAACATTCTCCTTTGACAGCAAAAGACCTATTGTGAACTTACAGTAGGTTTGCATCTCATTCATTTCTTACCATTAGTTGGCTTCTCATGCTCATTTGCTTGCTTCTTATCCAATGGCTTTCCTTCCTCTTGTATTTGTCCCTCCCCTGGAGCATAACCTCTTTACAATCCTTTTGATTAGCTGATATCCTTCACTGCTCACACACAATGCCACTTATTTCTTTTTCATTCAGCCCTCCTCAGGGATGTGGAATTCCTATAGCCTGACGCCCAGGAGATTTTATTTGGGGTCAAAGACAACAAGTTTTCATGTGTATTTTGTCCTTGGTACAAGTAGGCCCAACCCCCTGCAGCACAAATCCTTTGGCTGCCAGTTTGCAGTACCACATTATGGGTCAGGGAAGGGCACTGTCTGCAGTTAAGGTATTATTTTTGCCCATATGTTAATGCTGTTCAAACTTGTATTTATGGTTCATTAATTGAAAGCCTTTATTATTAGGGTGAGCGCTCTAAGTAAATGTTGTAAGCTCTGACTGCACTACTGACAGTGGTTTCAGTATAAAAATGTGTAAACACGTTTTCAAAGTTTAGCAAAATGAGGCTATGCATAATGCTCCCAGAATGCTCTCTGATTTGATGGAAATATTTGCAGAAGCTTTAAAGCAAAATTGATGATTCTTTGCTTTCAAAATAAAATGTTCATAAAAAAATAAAAGCAGGAAAAAAACATTTCGCTAAACCACTGTAAAATTTTAGGTACCATTTCTTTGCAGTATCATTTAGTAACATGTGTTGATGCATGCTAGTATTTTCCAAAAATAGTCATAATGGAAAATCAGTATAACCAATTTCAATAAGATTAGGGGAAACAAAAATAAACAAGCATTGGCAAAGCCAGTAGGTCTGAAATTAGTGGTCAGCTTTTTAGTTTTGTCAATGTGTGACTTGTTTTGGCATGGTTTTGTAAAACCTTATTGATGTGGGAGCTGCCGGGCCCTCACCATTATAACAAACATTGGCAAAAGTTGTTTTTGGTCTCAAAAAGCACACACTGCCACAGTAGTTACTGGTACTGAACAAAACTAATTTGTGTGCCGATATGCTTCCTATGAAAGAGCAGAATGCTGTCACTCACAGTAAAGCCAGACGATACAGAGAGAGAGACAGAATTTTAATTAACTCAAAAGGTCACGGTCAACGCCAGACCAAATTAGGGGCCCAATTATTAAAGAAAGTCTCAAAAGTGCACCCATGGTCTATGTCCTTGCATTAACTGAAGCTATACGGCTTTCGTGAATTCCCAAGAATTTACAGAAGTAGGACAAGAAATAGTACTCCTAGAAAATGTGTGAACTGCATTTTAGCATGAGCAAATGTGCATGTGTAGATTTGTAAAGAACAATAAGTTGCGTCTCCTGATTAGGAGGCGTCCCCCTGAGCACAGCATGAAAGACCTGTGAAGCGAGTATTTAAACAGTTAATCAGACTCCAGTTTAGTTCAACTTTCTTTTCGATGAAGCAATATCACATTTATTCATGTCTTTTGATATTCCATTCATATGAAACAAACATCCACCGATGTCTTATTTAAGGTCATTCAAAGTATAATAGAATCCATCCCGATGCATTTCGGGCAGACAGATGCCCTTCGTCAGGGGACCAAATCTACAACAAATAATGAACAATGATACAATGAGGAAACCAACCAACGGGTGTGTTGGTATTATTCAAAACAGTTCTGGTGACCTGTGAGTGAGGTGCCTACATAACGAGTGTCATGCTAGAAATAACGAAGATTAAGTGACAAATAAAATAACAAAACGCAAACTGAACATAGTCATCTAATATTGCAATGCTACCGGTGGTGACTGTACACTGGTGAGGGTGCCCTTCGGCTGTGAACTTCATTCTTAAGTTGTAAAACACATATAGAGCACATGAAAGTTAAAACGCTCTGGGCACTGGTATGAAATGCCATGCAAATACCCAAAAGGTGAATACACGCCGCAGTATAAAGCGAGTATAAAACCAACACATGGTTACGGACCTGGTGAAAGTGATGATGAAAAGAGACCCCGTATATGTACACTATACCGATGATAAAAGGTGAACCGGGCGCTTTAGCGCGACCTGCCATGATGTACAAAAGTGCACGTGCTATACTAACACACGTAACTAAGTTAACAAACACTAAATACTCACAACAGGAATGCGTGTACTCTCGCTGTTCGGACCTACTGAAATGAATTTACAATGTCGTATTCAATATACTCGTAGTACCGTTTCATGGTCAAAAACGACCAGTGTAATAGCAAACCAGTACTCACGGTGCAATGTGGCGAGACACGCCACAGTATGCCTCAACGCTAAAATCGGGCCGGAAGCTCCGAATACAGCTGGTGGACCATTAAATGAAGACGGACTGCAACCCGGGTAAAAAACAGAACCGGTCGCCATCTTTGAGTGGTTACGCTCGCGATGTATAGTAGGGTAGTTGTAAAGTAAACAACCGGCCGAAAACTCTGTGTATAATCTTCTGTTGGCGAGTCAACTAATGCCCAAGTGCATGTCGAGAACAGGCTAAATACGAATCCATGGGCTGTATTGCGGTCCGTAAGAAGGGCCGCTGATCTGAACTGGTACACCGAGCAGAACAACAGGAAAGTGACACACAAACTGAACCCCAGATCTGGATGGACAGTGTAGCCTATACATGACTACAAAACAGGTGCAAAGGTTCGCCATTGTTAATGTGTCAGAACATGTCATATGATGTTATCATATGTCACCATGAAAGTGATACATTTGAAAGGACCATATGTACATTCACTGTAAGAGTAAAAGATAATTAATAAGCAAGTAGACCAGAACGTGTGTCAGATTGGACAGTAAAACATCATGGGATAGGAGTAAGGTGAACTTAGGCTCACCTGAGTGTAAACAACATAATAAAGAAAAACAAGAATAAACAAAAACTCACAAAATAAAACAAAAGAAAATAACTGTGAATAGGTGGAACAATAGTGTGGTGCAATTTAACCTAGAAGAGGAGAGTTAATGAAAGACTGATAAGAATAGCCAGAAGAACAGCAACAGATATAGAGCAGCACCAGATTTGCTCATGCGAAAATCTGAATGTTTGCAAGTTCACTTTCCCTCCAACCACTTTTTTTCCCCCAGCTCTGAAAGAAGGTTTACGTCTGCCATTGTCAGAAGTAAATTGCCAACATTTCTCAGTATGGGAACAGATTAGAGAAGAGTTGTTGAAAACCCTTAAAACACGGGAGCTACCAGGAAATTTAATAAAAATTGGAAGTTTTTAAGTAATTTAGAGAACTTAAAGGAGGGATAATATCACTCGTTATTGATTTAGAAATATTAGCAGTCTGTTATAAAAAGCACTAGCACTTTTTCTGTCACCGCACTTTATTGCACGTTTTGCACATTGCCATTTTGTACTTATGATTTTTTTAGATTATAATATGTATATTGTGTTCCTAATGCTCTGCTCAATAAAAAGTTTTTATAAAAAAAAAAAAGAAACCCTTAAAACATGCAAGTTAGTAGGTTTGCACAGACACAAAAGGGCATTCTAACCCTGAAACTATTACTTACCACTACCTTCAGCCCCAGTATGCAGATCTGCGGAAACGTGGCAACATAAGGGGATTGCAAATATTCAAACACTACTATGGTATGAGCCCTGGCATAATCAGAGAGGCTATATCAGAGCTCCTATATAATGAGATTGCTGCCATATTTTTTTGCCGCACTACATAGTACCAGATAGGCACGTGGATTTTGTTACAGGACAAGTAGTTTTATGAAGCAACCTGCCCCATGGACAAGCAGATATTTTATTAAATTCCACACCCCTGCCTCCTTTTTAGTGCATGTGTTTTGTACCTCTCTTCCTTGTGTTCTGCTTCTCCCCCAAATACCTGACCCCCCGCTGCACTGTTGCTCTTCAGCCCTCCCAGCTTGTCTGTAAAAGCACAGCAACAGTGATAGTTTAGCTGGGGTGTGGCTAAGGAGTAGACTAGAAGGATTGTTTTTACTTTATCACCACCATTCCATATATTGCATGAAAGCCAAGCTTTGGCATAGCAAGGCTTTCATGGCACTGGTGAAAGGGCGATCTGTGGCACTCCCACAACTGGCGTCTGAGGCAGAAGGTTTACTTAGCATAACATTTCTGGAGGCCCATAAATTTGCTCTCTGGGCTACTACAGAGGACTAAATGTTTGAATCCTGTGGCAAGTAAGTTAGGCCTTAACAAGAGTTTCCCTTTACATTCTAACACTTCTTAAGTCTTTAAATTCTGTTCAGATTTTCCTGAGTGAAAAATATTGCAAAAATAAAGCATGCCATTTAAAATGATTGTACACTGAATTTAATGTTTTCAATTTTAGGATTTCATATGGTATGTTTGCTTTTCTCCAGTATTTTGAAATGTTTTTACTTTTACATTTTTTTAAACAATACTTTACAGACACCCATTGTCAAAGTCTAGAGCTCCGCACTCGCATTTTTTTTGATAATCAAATTTTATTAGATTTTTCAAGAACGAAAATACATTGGTAGCAAATCAGACACGTTATTCAGATACAGTACATTTAAAAGAAGACGACACAGACTCTTAAGGCATTTGTGGATTGAGCACCGCCCCCACTTGTAATTCGCCATATACACAACCCAGTTGAACCCCTCAAAAAGGCAGCAAGTTAAACCATTTGCCCTATATTTTGCCGAAGAGTTCGGGGCAGCCCCGGGCCTCGAAGAGGGGTTCCTCTTGGGCACCACACCAATCCACACCTCGCCTCCATTTCCGCATGGTGGGTGGCTTGGCTTGAGACCAGAGTGCAGCAATATCGCGTTTCGCCACTGCCACTGCCGTTCCCAAGAAGCGCTTATCAGCCCGGGATCCATCGAGGCCGTCGAACACCCCCAGGATCAAGCGTAGCGGGTCGTGGGGTACATCCCACCCTAGGGCTTGTGTAAGTTCAAGTTCCACCCCCGCCCAAAACTGCGCTAGAGCGGGACATTGCCACACCATGTGGTAAAAATCAGCTGGAGCGTGGTTGCAGCGTGGGCAGGATGGGGAGGGCCGCAGGTGGGCGCCGTACAGGCGTGCTGGGGTGAGGTATGCCGCGTGGAGATAATAAAGTTGGACTAGACGCAACTTGGAGGAGGTCGTCAGGGTCTTAGGTGCTATAAGGGCATCCCTCCAATCCGCGTCCTCCAGGGGGCCCAACCATCCCTCCCAGCGGGCACGAAGCAGGTCTAGGGATGTGGGGCCGTTGTTCACCAAGGAGCGATAAATCTGCGACACCCCCCCCTCCGCCAAGGTTCCCCATCATCACCTGGGCCTCCAGGGGGCTAAATTCCGGGAACGAGGTGGGTGACGGAATGTGGGCTTGGAGGGCATGCCTTAGTTGTAAGTACTTGTAAAATTGGGAGGAGTGGAGGGAATGACCGTGTTGTAGGTCTGCAAACGATCTGATATGGTCCCCCACCCAGACGTCTCCCAATAGCGAGATCCCGACGTGGTCCCATTTACGGAAGTTCTGGAGGGACGAGACCTCGTCCAGCCAGGCCCCACTCCACAGAGGTGTCTGCCTGGTGAGTTTCCGGTCCCACTGTACGTGGCGTAGGGCGATTCGCCAGGCCATGAGCACTGTTCTGGTGACGGGGGGGAAGAGCCTGTGGTACGGGGCTCCCATACAGGTAGGCTTTGATCTGAGCAAAGTCCATCGACCGGAGTTCCACCCGGTACGCCGGGTCGGACCAGCCGCCCCCGAACCAGTCGTGGATCACAATGAGCCTTGTGGCCAGGTAGAGGTGCAAATTGGTCACCCCCATTCCCCCATCGTAGGGGGGTATGCGGCAATGTGCTAGGGACATGCGCGGCCTCCCTCCTCCCCCCAAAAATCGGGTGAGGACGCCATCCAATTCCCGAAACCAGCTGCCTGGGAGATGAGTGGTCACATTTTGCAAGATGTACAGGAAGCGGGGGAGGACCATCATTTTGAAAAGGGCACTCCTACCAAGGGGGTTGAGAGGAAGGGTTTGCCATCTTCTGAGGTCCGCCTTGGCCCTGGAGACCAGGGGCGTGATATTCAGGGCCCACTCGAGCTCCGGGAGGAGGGCCACCCACACCCCCAGGTACTTGAATGACTGCCTCCGCAGGGGGATGGTCGTTTGCCAATCGAAGCACGCCCGGGATGAGTGTAGGGGAACAAGGGTGGACTTCGCCGGGTTGAGCCTGAGGCCAGAAACCCGTTCAAAGGCAGAAAGGGCGTCAAGACATCGTGGGCCGGAGCTCTCCAGGTCTGCCAGGAAAAGGAGGACGTCATCAGCGTACAGGGCAATCTTGTCAACCTGGTTCGGGTCCCAGGCCCAGCCGTGGATGAGGGGATCCTGGCGGATGAGGGAGGCCAGGGGTTCTATTGCTAGTGCAAATAAAAGAGGCGAGAGCGGGCAGCCCTGGCGAGTACCCCTCTGGATAGGGAACGCCTCCGAAACCACGCCACTGATGAGGACCCTCGCCTTGGGAGTAGAGTAAAGGACTCGGGTGAGGCGTCGGAAAGGGAAACCGAAACCCATCCTCTCCAACACGTCCTCAAGGTAACCCCAATCTACCATATCAAATGCTTTTTCAAAGTCTATGAAGAGCAGTGCCAGATATGGGGTGAGGAGATGGCGATGCGCCAGGGCAAGATGGAGACGGCGTATGCAATGCCGGGTCCCCCGGGCAGGCATGAAGCCGCATTGATCTGGTTGCACCAGTTCTTGCAAGTTTGGACGGAGCCGTTGGGCCACCACGGTTGCGAAGATTTTGACTTCCGTGTTGATAAGGGAGATGGGACGGTAGTCCGTACAAGCAAGGGTGGACGGCTGTGTCTTCGGGAGGACTACGATAGTGGCCACATCAGTCTCTGGCGGGAAAGACCCCACTTCGATTACGTGTTTAAACAGATCCACTATGTGTGGGACCAACGTGTCCCGGTAGGCCGCATAGTACTCTTGGGGGTACCCGTCGGGGCCCGGGCGTTTTGCCGGAGCGCAACAGTGAGATAGCCCCATGTATCTCCTCCGAGGTGAAAGGCCGATCTAGGGTCTCCGAGTCCATCTGGGAAAGGCAGGGCAGCTGAGTCTCGGTCTCGGCCAGCAAAGCCGCCAGAGAAGTCTGAGGGGGTTGAGCCGCGTCGCACTCGCATTTTAAAGGCAAAAGCTATTGGGTTTGCCAATGCTTGTTGACAGTAAAGGCTTCAAGACTACTTATGTCATTTTTAGATGATGGACTGTTGGAACTCTTATATGAAACCCAGGGAAGACGGGCGGGGGGGGTGGGGTTTACTGAGCGCAAATTATGACAGTGAGGGCTGGGCTCGCGTGTCTTTGACTTACAGTTGAACCCAAAACTGAGTACAAAGTGCACCCCTTTAGCACTTGACTCTGAAGGTAGCAACCTCGAGCATTCTTTGTGAGGAAGAGGCTGCATTGTACTTGCACTGATTGCACTCTGGTGGACCTTCCCTGGGTGGAGGCGGATAGGGGAACCTTCCCTCTGGCCCAATCGCAACCAACCAAAGTGAAAAGCACATCTGGGTTTCAGCAGTGATCCGGAGGTGGTGGTTGAAGCCACCGTTAATTGTGGTGAATGATGCGAGTTTTAGCACCTTGCCTCTCAAGGCACTTTGGTTCTTCAGATAATGCTGCTGAATGCAGACACAATTTCTGAGAGCGGAGTAGTCACAGGTCCTATGTGTTATTGTTAAGAAACATTTAAGATATGTTTGGGTTTTCCATGACTGCCCCACAGTGGATTGTTTCTAGGTCTGCAGCAGGGGCACCAGGGTCTCAAGGTCTCATCACACGGCCTAGTGGTGCAGACCCTTCCATGGGTTACTACGGGCAACTTCCAGTGTTCCTGTCTCCGCTTCTCAGTCTCCCTCTTCTTGGTAGCAACTTTGTACAAGACACCTTCAGCACCCCTACTCAGTAGGCAGTCAGTTCATTCCTTCATGACTTGCTCAAAGGCAGCTTTTCTCTTGGGAGATTACAGGAGTTCCATTTTCCTGTTTCCAAACCTGGCAAACGAAGGTTTGGCGCTCCTGGTTGGGGTCAATGACTAGCAAACACTTTCTCGGGCTCTACTGAGCTCTATATTCTGGTAGAGAAATCATCTCCTTCGTGGCTGGCAGATTCTGGCCCATAATGATACCAAGTTTGTAGACAGACTGTATGTATTATGCAAATACCGCTATGGGACCCATAGCAGGCAGTTCCTGACTTATTTGTATTCCTCCCAGAATGGTCCAGTCATAGTTGTTGTCTTACAGTGTCAGCAGGTATAAGAAACTGGTAGTCTCTTCTAAGGAGAGATTCAAAACAATGGCACAAAAGACCGGAGAGGTTTCCTCACTTAATCACCACATAACTTCTTGTTGGTAACACTCCTGGGGAAGAATGAGGCAGGGAGAGGGCAAGGGGTTTTCCCACACTACAAAGGGATCTGTCTCCTACTCTTCATGCCCTAGAGTCTAGTGGCTACAGAGGATCTCAGTAGTGTTTAGGAGAAGCCATGCAGTGTAAACACATGTAGCACACACACTCCACCTACAGCCCAGCCTACCGCATGTACATGACAAACATGTTCCC
Organism: Calotriton arnoldi; assembly: GCA_963921515.1. Taxonomy (NCBI): domain Eukaryota; kingdom Metazoa; phylum Chordata; class Amphibia; order Caudata; family Salamandridae; genus Calotriton; species Calotriton arnoldi. The sequence goes on from CAWUFW010004060.1 coordinate 1,090,403, forward strand.
CCTAAAAATGCATGTCTGACATGAATTGAGTGAATTATCTGGTTGCAGTGGACTCGCAGACCAATTTCAAAACAGAGGAGAGGCCCGTAGGCAACTCTTCCTGGCAGGTGACAAATAAAAAGGCCTGTCTGCAGCAGAATCTATTCCTACCACCACTTTTATACCTCTACACTTTGGTGAGCTGACTTTAGTCACCCTCAGTACAGGAGAGTGCATGTGGTGTGCCCTTTTAGACCACAGAGCCTGGCTTTAAGACTCAATCCATGTCTGCATGATTGTCACACACGCTGAGGCAGAAATCAAAAACCAACAAAAACTTGTTATGGGAAACTTGAGGCAGGAGGGTTCGCTTTCCAGAGCCAAGCTGGGGACCTTCACCATCCTACAACATGTACGTTGTCGTGCGAAGGGTTTGCTACTAGATACTGGTAGTTTCTCAGGCCATGCATGTACTTTCGCCTGTTGAGTTCCTTGGGAATCATCGGGAGTTACTGAAGCAAGTTGCCATGGTACAGAGAGCTTAGGTGGCTTTCGTACATTGATTGGGCGAGGGCTGCTTTACTCCTATTATCGGGGAAAGAATAATTTTTTTTTTAAAAAGGGTCCTTTACCGTGCTTCAAAACAATGTCATATCCTTCACCTCAGCAGCCTGGAGCAGATTTGACCAGGCCTCCTCATGTAACACCTGCTTCCTAGCAGCAAGTATGATTGACTGACCAGGTTATGCAGCCGATAAGTCCTGACCTCACATGTATGACTACACCTGTAGCTAACTCGGGTAGATGTGGCCCCATCGGGTTTCCCCTGAGTTAACCATCCGGTCTATGAAGGGGTATACCATTTTGCCACTTGGGACGTGTGTGGGCTTCAAAATAAGTTGAATTCTCCAGATTGGCTTCACATTACCTATGTTTCTGTCGTAATTTGCATTCAGGAAACTTGGCATGTGAACCCAAATCCTCTCGAAGTGTTCTCTTCCCACTTCCTAGGCGCTATACCATCCTCAGCAGGGCGAGCCAAGGGTGGCATACAGATTCTAATATCAAACCTGTTACCACCAAAAGATTGGTGTATGTTTCGCCTCACTTTCTACTTGTGATCATTCAGGGGTGGTCCTGATTTGGTGTTGGTCAATTTTTCATAATAACATTTTTGACTCTCCCCGTAGTGCTGGTGTTTATGCTCTTGATGCAGGTTTGGAAGCACTCTTGCGTACAATTCATTCTAAATATTATATTTTATGGGCTGGTGGCTTTAATATTCAGGAGTGCTCCTTACCTGCAGGGCGGGTATGTGGGGTAACCAATGCAGAGGGGGGCAGGAGTTCTACCTTTCCCATACAACGACTATGGTAAAGCATTGAATTCCTTGATCTTTAAATATGTTTTTTTTATTGGTGGAAAGTAGATGTTCGGATGCAAGCGGACAGACTACTTCTTTTATTGGTAGAGATGCTCACACCATTATTGACTATGTTTTGATTTCTTCCTGTGCAAGTAATCAGGTAAGTACACCCAGTGTTATTCCAACAGCAGTGAGTGACCATAACCCATTAGTGTTTTTAATGTCCCTCTAGGTTTAAAATGCTAAAGAAACTGCATGTATATAAATGTCATTCCAGTTCGGCCTAATGGTGCTCGTGTGAAATGGGTAGGGATTGATCCACGTAGTGTGCTGCAACAACTGCTAATTGTGAACTCCGCTGAGGTCAATTACTGTCTGGATAGGTGGTGGATCACAATAGGCTATTGTACGCCTTTGGGCAGATCACTCAGTCACTCAGTGCAGGTTATTGTATGCCTTTGGGCAGATCACTCGGTCACTCAGTGCAGGCTATGGTATGCCTTTGGGCAGATCACTAGGTCACTCAGTGCAGGCTATGGTATGCCTTTGGGCAGATCACTCGGTCACTCAGTGCAGGCTATGGTATGCCTTTGGGCAGATCACTCGGTCACTCAGTGCAGGTTATTGTATGCCTTTGGGCAGATCACTCGGTCACTCAGTGCAGGTTATTGTATGCCTTTGGGCAGATCACTAGGTCACTCAGTGCAGGCTATGGTATGCCTTTGGGCAGATCACTCGGTCACTCAGTGCAGGTTATTGTACACCTTTGGGCAGATCACTCGGTCACTCAGTGCAGGTTGTTGTACGCCTTTGGGCAGATTACTAGGTCACTCAATGCAGGTTGTTGTATACCTTTGGGCAGATCACAAGGTCACTCAGTGCAGGTTGTTGTATACCTTTGGGCAGATCACTAGGTCACTCAGTGCAGGTTGTTGTATACCTTTGGGCAGATCACTAGGTCACTCAGTGCAGGTTGTTGTATACCTTTGGGCAGATCACTAGGTCACTCAGTGCAGGTTGTTGTATGCCTCTGGGCAGATCACTAGGTCACTCAGTGCATTACTCACATGGCCCATAAGACCAAGCAAAATAAGGAATCGCGGGTGGTTTGATCACTTGTGTACCCAGGCTTCCATGCTTTTAAGAACTGCTCTGCATAGTTCCCCCAGGGACTATACAGTTATCATGTATTTATGTAAGAATTACATCCAGGTACTTGCTGCTAGGAAGAAGGTGTTACAAGAGGAGGCCTGGTCAAATCTGCTCCAGGCTGCTGAGATGAAAGCTATGACATAGTTTTGGAGCTACTACAAACTGAGCAGGCTGGCAACTGTGAAGAAACCTACTTGTAGCAAGTCATCCGAGTCCACTCAAAGTGAGGAAAAATCACTGAGGGGTGTAGACGGTTTTCTACTACGGTAGCAAACAGTTGAAATCTGTTCATTTGTAAAAGGCAGTGTGGACTACGCACAAGGGCATGGAGAGGTGTGGCCTATGCATAGCTGCCAAGTTGCCCAGGTCCATGCGTGATGCGCAGCGCCAGGCCAGGTTTTTTCCTTGAATTCTGGGACTTGTAGTCCAGTTTTATAATGGAGTAAACAAGTCCACAAGTCCCAGAATGCAACGAAAAAACCTGGACTGGCGCAGCGCATCACGCATGGACCTGGGCAACTTGGCAGCTATGCCTATGAATATGCCATTGTCCCATCCATCCCAGGTGAGTTTAGAAATTCATAGGCTAAAAAATAGAACAATACTATCCCACTCCTAAAAAGTCAAACGACTAAACGTTTCTAGTTCAGGAGCGCTTGTGGAGTGCTCATAGAATCTTAGATAATGGGACAACGGGGTGAATTTGTACTGTAAACGTTTCGCCGCCTTCATTTAGTTGATCTCAGCTTTTTGTCCGTTTGGATTGATGTCCCAAGCTGGCTCCCAGAGGCCCCCCGCACCCCTCTCCCCTTGTGTCAGGCTGCTGATGCATCCACTCATTAAATAAATGGGTTAACAGATGGCCCAGTGCCACCAGGGACACCTTATGTCATCCCAGTCAGAACCGACTCTAGCCTGGAAATGTAGTTCAATTGAGGCGACCCAGGACTAACACTCCCAGAATACATTTGGCTGTTACAGGAAATCCCAAGTCTTGAAAACGTGGAATCATCGAGCGCTTGGTTAGTTTTACTTTCATAGAGCTAAATACGAATGTATCCTGCTTCGAAAGTTCGGACACTCGAGGGACATCGGATAGCACAAGATCACACACCGAGGACAAGTGTAAAAGACAGGTTTTGCACGCCAGTCCCCTGGTCGAATGATCGACAACTTGTTATTTCTGCCTTCTATTGTTGAAGCGCATCGTTCGCCTATAAGGTGTGATTGCCTTAAGTTTCGAGTACATTTCGTTCGCAGCCCCACGCCTCCACCTCTCTCCTCCCCCGACCTTGGCCAGCGCTGCTGAAGAGACATTATTCTGAAGGGAGACGCAGACGCTTGAAAGCACCACTGCTTTCCGGCTGCGAGGCCTGAGAGTGGGAACAGCCCCCTTTTCAGTGTTTTGTTTGGCTACAAGGCGACCAGAGCTGGGGTTCAGCTCACTACAGCACGTGATATTGGAAGCAGCGGAGAAAATGAAATTAGTCTGAAATACGTTTAAAATAAATGGAAAAGGTTCCCATTGTGGCAGCTAAAAACGCAAGCTAAGCCCGTGGTGGGGGCGCAGCTGCGGGTCTGTGCAGACCCCATGGTCCGCTGAGGCCGGGCTCTGCAGATTAAATGGCCTAGCTGAGAGGTTTCAGAGCCAGCTGCCTTCTGTAGTGTTTTATCGTAGTGACAGGATATCCCTTTATTCCTCCTGTCATGTCTCTTGCTTGGAAATATTTTTTCGGGGAGCCCGTAGATGTGACCTTTTATGGCACCAGCACAGCGCTAGCTTTTGATAATTGTTAAACTTTTATTAATAAGCATAGTCATAGCCCTCCATCCACATTCAACGCTAGGCAGTCGCAGAGTTGCAGTGCATTTCTGCTCTGTCTGTGCACCACGTTTCTATATGTGCGTCCTCTGTTCTGTGCTCGGATTTTTACTCGCTGAGCAAGCGGTGCTACGAGGCTTCCTTCCCGCTGCTTTAAGGAAAACTGCTGCCATACAGTGTCTTCTCAGCCTTGATAGCCGGCCAATGAGGGAGACTCTAAAGTCACCTTCCGATAGACATGTTCTGTCGTTGTCACGTCCAGAGTTCATTTCCACATATGTCAAAAAGGGTAAGAGCTTCTTTGTTCTATGCAGCGCCTACACTGGACAGAAATTGTCCAGTGTAGGCGCTGCATAGAAGAGCAAATCGCTTACACTGAGATTGGAGCTTCCTTCTGTCATATGAAAATTAAAATTGTGCTGTTCCTGAATGATCTAAAATTTAGCAGTATACAAGGGGCAGTAGGCTACAGTGTCAAAAGAGATGGGAATCCATTTATTTGGAATGTAATGCCCTCACACACCCAGTTGGGTGTCATGCTTCATCATCGGGCTGCTCCTCGTCTGGCCGGCGCTGCAATGCCTGACGGGCTCCCGATGAGGGGCACTTTGGCGGAGATCTTTTTCCAAATAGCCGTTTGGTGCCGTGGGTGTGTGCGATTTTGTGAGTGCAGATGAATAAGTGGTGTGTGATGTTTGTGAGTTAAAACAGGGTTGGGAGTACCAGCAAAAATAACTTTAATTGTGGGGTCTCCTACCCTGATTAAAATAAAGAAGAAAGGCGCAATGCTAAGTTAATGTCTTGGGTGTGGCGCTCTTCCGTGTGGTTGGTCAACATGTTTCTTCGCAATTCTACAAGTCTAGAGGCGATTCGTCAGGACCTAAAGTTTAAAAACCATCTACACTAAGGTGGACCGGAAAACAAAAATAAATTAATGTTTGGGATTTAAGCCACCATGTCTAATAGCTAGTAGTTCTGGTTCTACCCTAATTGGGATATACTACTGCTTCATCAAGCCACAGCAGGTCAAGATATGAGGAACTTCCCCATTTAGTTTGCGTAGTACGCAATGTGTCCAAGGACCTACCCACTGCTGCCGGGACCGGGAGGCTTCCTTCTGTCCTCCTACTTTCCAAGGGAACGAAGGCCTGGTTAGCCGAAGGAATAAACTAAATTAGTTTCTCGTTTGTAGAACTGCCTGCTTTTGATATCTGATAACTTTGCCGGATTTCAAAATACAAAAGCAGGGCCAATTCGTTCAGAGAACTGGGAAGTGACACAGGCGGCCATCTGTAAGGCATTTGAAGGGGTGAGTTTGAGGGCACACTGTCTTTCCAGGAGAAGCGTTGTTATTGTTGAAGAAATCCACATCTGGAGAGGTGATTGGAAAGGGAGGTTTAAATGGTGCACATCAATCCCTCTTCAAGTAAACTGAAACAACTGAAACAATCACTTGTGTTCTCGTGTACACAGTACACACACACATCATCACGTCTGGCTTCAAATAAACAGACCACATCACTCCTGTCTTCAGACATGCAACGCACATCTTTTATGTCTTCAAGGATACAGTGCACATCCCATTTCTTCAAGTTAACAGAAAACATCCAGTGTGGCTATTGATAGAGTTGGAAAAATTTACTCCAGGAACCCATAAATTGAAGGTCAACGTGTGGCACCAAAAAAGGGTTGGAGTCACAAAAGACTGAGCCATGTTAGCTGTCTGACAGTCAACTTCTACTTTTAATTTTTAAAACTCTGCCACAAATTGTCAACAAGGAGAAATGTGACCGTAAATCTGTTCTGGCATAATGTTTTGCTAAGGCTGCATTTTAAAATAATTTGAGGTTTAGGCACTTGCTGCAGAGCTTTGTGTGCCCACTAAATCCCAGGGTATAATAATGATGGTGAGATAACTCTCTCTTAGTTAATGCACTTGCTGGAGAAAGACGTGTTGTCTGTTCACAGTTTTGACTTCTAACATAGCATGGAGGGTTAATGTGTCTCCTGCAAAGCACAAGCAGATGACAGATTTTTATTTTTTGTAGATAGATAAGTAGGTTACTACTTTTATTACGTGCAGCTCATAAAGTGCAATCACTCTAATATAGCACAGTGTGCTATGAAGTGGCATCAAGGAGCTGCAGGCAAACTGCAAGACATGGGTTTTAGGACCTTATTGTTTTTTCTCAATCTGTTATTATAAGACTGCTAAAAAAGTGTTTCTTTGGGTAGTAATAAAGTCTTCTCAGTACAAACAAACACAAGCGCTGTGTTGCATTTTAATTACTGACTTCGTGTTTCTTCCGGCCATGCACTTCGTAACATGTAATGTCTACAAGAAGGGGCGATATGTTACTCCTACACCTTGTGACCCTCACTGTCTTATGTAGCATCCTCTACATTGATTTACACACGTATATGATTTATTGTCAATGTGTAATGTATGCTTCTAATGTAAAGTACTCGGAAACCCTACATTTGGAGTTGCACTACAAAAGAGTTACATTTAAAAAAAAGTGCTCGTTAAGTTGTTGTTCGTGTAAATATTCATGCACAATGATAAATCAGACATTCACATTCTTACATTGCATATCTCTTATGTGCAGGTATTGAACACAGTCAATACTTGCCTCCAAATCATAGTTTTACGTATGTACTTGTGAAGTGATAAGCTGTGTGACTTTGTCTCCACTTCATTGCACTGGCATTTAGGTGTTAGGTTCCAGATAGCTCACAGCCAGGATAATATTCGAACTAAAAAAAGAAAGTCCCCTCGCTGCCTGCATGTTGCTGCTTTGAACAGAAAGCTGACAATTTGCGGACGCTGCTGCGTTGTGGCCTGTGTTGGCAAAGTATGACAGGACAAATTCAGCATATTTCATTGGGGCCAGGCGGATCCCCGATCCGGCTCAATAATACCTGCCGGATCCATCTGGAGCCCCCTTCATTCCAGCACATTTACTTGCTTTTCTTTGTGTCATGATAACTTATTGGATGTAGTAACTTTTTTTGCACACAATATAAAGATGTGTGCACACATAGACTTTCATAAAAATACAAAGAAAATATTGGCCCTTTGTCAAAAGTATCTACTATTAAATATTTTGCTGTGTATGCCTTTTTGGTTTACCATTTTCAGCAACAACTTAAACGTCTGGTTCTTTTTCACAAACATCTTTTAGCGTAGAACTTAAGTCTGCTAATGCATGCTGTTCAGAAAGAACCCCTACTCCCAGCTTCTATGTTGCTTTATTACAACAGGGAACAAAATGCACAAAGTCGCAAAGTATTGCAAAACCCTTTCCCTAACAGAAAGCCTGACATATTGGTTTTGTCAATGTTGTTTATAACATGATCCTTGGATGAAAGGAGTACATTTTAATGCTTAGGGGTTTGGTGCTGTTTTCAGGTAGGTGAGAACCAACTCATCATGTTTAGTACGACCTCATATCGAGGTAATACAAATAAAAAATTAAAGTCAAACTCTGCAATGACTGGTGATCCAGGTAACTATTCTTTCTATATGTAAATCAAAAATCACTCAGCATGTTAATGCAGGTTGTTCATGCAGGTTAATTGAAAGAGCACTGGTTGCTGTGGAAAACCAAACATATATCGTCAGTACCTTTAACAGGGATTATCTATTTATTTTTTTGCAGTTTTTTATAATGCAAACTTCACCTTAGGGCATTATAGAGCTTTACATGAACGGCAGTTTACATTAACTGTTATTTTTATGTTTTTAAGGCGCGGGGAGAATAAGTGATTTGTCCAGAATCACAGGCTGTTGAACTGTGGCTGGAACTCAGACCTGGTTCTCAAGATCCAAGGCGGCTGCACTGAACATTGGGCCACATCTCCTCTGATTACCAGGCTCATTTATATTGGCAGTAAGAACAAAATGACGTTCACCTCCTGCTTATTTCAATCCCTCCCCCTCCTGTAGGAGAAACAGCCGGTTGAATAAGGGCTAGGCTTGAGCTGGTGTCAGCCAGGGACATCCTCTTTTCTTGCAGTCCTTTGGATAACACATTAAGCAGCCACCCCTCCCTTGGCTTACTCTGGCCAATATTGACCCCTTTGAAATTATGACCCCGATAAAAGGTCACTTTCTTCTTTGGCATTTTTTCAGCTGAGCCCCCTGGTACTTCGCATAGTCATTTGAAACTATTTCAGGGTGTTGTGTGGTGGGTGTTCTCACCACTTGGATTAGTCTGCTGTCTGCCTCTCCCCTTTGACCTAGCCTGTTTGGTACCCACTAGTCACCTGCCAGTTGTTTTAGAGAAGCTGCCAGCAAATCTGCCAACTACTCTTGCATGACAAGTGTCCATATAATGGTTCACAAGCAAAAGGTAGAACAGCCCTTCAAAGGTTATTTCCCTGTTTCCTGTCACCCATCCTCCGGTACTTGTGTGCACACCATGCCTCAATGTCTTCCATGAGACACCACTGGTGTTCAGCCTATGCTTCCCCATAGTGGGATCTTTCAACTAGCCATACTTTCTTTAGTCTTCACTAAACCACATAAACACTTCAGTCCCATAATTCCACTGAGGGATAGACAACCAAGTATGGCCACTGTTTACTAATTCCTTGTGATCTTCTGCATATTACAGTTAAGCTCAAACACCCCCACAAGTAAATGGGATGGTCGAGTACTTAAACAGTTGTTGCTACATTTAAGGCTCTGGTTGCTTTCCCTGTCATGATGGATACACAGAAAGTATACAAAAAAGTAATGGAGGGACTGCTTGAATTAATCTCAGCCACTGGTAATTACTCAGGGCCACACCCTAGTCCATCGTTATTCTGCACACAATATCACCTCAGTTTGGACCCAGCCATATGCAAATCAGTCTTCAGCTTGCTCCAGTGGGACCATTCCAGCCGAACTGCCAGGCCAGGTCCTCCCATTTCCGGAACGCAAACTACCCAAGACCGGTTTAGGCTTTAATAAGGCTCATCAGTAGGGTACAGCTTGGTTCCAGTGGCACAGTTTGCAGGGGACCCTTTACTGGCCTTATCTGTCCCACTTAGGGTGTCACACTGAAGCATACAAAAAAAGTGATGGATGAAATCCTTGAATTAACCTCAGCCACTGGTAATTACTCAGGGCCACATTCCAGTTCATCGTTATTCTGCACACCATGTCACATCAGTTTGGACACAGCCATAGGCAAATCATTCAAACAAAAGGAGTGAAGTTGACCCTTTGCATTTGGGCCCATCTGTAATCTAAAATGCCTAACTGATAAGCCCTAATAAGGGCGAAACCTATCCTGGGTTGCTTTTGTTTCAGCTCAAGGAAGTCCTGGCCTGGCAGTTCGGGCTGGACTGTTCCTATTGGAGCTGGGTCGAGACTGATTTGCATAGGGCTGGGTCCAAACTGGGGTGGCATGGTGTGCAAAATGAAGATGGACTTGCACTGGCTGAGATTAATTCTAGCATTCCATCCATGACTTTTTATGTACACTTCAGGTAACACAGACAGACACACACATATACCACACACTCAACCCTAAGATGAATACTGAACAGATACGCACTATCACGTAGCCTTCTCCCAACTAACCACAACCTCACGTTGCCTCAGACGTCCGCTCATTACAGCTACTCAGAACTTTACTTTGAATTAGGCTTCCAGCCGAATTATGCTCCATCCCCTCCTAAAACGTTCAAAACTACTTTAAAGTCTCACCTACTTAAGATACAAGGTGGTTTTAACTAATCATTTTTCTCTCACTGGGCTCTCCTATGTCTCCTCAAAATACATAATAGAAAATAAAAAAAACTAATGGCACTCTTTTTTTTTTCTGCTCTTGTTTATTATGTTCTATTGATTTGTCTTTAATTGGTACTATTTCTTGGGCAGGGTGTTTTCTCGTTTGACTCTCCACAATCTTTTCGTGATGATTCAGATGTGCAGTTTCCATATCTCTGAAATATGTACTTGGTTTGTGAATTAGTGAATAAATGAGAATGCTTTGTAGAACGCACAGCTACTCCTAGGAGTGTCCTGGTGCTGAAGAGCAAAACAAACTAAACCTTCACACCAGTTACTGAGATGAGCACAGCCAAGTTTTCAGTTTCCTACGAAATAGTCATTCAGGGCCCAGGGTCCAAAGTTCAAGAGGAAGTTGATTCCAAGCCTTAGCTGCCAGAAAGGTGAATGAACTCAATCAATCAATCAATCACGGCATTTATAGAGCGCGCTACTCACCCGGGAGGGTCTCAAGGCGCTGGGGGAGGGGGTAAGTTACTGCTCGAACAGCCAGGTCTTGAGCTGCTTCCTGAAGGCGAGATGGTCCTGGGTTCGCCGAAGGTGAGTGGGGAGGGAGTTCCAGGTCTTGGCCGCCAGGTAGGAGAAGGATCTTCCTCCGGCGGTGGTTCTGCGGATGCGTGGTACGGTGGCGAGGCGTGGCTGGTTGATCGTAGCTGGCGTGTGGGCGTGTAGAAGGACATGCGGTCGTTGAGGTACTTTGGGCCCAGGTCGTGGAGGGCCTTGTGTGCGTGGGTGAGGAGTCTGAACGTGATTCTCTTGCTGACGGGGAGCCAGTGCAGGTCTTTCAGGTGTACGGTGATGTGGCTGTGTCGGGGGATGTCCAGGATGAGTCGTGCGGAGGCGTTCTGGATGCGCTGGAGTCTCTTTTGAAGTTTGGCTGTGGTTCCGGCGTAGAGGGTGTTCCCATAGTCCAGTCGGCTGGTGACGAGTGCCTGGGTGACGGTCTTCCTGGTTTCAGTGGGGATCCATCTGAAGATCTTGCGGAGCATGCGCAGGGTGTTGAAGCATGAAGATGAGACGGCGTTGACTTGTCTGGTCATCGATAGGGAGGAGTCCAGGATTAAGCCCAGGTTGCGTGCGTGGTCCGTTGGCTTGGGTGCGGTGCCCAGGGCCGGGGGCCACCAGGAGTCGTCCCAGGCGGAGGGTGATGAGCCCAGGATGAGGACTTCCGTCTTGTCTGAGTTCAGTTTAAGGCGGCTGTTCCTCATCCAGTCGGCGACGTCTCTCATCCCGTCGTGCAGGTTGGCTCTGGCGGTGGTGGGGTCGTTGGTGAGGGAGAGGATCAGCTGGGTGTCGTCGGCGTAGGAGATGATGTTGAGGTTGTGTCGGCGTGCGATGGCTGCGAGGGGGCTCATGTAGACGTTGAAGAGGGTCGGGCTGAGTGAGGATCCTTGTGGAACGCCGCAGATGACTTCGGTGGCTTCGGATCTGAACGGGGAGAGGCGGACTCTCTGGGTTCTTCCGGCGAGGAACGAGATGATCCATTCCAGTGCTTTCTCTCGGATTCCGATGTTGCTGAGGCGCTTCACTAGGGTGCGGTGGCAGACGGTGTCGAACGCCGCGGAGAGGTCCAGGAGGATGAGGGCAGCTGTTTCCCCGTTGTCGTTAGGGTTCTGATGTCGTCGATGGCTGCGATAAGGGCGGTCTCGGTGCTGTGGTTGGCCCGAAACCCGGACTGCGAGGGGTCGAGGGATCCATTCGTCTCGAGGAAGGCGGCAAGCTGTCTGTTGACGGTCTTCTCGATGACTTTGGCCGGAAACGGAAGGAGCGAGATGGGGCGGTAGTTCTTGAGGTCGGTGGGGTCCGCCGTTGGTTTCTTCAGGAGGGCGGTAAGCTCGGCGTGCTTCCAGCTCTCCGGGAAGGTGGCGGTGTGGAAGGAGGAGTTGATGATGTCCCGGAGATGGGGTGCGATGGTGGCGTCGGCTTTGTTGAAGACGTGGTGTGGGCAGGGGTCGGTTGGTGATCCGGAGTGGATGGAGTTCATTGTGCGGGTGGTGTCTTCGGTGTTGATCGGGGTCCAGTTGCAGAGGGTGGTGGTGGCGGGCATTGGTTCGGCGGTAGGGTGCGTTGTTTGTGCGTCGAAGCTGTTGTGTATGTCGGTGATCTTGCGGTGGAAGAACGCGGAGAGTGAGTTGCAGAGGTCTTGCGAGGGGGTGATGTCGTTGTTTCCGGCGCTGGGGTTGGAGAACTCTTTGACGATGCTGAAAAGTTCCTTGCTGTCATGGGCGTTGTTGTCCAGTCGTTCTTTGAGTGCCGACTTCTTGGTGGCACGGATCAGCTGGTGGTGTTTGCGGGTGGCGTGCTTGAGGGCGGTCCTGTTGTCTGTGGTCTGGTCGAGTCGCCAGGTTTTCTCGAGAGTGCGGCAGTTCTTCTTGGATTCCTTGAGTTCGTTGGTGAACCAAGGGGTTTTCTTGCTTCCGGGTCTGCTGGGAGGGTTTTTAGTGGTGCGAGGTCGTCGGCGCAGGCGGTCAGCCACTTGGCGAGGTTGCTGGCTGCTTCGTTTGGGTCCGTTGTGTCGGTGGGTGTGTTCTGGCTGAGGGAGGCGGTGAGCTGCTCGGCGGTGATCTTGCTCCAGCTCCGGCGGGGAGCCTGTTGCGGGTGGTGGTGGGTCGCAGTCTTTCTGAAGCTGAAGTGGACGCAGCTGTGGTCGGTCCAGTGGAGTCCGGTGGCGTGGCTGAAGGAGATGTGCTTGCTGGACGAGAAGACGGGGTCAAGCGTGTGGCCGGCGTAGTGGGTGGGCGTGTTCACCAGTTGCTTGAGTCCGAGGTTGGCGAGGTTGTCCAGCAGGGCGGTGGTGTTTCTGTCGTTGTTGTTCTCCAGGTGGAAGTTGAGGTCCCCTAGGAGGATGTAGTCGGCGGAGGGCATGGCGTGCGGGCTGATGAAGTCTGCGATGTCTTCGCTGAATAGTGTGCGTGGTCCCGGGGTCTGTAGATGAGGGTGCCTCGGAGGGTGGTCTTGGGGTCCGTGTGTATCTGGAAGTGTAGGTGTTCGGCGGCGGTGAAGGTCTCGTCGGAGTTAGTCGAGATGCGGATGGTGTTCTTGTGTACGATGGCGATGCCTCCTCCCGTCTGGTTGACGCGGTCCTTCCGGGTGATCTTGTATCCATCCGGGATGGCTATGGCGATGTCAGGCGCTGAGGAGGCGTTCATCCAGGTTTCGGTGAGGAAGGCGATGTCCGGTGCTGTTGCGTCGAGCAGGTCCCAGAGTTCCACGGCGTGCCTGTGGACGGAGCGGGTGTTCAGCAGGATGCATTTCAGGTGGTTGCTGCTGTTGCTCGACTTGGCGGAGGTGGTGCACGTCAGGGGGCAGGTGAATCGGCAGGTTTGGCAGGTGAAGGGTCCGTGGGTGCGTCTCGGTGAGGCTCGGTAGCAGGCAGGGTTCCGGCCGGCATTGAGTGCGGTGAGGGTGGCGGCGTCGTAGGTCCGTCGAGTAGTGTTGCATCGGTGGGATCCAGGGGTTCTGGCGCTGGGCGCGGTCCAGTCGCGGACGGGCGCAGACGGGCTTGCCTTAGGCGCGCCTTCGGCGCGCCAGCGGCGCGAGCCGTGCAGCGGCCGCCATTTATGGGGAGGTGGGAGGGAGGAGCAGCTGGGAGGCGGGAGGCAGGGGCAGCGAATGGGCAGTCAGGGGGCGGGGCCGCAGCGGCGGGAATGGCGATAGGCAGCGAGGGGCACAGAAGGAAAAAACGGGGGAGAGCAGGCAAATCACGGGCACAACAACAGTGGGGCAGCGAGGGGCACAGAAAGGAAAAACGGGGGAGAGCAGGCAAAACACGGGCACAACAACAGTGGGGCAGCGAGGGGCACAGAAAGGAAAAACGGGGGAGAGCAGGCAAAACACGGGCACAACAACAGTGGGGCAGCGAGGGGCACAGAAGGAAAAACGGGGGGAGAGCAGGCAAATCACGGGCACAACAACAGTGGGGCAGCGAGGGGCACAGAAAGGAAAAAACGGGGGGAGAGCAGGCAAAACACGGGCACAACAACAGTGGGGCAGCGAGGGGCACAGAAGGAAAAACGGGGGAGAGCAGGCAAATCACGGGCACAACAACAGTGGGGCAGCGAGGGGCACAGAAAGGAAAAACGGGGGAGAGCAGGCAAAACACGGGCACAACAACAGTGGGGCAGCGAGGGGCACAGAAAGGAAAAAACGGGGGAGAGCAGGCAAAACACGGGCACAACAACAGTGGGGCAGCGAGGGGCACAGAAGGAAAAACGGGGGAGAGCAGGCAAATCACGGGCACAACAACAGTGGGGCAGCGAGGGGCACAGAAAGGAAAAAACGGGGGGAGAGCAGGCAAAACACGGGCACAACAACAGTGGGGCAGCGAGGGGCACAGAAGGAAAAACGGGGGAGAGCAGGCAAATCACGGGCACAACAACAGTGGGGCAGCGAGGGGCACAGAAAGGGAAAAACGGGGGGAGAGCAGGCAAAACACGGGCACAACAACAGTGGGGCAGCGAGGGGCACAGAAGGAAAAACGGGGGAGAGCAGGCAAATCACGGGCACAACAACAGTGGGGCAGCGAGGGGCACAGAAAGGAAAAAACGGGGGAGAGCAGGCAAAACACGGGCACAACAGTGGGGCAGCGAGGGGCACAGAAGGAAAAACGGGGGAGAGCAGGCAAATCACGGGCACAACAACAGTGGGGCAGCGAGGGGCACAGAAAGGAAAAACGGGGGAGAGCAGGCAAAACACGGGCACAACAACAGTGGGGCAGCGAGGGGCACAGAAGGAAAAACGGGGGAGAGCAGGCAAATCACGGGCACAACAACAGTGGGGCAGCGAGGGGCACAGAAAGGAAAAACGGGGGAGAGCAGGCAAAACACGGGCACAACAACAGTGGGGCAGCGAGGGGCACAGAAGGAAAAACGGGGGAGAGCAGGCAAATCACGGGCACAACAACAGTGGGGCAGCGAGGGGCACAGAAAGGAAAAAACGGGGGAGAGCAGGCAAAACACGGGCACAACAACAGTGGGGCAGCGAGGGGCACAGAAGGAAAAACGGGGGAGAGCAGGCAAATCACGGGCACAACAACAGTGGGGCAGCGAGGGGCACAGAAAGGAAAAAACGGGGGAGAGCAGGCAAATCACGGGCACAACAACAGTGGGGCAGCGAGGGGCACAGAAAGGAAAAAACGGGGGGAGAGCAGGCAAAACACGGGCACAACAACAGTGGGGCAGCGAGGGGCACAGAAGGAAAAAACGGGGGAGAGCAGGCAAAACACGGGCACAACAACAGTGGGGCAGCGAGGGGCACAGAAGGAAAAACGGGGGAGAGCAGGCAAATCACGGGCACAACAACAGTGGGGCAGCGAGGGGCACAGAAAGGAAAAACGGGGGAGAGCAGGCAAAACACGGGCACAACAACAGTGGGGCAGCGAGGGGCACAGAAGGAAAAACGGGGGAGAGCAGGCAAATCACGGGCACAACAACAGTGGGGCAGCGAGGGGCACAGAAAGGAAAAAACGGGGGGAGAGCAGGCAAAACACGGGCACAACGGGAACTAATGAACACCCTCCCCAATTCCTAATCCACCTGATCGAAGGCACTACACCAGGGCAGCCTTGAGAAAGGGGTTGGGGCGAAAGAGAGCGCCCAATGATGAGAGCGCCCAATGAACCAAGACTAAGGATTAGAAGAGGATCCTGTATTTAATTGGCCGCCAATTAAGCGGTTTTAAATGGGTGGAAATGGAAGCTCGCCAGGGAAACCTCACAACTAAATGAACTGTGGCTTCTGAACTAGCAGAAGCGTCTAATGAGGTCTTCCAACAGCCCCAGGTAAGGGCATTAGCATGGTTCAATCTGGAAGTTATCAGCACATGAATCGCCACCTTCCTAGAATGAAATGGTATCAGAAAAAGACATTTCTTAAGCGCGTGCAGCAGCCCAAAACAGGAACCTACAACCCCAGACATCTACTGTTGGAGGGAGAGTTGGGTATTAAGCTTGATCCCAAGATTTGTTTAAAAAAATATATATTTCTATTTTATTTTTATAGTCAATGATACCCTTTAGGTGTTGCAAACAAAATCAACAAATGCAATGAAGACATGGGCATGTTCAGAGGTATCCAAATGGCAATTAACTTATTCGAGAAACACAGCTTGATTGGATCAAAGTATTACACCATTTGATCCCAAGATTTTTGGCCACTAGAGTAGGCAGCGGAGGTAATGGTAGGGATGTTTCCCAGGCTTGCTTTCTTCATGGAGACACACTTGCCAAATCCCCCATGGATTGAATTATAATTAGGCCAGGGCTGTGAAGTTCGCTCCGTTCGCGGAGTTTTCTGCACTCCGCGGAGCACGCGGAGTAACAGAAAACTCCGCTTCGCGATGTGCAGCAGAGTTTTTTCCCCGCTCGCGATCGCAAACTGTAAGTTCGCGAACGGTAAGATCCCGAGCTGCCGCTCGGGTAGAATTTCTACCAGAGTGGCAGGAATACCAGCACAAACTGCAGTTCGCACTGCACTCCGCCACTCGCGGAACTTCGAGGAGTTTTTTTGTAACTTCGCGGACTTCCGCGTAGCAAAACTCCGCGAAATACGCCCAGGCCTGATTATAATGTGGAAACTATGTTAATGTTGCTATTCTCTATCCAGGGCATCCCATGAGTCCGCAGCAAGCAGAGCCAAGGGCTACCAATGCAAGTCTTATTAGGTGTTTAACTTGGATCTTTTGATAAATACTGTCACAAATAATTGTTAGAAAGGTGACCGGAGATACAAACCTTTACAGAATATGGTTTACGGAATTGACAACTTTTACTGGTTAAACACCCGTATGAGCTTGCATGTTAAAGCAGCGCCTCCTGGTTGCCATTGAGCCAGCGTTACAATTCATCGTATTTCTTCCTCGCACTCAGAATCATTGGCAAATAAGTATTTTTGTTGTTTTAGTCTTGGTGTTAAAATTGTAGTGTTATTCTTGTACCATTGTTGTGCTGTACTTCTAGTTTCAGTTGTACCGGGAGTGTTAGCTGTAGTGTGGTAGTGTTGTGTGCCAACATGGTTGTAGTAGTGTCATTGATGGTTTACTTGCAGAGTTTTTTTTTTTAACATATCTTTATTGGCATTTCAAAGTCGTCCACGGATGTTTCCAGATTCGGAACATAGATAAGGTTTTTCTCTCCACTCCCCCCTCCCTCCTTTTAGAATCTAGTGCAGTTGTTTTATAGTCATTATGAAGGGCGACTGTTGTAGGCCCATCCTCCGAACATGCCAATAAGTAACAAAAAAACGTCCCCAAAACCCCTCCCACCCCGTGTCGAATTCCCGTTTGTCGCACTAGGTGTATCTTGTGTGTGCAGTGCCTGTAGCGTAAATGTCCCTTCTGGGGCCTCCCTGTAGCCATCCATGAGTGAATGCGTCGGGGGTCCTCTGTCTCCTCCCCGGCCTGCGTTATCTGAGTCGTTCGTGGCTGTTACTTGCAGAGTTGTGGCATGAATTCATGAGCTCTGCTTATTCGCCGTGTAGTGTTCGAGATCTGGTGGCCAGAACGCCTCCTTGTGAAGTTCAGCATAACTGCTAGTGCGTTAAAGATGGATTTCCATAGTTCCACACACAAAACTACAAGTTTGCCATGACATGGAAGTGTCTATTTACTCCCCATCTCTCTCCATGCCCTGCTTATCCCCCCCACTCACTGTTCTCTTTCCCCACAGCCCAACGGCTCCCTTGTTATCCTTCTTTTAAACACTTCTAAGTTGTCGGTGCTCTCCGTGCTCTTAGCAGGTGGCCATTTTAAAATGCTTTTTTGACCATTTGAAGATGGTCATCCATGTATGTGAATGCTCAAGCATGCGAGCGGTTACAAATGATTTTTTTATTTTAACAAATGCCGTTTAATGTTGGCTTTTACAAATGTGCGCCATCCTCATGCACATCTCTGAACAGGATTTAATAGAATAAACCAAAATGCATTCAAAGATGGCTGTCAAAGATGTACATGCATCCATGGTGGCCATTTTTGAATGACATTTGGTAAACCATTACAAATTAATTCAAAGAAGACCGTGCCTTGGAAGTGAGCTCATCTTATACTGCATTTAATAAGCTTTTAAAACTCGTTCAAAGGTGGCTGCCTCAAATATGCATGCATTCATGGCGACTATATAAGCCAAAATAAGCATTGGCAAAGCCAGTATATTTCACAATCATGGCATACAAGCTTTGCCAATGCTCGTTCATCCCTCCTTTCGCCGTTTGTTACTGTTCTTCCGTCTTCCTCTTTTTTCTTTTAGGTCGAAGCATACCAGACAGCGCAGTTGCCTGGTTTGCTAAAGACATCTTGGGGACATTCAGAAAGCTGACCTAGGAATGCATTCCACCCGATTGCTACCATTGGCTTTGTAACTCACATTTTCTGGCTTTCTGTTTGCTGGCTTTATTTGCTTTAGGCTGTCCAGCTTGAGTTTGTCCCTCCTGTGGCCCAAATCGTGTTTACTGTATTCTTCTACAAACTCGCTTTCTGTAAACAAGCCTTTAATTCTTGTTCTTATCTTGTCACATTTGCTGTGTATTCAGTGAGAAAGGTCAAATGTCAAGCTCTCGCTTCTGAGGGAGCTTGGTGTTTACTTTTCTTTTTCTGATTTGAAAGTGAGAGAATTTGTGACAATCCTTCTGAGTATCCATGTAGGAGGAGAGGGTGTAGGATGTTTTTGTTTCTAGCACACAACATAAAAAAGAACTGTGCTGATGTTTCAGAATATATCAGAATTAGTACAAATGAAGGACTTTTTTTGTAATTCTGAAGTGTGGTGGAAACAATGTTTGAATATGATCAAAACACATCAATACACTAGGTGATGACATTGCGCACATTGTTTGTGTGGAGTAAAACTGAATTTCGGTGCAAATGTAATGGTCATTTCAATTGAAAATGTGTGGTATGTAACGGCAGTGTGCTACCACACCATGCATACTCCACACTTCGCCATTCCACTCCACTCTATGCTCTTCCACTCTGTGCCACGCCACACGATTCATTCTACGACACCCCACTCCACTCTGCAACATGCCTCTCCACGCTAAGACACTGACACGTCCCGCGCCTGACACCACGACAATCTACACCACTCACTCCACTCTATTTCCCTCCACTCCATACCACTTACCCCATTCCACGTTACTCCACTCCAATTTACCCCATTTCACTCTATTCCAGCCCAATCACCCCCACTCTAACTCCATCTACCCCAATCCACTCCACTACTTTCCAATCTACCCCACTCCAATCTACTCTTTTTCACGCAATCCAACCCCACTCCAATCTAGCCCACTCTGCTCCAATCTACACCACTCAATCTACCCCAATCCAACCCACTCCAATCTACCCAACTCCACTCTTATCTACCCCACTCCAATCTACCCCAGTCCAATTTACCCCATTTCAGTCCAAACTCCACTGCAATCTATCCAACTCCTCTCCACTCTAATCTACCCCACTCCACCCTACTCCAATCCACTCCAGACCAATGTACCCCCACTCCATTCCGATTTACTCAAGTCCAATCTCCACTGAAATCAATTCAGCTTCTCTCCATTCTAATCTACCACATTCCACTGCAATCTACCCCACTCCATTCTACCACAATCTACCCCCTCCAATCACCACAATCTACCCCACTTCAATTTACTACAAAAGCTACTCCACTCCCATCTTTCTCACTCCAATCCACTCCACTCTAATCTACCCCACTCCACTTCACTCCAATCTACTCAATTCCAATCTACCACCCTCCACTGGAATCTACCCCACTCGACCCTACTGCAATCTACCCCTATCTACTCCACTTCACTCCAATGTACTCCACTCTACCCCAATCTTCCCCACTCCAATCTACCCTACTCCACTCTTCCTCGCTCCAATATCCCTCTTCCATCTACCCCCACTCCAATCTACCCCAATGTATTCCAATCTACCCTGCCCTAATCCACCCAATCTACCCACTCCACTGTAATGTACTCCACTCCACTCTACCCCACTCCCAAATCTATTTTACTCCACTCCAATCTCGACTCCACTCTAATCTATACAACTCCACTCTACCCCACTCCACGCCAGTCTAACCCACTCCAATCTACCACATGCCACCCACATCTATCTACACCAACTCCAATCTAACCCAATCCACCCCACTCCATCCCACTTCAGTCTACCTTACCCCGCCCCAAATTACCCTACTCCGATCTACTCAATTCAATCTGCCCCACTTCAATTTACCCTGATCTACTCCACTCCAATCTACTTCATTCCAATCCACCCCACTCTAACCCAATATACCCCACTCCAATCTACCCCACTCCTTCCCAATGTACCCCACATCACTCTATCCAACTCCACTCCAAACTATCCATCTCACTCCAATCTATCTCACTCCAATTTACGCCGCTCCACTCTACCCCACTTTACTCTGATCCACCCTACCATAATCCACCCAGTCTATCCCACTCAAATATATCCCACTGCACTCTACTCTAATCTACCCCACTCCACCCTACCCCAATTCACTGCACTCCACTCTTCCCCAATCTACCCCACTCCAATCTACTCCAATATATCCAACGCCACTCTACCCCACTTCAATTTACCCCACTCTACCCTCTACCCGACTCCAATCTACCCCACTCCACTCTACCTTACTCTACCCCATTCTACTTTACTTCACCCCAATCAACCCCAATTAAATCTACCTCACTCCAATCTACCCCATTACACTCCACTACAGTCTACCTCACTCCATCCCAATCTACTCCACACCACTCCAATCTACCCCACTCCACTCCACCCCAATTTAACCCCACTTCAGTCCATTCTACCCTACTATAATCCACCCAATCTACCCCCTCCACTCCACTGTACCTGGCTCCACTCTACCGCAATCCACCCTACTCCACTCTTCCACAATCTACCCCAAACCACTCTACCCCAATCTACCCTACTCCTATCTACTCCACTCTAATCTACCCAATCCACTCCACTTCAATCTACCCCACTTCACCCCAATCTACCCCCATTCAATCAACCCCACTCCAATCTACTTGAATCTACCACTCTCCATTCTACCCCTACTCCACTCTACGCCAATCTACCCCCGCCACTCTACTCCATTCCACTCTACCACACTCTAATCTACCCATCCCACCCCACTCCACTCCAACAATGTTTAGCCATGCTGGAAGGCAGCCACACAGGTGTACGCAATGGCTAAAACATATTGCCAAAGCCATTAGCGCTCGCATAGGCGAGACCTATTGGCTTTGCCAATGCTTGTTCTGCATCGTCTCTCACTCTTTCTCTAGGTCAGTCTCTGATGATAAAAAAAATAAGTGCTGGTTCCCAAGAAGTACAGATGCCCACCACCTAAAGATGCCTGTACAAAAATAGCACTGCCCGTTTCCATCGTTTTGTTGTTGTAAGTTTTCCCAACTTCTACATTAAATGTAAATAATAAAATATTGAATACAAACAAATTACAGGACCATGATATAAAATCGAGCAAGCAGACGGTGGTGTCCGTATCTGATCCATCCTAGGTTTCTGGTTTATGCCATAGGAGACATTCCAGACACACGTTCAGTCGACAGGCAAACAAAAGGTTGGGAAAATCACGTTTCACTATTTGAGTCAAATGAAATTTGACTCAAATAGTAATTAAAGTTTTCCTGATGGTGCTCCTGGCGCATGTGCATGAATGCTTGACAACACTTGTGCACAGTGGTTTATGCAGCCGATATTCCTTTATTAGGTCTCGGCTACACATTGCATGTGCTGTCCCGAAGAGACATTTTGTATGTACTTTGTGGCTTCAGCCCACCCATAGGCTTCCCATTTGCTGATGCCATCGTCGCTCTCCTATTCTTTCTCCCCATTTGTCCATGTCATGCATGCATGCGTCATGCCTCTTCCTGTGTTTAGCCCTCCCAGAGAGCAAAGACCAATTACTACTATCCATCCACTGCTCCCATTTTATGAAATGTTTTAGGAACTACTTTTTTCTTTGTTCAAGAGCACTTCACACAATCTGTCATGTTTTCACTTGCTCCGAGCTCTGTACTGTTTCTTGAATCTGGCCTGTAAATCTTGTTCTTATCTGTGCATTCAAAGACCGAGGTCAAATGTCAGACGCTGTTTTCCAAGTGTGCCCGTTTACTTTTCTTTCTCTGACTTCAAAGTGAGACAGCTTTGCTGCTTGAGTTGTCCCCCTACCCACTCCCTCATCGCTGTTTGCCCCCTCTGTTCATAATTGTTTTTACATACGCTACCAAGCCACAGATGCTAGCTTGTGCAGAGACAGGTTATTATTAGTATTGTTTGCTGATGAACGCTATTAGCCATTTTGTTCTCAGTATCTGTTAATTTATGACGGCTACATGAACGTATATCTTAATGCTCTCTGTCCGCAGTCTTGAGTGGCACAGTGCCGCTCACACAAACAAACCGCAGAGCCCTTGACATATCCGGGCACGCGAACAAAAGCCACATTATTTGACCATCCATCATACACTGGCGGTTGCCACCAATTGTGACTGTGTGAGCCATTCGACATCTGTGCCGGAGCCTGAATGCGCCCGTGAGTCAGACAGCCACCGCCTCGCGTGACTGATTAGGAGCTGCAGCAGTTAGTAATTTTTTAAAGAAAGGGAGATTGTATGTGACCTTGCCACAAGTGGCTGTTACTTAACACATTATGATTTAGGCCCAGGGCTTTAAGTGGGATGAAAAAACGGGGGGAGGGGGTCTCAGAGAGACGTGGCCAATTTAATTGAGGGCGTGGCTTAAAAACACATAAGCTAAAAATCTGTGCTTAGCATAGTGTGCCGCCCGACTTGTATTTTGCTGTTTTTGAGATAGCTCCCAGATATGATACAACAAGTAACATCATACCTACAACGAGTCATGACTATTGGCTTTGTCAATGGTTGTTAGTTGCACAAGATAAATAAGCAGCAACTATGGCTTATATATAATATTGAAAACGCTTCCACTTAAAGCCCTGGTGACACCACGACAATGTTGTTGCTCCTGCGTTTCAAAAAGAGAAGGGAAATCCAGAGAGAAAATGACTCTTTAAAGGATTTCCCTTCATCTACAACCTCACCTGGCATGACGTCATGCCGTACTTCTCCACTAGTGAGAAGTGAGCAGTGTGAGCACGCGCACATCGATGTGCCTGCTGTCCCTGCAGGCCGGAAAAAACGGACAGCCTGTGCCAGGGCACAAAACAGAGCCCGATAGAGGCCCGTTTCGAAGCCGCCTTTAAAAAACTGTCGGTGCTCAGCACCGGTGAGACCCGGCCCACCAGGGCCGGCGCTAGGCATGGGCAGTGTGGGCAGCTGCCCAGGGCCCCGCGCTCAGCTCAATAACAGGGGGCCCCGCTTTCACACTTTCACAGTCAGCTCACCTACTCCCCAGGCCCTCCTCCCGAACTCGATCACATTGCTAATGTATTTATAAGCGAGGTGTCTTCACCTCACTGGTCAGGGCATGGTGGCGTTCCTGGGTGTGAAAGATGGGGGAGGGTAAACAAGGGGTAGAGGACGTGAGAGCAGCAAAGTCAGCAATTATGTTGGCTCTCAGGGACAAGGGCGGGGCAGCACCTCTGTTTAAAACCTGTGGCGAAGAACTTGTCTGCCCTTTGTGTATTCCGTTTCCAGGCGACAGAAGGCTCTTTTGTTTCCACGAACAGCCGGACATTAACAGGTAATGGGAGAGATTGATGAGGGGAGGAGGGAGCATCCAGCTCAGACTGGCACAGTAGGGCAGTATTTAGTAAAGTGTCTCCCTACTGCTTTGAGGCACAAAGGAGGTGGTCCTTTTCACCTGGGCCTCAAAGCACTGAATCAGGCTGCAAAGTTAGGTGTGGGGCCCCTTTCACTGGGACTTGAGCCATTATCTAGTGCTGCGAAGTCCAGGGCAGGTGGGCCTCGCAGCTCTCCATCAGGCTGCAAGATCCAGATGTGGGACCCCGTCGCAGGGCTTTGTAGCCATTATGTAGTGCTGGGAGGCTCAGGACAGGGGGCCCTGTCCTTGGCCTCACAGCGCCATACAGTTAGATCATTACATTTTATTTCCCAGAGAGACTAGCATGCTTGGTTCCCAGCCTAGGCCACCAGTGACAAACTTAGAGGGCTGTCTAGTAAATGCATCTAAGTGCGTAAAAATTGATTACCACCGAATTTCCCCAGCAGGGAGCTCCGTGGACACTCTTATCGCGAATGAAGCAGATTGACTGCTTTGTGACACACTTTGAGTCCCTCACTTATGTCCAAGCGGCTGTGAATTTCTTGTCCATTTAATTACTTGTAGGGGAATTCATAGATACTGTTTTGACAGCTCATGATTGTGCTGCACCTGGGTCTTGTTTAACAGGGCAGGGATGGTGGGGTGTGGTGGAAGGCAGAAGGGAAGTACTGTAGCTAGACAATGCTTTAACACATAATCGTTCAGTACACCTCCAACCGGTCCCACTCTAATCCACTCTAATCCATGCCAATCCACCCCACCTCACACCACACCAATCCGCCCCACTTAATCCAATCCACCCTAGACCAATCCAAACCACCCCACTGCACCACACTCCAATCCTCCCACCCCACATCTCAATCTGCCCCACTTCAATATGCTCCAATACAATCCAGAACAATCTGCCTACTCCAATCTCCACACTCCAATCTGCCCACTCCAATCTCCACACTCCAATCTGCCCACTCCAATCTCCGCACTCCAATCTTCCCACTCCAATCTTCCCACTCCAATCTTCCCACTCCAATCTTCCCACTCCAATCTTCCCACTCCAATCTCCGCACTCCAATCTGCCCACTCCAATCTGCCCACTCCAATCTCCGCACTCCAATCTGGCCCACTCCAATCTCCGCAGTCCAATCTGCCCCACACCAATCCAACACAATCTGCCCCACACCAATTCAAAACAATCTGCCCCACAGCAATCCAAAACAATCTGCCCCACACCAATCCAAAACAATCTGCCCCACACCAATCCAAAACAATCTGCTCACTCCAATCTCCGCACTCCAATCTGGCCCACTCCAATCTCCGCACTCCAATCCAAAACAATCTGCCCCACATGAATCCAAAACAATCTGCCCCACACCAATCCAAAACAATCTGCCCCAAACCAATCCAAAACAATCTGCCCCACACCAATCCAAAACAATCTGGCCCACTCCAATCTCCGCACTCCAATCTGGCCCACTCCAATCTCCGCACTCCAATCTGGCCCACTCCAATCTCCGCACTCCAATCTGGCCCACTCCAATCGCCGCACTCCAATCTGGCCCACTCCAATCTGGCCCACTCCAATCGCCGCACTCCAATCTGACCCACTCCAATCTCCGCACTCCAATCTGGCCCACTCCAATCCAAAACCATTTGCCCCACACCAATCCAAAACAATCTGCGCCACACTCCAATCCGCCACACTCCAATCCGCCACACTCCAATCCGCCACACTCCATCCCAATTCACCCCACTCCAATCCACTCCAATACCATCTACCCCACCCCACACCAATTTAATCCACCCCAAACCAGCCCAATCCAAACGACCCACTCCAATCCTCCTAACCTCACCTCAACCCAATCCAATCCATCCCACTCCATTCCAATCCACCCCACTCCAATCCCCCAAAAATCTGCCCCACAACAATCTGCCCCCTCCACTCCAAAACAATCTCACCCACTCAATCCAAAACAATCTGCCCCACTCCACAACAATCTGCCCCACTCCAATCTGCCCCGCTGCAACCCAAAATAATTTGCCCCACTCAATCCAAAACAATTTGCCCCACTCCAATCCAAAACAATCTCACCCACTCAATCCAATCTGCCCCACTTCAATCCAAAACAATCTGCCCCACTTCAATCCAAAACAATCTGCCCCACTTCAATCCAAAACAATCTGCCCCACTCAATCCAAAATAATTTCCCCCATTCCAATCCAAAACAATCTGCCCCGCTCCAAACCAAAACAATCTGCCCCAATCCAATCCAAAACCATGTTCTCCAATCAGCCCCACTTCAATCCAAAACAATCTGCCCCACTCAATCCAAAACAATTTCCCCCATTCCAATCCAAAACAATCTGCCCCGCTCCAAACCAAAACAATCTGCCCCACTCCAATCCAAAACCATGTGCTCCAATCAGCCCCACTCCAATCCAAAACAATCTGCCCCACTCCAATCTGCACCACTCCTGTCTGCCCCACTCCAATCCAAAACAATCTGCCCGCTCCGTTCAACCCCACTCCAGTCCACTCCACCTCACCCCTATCCAACCCACCTCACCCCGATCCAGTTCACCCCACCCCAATTCACCTCAATCCAATCCACCCCACTCAATCCAATCCACCCCACTGCAATTCAATCTACTCTACTCCAATCCACCCCACCCCAATCCAATTCACCCCACCCCAATCCAATTCACCCCACCCCAATCCAATTCACTCCACCCCAATCCATTCCACCCCACCTCACTACATTCCACCCCACTCCAGTCCACCCCACTCCAGTCCACCCCACTCCTATTCACTCCAATCCACCCCACCCCAATCCAGTCCTCCCTCCAGTCTAATCCACCACATTCAGTCACCCCCCTCCAATCCACCCCACTCCACTGCAGTTCATTCCCCTCCACTTTACTCCAATCCACCCAACTCTACCCCAATCCAATCCGTCCCAGTTCAGACCACCCCACTTAGTCCAATCCCTCCAGCCCACCAAACTCCAATGCACCCCACCCCAAACCAATCTAATACACCCTACTCAAATCCGCCTCACCCCATTTCAATCCATCTCACTCCAATCCACCCCACCCACCCAGTCCACCTCACTCCACTCACTCCAACTCTCTCTAGCCCAATTCAACTCAATCCACCCCAATCTACTCCAATCCAATACACCCACTACCTCAGTCCACCCAACCCACTCCACCCGATTCCACCCCACTCCAATCTACGACACTCCACTCTACAACTCTACACTTGATAACACTGCACTCTACGACACTCTCTGCCACTGAACCACTGAACTCTACTCCCCTCTTCTCAACTGTATGACACTCTACACCCCCTATTCCACTCTACAACTACTACTCCAACAAATCCAGTCTATGACACTCTACTCCTACCACTCCACTCAAGGACACTCATGCCACTAACTTTTAACCTTGCTGAACAGCAGCCACACTGGTGTACAACACGTCAACTCAACATTGTCAAAGCCAATATTTCTTATAGGCGAGACCTATTAGCTTTGCCAATGCTTGTTAATGGTGATGTTATTCTGAGCTTTTGCCTATAATAATTTGCATGAAAAGAGGCACACAACACATTGGATATTAACGCAGTGGTGAAACGCACAATACCCATGTGGTGGTGTGACAAAGGTATTTTTAGCTGTCATTTGAATTATCACGTACATATAAAGGTGTTTCATTCCACTTTTTCTAAGGAGTTACCATTGTACTATTTAATGACGCTCAGATAATGGATCTTGGAAGGACGATTGTGCCATGCATAGATTCAAACTGCTGATCTGCAGTTATACAGCCACTGTGCAACTCACAAAACTAATCTGCTATCAACTGTGAACAAACTCAGGCCTTTGCTTGCCTCCTCTCCAGGCTTTGTTTGTCAACAGATTTACTATCCAATCCTAGGCCCCAATTATTAGCGTCAACACACAATGATAAAGGCCCAGCACGTATTTAGCCTTGTTTGTTGCATGTACTGAGCACAAATCCACTTTACGGAGGGATCAGAAACAAGATGGACATTATGCAAGGGGTTCCTAGTGGCCTCGCATGTAAAGGTGTATCCATAGTATGGCAATGATGCTCACTAACTCATTCCTTAATCCCAATCTTCAGACTTTGGTTTTGGTACATTGGCAAAATGGCAGCCATTTGGAGCTTTCCTTTTCACAGGTTTAACCTTGAGAAACGTAATTTGTAGTGTTGCGAAAAGCATACGTTACTGTTACTCAGTTTAAGGATACGTTAATCGTAGGCTGGACAGCCTGTAAAGTGAGCAATTAAATAGGTACACTTATGAAATTCTACATGAAAGATGAGAGGTCTGAACTTCCATGCCAACCTTATGTCAGCTAGCCTGCTCGAGGTTGCACATTGATCACAACAGAAATCACGTTACCCCACCAAGCAGCCTTATAGATTCATATTCAATGCTGTGTAACCCACAGCAAACACAAGGAGATGATGGACGGAGTGCTGAAACTTTTCAAACACTCACCCCCAGTCACAGATCTGGGTTGAATCCACAGCAGCAATTCGGAAGCATTTCTAATTCATTTTAATGGGATTTTAGCTTTTCAAGTGTGTCTTACTTGGATGTGTCCAATTAAGATATTGTATGGTATTGTAGCATTTGTTTAGCGCTTACTACCCATATGTTAGACGCTGATACACTTACCAACATAGATAGCAAGCTACAACATGTAGTTGGAAGTGTGTGGTTGGAAGGGTGTTGTGTTGTTTTGAGCTTTTGTGTAATGCGTTTTATGTCATGCGTGATGGGCAACGAGGTACAGCTTACGTTATGGGAACCAGCACCAGGGGGTGAGATGGGTGAGGGTATGTGAGAGGAGACTCACAAACTGTAATTATAATAGCTAATTCCCAGCTTAGCTGCAGTGATAGTGAAATGATGTGTGCCTGTACCCCAAAAAGGGTGATAATCACAGAAGGCCCAGTAATCCACATGGCGACATGTGCCTGGAAGCAAAGGCTTTCAATGAGTGAAAAGATGCCAAAATCACTAGAATGGTAATTGGTGACATAAGCTGTAGCCATGCACTGTTTTATTTATTTATTTAGAGGGAGAGATATGGCCTAATGCTAAAAAAAGTACACCTGATGAAGGAGGAAGGATGCCGAAGAGAAATCAAGGCTGACCACCTCAGCAGAAACAACACAAACTTAATAACATCCAAATTCCACCTACTTCTACGGCCCCGAAAGAAGCCAATATTTTTAGCAGGATTTCACACAAGCCTCTCTCAAGGTTCAGAAGGCTGTCAAAAGCAGACAATCACCAGTCGGACGGGTCTTATTCGGATTGTGGTTTAGACCCCAGCCACACTGGTACCCTGCACATGGAAAGGTGAGTGAAAAAGTGCTTGATAGGTTTTTTCCCTGAGAGCACAAGAGCAAATTGTGCTGCCTAGTGTTGCCTTGCTGGCATCACCCCTACATGCAAGCCCAATATTTTATTTGGAGTCCCAGGGACCCTTGTTCATTCTAGCTAACATGAAGAAACATCCTTTTTTGAGATCTTCACACGAGAAATTACTGCTGCCGATTATGTATCTTATTAAGGATACTGCCCGTTTTACTTGCTACTCTTATTGCTACCCTTATTGTGGGGTGTACCTGTTTAGGGCGGATTTGTTTGAACTTACATACGAACGTAACCTACTGTTCAGATTTCTTGACGTATTCTATCTATACCCATTTAGACATCCTTTGTTCTTGAGCACGGGCACAATTTGCCTTTATTTAACGTATGCGCCCTGATGAAGTTCCATCTGTGGAACGAAACGCGCTGGCTGAGGCTGATGTCCATTTTTTACTACCAACGACAATAAAGATATTTTCTAGATATACTTGGAGAAAATTGACTTTACTTTGGTGCACCTTCCCTTCTGTACAATGAAGAAACATCCTCTTGACTTTTAGGAATTTCCTCCCAGAAATGTTCACCTTCATTATTAGTAGTGAATGACATATCAGGGTAAAAAAGGCAATTGAAGAAATAAGACTTACCCTGCTTCCATTATTTTGTCTAGGAGAGCATCATGGCAAAGATTTGTATTTCTCAATTTTTTCAATCTTGGCACTGCTCTTCTCTGATCCAACAAGAATATGCAGTTCCTTTTAAAGACAGTGGAATAAGTGTGTAGAAATACCATTTATCAGAGGGGGAATATGCTGTAATAGGAGCAAGTGCCCTCACACACCTGTATGCGGGTCATGCTTCATCATCGGGCAAGCTCCTTGTCGGGCCAGCACTGCAATGCCCAACGGGCACCCACAAGGGGGCACCTTACCGTAGATCTTTTCATAGAACTGTTGGACCATTATATACAGTAAGGAGCTTATATGCTGGACCTAATGACTCCTGGTCCCCCCATTTGATATAACTGCTCTTCTTTAACCTGAGAGCCTTGTGAAAATCACTTTTTGTGTGTCTCCACAAGTTAACTTTACTTCTGAAATCCAATGTCTTGAGGAATATATTGATCGGCTCAGAGGATCGTCACCACCTAATCATTGAAGGAGAAAGTAAGTATAACACTAATTTTGTTGCCTTGTATTATTTTCCTGTTAGTTATGAATGAGCTTTCTGATAACCTGTTATGTTTGTATTAGGATGTAGGCGAAACAGGGCACATTCTAGCAATAACTTCCAGATGTGTACAGGACATAATACGAAGATGGCAATTTCTTTTTTTTCACATTCCTGCCCTACCCTATATTTTTCTCAAGTTGGACGACCACATAAAGTTGTGAATACATAGAAGAATAGGAATATCTTTTTGGTGTGATTAATGGATTTTCATCCCAATAATGCCATTCTGCCACTGCCACTTTCAACTGGTCTGACACCAAATGAAAAACCTTTGTATGAAAACCCCTTAAATCTTCAGCATACCTTTACTTTAAACACACAGATACTAAACTTTACGTAATGAATCAATATCCGGGCAGTGAACATTATTTAAGGCTGAGAACAATTCACTATACACCCTTCGATGTGGTGGCAACAAGTCTGTGCATGGCATCACACCCACACGTGTCTGTGGGCCTACGCGGACTGTTGCCCTCGGCCTACGCTGCGATCACAGATTTGGAACTGAACATCGGTAATTCAAAAGGCAGAATACATTTAATCGCACGCACGGAGAGGCGTAAGAGGATGACGCGTTGCAGTCCGGAGGGAACAGGATCATCGTTACGGAGGTGATTGAACATTACCGACAACTGCCACTGTGTCACTAACTCTGTGCCTCGCGAGCCAACGACATGTGGCTGTGGGAAACTGCTGACCGCTGCCTCCAGCCTACACTGCGGTCCAGTAGGTCACAGAGTCTTGATTTGGCAATGTTGGAGTTCACATCTGTGTACCGGCATCATCGCAGACTGCATCCCCTCTCAGCACCTGTGCCACTAAGTGTGTTCCCCGACATTCATGGACACTCACTGGTCGTACATTGGTGGCGTTTGAGTTTATGGAATAGGGGCTAGTTTACATCCTCATGTAGCTGATACCGAATTGTTGGTGAAAACGAGGGTTGCGCTTTCCACTCCTCCATTTGCTGTTTCCAGATAACATCAGACCTTCCGCATCATGCCCTGGAGGACACCTTCCACTGTCCCCCGCAACCCTCCGCAACATACACCTCGGACATTGATGGGGACCCGCTCAGGTCGCATGGCCCATCTGACTGCACCGCAAGTCACCGTCCCGTGGCTGGGTGCCTGTGCCGGCCGCAGTGCATCCAGGGCCACTAACTCTGTGCTGCTCAGGCCTGGGACCCCTTCTTCTGAGACATTGAATGGCCTCTGTAGCGATGGTCTTGGGGTCATCAACGCCATGTGTGTGTGGCCCTGCGCTGTCCGCATCCTCCGGCCTCAACTGCGGGCCACCAGGGCCCACACACAGCATCGAGTCTTGACCGTCCCGGACGTCGCATCACCGCAGGAGGCACACGCCACCACCGCAAGGACCACCTCCAACCGCCATCTGCCAGAGTCTAAACGGTGGTCCTGACAGACCTACGGTGTTGCTCAGACCTGTCGTGGATGCCATCATCGGCCTGATACCCTGCTCAGCACTCCAGGTGCCAGTGACTCAGTGCACCGCAAGCCATTGTCCATTACTGATTGAGTTTTGTGCTGTTGTGAGGTTGCGCAGCAATGTCACCTCATGCAGTGGGGAAGACCTGGGACTATGATGAGGAAGATGTGTCAAGTGTGCGAACGGGAGAAGGCACAGACAATGGGAGGGCAGGAATGCAGACTGGTGGTGGTAGTCAAGCTACACACCCAGATCTATTACTGGGTATTGCGCTGTGGACTGCGGACGCAACTGTCACCTCAGGCAGTGTGGGAGACCTGGGACGTTGATGAGTAAGTTGATGCAGGTGTAACACACCCCACTGCATCTGCATCAGGACTAACCCGAAGGGACACAATCCTAGCAATTTCTTCACATGAGCGCGCTCTTCTCTAGTGCCCCTACCTCAGTGCACTGCAACTCACGGAACCTCCTGACTGAATATTGGGTGACCTCTGTCCTTACTAAGGATCCCTCCATGTTGCTCTGCAGTTGACTCTGTTATGCTGGTGTTTTCTGTTTCCATTACACTGGTGTCCACTGTTCAGGTTGTTGCCAGCACCAAGCACTCCGTGCGGCTGGCTTATACTCACCCCACACACATCCAGCACAGGCGTCACTGTACATGTGGCCCTGCCAATAAAGGGGCCGGGCACACGTGCCCGTAGCCAGTTCAACATGATATGTGCATGTGTCCCTGTGGTCTTGTTGTATGCATGGGGGCCCTGGGCCCTACGACATTACATTGTGCTGTGTACAGCGGACGCAGACATGTCACCGCAGGCAGCGGGCTAGAACCTGGACATGTAGCTTTGTCGTGACCCACTCAATTCGTAAGGGGAGTGGACTGTGCCGTTGTACGCAGAGCCAACGTGGGTGTGTGACTGATATGTGCGTGCCCCTGGGCATGGTTCTGTACTGGGTATGTGCATCTGCATGTGTTTCTATGGCAGTGTGGGTCTCCTTTGTGGGGTGTAGGTGGTCCCTGAAGGGTATTGGACACCCACGTATGTGTTCTAGTTCGCATTCCATGGGTTCGGCAACACCCGCACCTCTTGGGCCACCTCCTTTTGGCGTTCTGACACCTGGCATTGGGGTGCCATGTGTGGGTCGGTGAAGTGTTGTGAGCCAGCCGTGATTGCGGGTGCATCATGCTGTGTGGTCTGTTGCAGGGGCTGGGTTCTCCTCTGAGTAGCTTGTCTGCCCTGGTCCTGGTGGTGGGTTGTGTGGGATGTCCATTGGCTGTTGTAGGGCGTCGGTGTCGAAGGTGTGGTGTTCGGCTCCGGCATCACTGATGGGTTGTCTGTTCTGACCTGCTGGAGGTGTTGTTTGTCCCTCTGCATTGTGAAGGGGAGATGCATGTTGGCATTGTGTTGGCGCCTTGTTCTTGTCGACATGCAGACTGTGTGACAATGTACATTGTGACTGTTTGGGCGGTGGTGGCTATTTGAGTTGGGACAGTGGACATTTGGCCTACATGGCTGATGTGGGGTTGTAGCCGTAGATATGCATCTCACAGTTCCCTGCTCTGTCCAATGTGATTGTTCTATTTCTGCGCCTGGGCGGACCCAGTTGTGTCCCCTGTTCTGCAGTGTGGGTGTTGCACTTTGTGCCACATTGTCATGGTATGTGCTGTGATTGCTATGTGTGTGTGCTGCAGTGTGCCACGGGGATGGGGGACATGTCCCTCGGTAATTGTGGGTGTGCAGTGTGCTACACCTCGTTGTGCATGTGTGCTATTGTGCCCATCACCCCCCGTCCCCCCAGTCCCTGTTGGATCCTCACCCTGTTGTTGTTGTGTCGGGTCCTGTCGAGCTGTGTCCGTACTCCCACCTCCTTGCACCGTCACCACACTGATGACTGTGGCCTGGATTTCCTCCAGCTCCTCCTGTGGCGCTGGACTGCCACCTCCTGTCGCCGTTGCTGCCTTCCTGTTGGCATCGGGTTTGTGCCTGGTTTAGGTTGTCACGTCCTGGCTGCGCCTCCTGGCCTCCTGGATTGGCCTCCTCGGCACTCCGACTGCATTCCAGGTGGTCTGCTTGTGGGTCAGTTGCTGGTAGTGTTCTGTGACTCCGTGGCGCTGGTCTTGTTTTCCTGCGGTCTGCACCCCGTCTTCCTCTCCCTTTTCTCCTTGGCCTTCCCCTACCCCGTTGTTCCTTGCTGGTGGTCTGTGGGGGTTGTGGGGTTCGCGTTGACCTCTGCGCTGGGTCAGGGTGCATCCATGTGGCTACGTGCTTTGGCTTGTTTCTGGTGTGTTGTTTCTGTGGTTTTTATGGTGCAATATCCCGCCGGACGCGTGGGATTTGCAGGCCTGTGGCTGCTTTTCGCTACTTTTTGTACCGCGATTGGCCTCATCGCTTGATTTCTCGCGTTTCGCATTTTTTCGGCGTGGCGTTGATTTTTACGCTGACATTTTGACGCGTTATTTGGTGACTATCGCATGCTACCGCCTTGTTGTGAATTCCACGTTGACACGGGGTTATTTTCCTGCGATAGGCTGCAATATTGAAAGTTGCGTTACGCTACTCTTGCAGTAGTTATCGCACGTACTTGTGAATATACCCCTATGTCTCTTCAGCATTGTGATGTCGGTTTTCTATGATGTCACTTCATGTGATGTCACATGCAAATTAGAGGGGCCTCACATCTTCCCTTTCGCCCAGGGCCCCACAAGTCCTAGGACCGGCCCTGCGGCCCACTTAAAGCCCTGTTTAGGCCACAGAATAGACCAGGATGCATGTGCCGACTGGTTGCTGATTTCACATAGCAATCCTGCCGCCTACTGGCGAAATTGATGTCGGCAGCCTGCGTGATCTGCGGAAAAAGAAGAGATGTTTTCTCTCTCCTATCGAGCTTGGAATTCATCCTAACATTGTCCCCAACAGCAGGGCTCTCCATTTGTCTCACTCATCCTGTATCGCAGCTTGAGCTCAGTACGCCATCATTCGTCCCCCTTTATAGGACTTTGAGCTATCAAAGAGCTGAAAATAATTAATTTGCAAAAAAACACGTCTCTTTACAATTTAAGAATACTTGGGGGATAAAACACGAGTGCGCAAGTTTGAGTTGCCACGAAGTGCAACTGAAACACATCTCCTCTTGAATTAGATGCTTTCCCTCCCCGGACTGAATGCATTTGTTGCTTAATTGCCTACGTGTTAAGCCCTCTGAAGTGATGTCATAAAAGCAAGCCTATGTTTAAATTGACTCCTCTCGACTGTAAAATAGTTTATATTTATCAGTTTAATTTTTTTTTTTTTTTTTTTTTAAAGAAAACCTCTCCGGTTTATTTACAATGCGATCAATTATTTAGAGCAAAATGATAGCAGTATAGGGTTCCACAGGATGACGTTATGCAGCACATGTCCTCTGTTCGTTGGAAGCCTGAGGGCTCTTGTTCCTAGAATAGGTTGCAAAGAGCTTCCACAAAACACAAATCCACTCCACATAATTCCATTACACATAACACATTTAAACTTCTCTTAATTCCACGCCACACAATTCAACTACACACTTCCACGCCATTCCAATTCATGCCACATCACAATACAATAAATTCAACTCCACATATTTCCACTCCGCTCTATGCCACATAATTCCACTCCACATAATACCACTTCACTCCAAACCATATAATTACACTCCACACAACACAATTCAACTCCAAATAATTTCACTACACATAATTCAACTCCAATATACATAATCACACTTCCTGCCACATATTTACACTCCACATACATCCATTCAACTCCAAAACACATATTTAGACTCCACAAAGTTCAACATGCCACATAATTCAATTCCACACCACACACCATGCCACATAATTAACCTTCACATAATTCCACTCTACATTCCACTCCACACAATGCCACATAATTCCAAACACTGCCACACAATTCCACGCCAGACAATTCAGCACCACACAATTCCATACCACACATATTTAAACCATATACCATTCAACACCACATAATTCAACTCCACCTAATTACTCTACTCAATACCACATACCTACACCTCACATAAATCCACTCAATGCCACATAGCAATCCACATTTATGCACTCCACACCATGCCACCTATTTCCACTCAACATAATTTCACTCAACGACGCACAGTTCCATGACACACAATTCAACTCCACACAATCCCATTCCACACCACATAATTCCACACCAAATCACTTAGTTCCACTACACAACACAATCCACTACACACCACATAAATTCAATCCACAACACAGAATTCCATATCATGCCACAAAATTCAACACCACACCACATAATTCCACTCCACTACATGTCACCCCACGACACCCAATACTACTCTCCATTACACTCCATAACACACAATTCCGCTCCACAAAATTCAGTACACTCTATACCACAAAAATACTAACCACATAATTCCACTGCACACTATGCCACATAATTCAACTACACAGAACTCCACTCAACGACACACAATTCCACAACACACAATTCCAGTCCAACCCACACAATTCTAATCCACACCACATACATCCACTGCACAGCACATGGCTAAAAGACATTTATATTGACAACGCCAATAGCTCTCGAGTTGCCTAAACCTATTTGCTCTGCCAATGCTTGTTAACTAAATACTCATCAATAAAAATATGCCTGTTTTTGTCTGTCACTGTGGCTTTTCGATTTTTAGGAGCGAGGTTCGGGACTGTGCTAAACTTAAATTCAACTAAAGGCAAAATACTTCTTTCCATCACCACCATATGAATACTTTGTGGCTTATGTTTTACCTTTTGTGAGTGTCATCAACAATGTATCCATTTCCCAGTTCATGTTTCTTAGTTACTCTTAGTGTAGCCCATGAGAGGTCCAACTATTCCAAGAGCAAGAGACGGTGAAAACATCTTCAATAATATCTGATATTTGTAAATCTCTCCGCCCAATCTCAGTTCAGTTCTATGAGAATCTGTTGTAGGCAGGCACAATGCTCCAGTAATCAACTTACTATGGTCACTCTGTCGCAGTAAGCGGCAGGGAACAGGAATAAACCTCCGCAGCAATGAGGCCACGCGCCGACATTTTCTAGAGGTGCTACTCTCTGTTTGTGATGGATTTTCAATGGCACAGTGACATGTTGATAATGTTGCTGCACATGAATTGAATTGAAAGAGTATTTATAAAATGGAACTGAGACCTCAAAGGTATCCTGGCGCTTGCCTCTTAGGAAAGCCAGTTTTAGAAGGCTTGTCATGGCATAAGTTATGCTGGAAAAAGCCAGGTTTTAAGTACTTTCCTGAACAAGAGCAGGTCTTGATGTGCTCTTAATGAGGACTGAAGGCTGTTCCAAAGTTGTGTGGCTCGGACTGCGAAAGCCCGGCCGGCCGCCAGCCATAACTGTATAGAATTTGGGGATACAAAGAAAATGTGCCTCGGAAGAGCGCAAGACTCTAGAAGGTGGGTACTGCTTGAATTTTCGATGCAAGAAGATAGGCCATTTCTTATTTACCGCCCTAAACGTAATGCAGAGAAATTTGAGACGGATTCTGGGAGCCAATGAAGCTCTGCAAGGGCTCGAGAGGACGATGAATATCTAGGCACATTCAAAGCCAATTTGGCAGCAACAGGGTGAACTTGTAGATGGTTAGAACAGCCTAGGAATAAAGCATTGTACGCCAAGTCTGCTCAAAACTGTACTTTGAACCATGAGCGCTCTTGCGGGCAGTGGAGGATATGGCAGAATTTTCTGGAGCGTACGCAGCAAGGAAACGCAAGTGACTGCTGTCTTGTTGACATGGACCTCAAGAGAGTGACTAAATTACGTGCAGATGACAACACTTCCGGACTAGTGCTATTCGTCCAAGACCAGAAGTTGGAAGGCAACCCGGACATTGTCTTCCCTGTTGTACAGCAGAGGATCTCAGTTTTGTCTCCATTGAATTTTAGGAAGTTACTACTCAACCATACCAAGACCTCGCTCAAACAATTGAGAAACACATTGAGAGTATCTGACAGGGAGTTATCCAAAGATAGAATCAGCTGTGTGTCATCAATATAATTAATAAAAGTGAAGCCATATGATCTGATAAGTGCTGCAGGGGGGACTAAACAGGGTTGTACTAAACTTTGAACCCCGAGGCACCCCATGGTCCTCTGTTTTGGAGCAGAAAGGAAATATTTGTATAGCTTGGTTCTGTGTTCTAGATAGGATTGAATCCAACCCAGTGTTCGTCCCATCACCCCGATCTCCAATAATCTGGAGGCCAGGATCTAGTGCTTTACCGTGTCAAAGGCAGCCGAAACATTGAGTAATACTAAAGCTGCCGTTTGACCACAATCCACTGCCATCTTCATATCATCCGGGGCTAACCCTAGTGCAGACTCAGTGCCATGAAAGGGCTTGAAATCCGCTTGCGCCTCATCCAGGAGAGGGTGCTTTTACAAATAGACTGACATTTTCTTATTAACACATCTTTCTAAGATTTTAACTGGAAAAGGCACCTAAGAGATAAGGCACTAGCTGCTGAGAACTAACAGAGCTGCAGTAGCTTCATTTTTTTTTTTTTTTTAGAGTGGAAATACTATAACCATTTTCATGCGCATGGCACCAGGCCCTCCTCCAAGGATTAGTTACAAACGGTTAGAGTCAGCGGGAACAATTGTTCCGTCAGTGCCTTCGATGCTTTATGGCAGGGTTCTCCGAAGTTGGTCCTGGAGGGCCGGATCTATGCCAGATTTTTATCATATCCCCATTTAGATAAATGTAGTTATCTTAAAAATCTGGCATGGATCCGGCCTTCCAGGACTGACTTTGGAGAACCCTGCTTTAGGCGATAACGGGTCTAATGTAGAACCTGAGGAAATGGACAAAGCCACCGCCCTAAAACAGTCCTCGGGCATCGCCCCAAAGGATTCGAAGTTGTTAGGGTGAGCAACTAAAGTCTCACACTGTAGACAGTCGCCAACCTTTGGTGAACTAGACAAAGGTGGGAGCTGATTTATGGCGGAAATGATGGCAGAAGCCTTGTTGTCAAAACAATCTGCCAAATTATCACATAAAGATTGCAAGGGCGTAATAACTTGCCTGGAACAATCTGAATCAGATAGCTCATATACAGTCTCCTAGATCTTTTTTATGCTATTTAGACCCTCTAAAATAGCCTTGGCATAATATTCTTCTTTTGCAGTACACACATTTTTAATAAAAATTTAGTACAGACCTTAGATATTCCTTGTGCTCTACTAAATGGTCCCAGTGCCATTTCCTTTTCAATTTTTTTTACAAACCGGTTTGGCTTTTCTCAGAGACTCTTGAGTACCATGGCGCAGAAGGTCTTTTGCGGTTTTAACATTTTTCAAAGGCAGTACTTTATTTAAGGCACCTGTCGCCCAAAGCTGATGGGTGTTATAATTATCAACTTGGAGTTTGGCGTCTAGATGTATCGCTAGTATCCCTAGTATCGGTTAGGTGAGTTAACTTGGACCTGGCTCTTCGGGCACTGATGTTGTGGCAATTATAAACACAACTAGGTCTGACCTCCAAGAGCAGACCGTCACAACTTTTTAGACTCCTGGGGGTTACTATATCTTTTAGATAGCACGTTCCCAGTACAGTTCCGTTCAAACATCCATGAACTGATTAGTCCTTGCCGCTCCAATTTAAAAAGAAATTGTCAATAACCACATCCCACATAAATACCACAGTGGTAAGAAATCTTTACACTAATGTGTATATCAAATTCATCAAATAAAAATGAAAAAATGTGAGAGCGGTAAGAAAGCACCTCACGTGCGCAAACCCAAAGGGCTACTGGATGGGACTCGCCAGAGTGCCCACGTTATCATCATAGGTTGCTTTCTTAACCTTAACAAAAAAGAAGGGAAAGGAGGTGTGTGCTGGAATTCCACAGGTGTGGAAGATCAAAACAACATAGAAAGTGTGTGATCGACAACACTGAGGCTTCGCGATTCACTCAGTGTTCAATCGTCCCCAACCGTGCAAAGAGAACACAGTTCTCAATGAATTAAAAATGAGGTATCACTCACAAACAACACCACCTTTATTCAATGTTGTGAGCGTCCTCAACTAAAAAACAGGCATGTATCTGGCCACTTTCATTTACCACAGGCCAACATGTTTCGTCGCCAAACCATCAAGGCAACTTCGTCAGGGCTGTTGGGGCACCAATCCTCACCTCAGTCCTTTTCACACCAATTCAAGTGGTTGCTTGTGTCCAGCGTACCTACAACCACCTTCAGTACAGGAACCTGCGCCACATGGTCGCGTTCCACTTTCAAGACTGCACTCGTCAGTCCCTTCCGCGTGTGTGTGCTCGTAGCACTTTCACTCGTCCTGCCCGAACCGACGAGTGAAAGTGCTACGAGCGCACGCACGCGGAAGGGACTGACGAGTGCAGTCTTGAAAGTGGAACGCGACCATGTGGCGCAGGTTCCTGTACTGAAGGTGGTTGTAGGTACGCTGGACACAAGCAACCACTTGAATTGGTGTGAAAAGAACTGAGGTGAGGATTGGTGCCCCAACAGCCCTGACGAAGTTGCCTTGATGGTTTGGCGACGAAACATGTTGGCCTGTGGTAAATGAAAGTGGCCAGATACATGCCTGTTTTTTAATTGAGGACGCTCACAACATTGAATAAAGGTGGTGGTGTTTGTGAGTGATACCTCATTTTTAATTCATTGAGAACTGTGTTCTCTTTGCACGGTTGGGGACGATTGAACACTGAGTGAATCGCGAAGCCTCAGTGTTGTCGATCACACACTTTCTATGTTGTTTTGATCTTCCACACCTGTGGAATTCCAGCACACCCCTCCTTTCCTTTCTTTTTCTTTTTTGTTAAGGTTAAGAAAGCAACCTATGATGATAACGTGGGCACTCTGGCGAGTACCATCCAGTAGCCCTGTGGGTTTGCGCACGTGAGGTGCTTTCTTACCGGTCTCACATTTTTTCATTTTTATTTGATGAATTTGATATACACATTAGTGTAAAGATTTCTTACCACTGTGGTATTTATGTGGGATGTGGTTATTGACAATCTCTTTTTAAATTGGAGCGGCAAGGACTAATCAGTTTATGGATGTTTGAACGGAACTGTACTGGGAAAGTGTTATCTAAAAGATATAGTAACCCCCAGGAGTCTAAAAAGTTGACGGTCTGCTCTTGGAGGTCAGACCTAGTTGTGTTTATAATTGATGGAGTGGGGGGCGGTCTGATCTCCTTATCCCCCTTGTGCTCCTTTTGTTGAACTGATATTATGGCCTCAGATCCTGGGAGTATGTCATCCTGCCAACCAATAAAAAATGACACCAATGCGGGGCTGGTCCAGCTTCCGGGCTGAGCGCCAACTGAAGAAATAAGACCCCTCTAGGCAAAAATAAGTTCCAATGTAACCGAACGTATGTGTACACCCAGAGATCACTTGCTGTAGTCCTAAAGTTTCGAGTGAGCCCAGTAAGTCCTTAGAATACAAAGCTAACTCAGTCTGCCCAAATATTTAAATCACCCAAAATAAAGGAATCTAAGTGCGAAAGGGCAAGGCAGGAGGTAAAGTCGGTAAAATGACTGCGCAAACGACGGTGAAGGACCAGGTGGGCGATAATACAGAATCCCTAAAAAAGAGTTACCAGCCGGCCCACTCAAAAGAAGCCTAAAATCTACGCTTCCTCAAACCTATCTAATTGCAAGGTTTTGAAGCCGCAACAATTCTTAAAAATGATAGCTACTCCACCCCCTCCACGCCCCTCTTGGGAGCGGTGCAGGACCTCATATCCATCAGGACAAGTTAAGCCAAAGTCGAAGTTTGACTCAAGTTGCCCAAGTTTCTGTAATGAATAAAACCTCTAAATTTTCAGTATGCAATAAGAGATTCTTTTTGATGCTATGTTTCTCTAAGGAACAGGCATTAATTAGCCCACAGTATAGCAGGAATTCGGTTTTGGAGGCCACCAGTTACTCATGAGTTGTGCTCAATTCAGTCACTTTAGAACAACTAGCTAGAAAACCATTACCTATTTTTCTCAGTTGAACATTATTATAACTGGTATGTTTGGTCTTCGCTGG
The DNA here is from genome assembly GCA_963921515.1 of Calotriton arnoldi. Lineage (NCBI taxonomy): Eukaryota > Metazoa > Chordata > Amphibia > Caudata > Salamandridae > Calotriton > Calotriton arnoldi. Next base: position 1,132,452 of record CAWUFW010004060.1, read on the forward strand.
CGTGTTGGACACTGCCAAGTCTCTGGTGCAACCAACAGCATGGCTGGCACTGTACAAGGTCAGTGAGCGGACGGGTTCAGACAGGCTTGCCTTTGGCGCCGTCGGCCAACCGTCCGCCTTATATGGGTTGACATCGGCAGTAACTAGACCACCAACCAAAATGGTGCCCGATGTCGGTCTATGAAGAGGGCCCAAAAGCAAAAAGGAGGTCGATATTTGTATGACCGTGCTAGTTAATCAAATTCATCCAATCAAAAGCAAATTCATTGAACAGTGTCAAACTCCATAAGAACAGTTAAGAACAGGCTTAAACACAATACCCCGTACATGACATACAATGTGTCCTACCAGCTGCTTCCTGGGAGGCATGGCAGGAGACTGGGTCTGCCATGTATGGAACTGATGAACTGTATGTTCAGTTTCGTGTTTCTGCTTTTTCATGCTTGGCAGTAAATTCTTAGTGGTAAGATGGTGTCTGGCATATCAGGTCCCAGGTCTTCTCTTCTTTCTGCTCTTGGTGGACACAAGGGGAACCGCAGAAAGCCCCCGACCGTGCTCCCTTTAAATGAACACATGCTGTATGTCATAGTGCGTAAACTACCACTCTAGTACGCAGCAGATGCAAACTACAGATGAGCTTTGGATGCAGGATACCATCAATCAATCAATCAGGGAATTTTTAAGTGCGCTCCTCACCCGTGAGGGTCTCAAGGCGCTGGGGGCGAGGGGGGAGCAGCTCCGGTCAGTCAAAGAGCCAGGTCTTGAGGGTCTTTCTGAAGATGTGCAGGGTGGGGTCGTGTCTGATGTCGATCGGGAGCGCGTTCCAGGTCTTGGCCGCAATGTAGGAGAAGGTTCTTCCACCTGTTCTTGCTCTGCGGATGCGCGGGGGTTCGGCGAGGTCGGCGGATCGTAGGTTCCTCTTGGGTATGTGGAAGGAGATTCTATCGTTGAGATATTGGGGTCCGGTGTTGTGGAGCCATTTGTAGGCGTGGGTGAGCATCTTGAAGGTTACTCTGTTCTCAACGGGGAGCCAGTGGAGGTTACGCAGGTGTTGGGAGATGTGTTCGTGTCGAGGGATGCCGAGGACGAGTCTGGCTGCTGTGTTCTGTATGGTCTGGAGTTTGTGGAGCAGAGACTTGTTGATCCCGGCGTAGAGGGCGTTTCCGTAGTCCAGTCTGCTGGTTATGAGTGTGTGGGTGACGGACTTCCTTGATTCGGGGGGGATCCATTTGAAGGTCTTTCGGAGGATGCGGAGGGTGTTGTATATATGCCTGTCTTGACCTACTGCCGAACCAGGGTCTTACCTTGCACCTTATTAGTACCAGTTTAACACCCAAACATAGCAATAAGCAACAGAAAGGTGGCCAGTCAACCTTTTGCAAAGGTCCTTCTCCTGCGCATCAACACGTGTGCTGTGTTTTTATAACTTTTGAATTGTTTAAGCTAGAAAAAAGATTTTTTGTTTATCTGTAGATTATGCAGCAGATAACAGATTATTTGGCAAATGTGGCAGATCCATAATTATGCAAAAAACTCTGCAGCCGCACAATTGTATGTTTCCAGTGGCCCTGAGTACAGATAAGTACTTGTCTAGATGCCCCACCAGGAGTTGGGTAGCTTTCTGCTCAGCCTCCTCCTCCCACTGATCTTCACATTCGCACTTACACAGGACGACATCCCTCACACACCACACAGGACTACCCTTCCAACCTGGGCAGCAGCAGCAGACCATGAAAGACATAGAAGAAACCGATCTCCGCGCATCTCCCTCCTTTCCAATGAATACATAAAATAAGACATGTAAAAGATGAACCCAACATATCACCCTTCTTTACAATGGCCACAAACTGGGACATGTGTCTGCACATTAAGACATTGGAAAGAAAAAAATACACTCAAGCCAGGATCCAAACAACTTCCTTTAAAACCATCACACTATGGACAGAATTAGCAGCCAAACAATATGAGATGATGCTTAATGCCGGGTTCACTCATCCCTGCAATAGAGCATTCCATGCAACATAAATCACTGCACTCAACCGTGTCATAGTGTAGTCCGTGCAAAATACCAAGGCAGCCACCCTGTCAAAACCATCCAACACCTTTGCACTCTTTCCTGTCCTAGGGCACTCCGTGCACTTCACCTCCCCACCACTCGTGGAGCCATACAGCGCACTCTCCCTGAACTGGGTATTCCATGCATTATACTGTTGCACTTGCCCTGTCCTAGGGTTCACCGCCCTTTCCTAGGGCACACTCGCCCTGTCGTGTGGCACTCCGTGCTTGCTACTCTGCTGCACTTACCCAATCATAGGGTATTGGACACAACATACATCACTGCACTGCCCCTGCCCTAGGGCACTATGCTTACACACTGCTCAATTCAACACTGTTGAGTCCTGCAACTCCCACACACGTTGCAGGACCATATATGTGGCACTCGTACCTCTCATGAGGCATTCCATGCAGTCTTCTAGACTGCACACTCCCAAGTGGGCACCCATACCTCCCAGAGGGCACTGCATGAACACCGCACAGCTGCACGCTCTCACCCCAGTCCTAGGGCCTTCCATGGCTGCAGTCAATTCAAGAAAACATCTCTGGTGTCCGTCGTGACGGAGCAGGGAGTGGAGGGTGATTAAGGGACCTGAACTATCGTCAGTGTGCTACTTTGAAAAGAGTTACATTCTAATATGGATGCAGTCAGGTGGCACTCGGTAGTTTGTAGTCATGTTGGCGAGCTCAGGCCTATACTCTCCCGCCGGCTACCGTGCCTCCGACTCCTGCACACCCTTGATTATCCCTTAAGCATAAACCAAAGACGCTTTGTATAATTGTCCCCTGACTAACACCCTCCTTCCTGTCTTCAAGGGGGACAGACAGAGCTAAAGTGCACACTTAGGATGTCAGGAGAGCTGCTTTTGTTTCGTGGCCGCGCCCTTTCCACACGGGGACTGAGGTGGGTGGGACGCCGCTGCCAGTGTCATGGCGTCCGAGAGGAGAGGGGGAGGCATTAGGTAATGGGCCTAAGTTTAAAAGGGGAGCTCGCTGCGGACCTGACAATCTCGACAAGGGCGCTGCCTGAGTTGTGGGCGAAAAGACTCTTGTAGGAGTACTACGTTTGGATGCATCATAGTTTAGAAAACGTCTTGTGTCGGAGTTCTTCTCCTCTCCAGAATCCCTCCTACACATTTCCAGACATAGAAGCTGCTGCTGTGGTTTGGGTGTCTCCCTTTGCTCCAGTGACGACTTAGTGCGATCCTGACTGATGTTTGCATCTGTCTGTGGTCGGCAGCTCCAGGAGCACGAGTGGAATGACACTTAGGACTGATTCTCCAAGCCTTTTCTGTAAGTAATTTGGACCTACTCTTGGCTTAGATGTAGGGGTGAGTGCAAACAATTCCGCGCGTGTGCAGTCATTAGCAGGGGACAATTCTGGCTACACGTAGTTGGAGTTTTCCAATTTGTTTTGATAGATTATACAGGCCTGCCACCCATTACGATTTCCTTCTCTGTTCTGTACCAGGAACTACAGCTGTGAATGGGTTGACCATCCCACCAACACCCACAAGCCTGAGGAGGAGAACCAGCAAGGGTCCAGGCAGGCAGAGGGGCTCCAAATTAACCAGGCCCAGGCACACACTAGGGCTTAGGGATCCAGGCTAGGCAGAGGGGCTCCAAATGTGCGAGGCCAAGGCACACGCTGGGGCTTAGGGATCCAGGCTAGGCATGGAGTTGGGCCTATGCGGCAGGATGGGTACCTCAGTGGGAAATAGGCATGGGGCATCAGAGCAGGGAACCCTGGCCCCAATGCCCTGTTGTTCTTAGCAGACCCTATTTAAAAAACAAACACCACAATGTGTGGTACACAAAAAAGTTACTTGGATTGGGGAGCTGTCGAGCATTGCAAGTTCGCACTTCCTTACTAGGTGATTTACTCCTTAATTCCCAGGGGTGAGATATATTTGCTCACGGGAATAAAAGCCCACAAATTGGATTTTTAATGCCATAATAAGCATGATGCGACCTTTCCTCATTCAGATGTATTTGGCAGATTCTGGGGATTGCACTGATTCAGTAAGAGACTACATTGGACACAGTGGGAATATGCAGGAGCTGTCACTGGACACAATTAGCAAAACGCATGCTCCAATGCTCCGTTGGAATTTATTGGGCACTAGAAGAGGGGTATTCTTAAAATCCTTATTTAAATTTATTGGGCAGTATGGAACTTGTTTCAGAGTCGTGATCCTGTTACGAGGCCATAGCACAGACAGACTGTGCCACTGAAATTCCAATAAAATAATACAACAGAAAATAAAGTTACCTGGTATCATTAGGGACTAACTCTAAGCTACCATTTTGGTTCCTGTGGTACAATTTGGAGGCTTCTCTGAATGCACTGGTTGCAATGAAGAACCTTATGCAACTTCCCATTAAAATGCAGTGGGCATCATGATGGTCTTGCACTAGACATAATGAGAATAGTAGCTGCCGCCCCTTTATTGCATTCATTGTAATAGGTAAAGAGACGCCCCAAATCCTTAGAGAAATGTACTGGATACAGTAGAATGAAAACTGGGCTCTTTTTTTTTTTTTTTTACCTCCGGATCATCAGTCACCTTTGTTGGAGGAAGGCGGTTAGTTAGTGAGAGTGTGGACAGTGTCCAGAGCTGGGACTCTGTTTACTACGGGCAATGTGTGCTAATCTTGATATAAATCTATGCCTACACTGATGCAATCAGTCCTCTTCTGCAGGAGCGGCCAGTTAATAAAATCGATGCTCGTTTAATCAAGGGACACAGATGAGGTGGACAAAAGAAAGATCTAAAAGCCAGTGATCTTGAGAAACCCCGAGCAGTAGAAGAAGATAGATATCTAGGAGGATAGCCATCCAACATGGAGTATTTCTAACAAATGTGCAAAGAGGACCTGAAAGAGGACTATCACTTTTTACCACAACCAGTTAAAGCAAGCAAAATCTCTGAGCAACCAGGGAATGGAACTGATCCGTCACTGGCTCAAAAGAAAGCACAGAAGATCCTAGTGATGTATGTGAATTAATTGAAAAATGAAAACGTAAAAAAATCACATTGGAGGAAACCAAATCATTCAAAGCCAATTTTAAGGAAATAAAAATACATTGAAAATTAAAAGAAACATTTAAAGGAAACATTATTTTAAGGAGAAATATAAAATTATATTTAACTTTGATAAAGTTTAGGTGTAGTGAGGGTTTTTGGCTTCAGGAATAGGTGAAGTTTATGGGTGATTACTTTTTAGGGGTTTTGATGGACGAAGTTCAGGCATAGAAGGGGGTTTATAAAGTTCAGGGATGAGTGGAATTTAGGGGCTGTTGAAGAGTTATTAGGGTTCATGGTTGGGAGGAGTTTACGGCTGCTGTCAGTTTTTAAGTTTCAGTCCTGGGTAGAGTTTAGAGGGGGATGATGGGTTTTGAATGGTTCAGGAATGGGCGAACTTAAGTGGTGGTGAGGAATTTTTGTAGTTAGGGACAGGTAGAATATATGGACAGAAAGAGTTTTAGGGTTAAGGAATGGCTGGAGTTTAGGGTGGTGAGGGGTTTTAAGGGTCTAGGGATGGGTGTAGACGTAGAAAGGGGTTTTTAGGGTTTGGGGATGGGTGGAGTTTAAATGCAAGTGAGAGTTTTTAGGGTTCAGTGTTGGGGGAGATTGGAGGTAGTAAGGGCTTTTAGGGTTCAGGGAAGTGTGGGTTTTAAGGGCCAGAGATGGGTGTAGTTTAGGTGTAGTGAAGGGTTTTTAGGCAGCAAGGATGATGGAGTTTAAGGGTTGTGGGGGGTTTAGGGGTGGTGAGGGATCAGAAAAATTGTTTGACAATCTAAAAGATATAAATGCAAACTAATGTTCCCTGAAGTAAAGCATTAAAATAAATAACTCATATAAAAATGTTTCTGAAAGTAAGACCTGCAAGCGTTGCATTTACAGCTTAACCCTTTCGCTGCTGGGCCTTTCAACTTGGAGTACTATGCCTTTTTTGGGCTACTTGGGGTAGTACGCGCTTATGCCTCCACTTTTTTTCCACATAAGGTATCCATGCCCAATTTGTGTTCTTTTTTTCCAACATCCTGGGGTTTTCAAAGGTACCCAGGGATGTAGATTCCCCTGACTGAGACTATGAAAATAACGAAAATATAGCAAAAGTTTTTTTGGGGGGGGGGGGGAAATAGGGAAAAAGTGCTCCACAAAAAAGCTTGTTTTGTTTCCCTAAAAATGGCATAAACGAAAGGTTTGCTGTGCTAAAGTCGCCATTTTCCGTGCTATCAAGAACATGCAGCGCTGAATCAAAAAACTTTTTTTTACCACACATGATATTTTTCAAAGAGGTAGCCTGTTTTTCCCTAATTTTTGTATTTTCAACCTACTTCAAGTTTGTGATGGAAACCAAGGTGAAAACCATGGGTGATCTGGGAAAGCTATAGAGTTCTGAAAAGTAGACAAGAATATAAATTCAGCAAGGAGTCATTTGTGTAGATCCCTCAAGGTTTTTCCATATAAACTTAACTGTTGAAATAAAAAAAAATGAAAAGGAGTACAAAAAAATGGCTATTTCTGACAACATTTTAATTTGTAACTTCTTGTGACGATGGCCGATTTACAAAAGCAATGTACCATTACGTCTGCTAGACGATTCCGTTTGCGGGGATATATAGGGTTTGTAGGCTCTCTTTTTCTTTTTATAAGACCCTCACCCTCTCTAGTAGTGGCACGCTTCATCATCGAGTCGTATCCTGGTCCCTTTATTAGTGGTCCGAGTGTCATGAAACTGGGACGAACAATATCTTTACGTCCTGACAAGCCTTGGAACTAGTAGACCAGAGATTAGGGGCTGAAACATGTTGACGGTTATGTGAGGGTCCTAGGACAATAACATCCGACCCCCTTTCAAGCTAATGTTTTTCACCCATACCCACTCAGACTACTAATAAAGGGAAACCTTGGTCTGTCTGAGGTATTTTTATTTTGTCTAGGTACCCCGGTCACGGAATTATCAAAGTGCTCCCTGGAATATGGTGGAGTTCTTAGGGACCAGGATGATACCCGATGATGAAGCATGCCACTACTATCTGGGTGAGGGTGTTATAAAAAGAAAAATTCATTTTTCTTCTGTAAATAGAAGACTGAGCATCCTTGTGGGAAAAGTCTGACCTAATTTTACTCCAGACTGAAATGTATTGAGCCCAGTAGGATTACGGGATGGTCAAATCATATATAGTAAAATGTTGCCATTAAATCAAATCCCTCTGCTTGATGCAGATGATAATTGCATTACAAGAAGTGCTTTAATCTCTTAACCTACTACTATTTGTTTGCATAGTATAGCACCTGCACTTAGATTTGAATTCTTCATAAACGCCTGTTGCTCCGCTCTGTGATTCAACGAGGTAGCTCAACTAGTATTAGTAACAAATATTGCCTTCATTTTTGTAGTAATTTGAGGCAAAATATCATAAGAAGTATAAGCGATTAAGAGAGGTATCATATCCCCGACTGTCTCTCAGACTGACTTGAGTGAGGTGAGAATCAATATATGAATTGTGGCTACATTACTTTTTAGCTTGCCCTCCTCCTTTGATTCTATTCAACCAGGTTTGCCAACTTGTGGGACAAAACCCGAGTTGGATTGGCAAAAGGCTGTAATGCGGTTACCTGATCAAACCAAACCAATCCTGTGCTACTCAGCTTGGTAATGTTGAAATGTGTCAATACTCTAGACCTTTCTTTGCCAAAGGAACCTGAACCAAGTAATCGAAAACTTTGTAAAAATCCTGATCAACATCAATCAACGTGAAGTACTTCCAACTGTTACTATATTTTTACATGTTTTACTTTTATGTGCTTCGCTTTCTCTTTGTGCATTGTCCCCGCCAATCACCTCACCAACAGCCTGAGAGTATAAAGTGAAGGATTTTCTGTATGATTCGAGGTAGTTATGTCTTTTAATTTTTCTCTTTCTGCTGCAGGGCTGAGAGGAAGTAGAGCTGGGTGTATCCATCCCTGTTGCTCTCTCACCAAACATGGCTCGACTACGGCTTAGAGTATCTTCTTGGTCGCCTCCAGTCCTATCTCTGTTCCTGGCCTGGCTAGTAGGTATGTATTTTGTCTCTCCAGTGTTGTTTAATTTGTACTGATTTTCAAAAGATCCATCACTTTCTTTGATTTTAAAATTGGTTTAACAGCTAATTCGGCAAGATAGATTTGTGGTCGTTCAACAGACCAGCATCTGAGAATCACAGTATTGGACTACTGCAAGGATTTTGATTAAGGTTTGAATCAGGGAGTTTTGACAGTGTTGTGCTGGATTATGGTGCTGAAAGGCAGGGTACTACAAGTTGACTTTGAGGTAGTTTCACAAAGAGGCATGCACGATCCAACCAATGAATGTTAGTAAGTGTGTTGCTGTGTGCCAGATTTGAGGTGGTTCAGCAGAGCTGAGTATCTGGTCCAAGGGGAGGATGGTTTCTTTGGGCTATGGGGCAGAGCCCACCCAATTTCCTGCATCATAAACACATTCATTTTCTAATTACTATTATAATGCTATAATAATAATTACAAAATTAGTGAAGCCTGGCTGGCTGGCATTTTGTGATTGTCGATTGAGTGAGAGTCAGCCAGCCAGGCACTTTTCACGGGCACATACGCTAGTGCGCATGTGCCATCCTTAGTACCTTTGCTGGCTATACCATGGCTTACCTTAATCCAGCCATGGCCTGCCTTTCTTCAGGGCCTCTTTGCTGCACCCCTAGATGACGCTCAGCAAGCTGCACTTTTTTATGTAGCCCCGGCCGCTTTAGTTTTCAGCCAGGATTCCCTATCAATTCTTTAGACTGCCTATGTAGGAAGCCTGAGGCGGGACAGTGTGTATTACCAAGTGACCTGGCATCATCAGTCATGAGCTCTGATGACTCTGTGACGTTGGGTCACATGTAGTAAACAGATACACTACGCATGCTTTAGGTGTGCACGCACAATGTATCTGTTTTAACAAGTACCTGGTTTCCTTTTTAGGTCTCGCCTAGGCAGCGCTTGCGCTGTCTCTTCGAGACATTCTGTATTCAGGTATGGACTGTAAGCTTTGCCAACTCTCCGCCCATCTTTTCAATTGGCTCCTGTCCCTGTCCTTTGTAAAGGTTGGCCTTTGATTTGTTAATAGGCTTATTAGTCCCTCCTTAGTACCTCCCTCCCTTCTGTTGTTACCTCCCATCAGGACACCCCCTGTTACATGTGTTGTTACTCTGTAGCTTTCAACTACAGCCTCCGAGCACTCTTTTGCTAATGGTCTTTCTGCTGCCTGCTTTTGCAGGCTGGATACAGTCTCCAGCAATGTTTTTTAAATTTTATTTTTATTTAACTAGTACAGCCAGCACTTATAATGGCGGCCGCGCTTACTTTTTTTTTTTACAATTCCATCACCTGTGCTTTAGCTTTAAACAGCTTAAGCTAAAACGTGGGTGCTTCGAATTCTTCAAAAGTAAAGAAATAGAAAAAAAAATAGAATTTTCTTCCTATTTCTTTACCTTTGAAGCAATTGTGGCACCAGTGCTTGAGCTTGAGATGTTCAAAGCCTAAGCGTGGGTGCCGCCATTGTAACAAAAGTAAACAAATGGGAAAAAAAGCATGCTGCTGCCATTTTTTTTCTATTTGCCTACTATTGTTACAATTGCTGCACTTGCGCTTTAGCTGTAAACATCGTAAGCTAAAGCGCGGGTGCCGCGATTGCTTCAAAAGTAAAGAAATAGAAAAAATATTTATTTCTTTACTTTTTAAGCAATTGCAGCATCTGTGCTTTAGCTTACGATGCTTAAGGCTAAAGTGCGAGTGCCACAATGGTCTCGCATTTCCGAGAGTTTGAAGCATTGGCATTTTAAATGACAATGCCTTTTATTTATGTGTTTTGAAAACCTGCAAGCCGCTGTCAGGTTTTCAAAACACATAAATAAAAGGCATTGTCATTTAAAATGCCAATACTTCAAAGTCTCGCAAATGCGAGACCTGTTGTATTGCATGCTTGTTCCTTGCTGCTGCTGTCTCTCTCATTTGGTTGGATCTGCAGAGAAGACATGACCAAGGCTGGAAGAACTGGCCCTGTAGAAGACTGCCTGTGCCTCATCTTCATCTCGGGTAAGTCGGGCTTCCAGTGCCCTGATTTTAGGACAAGTATTATGCCGCAACAATGCCAAATACCAGCAGCTGCCACAACTAGAAGAGCATGATCATTGCAAGTCTAGAGTTGGGTCACTTGTTAGAGTTGCATGCCAGGTCCAGTGTGGAATAATAGGAATACTGCTGTTAGTGAAATGTGTCACAAAATACAACACATGATCCCAGAACTGGATTAGAAAGTATGGCAGATGGATACTGTAGAGCTGGTTTGGCAACGATGTGTAGCGAGTTCCAGTGTTACAAAAACAAAGGTGTGCAGTAGGTTAGGAAGGAGGTTTAAACACACTCACAAATGGTGATGGGAGGAATGCTTGCAAATAGTCTAAACACCTGGCAGTCACTCTGGGTGGCATTCCACTATTGTTTTGCAGCATGAATCCTTTTGTAGATTCACATGCTGTGCATCTATTCCGCCATCTAGTTGTTGGATCCAGGAGAGAGAGAGAGGCCATCTTCATGTTCTTTTTTCCGTTTTTGGATCTGGAAGCACACCGGAGGAGCTCCAAAGAATCTTCAAGGATGTGCAAAGAAAAGACGAGGGTACCGAAAATCACCAAAGGCCACATAAGGGATATGGAGAACACCACCCCCTTTAAATTCTGCCCACCCTGCAGCCACAAGTTCTGCCGAAGCCCCTCAAGACCAGACTGAAACAGTGACTCGCACATCACGGCGTGGCCGGGACCCAGAAACCACAAGAAACCCTGAAGGAACTGGATCTCTCTAGCGATGACGAAGAAAACGTCGATGAAGCCGAGCTGGCACTGGGAGGAGAGTCAGAAGCTGAAGAGAGCATGGTCAATGTCGAAAGAATAGAAGCCATGAGGAAAGCGGCGAGTGATGTGGAAAAGATGAAGGTTATGAAAGACACAAAGACCTCGAAAGGCAAACTCGACGTTGAAACAATCGTCACAAGTGCAAAGAGCTGCATGGGTCCCGACCAAAGGGCACCGATGGGAGCAAGCGTTTTAAACAAGCCTCGACGGCGGTAGGCACAAAGGAGGAGGCAAGGGACGCAGAGTCGATCGCCTCAAAGAAGACCTCCTCGACCACGAATGATTGCAAGAGGTCGAAAGGAAAAGACACCAACTCAAGGCTGAAATGGCAGTGCTCCTAGACGACTGGTTGGTAAAGGCAAACTCGAAACAAAAGTGTCACAGGGACATGCAAACAGTCACCAGAAAGCTCCAAAATCTACAGTGTACTATAAACCACGAAAAGTCATCACCCCTTCCGGAGAGAGTGAAGGTGTTCCTCGGGGCAACATTGAACTCGAGGACAGCGAGAGCATACCCAGTCCCCAAGAGAGCATCAGCAATAGCGGAGCAAGCTCGCTTCTACCAGAAGAGACAGTCTCTGACAGTGAGGACTGTCATAAAGCTGATGGGCATGATGGTTTCATGCATCCTCCTCATACCACATGCAAGACTACATATGCGACCCATACAAAAATGGAACTGCAGCCAATGGTCACAGTTTGCTGGGAGGATTTAGTGGTTGTCACACCAAGGATTCAGAAGGAGATAGAATTGTTGAACCCAGTGAACATGAGTGTAGGGAGGCCTTTCATGTTTGCAACTCCCACGGTGACAGATGTATCCAACAAGGGCTGGGGAACGCACATGGGGAATCTGAAGATCAGAGGTCTCTGGAGCCCTGTGGAAGCCGTGAAACACAAACTATCTGGAACTAAAGACAGTCTTCCTAACTCTGAAAGCTTTTAAAGCGCATGTGAAGTGATAGTGCTTGTACAGACAGACAACACAACAACTGTGTTCTACCTCAACAAGCACGGGGAGAACAAAGTTGTTTCAACTGTCAAAACTAGTGCAAGAGATATGGAAGTGGGCGATTGACTCTGGTAACAATACACCTTCCTTGGAAGCAAAATACAGAAGCAGACAGACTGATCAGGCAAGAGAACACCTCCCACGAATGGGAGATAAAGCAGGCAGTATTGGACAGAGTGTTCAAACACTGGGTAACGCCAAACATAGATCTGTTCGCAACCATTGAAAATGCCCGAAATTCACATCCAGGTTTCCACACCACAAGTCTGAAGGGAATGCCTGGTCGATAAACTGGTCAGGGAGATTTGCCTACACCTTTCCATCGATTCCCCTGATTCCAAGTGTTCTGGACAAGGCCAGACAACTAGGAACGTCAGTCACACTAATCGCACCGTAATGGCCCAGACAGGCATGGTATTTGGATTTACTGGAGATGTCTAAAGGACAAATCATACCAATCCAGTCAACTGAGGACCGGTTAACCATGCAAAACAGAGAACTGTTTCACCCAGAACCAGCCACACTCAACCTAGCGGCTTGGTTCCTAAATACCTAGAGTTTGGGCGCAGCCCCCAGGACGATGGAAATCCTGAGAGAGCAAGAAACCGAGCACCAGAAAGTGCTACACAGCCAAGTGGACCAGATACAACCACTGGTGCAGAGATGAAGAAAGACCAGAGACATGGACAGAACAGTACTAACATACCTTACACACAGACTAGACTGCAGCCTACCCTACACAGCACTAAAAGTTCACCTTGTTGCCATAATCACTTACACCAGGGCAACATCAGAGAACAGCCTTTTTACACTATCCGTAATGAAGGATTCCTGGAAAGATCAAAGAGAATGGCACCGCCAAGAGCAGCACCAGCGCCCATGTAGTATCTGACTACAGTGCTCATGCAACTCATTACAGAACCATTTCAACTAAAGTACAAGATAGAATTGAAGTTTCTAACCCAAAAGACAGTGTTCATAATAGCCATCATGTCACCCTACAGGGTCAGCGAGCTGCAAGCACTGACATTCCTAGAACCATACCTTAAAATCCACAAAGATGAGGTGGTCCTGAGATCGAATCAACAGTTCCTACCAAAGGTGATATCATATTTCCATGACAACCAGAGCATCCAACTGCCAGCCTAGATGGCGAATAGATGCACAGCATGTGACTCCAGAAAACTCTTCAGTCTGCAACTGCTCCTACTGGGAAGTAACCATTTCGTTTTTTGCCCACTGGCCCACTCCAAACAGAAACCCGACATAAGCCAATCAGTACTGACCCTGCTTCCGATGGGAATAGTCCTTTCCAAACTGCCAGGTAAGGCCCCATGCAGAAGGGAAAACACGCAACCCCAGACCAGTTTCAGCCTTGGCAGGCCTATCAGTGTGGTATAGCTTGGGTTCTGTGGCACAGCGAGGCAAGCCTATTTAATGTTGCACCCTTAATGGCCAAGGGTATGCCTAGACATAGGTCTCTTGCCCATTAGACTGGGGATGTAACCAGAGGGAGGCGCTTGTTTAGTTCCTAATGCCTTACATAGAGATGTTGAGTTCCTCTGGCAGAATTGCTGGTGTGAGGTAATTCATAAAGATGAAAAATATGGCAAAAACATTGTGCCATGTAGCATGTTCAAAAAGGTACCCCCAGTAACGATTATTACTCCATATCCTTTTGAAGTTGGAAGATTCATTATAACGTTTGTAGAAATCGCATGCCAGGATTCAGGAGCCACGGCTAACGAATGTAACAATCCAAAAGGTATAGAATGTGACCATTTTTGTTGGGCACAAATGGAACAAGTAATAACATACATATTCTTTAACATCAGAACAGATAGTTGGCAACCAAAAAGATTGTAAAACTATAGCCAAAGTAGTCTTAACCCGCCATGAACAGAAATAGCAGTTAGGACACATTTGCAACTCCTAAGCATTTGTTCTTTAGTATGATCAAAAATAACTTGGCTGAAATACAAATCATTTCATTAGCTCAGAGGTGTCTTAAGAGGACAGCTCTGGTTCCTTTGGATCCATTTGTTATTGAGCCACCTTAACTCTTCCTAAGAAAGACTGAAAAATTCTGAGCAACCAATGAGATGAAATCACAGGTTGATCATAAATATGTGACATGTCAGGAAAGTAATGAGAAAAGGCAGCAGCTAAGATTCTTTGAACCACAAATATAAGTGATTGTAAAATCATTCTGTGCAAAGAAAAATATCCATCTACCTTGCAGACGATTCATACATTGAAGGTTTCACAAACACTGCCATTTCTTCTTCTTTTTTTTTTTTTTTGTAAACAGATTTTATTGGGTTTTAAACAGACAATCAATAGGGCACATCAATATTGGAAGTTTCGTACATTCAGGTGTATTCGTCCATGAACTTCAGTTACATATCGAGATGGGCTGGAGTGCCATGGCCAGTGGGCTAGGGCCTTTCCCCCGCTTCCAACTTAATAAAGATAATACAGTGTACATCCCAGTTAGTCCATCAGGGACTCTGCTAGTAGTCCATAGTCTCTGCTCAACATGATGAACCATCCCCAACTAACCCTCCCCACCCCCCAGGCGTGTCGCATGTGACCAGGCACTTACTGACACTGCAATTTCTGTTGATCAGTTTGAATTTCAAAAGGTTCTCTAGTACCCAACAAAAGAGGTCTTCATTTAGGGTAAGCAAATTTTTACGGCTAAAATCTCTCTCAAGAACTGAAAAATTCTGTTCACTCTGACAAAACTTGAGATAAATTAGAGACTGATTTTCTTGTGAATAGTTTTCTTGTTTTTGTAGCAGAACCACCGCTACACATCTTCTAGAGATGTCTCTCTCTACAATTAAATTCTGCAAAGTTTTCTAGATAACACAAAATTGGAATTTGAGTAATCATCATTTTAAGCATGTTAAACACCATTTCAGCTTCATCTTCCCTGCAAAAACCTCTTTTCATACTTTGTTTTTTCGGAACATGGGTCGTTACCAGAAACCTATCGGTTAATTGCCCTCCTAGATGTCGAAGCAAAACATTATGCTACCTTCCTCGTCCAGGGTCTTAACACTTGGGCAAAAGCGTAAAAGATAGTTTCATGGAATCGGGCAGGGTTCTGACAAAGAATTGGAACGCTATCAAGCCTTCTAGCACTCTCCCTTAACATGGATAACACCTTCTCAGCCCGGTCCTTATGGGACATGTGCCTCACCGATTCCAAATCCGCTTTTAATCAAGCCCCAAGAATTAATTTATGGAATATATTAACCACCTTGCACATTCCGTCATACCTCCTCAGGGCATCTGACACCTGGGTGACGTGAAACTTGGCGATGCTACTAGGCTGTCACAAAAAAATCCAAATGACATCCGGATTGAAAAAGGTTTCAGTGCTTGCCCCCATGTTATTTAATACGTACCTTGCGGATGTGTCGGGTCAACTGGACAAAGCACATGCTCACATGCCTAAAATAGGAGGAAAATTGATCAATAACCTACTTTCTGCAGAGGATCTTTTGCTCAGTAAAATGAAAGTTTGATTACAGAGGCTGCTAAACACGTTAAAAGAATTTTCTGATAAGAATAGGATATAGGTAAATCTAAATTAAACAAAAGTGCTTGTTTTTGGAAAAAAAGCTTGGATCCTGATAACTAACCGCCCATAACATCCTGTAAACAATGGAGTATAAATCCCTGTGTGTAACCGTAGACTCCTCCTCACAGAAGCAGCTAGTAAGATCTAAAGCAAGTGCAGTAACACCTGCCTTCCTTATTGTCTCATTCTTCGTGGGGCCTCACATTAGAGCCAATGCAAAAGTAATCCGTTCTAAACTTTTCCCAACGATCACATATGGCAGCGAAAGTTTGAGAGGCTCCGAGGCTAGACTCCTTGATACATTAGTTGTCAACACACAGAGCAATATTCCTCCTGCCAAAGCAAGCCTTGCATGTGGCGGGGACAAACAAGTCTTGGAAAGACAACACTTGTTTCTAACAATGTGCCATCGACTTCGACTTGCAAAAAAGCCACACTAGACAATTTATTATGGCTTTAAATCAATAACAATTCCAAGAAGAGGGCTCCACATTGACAATTCCTGGAGGAATTCATACAAAATCTCCCAAGCAAGGGAGCTGTGGAACACTCCTATTTCAACTAATACATTTTTATAAAGCCCTGAATAGATCGATGCATATGATATCGGCGCTCAAGGACAAAAGCACATTAACACACTGCTCCCATGCCTGGTTGATTATGAACTTTTGTGAACTAAAAAACGCAATAATATATGGCAACATGCTACTCCAAATTCCTAAAGGGCAAATTCATGTCATATCGCTTTGGAGCCTTACCTCCACTTGCTTCCTTCCCAAATGGGCCACACCCCCATTGACATCACTTGCGGACTATGCAACAGGGGAAAAGAAACCATCATTCACGTTGTTTGCATTTGCCCTTTCCTTATAAGGGAGCAAAGAGCCCTACTGCATTTAATCAATTGGGTCTATGCACATGTAGATAAGCACTAATTGAACCTAAAGTTCAGACCTTGAATATTCGCTTTATCAAGTTCATGTCATTATTTGAAGAAAAGACTATGCCTGATATAGATTTGCTGCGTTTATAACCTGCAACCACATTTTATAAACTTTTTAAAAAAATTGTAATTGTAATCACACAGTGATTTTAAATAATTGTGTTTAATCAATAACATTTAAAATTAGTTTCAGAACATGGGTAATGTCGATGATTATCTCTGTCAAATTCATTATAAATTGATGATAAAGCTTTCTTGGATCTGTAATGTTTTAAGTCTCTTTAACGTTAGTAGGTATAGGCCATTCCAAAATGACTTAAACCTTCTTTGAATTCACTGAAAGGTCAAAAACCTTCAATTTAGATCCAGGATACTCTATCTCCTTCTTCTAGCCTTCTCAAAATCATACATCCCAGGTTTTCAAGTCACCAAAACATCATCTAAGCATATAGAGCAGGGCAAACTGGTTCAAAACATCAGCAAAATTGAATCCATAACACACTGAAATATAGCTGGGGCACTGTACAACCCAAATGGAATTATGTGATAGTCCAACTAAATAAAATGAGGAGGGCGGGGAGGTAAAATATGGGTTGCACGTATACACCTTTCCTACAGATACAAACAAAAGAATTATAGTATGCGGCCCTTTCAGGGATAACTATGTGTCTGGAGGCTTAATGTGTTTTTGTAAAACCCTCATCCTCTTATTAAGTGGCATGCTTCATCATCAGGTTACCTGCCTATTCCTCCATACCCAGGGTACGCTTCGACCTTCGTAGGGAGCGTCTTTAGTGACCAGTAGTTGTTGAAGTGGTGATTTAAAAGGGATTTATAAGGGACTTCAGGTTCCCTTTATTTGTTGCAGTTCCGTGATCATGTTAAAACGAGAGGTGAGACATGAGTGATTTATGCCTCAGACATCATAAACAAATGTGCCAGCATGTTTCAGCCTTCTCATGTACCCATCAAGGGAATTCCACTATTCTGATTCTGGATGCAGAAGAGCAAAATTCTAAGTCAAAAGTAATAGGAAGTGCGTGATGCTTGGATGAAAAGTATCGGAACAAATGTGTTACTACACACGCATGCTTCCTTGTATATGGTTCAAACAGGAGCTGAAAAGACATAACTCCATCTTGAACAAGGAAATTCAGGCAGTAATCAATGTACAGGCCACCCTCTTAGAAATTGTGATTGTTCAGGGTTGGCCAAGCCTCTTTCTTCAGACACATAGCTTCGACCATGCGCAGACTGAGAAACTCCAATTTTAACATCTCCGAAGCAAATGCCTCCAATCCAGCGTCCACCCTTCCCTAATGGTGCTCTGCACAAGTCGTGGAGCAGCCTCTGGGTGACCGCAATCCTTGGAAACGCTAGAACGCTCTAAGAGCGAGGTAGACCAGCTGCGTGCCCAGTGCGGAATCCAGAGGTGAGCTGCAGGGTAAGTTCCCTCCCTTCTTCCCAACACTTGCCATCTCAGGAAAGCTCTTAGCATGAATGTAACAAGTGCAAAAATAGATTATCCTTCTTCCATTATATGAAGTGTAGCACAAATACCCGTAGGTTTGAAGGAGGGAGGAACTGTGTATTAAAGTGTATTTGGTATCCCAGTGAATTCAATGTGTCTGCGTGATATGGGCAGAGTCATTATGTCTGCGGCTGACATAAAGACTCTGAGGAAAAAAAACAAGTTTTAAAATTCTGGCCCACAAAAAAAGATGGCACAAAAATGCATAGCAGCCAAACTAACACCACAATCTCAAACCCGGGTAATGTATATATTCACTGAAAAAAACAAAAGTTAAAGTGACGTTATAGTTGGGTGAATATGTCAGTGACAACATTAACGTTTTGAACAAAAAAAAAAAAAAAACAGATATTTACCAGTAATAGTTAGCAACGCTAACTTTAGCTTGCGCCCCCGCCATGCACTGCTTATGACTTCACATATTACATTACTTATGTCATGTTCTATGACATTATTTATGACATCACTGATGACACCTCAAATGACATCATTGATGACATCATCCAATGAGTGTGTTAGTTTGTTTTATAGTTTACATAGTAGCGGGTAACTACCGTATTACTTTTCTACCTAATTACCAGCCTCTGTCCAGCTAATGGGTATAAGTGTTTACAAAACACATGTGCTCCTAATGCATTATAGGTGTGTAGAGGTATTGAAATAAATCTTTGTATTGAACACCAACTC
Source organism: Calotriton arnoldi (assembly GCA_963921515.1). Lineage (NCBI taxonomy): Eukaryota > Metazoa > Chordata > Amphibia > Caudata > Salamandridae > Calotriton > Calotriton arnoldi. Next base: position 1,151,194 of record CAWUFW010004060.1, read on the forward strand.
TGTGTGCAGGTGACCGTTGACTGTGTTCAGCATGTTTACACAAGTTTTTTGGCTCTGCAGAAAAAGTTTCTAACAGGGCAAACATTCAACGTACTGTATACTAAAGGGGCATATTTACAAGCCCTGTTGCATCGATTTTGCACCACGCAACTTGGTACACGAGCAACACAACTCAGAAATTAGATTTATGAAGCCACACAAGGCCACCTTGCGTGGCCCTGAATGGCTTCATAAATCTCGAGTAAAGCAACGCAGCGCAAGTCGCTGCATTGCCTTACTCTGCGCTAGGGAGGCGTTCCATGGACGTTGCGTGGGTATTCCCACGCAACTCCCATGGTTTTTGATGCATTCCCATGATTTACTAGAACTGGTAAATCTGGGAAAGCACCAAAAAGATATGCCTTCCCAGGAGAGACGTAACAAGAAGATTTCTCCTCGTTACTTCCTCTTTCTGTGTGTGCTGCTTTCTGCAGCATACATAGAGGAATATGCATCTAGAATTGTTTTTGTGCAGGAACGTACCCATCCCTGCACAAAAACAATCCTACAAGCAACACGGGCACCCTTGCACCATGGGCCTTTGGCCGTGCGCAGTGGAGGGTGGCCACAGGGCATGGCCTGTCGCCAAGCCTTGCGGTTAAACCCCCAGCAGGCCGCCAACCCCACACTGCGCACTGTCTTTGGCATGCACGGTGTAGCGTTGGCCTTCAGGCCACGGGGACCCTATCCTCCGAGGCCAAAACTTATATATTAAGGGGGGGGGCATGCAGCCCCCTCCCCTAGCCTTAATTGGCCCCAGCTACCCCATCTCTCGGGGCCAGTTGCAATAAAAAGGGAAGGGGGCCCAAAATGGTCTTGGGCCCTACTCACACCCCCCTCCCCATATACTTATATAAATTATATATATATGTATAAATAGGTATATACACACAATCAGATTTAAGCATTTTAAGTAAACACTGCTTTGCAATGAAAGGTAATTGGACAAATGAATCTGTGTGGCAAGGTGCAGTTTCTTCCTGTCGCCTCTTGGCACATCCAGCAGCTGTGGTGGTGGTCTGGCACATCCAGCAGCTGTGGTGGTGGTCTGGCACATCCAGCAGCTGTGGTGGTGGTGTGGCACATCCAGCAGCTGTGGTGGTGGTGTGGCACATCCGGCAGCTGTGGTGATGGTGTGGCACATCCAGCAGCTGTGGTGGTGTGACATGGGGAGGGGGGATGTGAAGACAAATATTGGTGATGCGTAGATCCCAGCTGCAGGACCCCTTTTCCACCACAAAGACACGAGTACTAGTGAGTTGTACGTTTTGAAGTCCTTTAGAGAGAAAAACGCCTCTTAGAAAACTCCATGACTGCTTTTTGCTTATAAATGTTTCGAAATGTGGGCCTTGGGGCGGTGAGCTGTAGTTCCATAGTTCATCCTCCATGTAGTGGAAGTCTTAACCTTTCAAAATGTCGCCAGGTGGGATCTCAGACATAGCTTTTTAAAGGTGTTACTCTATTGGGGTGTCAAAAAAGGTTCCAGGGGAGTCGTGTGCTCAAGGAGAGGTCACGAGTAAGGTACCTAGAAGGGCAGGGGTAGATTTGTAAATTGTAGTTATAAATGGTGAATGGCTTCAGGTGCACGGGTGGAGCAGTCTTTGGGTAGCAGTCCAGGAACACTGTTTACCATCAACAAAGATGTGCACAGGCCCGAGCACAGAGTATCAGGTGTGCCTGTTTGGATGGTGGTGTGCTGGCGGATAGGTAGGTGTCCCTGGGCGCTTCACTTTGTGGGAGAAAAGATAATGTTTTATATTACACCTCGGTTCTTTATTATTATTAATATATGAGTCAAGGTAAGCTCCCTAAGGGATACACTGCTCAAGTAAAGGTAGCTATATTTTTATGCAGCCCCGATCCTTCAAAAATGACTTGTTTTGGATCAATTATGGCATATGCAGAATTCCTGTACTTTTTTATAGCGGGGATCTATAATTCTAGTAATGTTAGACCAACTTCCGGGTCCATTTTTTTAGTAATTTGTAGGTGGTGTGGTGTTGTGGGCCCTGGGACCACATGCTACTAAATGAGTGACACGGATGCAGTCATAATGCTTACTAAACTGGCCCAGGGCACGTGCGACCAGGCCCCTTTTATAAGCAGGGTCACCTGACTGGTGACGCCTGTGATGGGTGGGTGTTAGTGTGGGTGAAAACACTAGAACGTGTCCAGCCGGACACTACATCCCTCCCAAACTTAAATGAAAAGAAACAAACAAAAGTCCAACCTGTAAGAAAACAAATAAACAAATACACAGCACCAAATGAGTCTCTTCGGGCCGTCAGCCAGGCAGCGCTGGAGCTTTGGACCGCATGGTCAAGATGCTTTAGTCCGCCTTGGCGAGGTACTTCAGACCGGCCTGGTCTTGCGGTGTTGGAGTCTATTTACAAAGTTCAAATATCCGTGCATCTGGAGCGGTGGTGGAGTCCACTCTGGAGATCTCGCAGGTGCTCAGGTTCCGGTGGACGACAAACCTACAGCTGTTGTGGATGATCTCGGTGTATGAGGCCTTCCCTTGGAGGCGACGTGCTTGAAGGTCTTTCTAGCTCCTGACAGTCGAGCAACTTCAGACTTGCCTATCTTGTCTGGACTCCTCTCTCACTGGAGGGCCTTTCTGCCAGGCTGCCATGGGACCGTGTGGACTGTGCGGGCTTCGTGTAGGCCGCGCGAAGGCGTCGCTGAGGAACTGCCAACAGAACCACAGCCAAGTCGCTCACGTAGCCGCAGAGGGTGGTGTCTCGGTCTAGATGTTCTCGCCGTCAGGACTCGTTTTGTGCCTTCCTCCGATGGTCTTTGGGTGACCAATCTTCATCTGTGACCTCCATCCTTCCCCTGTCTGTCGTGGACAGCTGCCGACGCATCTCTCCTATTCAGATTCCCCTCTCACAGGAACTCCATCGAGGCCCTTGCCCCTGGATTGCCACGTGACCGCGTGGGCTGTGCGGGCCTTTCGTAGGCCGCGCTGAGGGGTCGCTGCAGAACTCCCAACAGGCCACGGCCAAGCCTTGTGTAACCCCAAGGGTAGATATTCCAATGGTCGGGTATGCTCTACTTCGGCAGGCTTCAGTTTGACGGGGGCACACAGAAGGTTCCTGGGTGGCTAGCCTCGTTGAACTCCGGTTCAACGGTTGTCTGGAGTGTTGGGATCCACTCTGGTGGTGCGATGCTCCTTTGATGTCCTTGGTGATGATGCACCTGGATGACGATGACAAACAGTGATTTTCCTTCAGTTGGGCAACAGGCGGCGATCTCTTGCCTTGGGTGACCTTGTGGAGTGAGGAGAGCTAGAGGGACTTCGTGGCCACTTGCAGTTGTCTTCCAGCAGGTGCACTTGTTAGGCGTGGTGCTATCGATACCAAGCAGCCGGTGACCGGTGAGAGGACGGTCGAACTGCGAAGCGTGGGGCCTGAACGCAGATCGCGCTTCCTAGCGGCTTACGGTTGGTCCTCCTGCGAAGCTGTCTCCAGTGACGTCTCTGCACCTCGGTGGCTGGCTTGTGCTGATGAACACCTTCTCCAGTGCCGGCATGAGTCCTCTGTCCTGTCGCTCTTCTCCGTTCCATCTTGCGCGCCTGTGGTGGTTGTCTGCCATGTGGCGTCGTGCCACTGTCCTTTCTTCCTTCGCGGAGTGGCGTCATGCCATGCTCTTCTCCTTCGCTAAGTGGCATCCAGCCACACTCTTCTCCTCCTTCCGACCAGGTTCCTCACGTGGATGTGGTGTCCTGCCACCTGTCTCATGTTTGCACCACATGGACATCTCGCTGGTGGTGTCCGGTTCTTGGGACAATTTTTCCTTTGCTACTGACCTTCGTAGGTCTGTCCTGTTGGCAGAACGTGCTTCTTCTCCTTGAGGACCTCTTGCAGGCCTCTTCCCCTCGTCAGGGATTTTCGCGGTGCTCCTCTGCCAGGGTGTCAGGTTACCTCTTCGCTCGAGGGCGTCGTACTTGCGCCTCGAGGCTGCTCTGTTGTGGCGCTTGCTCCTGCCTCCGTTCAGGCATGCTTGGTGGAGTTGGTCACTTCGAGTGACATGCTCCTTGATTGTGGTGCGAATGTGGCATCCGGCCACGTGTTGCGTGTCCTTGGAGCACGTTGCGGTGGCAGCTTGCCACGTGGAGTGTGCGACTCTCTTCTTGCCCGTCTTGGGTCACTGGCGACTTTGTCTTGAGGCAATGTGAGGGAGGACACTGTGCCGTCTTTGGCCACTGTGGGGCATCGCTGGAACAGTGGAGATGTGGGTGCCCTCTTTGCTGCTTTCAGCATTGCTTCTTCTCTGTGGAGATGTCTCTATCTCCCGGGCACCTGCCCGTGCTGCTAGGTTCACTGGTGCTGCCTTCTGTGCACCTCTGACCTAGTGCACTTCGTCCTCTTCTTGTGTGCCCTCTTCTGGCACTTGGTATGCTTGTGTTGTAGCTTGCGGTGGTGTCCGTTCACCACTAGGGGCGAGTGATGCAATTTCCTAACTGGCGGTGGCGTCGGCCAGTCTTTGGTGGTTGCGCGCTCTTGGTCCTTCATGGGCGCCCTCCTCTTGCACTTGGCATACCTATTTTTCTGGCTTGTGGTGGTGGCTATCTTTGGCGTTGCTGCTTGTCTGGAAGTTCCTGCTTTTCCATTACTGTCTGCCAGAGTTGATGCCTTTGCTGCTGGGAGTGGATGACTCTGGGCCTTCCTCGCCGGAAGGCCATGTGACGGATGAGGGTGCCTACTGGTGCCTTGTTGTGAGCACCGCGCAGCTTAGCAGAAGTCTGGTTGCACCAGTTCCTCCTGGTGGCAGCGCTGTCCTGTGTGGCGTCTTCTTCTGGCAAGACATGGCACGGGGCCCTCGTGCTTCCACTGTGGCACTGGGAACTTGTTTGTTGTCCCGCCTGCTATGCGATTCAGAGGGAGTGTGTCAGTGGAATGAGTGATCCCCGGATGGGGTCACTCCAGGCGCTGGCTGGCTACTTGCAGTGCGGTGCAATGACCCAGGAGCTAGGTGGCGCTGCAGTGGTCATGGCAGCCTTTCTTGATTCCTGCGTGGACGCTGGATATGCCGATGTCAGTGGGGGCATGCAAATGTTGGTGCAGGTATGTCCTCTGCAGGCAGTATTGTGCAGGGCTGGTGCCGGTGAGCAGGGCAGGGCAGCCTCTTCCTGGGGTTAGGATCGCAGGCTGCTTGTTCTGACTCCCGGGTCGGGTGTGGTGCAGCGAACCACCGCTAGGAGGCGCTGTGGGTGGTTTCAGGGAGCCACGTCCACTTTTCTAGTGCGGCGGGCCCTCTAGGCAGTCTGTCTGGTGCTGCTAGGCTGCAGTGCTAAGGATGCCGGTGTGGGGCTTACCTTTGCGTTGATGCAGGCCCCATCTTCTCGCACCACATTTGAAAAACTCTCCACTCCTTCGTTACTGACACCGATGGCGGTAGGTAGCTTGCAGCAAGTCTCTTGTGAAGGCTGTTTGTTTGCTGGCCTTAAGCTGTGTTCAGGCGCGGTAACTGCAATGGCCACTAGGTGGCGCTGCAGTCACTCTTTCCAGTGCCGTGGCAGCTTTCCTAACGCTGGTGGCCGTGTTGTGGAGATGGGTGCAGACAGGGCCGTTTCTACCATTAGGCAAGACTAAGCGGCCGCCTAGGGCGGCAAAAGGGGGAGGGCGGCAAAATCCAAGTTCTTTTATATCTAATGCACAAAGCTGCCAAGGTTTCAGATTGCCATGTGGGCTAGGTAATTAACGAAAGAGTTAAGAAAGATTAAGAAATGAAGGGGCGGTCTATGAAAGAATGGTTAACGCAGCAGAGGAGGCGGGGGCAGGGAGGTCAGGAGCGGGAGGGGTAACGCAGAGAAGGAGGAGATACAGGGAAAGGGGGAGAATGATGGAGGAGGCAAAGATAGCAATAAAGGGTAAGGCAGCGTGCAGGAGGCCTCCGAAGAAGTGGTATGCAAGAGAGGTGAAGCTGCACACGAGACGACAGCGCGTGAGGCAGAGGGCGAGAATGGGTCCGGCGCGCCTGAAGAAGTAGGGGTTTGCATGAGAGGTGAAGCTGCACGAGACGGCGTCGGTGGTCTGCAGCGCGTGAGGCAGAGAGCGAGGCTGGAGTCCGGCGCACTCTGCGCGAGGCCAGGATCTGGCGCGAGGCTGGAGCCCTAGAGCGAGGGCGGTTGGGAGGGAGGGCGCTAGATGTCCGCGTGGAGAGGACAAGGCTCGGGGACGTGCAGGAGGCACTGCGAGAGATGGCACAGCGGAGCGGGGATAACGGGAGGGAAAGGAGGGCGGAGGAGCCAGCTGAGGTGTTGCGGTGATTCGGGCGAGAGAGAGGGGAGGGGGGTGAAGAGGGCACGGGAACTGTAGGGGGCGGAGGGGGGGTAAAAGAGGCGTAAAAGACGGTTGGGGGCACACAGCCTATTTGTATGTATATGAGGCTAGCGCCGAGAGGGGCACTGGGGCAGGGGAGGCGCTGGAAGGGTGGGCAGAGAGGATCAGAGGAGGAGGGCTCAACGAAGGAGTCACGGAGAGGGACACACACCCGTGGGGGGCCACCCCTGTAATATAAATACTGAGGGAGAGTGGCTAGAGAGGAGGGAGAGCAAGAGAGGAGGCTGGAGAGAACGAGAGGGAAGGAGGCAGGGGCATACAGAGGAGGGGGAGGGGTGAAGGAGGCAGAGAGGCAGGACCTGGGAGAGGACAGGCCGTAGAAACATGGAGTAGGAAGAGCAGGGCAGTGTGGAAGACCTAGGGGCAGAGACCAGGGGAGGCGGGGGCTGAAGGTCTGTTGTGGATAGGACCGGCAGAGACATGTAGGCGGGTGGGAAGGAGGGTATGGGGCGTAGTGTGGCGGATGAAGGTTGCGGATGGGGTAGAAGGTAGGAGCAGTGGTGGCAAGGAGGAGGGCTGAAAGTTCAGGGGTAGAGATCCGCCCCATTGAGCTAACCAACACAGTAGCTCTGTCTGTGAGACTCGGCAGCACATCTGGCCATGATGCTGCACGGCTCATCCGTACAGCGGAGGACTCATCAGCACACCCGGCCATCAGGACAATAGGGATTCCCATAAAACCCTCCCACATACCTGGACATACCTTGGGGCTCATCATCATATCAGGGCTTCATGAAAGACGCATCCATACAGCATAGGAAACCCAAGAGTCATCAGCACGCCCAGGTATGCAGTTAGACTCGTCAGTAGCACCGGTCGGGCTCTAAGAGGCATTAGTATAACAGTGGACTGAGTAAAACTCATCAGCACTTCCAAACTCATCAGCTGGTAAATCGGCTGCGCCACAAGATTAACCAGCGATATATCAGCAGAGCAGCCTGTGCTCCAAGACTTTTTAACATTGTTAACACAACCCAGCCTTCCAGGAGGACTCATCAGCACATATGGAGTTTCAGCTAGGTCCTTCAGTGGCAGGATATCGGATGTTGGCATGCGGTGCTGCCAATGCCATATTCATTGGCAGGCAGCAGGCCAGTGTGCGCCGTCAGTAGCATTAAGCCAGGTGGTTTGAGGCGGGTCGAGCCCATCACGGGAATCGCCGGTATTGGACCCTGATACCGCGGAGGGCCAAGGTGTGTTGCATTGCTCACTCTCGGCTTTGCAATCTAGGCACGCAGGTTATCGGTCCCGAGACCAAGCAGTGTGTGGCCTCCACCCTTATCCCTGCTGCCGTGCGGACCAGTTGCTTTGCCCCTTTGCCCCCTCACAGAGTTGGGGCAGCAGCACCTGCTCCAGTCCAGGCGCCCAAGTCGATGAGCGGCTCAGCCAATCCCTGCAAGCGGTGCAATATAATCAGCCGCGGCCCTAGTCGCCACTACCCGGGGCTTCTCCTGTCTCACCTCCTATGCAGCGCATGGATGCACGCTGGGGGCCGCAGGCAGCAATATCATCAGCCCCCCCTCCGAATATCAGTTCTGGGGGTTGACGGCCTTGGTTGGGAGCCTCTACGGTCTCGCGGCCTTTGTTCCGATCGTAGTGTGGGACAGGCTCTGGCTGGCCCTCTCCGTTTGAGAAGCCTGAGATCTGCCCCTGAGCTGCACTGCACAGCAGCAGCAGCAGCCCAAACCTTTTGAAGAACTGCTGCGGCGACCCGCCTATTGTTTCAGAAACAACTCTGACTGTGAAGTCTATTAATTACTTTGTACCACTTTGTAGGCCGAGCTCTAGCAGCTGAGCCAGAGCCCCCGAGCCTGTCAAGAGGACCACACTGCCACTGCAGCTGTAACTGTTGCATTATAGCAGCCCCCCCCCCCCCGGCGCTTGACAGCTGAGGCACTATAAGGCGTGACATTGCATTTCAGTAAGGTGATGCCGACCACCACACTGAAATGCGTTAGCCTAACGCCTGATGCGTGATTCTTGACAGGGCTGAATGCATTAATTCTTCTAGCCTGGATGACAGGAGGAGAGAGTGATGGTAGTAAAAGGGAGGGGGCAGCATTTTTCAATTCTCGCCTAGGGCGGCAAAACACCTAGAAACGGCCCTGGGTGCAGACTAGGGTGCAGCCACGACCTTCTCTCCTGCCAGCGGGTGATCAGGGCGCCGCTTGTCAGTTTTCAGCATATCGCGTCCTGTGAGCTGCTCCTGTTTGCGATGCTTCTGTTCTCTTTTACTGAGCGCGGTTGGCTCAGAGCAGTCTCTCTATGTACAGCGGGCCGGCCATCCATGCTCTGATTCTGCAGGCAGTTCTTTCAGGGACAGGACTCATGTTATGCCTTCAATGTGAGCCGCTGTGTAGGGTCAAAATCGCGGGTGCAGTGGCGGCCAGTTTTTAATCAAATATGCTAGCTCCGTCCAGCAATTTAGCACCAGTTACCTCCGTATTTGTAAAGCGCGAACTACTCACCCTTACGGGTCTCAAGGCGCTGGGGGTCGTTGTGGAAATTAAGTGAGCTATTGCCCAGAGTCACATGGTGCTGAGCTGCCGCCGGACCCGGGGATCGAACCATGAGCTCTGTGCTCTGAAGTCAGCTGCCCTGGCCACTGCACCACACCTCTCCCACAAGGGGTGCGTTTCACTCAGGCCGTGGCAGGTTTATTTTATGCTGCGGAGCTTTCACCTTATGCCGGCGCTGATTTGGCATGAATAGAGAGGTGTGAGGGACGCCTAATTCTGGCGTGGCAGGGTTGGATTATAGCTTCAAAAATGTCTGGCCGCCCTCCTTTGCAGTCACATTCGGGGCCGTAGATCGGTGCATTTATTTATAGCTATGCGGGTCCTCTCCTCACAGGCCGCGGCAAAGGCTCTGAGTGTGGACCTTCGACACTCACAGGGGACGCCGGTACAGGGCTTCCCTCGCTGCTGATGCAGTGCTGTAGGCTTACTCGCCGCTCTGTGTGGGGCGTCCGGGCACTCCCTGCTTGCGATAGAGACCTCCTGGGCCTAACAGCTGCACAGGCTTGTTACAGGCATAACGGGGGCTCTCGCCGGTGTCAGGCAGCTGTTGCAACGTGCCTTGGGGGTGCCGTTTGGGGTGTTCGTCCTCTCCTCCTTTTTCTGCTCACTTGGGCACTGCGGGGGCAGGTGAGGCTTCATGCAGAAAGTCGGCAGCAATGAGGTGCCTTGAGGCTGAGCGCGGCGCTAGCTGCGACGCTTCCCCTTTTTGTCACCGCTCTTTGCCTGGCAGAAGGTGTGGGGTGCCCTTGCCATGGGCTACACTTCTTCCCGGACTACTAGATGTCGTTGGCAGCATGCACGCAGGGCAGTTCCCGCTCGTCGCCATTATGGTGTTGTGGGCCCTGGGCCCACATGCTACTAAATGAGTGACACGGACGCAGTCATAATGCTTACTAAACTGGCCCAGGGCACGTGCGCCTGGCCCCTTTTATTAGCAGGGTCACCTGACTGGTGACGCCTGTGATGGGTGGGTGTTCGTGTGGGTGAAAATACTAGAACGTGTCCAGCCGGACACTACATCTGGTCTGGATTTTTGATCACGTATGGCCAGGGTCGCAGGGTTTGTTCCGTAGTTACCTCTCTTCTGAGGTTCTGTTCATCCGTGCTAGGGTACACCGGGGGGCAGGTACCGGGGCATTAAAAGTGCTGTGCGGATTAGTGCGACGGTGCGAGACAATCTGCAGTAAGGCCTTTTGGCAGTGTTGTAGGAGTGCATATGTGTGTTCCAGTGAGTCTCGTACACAGGCTTCAGTCTCACACAGTCGGGCACAGAGCGCCATCTGCTGGTTAAACATAGTAAAACGTCAAGCCTACCTTTTCCACAAGTTACTGTGTGCGGCCTCCACAGTAAATGCTGTATACAATAAGGATCACGGGATGTTGAGCGTCCCTGCCGAGACTTGAACCGGGTTACCCGGCCAGCTTCTAGGTTGATGGCTCTAAGAAGTTGGGCCACATCCTCATTCATGTAGTGCTTTTTACCCCTGAGGAGGCGCTAAAGTGATTTTGCGTATTTGTGTGCACGTTACTACATGGGAGTACCATGGATAGAAAAGTGTCTCTCTCATATGGCGTACATGGATAGTGCAGGTGATGCATGGGGACTTTAGTTGTGCTCTTAACTTGTTTTTGTTGCTGCAGCTAGGGATGAAGTTGAAGCAAAAATGAGGGAAGGATAAGGAAGTCCTAATGCTGCTCCAGGTCACATGCCCTGTGGAGGTCCTGGTCTCAAGCCCACTCGCGCGAAAAGTCCGCTTCTCAGTCAAAGTCTTCCGGTAAGTCCAAGTGGAAGTCTCGACAAAAGTACAAGAAAGCGAAGAGGCACTCGTCCCCACTCTGGTATTAAAAGTCTAGCGGGGAAGTGCGAGGGAATAAAGATACAGAACGCACTCCTCCAGGGTCTCGTGAACCCGAACTAATTCCACAACTGGCCCTGGCGTCAGCACCGCAGCAGACAGCGCCTTTGAGGGAGGCCATGTTGCAGATGTTTGGTGCGGTTCCGGCTCCATCTGGCATGCCTTCTGGCCGCGTGGAGCCGCAGGGGTGTCCAGTCGGACTCCTGTCTGGTGTTTTCCCCCACCCTCCGATGCCAAGTTCCCCATAGAACCGTTGCCGAGCCTTTACAGATTATGGCACCGACTTTTACAGACTATGGCACTGACTGCTACACTGGTGTCCACACTGACTCCAACTCTTAACAACTGATGATTCGATCTGGACGCCGATCTCTGATCCCAAACCGCTGTTGGCCCAATCCAGGCCTATGTCGCACTATGAAATTACAATAGTGCAACTGGAGGCTACAAAGCCTGGTTCTAATCCACTGACTCTGCCCTGCCCCTCGTGTAGGTACCAGCAGAGGAGTTGTACACTTTTTGGCTCTTATTCCGACTCAGTGAAATAAGCACCCAGCGCCCCTCAACGCACTGTTGATGACGAGGAGGGGCGCACGTTCCTCCCTCCTAATTATTCTGAAGGCTCATTGCATGCAGACTTATAAAATGCTAGTGAGCTTGATACATCTACTGAAACGGGGCTGGACCTGACACCTATAGAAAAAAGCACTCTGTTTGCAGGGGTGGTTCAAAGGGCAGCTGAAGTGCTAGAGATACAGTTGCTCATTATAGAGACAAACAGAAATGTGTTAACAGATTCTTTAACTAGGACCATCTTCAGCTCAACTGTTATTTCCATTTAATGATGCCCTTAATGATGCCATTCTGGCAAATGGGTCTAAGCCAGGTTCATGCTGCCAGTTAGTCAACAAGTGACTAGGCGACATAGGCCAGCCCGCCGGTGACCCGGACTATCTAACTTAGCACCTTAAACCAGAGGGCCCGATTCTTCCAAGCTTCAACAAGTAAGGTAATCCAAATTACTTTCCTACAACCGTCAGGATAGGGAAGCAAAAATAATTGATGCTTTCAGGAAGAGATGGTTTTCTTCAGCTAATCTAACACTTAGTCTTAGATCTATCAATGCAGTTTGCCTTCTGGGGAGGTACATCCACACACTAAAGGACCTGGTCTTGACGACCATCCTGGAGGACCTCAGGGCCTCAAAAGCCCAAATTATGCATGATGGTCAGGATGCAGTGAAGTATGTACTTCGAGAGGGGGCGGACACTACAGACTGCCTCGGCAGAGCTACTGGCACCAGTGAATTCTCAGAACGCATGCCTGGATGTGATCAACCAGGATTTCTGGAGATGTGCAAACACCTTTAATGGCACTGCCCTTTGACGGCTCCAGGGAATTTGGAGAAAAGGCTGATTCGGCGCAAGGATAGTTGCGCCACAGCATGGTCTTTGAGACCACTGCCCATCTTCGCAGGTTGGGAGTACACTTTAAGCCATGCCTCCACAACTGGCTGCATAAGGCCGGCTAACACAGTCCTAGATCACCTTCAGACGACGGTTGCATTCTTGACATTGTTGGATTTCACCATCAAAGAGTTTAAGTCCCACCTGAGCACCGTGCTGAAACTTCCACTCATTGGGACAATTTTGTACATGGTGTCATTGAGCGCCTTTCCTCTGCCGCAGTGAGTCTGGGACATTCAGAAGTTGTTCACAATGTTTCAGGATCTGTCCTAGGTTTCGATGAGAGTGGCTCTTAGACTTCTTGGTCTCATTCATTCTCATCCTGAATGCCAGGTGGCCCTTGCAAGCCCTGCACTAGACCTTAAGTTCTCAGTGTGCCCAGAATCAGGGATGCCTTTCTGACTTCATTGAGATCTCGAGGGAGAGGGCACAGGATCTGTAATGATGGTTGACGGACTCCAACCTGACCCGTGGCAGGCCACTTTCCCTTTCTACATAGAGTTTGCAGTGGTGACAGGTGGTTACTGGGGGTTGGGGAGGGGAACTTGGGAGAGGTGGAAATTAGAGCCTTCTTCTGGTGGACAGCCAGCTCAATAGTAATCTTCTGGCCCTTTGAGCGTTCTGTTAAGCAAGAGTTATGCAGTTCCTATAGAGAGAAGAGGGAGGTTCCTATTAGGTAGACACTAGAGGGGAGTGCTTCATATAGGAGCAAGGGCACTCACACACCCCAGAGGGTGTCCTGCTTCATCATCGGGCAGCTCCTTGTTGGGCCGGCGCTGCATTGCCCAACGGGCCCCACAGGGGGGTTCTTTGCCGGAGTTCTTTTCTTTTGGCCGATGGTGAATAAGGAGTGCGATGAGAGGAGTGTGTGTGAGAGGTGAGTAGAGTGTAGGGAAAGTGCTATGTAAAAATAACTACAAGAGCCCAATAAACCTAATTTAATTGCTGGGTTCTTATGTTATGATTAAAAACCTTCAATATCGCGAGAAATGGATATAATGGTCCTTTCTGGCGTTTGCTTAGTAAGGATATGGGTCTACATGTTTCATGCCTCTTATCGTCTGAGTGATCGTGACATTTCTTTAGGACCAGTAAACCTTATCTACTCACAGAGGGGTGGTTAGTGCAAGTGTGTGAAACCATACCAAGATGTGTAGTGTACCTTCAGGGTAAAAACCTGTAGAGAGGGGAGATAAATTATATAGAAAACTAGTAAGCTGAATTAAAAACACTTTTAAAAACCATCATCAAACTGTTCTGAGAGTGCTTGTTTTTTCAGAAAGATACGTCTCCAGGCGTTCTTCCAGGGGAGGCCAGATACGGAAATTACAGACTCGGGCTTACACAACCCATCATCCTATACTCCTTCATCATGGATGGTCCCCCACGAGGTGTTGACATTTGAGCAGGCAGTACTGAAAGACATAACTAGATGCCCTCAAAAACCTACTTTCCATAACATGTCGAAGCTAGAAACTATTGCCATAAAAACCCTGAATGAAGACACCTCTATCATGATAAAGCCAGAGGATAAAGGAGGGGCAGTTGTAATCATGCACACCGTGGATTACATGGCAGAATGCCAATGCCAACTGTCAAACGCCACATACTACACGCACATCACACAGGACCCAACCAATAGATTGGCTACTCGGATAAACTCATTGTTCTACTTGGCAGAGGTGCAGGGTTGGATCAGTAAGAAGGAATCGGAGTTCTTGGTTAAAGAAAACCCCAGGACTCCTTACTTCTACACCCTCCCCAAAATACATAAGTGCACCCTCCCCCACCAGGTAGACCCATAGTGTCCGGCATAGGGTCCCTTCTGGAACCGCTGTCCTGTGATCACTTTCTACAGCCTTTAGTAACCAAGACTCCATCCTTTTTGAGAGACACCAAGGATGTACTGAATCTGTTGGAGACAATCCGTGACGATGTACCCATTGACCTATTGGTTACTTTAGACGGTGAAGCTCTGTACACCAACATTCCCCAAGACGCGACCCTTGAGGTGATCAAGCAAATCCTCTTGTCAGAGGAATGGGCTTCCCCTACCCATCATTTTCATTATTGAATGTACTACTTTAGCACTAAAGGAAAACTTTTTACAGTTCCAGGAGCAACGATACCATCAAAAACAAGGTACTTCGATGGGCAGCACATTTGCCCCGAGCCTAGCATGTATAGACATGGCAAACTTTGCAAAACTGAACATCCTATTAGAGGATAATCCCTTTCACGCCAACATCGTTATCTGGCAGTGCTACATTTATTTATTTAGTGTTTTATATAGCGCAAACATAACCCGTTAGGGTATCAGAGCGCTTCACGGAGATATAGTGATTTCAGTAGTGATAGGAGCAAGCAATCATATCCAACACTTGAGGGAAGCATTACAATCAAAAGCAGGAATAGAGCATATGCGCATACAATAAACTCTGCCCCTGAAGAGTTACACCGGAATACAATTTTTGCAATCGACTAAGCACCATAAAAGATGCAATATTTTACAGTTGAACTGAACATCAGCCTCGGTACATAGATAACATACTCATCTTGTGGCAAGGCACTAAGGAGACGTGTCACAGATTCTGTGATTGGGTAAATACACTCAACCCATGTCTGAAATTGACGAACAAAACCTTAGGTACCCAACTACCATTCCTAGACCTACTTATATCCTTAAGGATTGGCAGACCACACACTACAACATGCAGAAAACCGACAGACTGCAACAGTCTACTGAGGTACGATAGTCACCACTCTAGACACCTTAGGGACAACTTGCCTTTCAGACAATTCTTGCGACTACGCCGCAATTGTAGTTCCATCAAAGACTACAAAGAACAGTCAGCAACTCTGACTACTAATCTCATAAATCATGGGTACCCTCCTTGAGTGGTGCAGTCGGCCTGCAAGAGGGCAAGAAACAACAGAGCAAGCTTACTAAACACTCGCACTCAACCTGAGAATAAATGTGTCACATCTTTCACTCCTAACTACAACCAGATTCAAAGAATCATTAAAAAACATTGGCCTATACTGCATACTGGCACCCTATCACCGGCAGTACCACGCTGCCTTTAAGCAACAACAGGACACCCCAACATCCACTCTGGGGCCAGTGAAGGGACATTTCCCGTGTGGTTCATGCAGTGTCTGCCTCATGACAAAACCTTAAAAAAATTATCCATCTGAGCACCACAAGTACATGGACCCAGACAACCCACGACAACTACAATACGAAGAACTGCATTTATATGATCACCTGCCCATCCCAGAAACGTTTCATTGCCATGACAACCAGGGCAGTTAAAATCAGGCTAACTGATCACCGTAGTAATGTCTGGTGCAAGAAGATCACAACTAAGATGAGCACTCACTACAGGGAACAAGCATTTGCAATGCAATAGGTCTCGCATTATTAAAGTTTGAGCTATTGGTGTTGCATTATTTATCAATGCCAATAGCTCAAACTTTAATAATGCGAGACCTATTGCATGGCAAATGCTTGGTTTTTTTATGTTTAAAAGTTACTTTTCCACCACAGATATCAAACACCTACTTTCACCACTGAACTAAATGTTTAAAAATAATTAAAAAGATACTTTCAAGAAAGCCTCTAGCATATTATCAGGTGAAATTATGTCAATAGACTTTTATTCACTATTAAGCCTTATCGTTGGAAAATGCAACTTAGTCAGCACAGTGACAAACAGCTATTACCAACTGTCCATGTTGAAGAGATAATTTTCTTTAATATTTAGCACGTTTGCTTTTATACATTAGAACCCAGCCCTCCTGTCTTAAAGGACACACAAAGGGAAAACACAGCTTAAGTTCAGAACTAACTATTTTACATAACATAGCAATATTGTCTGCCATGCGTTCCCGCAGTGGTTAAATACGGAAGCCAGATAGGGGGCAATGGTGTTCCTTGAAGCCATTTTTTTATTCAAACGTGGACGATAGAAATATGAACTGCAACCCTTATGTGACATTTAACTTCAATTAAAGTGGTATATGTCTTTCAACAAATTACCGTAGCTTTAACAAAACGTGATAGGTCTCGCATTTACGAGAGTTTGATCTATTGGCATTGTAAATGATATTGCCTTTTATTTATGTGTTGTTTTTAGGTCTCGACCTAGCGACGCAGCGCGAAGCGCTGTCGCTAGCGAGACTTATTGTCGTCGACTTGCTTCGGAAGGGAGACAGGAGATGTGCACGCGCAGGACGGACTGCAATTGTGAACGCGCCCGTGAACGTGAACACGCACGTACAAACACGACACGATGTGCACATCTCCTGTCCCCCTTCCGTCCTCGCCAGCCGCAAAACATGAGGCTGCCCCGCTCCTTCTCCGTGCAGCTTCACCAGGAGCCTAGTGTCCCGAAGACCGGAGGAGCCCCAGGCCGGTGCCAGCCTTGCCTCTTGAACCCCAGGTAACGCTCGCGGCTGTGTACGCGCTGGTTCTTATTCTTATTTAAGTGAAAGCGTGATGGCGACAGCTTGTTTAGGTTTCTCAGAAGGAAAGTAATTTGTACCGAACGGGAAGGCGGCAATTAGCGGCTCCGGCGGGCAGCGGTGTTAAAAGTAGTAGCGCCCGAGAGCTGGCCAGGTCCGGGTGGAGGCTGGCAGCGGAAGCGGCAGGTAATTGGAATGTCTCCGTGCACGGACTGCCGGCACCAAAGCAGGGCGCAGCCGTGAGGGGAGCGCCGCGCACCCCCCCCTCCCTCCCTGACAGCCACAGACTCTCACAGAGTGCTATTTAAGGAAGCCGGTTTTCCATATTCATCGGTCTCATCCACATCGGACATCTTGTGTGCCAGGCAGGGGGCTGATATCCAGCCAGTGATGCCACAGCGTGGACGGTACCCCCGAGCATCCACTCCCGCCATTCCACGCCATTCATAAACTGATGCGGTGGTGACTTGCTGTGCCTCGGGCAAAGTCCAGAGTTTAATTCGGTACCTTGTCCAACTCAAGCTAGAGGCCAGTGCTCTAACCCGCGCTACACTTCCTCATCCTGTCCCACGATCCCAACGTGATCACTGCTGATCCCAGCACTGCCTCCCCCGGAAGCATCGGCGATCCGAAGCCTCTGCTGCAGACCCGAGCAGTGCCTCCCACGCCAGGCACTGCAGACAGGTCCAAGCAGTGCTTTCATTGCAAGCACTGCAAACATCCCACTGGTGCCTGCACTGCAATCACTGCAGATCCCATTACTACCTTAACTGTAAGAAGCACTGCCGTTCCAAACAGTGCCTTTACTGAAAGCAATGCAGGTCCCAGCAGCGCATCCACTGCAAGCGCTGCAGACAGATCGCAGCGCTGCAACCAGCGTTAACGACACAGAAAACAACAGAGTTGTTCTAGAACAGCAAACATCCTTTGCGAGGGGACACCGGAAACATTAATATCAAGTCCCGAAGGGCCAATCTGGATTCTTGTGTCCAGATTATTTCTGGCAGCAGCGCCAGGGTCGCTAGTTCACTATGTCCATTCTCGAAGTGTCACCATAAATGTTGCGCCCCGTTTTTTTGGCCCTCGTATACAATTCTGGAAATACCTCAATTTGAGGTGCGTGTACAGTGCTGGAGGCCACGTCTCCAGAAGCAAAGGGTCCCTAAGCAGAACTGCCAATATACTGCAAGCTCTGCCCCAGAAGTGTTACACAATCACCCCTACGAGGCCTCATCATTCAGAGGGGAGAGGCATACCGGAGCTACACGAGTACAGGAGGAGAGGGAAGTATGTACATCCACAGCAGCTCCATGTGAGAAGAGGGTGATATGACAGAATTAAAGACTGCAACTGTAGTTCTACAGTAGAAGAGAGAAAACAGAGGTATGAGAGGGAGAGTGGAGGCGAGAGAGGGATTTAAACTTCCCAGTGGTATCAATACAGTAGAGACGATGAACACATCCCCAGTCAGATCACTGCAAATAAACCCCAAATATTCACAAGATCATGCTCTTTTGGGTACAAAGTGCCAAAAAAGACATGCAAGTATCAACAGAGAAATTGGTAAATGACTCAAATTGCATTTAGGCAGGGAGTGTACGGGCAGAAAGTAACGGAATTAGTTTAAAAATGCAGGGCAGGCTCGGAGCAGTAATGGCAATGTGAGAAGAGTCTGAAATGAGGCAAAGCATTTAGTGGTATAGTACAGAGGGGCTTGGCATGTAGGGATTCTTCAAGTACTTTTTTTTTGTCTTGCTGGACAGCGCGATTAATATATCTATACATCAAATGGTCTTATGAGCAGGGCTTTTAGTGGGATGAAAAAACAGGGGGTCTCTCAAAGGTGCGTGGCCAATGTAATTAAGGGCGTGACTTAAAACACATAAGCTAAAAATCTGTGCTTAGCATAGTGTGCCGCCCGACTTGTATTTTGTTGTTTCTGTCATTGCATCCAAATATATGATACAACAACTAACATCATACCTACAACAAGTCAGGACTATTGGCTTTGTCAATGGCTGTTAGTTGCATGAGATAAATAAGCAGCAACTATGGCTTGTATATAATATTGAAAAATCTTCCACTTAAAGCCCTGGTGACACCACGACAATGTTGCTGCTCCTGAGTTTCAAAAGAGAAGGGAAATCCAGAGAGAGAATGACTCTCTTTAAAGGATTTCCCTTCCCTACAACGCTCGCCTGGCATGACGTCATGCCGTAACTTATCCACTAGTGAAAAGTGAGCAGTGTGAGCAGCGCACATCGATGTGCCTGCTGTCACTGCAGTCCGAGAAACAAGCATTTGCAATGCAATAGGTCTCGCATTTGCGAGAGTTGGAGCTATTGGCATTGTAAATGACAATGCCTTTATTCATTTGTTTTGAAAACCTGCAAGCGGTGCATAAACACGCACTTTGTACGTATAGTCCTTGCTTACGAGAAGCAAGGCTGTCAGTAAAAGAGACTGCCAGCTTTGCTTCTCATAAGCAAGGGCTATAAGTACAAAGTGCTTGTTTACGCACAGCTTGCAGGTTTTCAAACGCATAAATAAAAGGCATTGTCATTTACAATGCCTATAGCTCAAACTCTCGCAAATGCGAGACCTATTGCATTGCAAATGCTTGTTTAAACGTGTATGTGTCGGCACACAAGGCAAGCACAGTGCGAACCTTCGAGTTACTGCTGGTCCACTGTGTAACTGGACACTGCACCTGGGTGTGACCATCACTTGCGCAACTATAACTCCGGCTACCCACCGTGCTTTAAATACAAGTACAATGTGTGCTCTAAAAATATTTCCTAAACCCATATTGTTGCCGCATCACTAAACAAATACATACATTTAAAATGCTAAAGTTCAATTGAAGTCCAATCACTCTATTTGGTCAAGCCTGCAGGCAAAGCGCATGGACTGTTGCTGACGGCCTATTGTATCTTTAAAAAAAAAAAAGCATTTGTAGAGCCAATAGGTGTTGCTGACGCGAGCTCTATTAGCTTTGTCGATATTTTTTGCCATGTTACACAGCAGTGCAGCTATGATGCTGCAGCCATCCATGTCAACTGCTGTACAACATGGCCAAAAGATTAAAAAATAAAAAGCACTATGATGCGGCCAGTGTTGACTGCGTCACAGCTCTTATTTTCTTTACTTTCAGCCATGTTGGACAGCGGCTGCGCATTGTTCTCTTTTCTATCTTGAGAGGTGGATCACCTCATTAGTAATGAATGGGATGGGGACAGAAATGACTTGGAGGTAATGGAGTATTGTTGGGCACAAAGTTGGTCATTGTAGTTGCCTGCAGTACTAGAGTTAGTGAGTGCATTAATGTCCATGAGTCCTGAAGTCCTCCCCTCCGCCTAGACATTTAGGAAGAAGGAAGTGTGGGGTGTAGTATCAAAGTACCAAATATAGGTTCTGTTCTGAACAAGTGTAGTATTAAAGAAAGCACAAAATAGCAGGTTGAGAAATGCAGGCAAACCTACAAAAGAACACAAAAGACATTCCCACAATAAAGTCAGGCATTAAAGTTTTGAGGTCCTACTTGGCAAGAAACAAAGTAGCGCCTTGAGCAGGCGTTTATTAAAGCAATAGAGTTCTTTCTTGGAGATGGAATCCATCTCACCTCACTGCCTAACGAGGCAGAAAGAAGGAAGGGTAAACCTTTTTTTACTCGTCTTACCATTACTAATATAATTTGAGCCTCAAAATGCTTTCCACAGCCGTTTAATGGCCCCACGTCAGGGAAGTGATTTTCAGCTAATTCTGTGTATTTTTTCAGTCAGCAGCCCAAAGCATGCTGGACTTTGCAGTTTCACGTTTCCCATTAAGAGCATGGACCTACAAGTTCCACCGTGCTTTGTGCTGTTGGCTGAAAAACTAGGATTGGCTGAAAACTCTCCGTCATTATGGGGCAAGTTGAATGCTATGAATTAGTGAATGTGCAGTCATTCATGTGCATTTCATAAGTCAAATCTGTGTGATCACACGAATAACAATAAAATGTATATTACTTTGTTACGTTATGTTCCATTATGTTGTGTTATTTCATGTCTCGTTATGTTAAGTTACTTTTCGTTATGTTACGTTATCCTATGTTACGTTGTGTTCCATTATGTTGTGTTATTTCATGCCACTGTACGTTATGTTACGTTACATAATGTTATGTTATGTTACAGGCCCTTGTTACAATGCACTCATTCACCTACATTGATTGGCCTCTTATCGGTAGCCAACTAAACACTGCAGAATAATAAATAAGTAAAATAAACACTCCATTGAAATTGCCATCATTCTTAATCAAGTGACCAATTCTATAGAAATGCAAGCTCCAATCCTTAAATATATTGATGCAAACATAAATCGAAATTTAAGGGAAAACGAAATCGGAATACACAAGATCAGAATTTAAATTCAAATGTAAACCGTGCAAAGCCTCTTACATTTCCTTCTGCCTCGTAGCTTTTCTTAGCAAGTGGGCGGGGAAGACGGAGAGCCCAGGATAAAAGTGATGCAAACAATTCAAAGAGGGGTGTGCACAGCTGGCAGGGAGCAGATAGCACCCCCGCTCAGAGGCGAGGAGGGCGGAGGAGATGAAAGAACAGGAGGAAATGGTGCGTTTGTCAGATATTGGCGGAAGGTGATATTGCACCTCGTGCTGCTAGGGGTGGGGCGGAGACAATAACGGAAGACGCAGTCGAGAGTAAAGAAGGGGGAATCATTTTCAATTCGTAGTGTGATTAATGTGAATAAGGTTAGGGTCCGGGATAACTAATGCGAGCTTTGGGTGTTCTATAAATAGGTATTGGTCATTATATAGATCGTTTTGCATCCAGTGCGTCAGGTAATTCCTTTTTGTATATTTATTTGGCCAGAAAAATACATTTCCAAAAAGAGTGGTTGAGAAGCGAAACGTCTATACGTAAATTGTTTCTAAAACATGACTTCGGGACTGTGTCGATTCAGAGCTTTTGACGAAGTGTCTAATGACCTGTTATGCTCCCTTGAAGGGTTTTCCGAGTCCCTCTCCCTGGGCCCCATTTGCGAACCTTATTAACCCCTTCGGCTCCTCTTCCTTTGGGCAGATTCACAGCCTTGACAAACAGGAGGCGCAACGACTGTGTCTGGCTTCTCACCTTTCTATTCGCCGCATTTCTTCTGTCATGGAAACGATTTACTTCCATTTGAAGCGAGGAGGAGTTTCGAATTCCAGCGTAATTAAATGAGTTTAGAGAGTTTAGCCACATACCTGCTTCATCTCGGACTCTTACTCCTTTCCCTGGTAAACATGTCCACTGAGCTAAAGCGAACGCGGGAATCGAAACCTGTGGTGCGCGCGCACCACAGATGAGCGGGGGGAGGGAGCGCGGCAGCGACAGCGAGGCGAACGCGCGCTGCTGCGCGTTCTGGCCACCGTCGGGAATGGGAGGAGCGAAGGCGGGACATGCGCCCGCCTTTGCCCAATCGCGTGCCGTTTTTCTAAAAAACGCACGCTACAGCCAATGAGGGCTTCTGGAAACAAAACCACACGCACGAGCGTGTGGGTCGTTTTCAGAAGCCCTTTCTAGAGGTCTCGCGCTGCGCGAGCTGTGCTGCGCACTGCAACGCTAGGCGCGAGACCTAAAAAGGGCACTCCCCGGATGAGCTATATTGGACCATCCTTGAGGCCCATGCACATATTCACAAAGATATCCTGTTCCGCAAGGAACCATAATGGATCTTTTGCCTTCTCACAAATCTGACAGGTCTTAACGATGAAATACCCTGGAGTGAGGTTCAACTATGACATTCTTTCATCCCACCGGAACCAGCACTTCCTCTCCTCCACTAACACAATCCAATCTATGGCGACCAGTAGCGCCGGCTTCCATTTAGGGGTCTAGTTACTCCCTCCTGTTAACATTAAGGATTACTCCCCCATGTCGATGTTATGGGTCCATATACCCTCATCGCATCCGTACATTTCGTACAGGTCTAAATGGATAGGGAATATCTCTCCCACACCCCACTCCGTATGAATCCTTACATTGTCCTTCAACGGATAAGGGCCTGCCTCTCTCCCTTTTGGAGTTTACCTTTGACATGTCCCCCCCTTTCCCCCCACCTTTTCCTCTCTAAAATGATGGAAGGACCCAACATTCAGATATTTTGATATCAACTGACATTGATTAAACAGCTTAATTCATAGCAACAGCATTTATTTGGCTCATATTCATTAATCCTAATAAGAATTATCAGCACGGACCCGGGTCTACCTTAAAGATGGTGCCCGTGGTCGGATGGTCCGTGCAGACTCTCTTGCTCCAGCAGCTGTGTGACGGATTTTCCGGTACACCCAGAAACACTTGAGACCAGATAGAAATACATGCACAGAGGAGGTTCCCCGCTATGACATGAATGTAGGGTAGGTCGGCCGCAAATAGCGAGCATGGACACATGTATACGACAACCCCGTTCTCCAGTAACACTCTTGCACCAGCAGCTGTGTGACGGATTTTCCGGTCCACCTGGAAACACTTGAGACAGATAGAAATACATGCACGCAGCACGGAGGAGGTTCCTCGCTACAGCATGAATGTAGGGTAGGTCGGCCGCAAATTGCGAGCATGGACACATGTAAGTACGACAACCCCTTTCTCCAGTAACACTGTCGGTGAATAGGCTTTAAAGATTGGAGCAACAATATGGTAACTGCATCTCCCGTTTGGTACATTCTACAGAATACTGCAACCCCAGTGAGCATTTGTTCAAGCCGGGGCGACTGGGCCCCTGTTGTTCTTAGTGTCTGGGTAAGTACAAAATTTGGCTTTTTGCCATAACCCTCTGGCCCCTGGTATGGAAGCAAGAGCTACATACGCTACGTGAGAATAGGATATGCGTGCGCGGTTGCACTATGGATATAAATTAAGTTTTTAAAAAATGGATATAAATTAACAGTTTAAAAAAAAAAAAAAACACCCACATTGAGACAGTTAACAAAAAAGCGATGTTATTACACGTGTGAATGATGGCCTATGTTGAGTGACCAACCCTACACATGGGCTATTGCAATTCGGGCATTTTCGAATCGCACATTGGGAATGCCGCTACAGCCATGTTAAGGAGCCTGTGTGATTTATGGCTTTTTGTAGAGCAACCACTACTAAGCGAAACACCCCACTGTGTATGTCTGCCTGATGGGCTACAAATGCTGAGTGCAAGGATTTCACCCACAGCACTCTCAGCAAAGTTTAATGATGGTTTTTTAACATGTTTTTAATTCAGCTTACTAGCTTTTTATATAATTTCTCTCCCTTCTCTACAGGTTTTTACCTTGAAGGTACACTACAGATCTTGGTGTGACTTTGAGAGGGTATGGTTTCACACACTTGCTCCAACCACCCCACCCCTCTGTGAGTAGATAAGGTTCACTGGTCCTAAGAAATGCCACGATCACTCAGACGATAAGAGGCATGAAACATGTAGACCCACATCCTTACTAAGCAAACGCAAGAAAGGATCATTATATTAATTTCTCGCGATATTGAAGGTTTTCAAGCATAACATAAGAACACCGCAATTAAATTAGGTTTATTGGGCTCTTATAGTTATTTTTACATAGCACTTTCCCTACACTCTACTCACCACTCACACATACTCCTCTCATCGCACCCCATATTCACCATCGGCAAAAAGAAAAGAACTCTGGTAAAGAGCCTGCCTGTGGGGCCCGTTGGGCATTGAACCGCCGGCCCAACGAGGAGCTGCCTGATGATGAAGCATGACACCCTCCGGGGTGTGTGAGGGCCATTGCTCCTATATGGACCACTTCCCTCTAGTGTCTACCTGGTAAGAACCTCCATCTTCTCTTCAAAGGAACTGCATACCTCTTGCTTAACAGTTACTACCTTGGAACATGTATGCAGGACCTTTTTTGCCCCTGGTCCCCCCTCATTGTGTTTAAATTTGACCGATCTGTCTAGTCCCAAAAGCTTTCCTGGCATCCATCAAAGGGGGTGCTGGTCCTGTGTGGTACTGCAACAACTAGGGTGGTGCGAGGGACTGGATCTCCCGTCAGGAGGTGCTACGCATCTGAAGGTGAACTCGGATGGCAGAATATCTTCCTGGTCGCCAACTACCAGGCAGGTCTCTAAGAGCCAGAGCAGATGAACTGAGCAGACACCATCTGCTGGACCACGAGCAGTGACTTCATCTCAATGTGGCACAGGATGTCTTCGAGCAAGGGGAATGCCCTAGCTAGATCTGTTCCCCACCATCAAGAAAGCGCACTTTCAACAATTCTTCATTTTGTAGATTCTCCCAGAGCACTGGTTAGTTGACACGTTCAGGCTGGAATGGTAGGAAGGACTCCTGTACGCATTTATACCACTACCTCAGGTTCTAAGGAAGATCATGATAGGTTGGGCCTATATCATGCTTATCATCCGGACTCGGTCACAAGAGTGTGGCACCCAGAGCCACACTTAAGCATAAGCATTTGTCCTCTGATTAGGCTTTCACTCAGGAGAACCTTCTGTCTCAGCAACGAGGCCGGGTCCTGCATCTGAGTCTTCACAACCCATATCTCCAACTGTGAAGATTGAGCAGCAGCAACTAAAGGAGTCTGCCTTGCTGACCCAAAGTAGTGGATGCCATCCTTGCAGCCAGACACCTTTTCATGAAGTCAATCTACAGTGACCGCTGGCAGATTTGTTGCCTGGTGTGGTGCCCAAAACACTGGCCTCTTATAAGCCAAACTTGTTGATGCCCTTTTGTTTTCTGTATTTCGTTAGACCAAGCAAAGTCTTGCAGTGGGCACAGTGAAAGGTTATTTGTTGGCCCTTTCTAAATTTACCTTGCCAACCGTGTTTAAGTCACTATTTGTGATGTGTTTCCTAAAAGGTTTAACTAGCATGTTTTTCCTCCAATCATATATAATGCCCCAATAGGATATGAAGTTGGTCTTGACATTTCTCATGCGCACTTCCTTTGAGCCTATGCACCGTTTTGGGCACTTAAAACCATCTTTCTTTCAGCATGATTGCCCTATAACACTTTCTTTCTGGACAAGTTGGTACGGAGAACCAAGGTGACCTTCTTACCAAAGGTTGAGACTCCCTTCCATGTTATTAAATCAAACACTCTCCCAGAGTTTTTGCTCCGAACTCGCACCTTCAGAAAGAGGGAGAGACTCCACTGCCTTGACCCTAAGAGGGTCCTCAAATTTTACATCGACTGCACAAAGGGCCATCTTGTGGATGATCAGCTCTCTGTAGGGTTTTCTGGTGAAACAAAGGCAAGGTGGTTTCATAACACAATACTGCCTTGACAGTCAAGTCTGGTGGAAGGTCCCTTTGAACTCTCGGTTCTGCAGCATTTTTTGGTCCGGGTCCACTCCCTAGACCCTCCACCTTTAGGAGGTAGTGCTATCTATTCTAAAGGTGAGGAATCTGTAGTTGGAAATAGCCATCAGAAGAACAAGTTACTTACCTTCGTGTAAGACTATCTCTGGTGGACTATTGTTCTAGTAGCATTTCTGAAGAATTCTCTATATGTAGTCATACACCTGGGAATATTCTAAAGGTGAGGAACCTGTGCTTAGATTATCCATCAGAAGGAGCATTACTGAAGGTAAGTAACTTGCTGTGTACAACCAGCCATGGCATATGCTTTTAGGGTTCACACAGCAGTAACGGAGGAGTAATTCAAAGGTTTGGCAGTGTACAAACATCTGTATTGTATGCTCTGAATGGTATAATATAACCAGCCATGGTATGTGGTCTAAGAAGTCCAGTCGGGAAGGCAGAGGAACTACCTACAAGAATGTACCATGCACATTCAGCATTGGTTTATGGGCTGAGAGTCCACCCAGGGACAGCTGGGAGCAACCCTATTGGATTGGGCAGTACAACCATCTATAGTATGTGCTACAAACCGGTCGCAGTCTATAGTTTATAGACTTTTACCCGCAATAGAAGAACATGTCACAGGAGGATGAAGCTTTGAACGTCACAGGGTCTAATATATGTGGTGTTAATTAGATGGAAAATGCTGAAACGTTGTCGGTTGAGTGAGCATATGCAGGAATGGTTTAAGGGAGGAGAGTGCTTGAAGAATGTAGACAGGAGCTATAAATTCAAACAGGAGCGCGTTGGTGCTACCTACAGGAGTGAAAGGTTGAAGGGCCAAGGTGTGGTGGCCATGGTGACTAAATCTGGAGGAGAATGAGGTAAGGTTAAGAGAGAAGAGGGGGTGAGATGGGGAGGGAGTGGAGTAAGCGTTATAAGGGAAAACAGGGCAGGGGTTCTAGGGCGGTGCTTACTGGTCCCACCCAGCAGTGGTTTATCAAGCTTGCAAAAGTTGATTTCTCAGTAGTGGTTTTTATTGAGACCCTGACTCACTCGGTCATCCCTTGCCAGGATGTGAAATGGATGTGGTAGATGTATGTCTACCGTCCCACTAAAGCAATACCAAGTTCATTGCTTTGTAACGAAATGTAACACCGTATGCATACTGTTGAAACGCAGTTGCACATTAATACCCACTTTCCAAAAGACAGATCTGGTTTTTCTCTTATCGGTCTTAAAGATGCTGGCTATTTTATGTTATTCTGGGAGAGGTGTGCTATGATAAAGGGAATGTTCCCAGCAAATGCAAAGCTTTTAGACCAGACCCATCCCACACGCAAAATACTGTATTAAGGCTTCCCCTGGCAACCCCGCCCTATAGCCAGACAGCCAAATATACCCCCCTCCCCCCAGCAAAATAAAGTATTTTCCCAAATTATTAATGTATTATTTTTGATTTTAAGCCGAAGTGTGCATGCCCCTTTAAAATCTCACAACCTGCTAAATTTTATTTTTAGTTTCCAGCTCATCTGTCCTTGAATTCTTCCCCTTTGCTGCAGCCGTCATGTTGGGATTATGTCTCATATGCCAGCCTCACATCCAGACCGTTGAAGAAACATAAAAAGGATTAACTGTGTTAAGAGATCAATATTTTCTTTTCCCTTCTCCTTGGAGTCGACAAAAAGGTTATTTGCGTATTCATTTTAATCTGGTCCAGTACATCCGTCCTCTACATTCAGGCCTCCTCAGAGTAGCCCTTTCCTTTTAAGCCACAAAAGGAACGAAAGAGCAAAGGAGACACACACGCTATATGAAAACTAACTAATACATATTTGTAGATCTGTGTGTAATTTACGGGATAATTCTGCATCAGTTTGTACCTGTTGACTCTTTTGTGTGTCTGTAGTTTTGTTTCAGATGTCTGGAGAGTTTGATGAGCTCCTGTTCTACTACCCTGTTTGTCAACTACTTCAGTTGTACAGCTATGTTGTAAACATCAAGCCCAGTGCACCTGAAGAGTTCTCACTGAGATGAAGGCAGAGCCTTCAATAGAGCACTGCTGAACATAGCGCATTACAAATCTGAGTGGATGGTAGACTACCTCGGGGATGGGGAGGTGTGATGAAACAGGTATCTTGTTAGGGGACATTTTCAGGACATTGTCTGATGACACTATGTGGTGGGAATTGACCATCTCTCACTCCCCTTTTTGTTCTTCTCCAGGTGCCGTAGAGATCAGCGTCCCAGATCTTCCTGTCATTGCGCGATATGGAAAGGATGTGTCACTGGGCTGCGCCTTCTCGCCGGACAGTAATTTCAGTTTGGCAGATCTTAGCGTCATCTGGCAGCTGACAGACACTAAGGGCCTGGTACACAGCTTTGCCCAAGGAAAGGACCAGTTAGCAGACCAGGGCCCTGACTTTGCCAATCGCACAGCCCTCTTCTATGATGAGCTGCCCCAGGGGAATGTGTCACTGCTCTTGCGTAGGGTGAAGATTGCCGATGAGGGGAGCTTTACCTGCTTTGTCCGTGTCAAGGACTACAGCAGTGCGGCAGTGAGCCTTCAGGTCGTTGGTGAGTACAGAAGATGGATGAATTGATTTTGCACTTCTAAAGAACTATGCTAGTTAGCTCCATGGGTTCAACCAGACGTTCCTGAGTTTTGTAGTATTATGACTTTTTGTGCAGTGACAGAAGTCAAATGTGAGAAACTATTAACATCTTCTGAACAGACTTCAGACCATTCAGAACGGTGCTGCAAGACTCGTACTTGACCTCCATCACCGCACCCACATCGCACCTCACCTCCGGGAACTCCACTGGCTCCCCATCCACAAGAGCAACCAATTCAAACTCCTGACGCACACCTACAAAGCCCTAATCAGTACGGGACTCACTTACCTCAACAGGCACACACACTTTCACAACCCATTGAGACACCTATGCTCAGCATCATGCGCGCACACACACACACACACACACACACCTCACATTCATAAACGCAGAACAGGTCGCTCATTGTCTTACATAGGACCCAAAACATGGAATGCCTTCCCAAAACACATCAGAGCCTCCTCCTCGGATGTATGATGATACAACGCGTACCATCACAACGCGGTATGTTACATCGTGGTGTTGATAACGCAAGTCGTTACATCGACTTGTGCTGGAGGGCGCTGGACTTAGGAATAGTGCAAATTACTATTCTCCCTCCTCCTCGCTACGTGAGTTTCACAAGAAGCTGAAGACCTGGCTGTTCGAATAATGCAGCGGGGGCCACATGCCTACACCCCTGCTCGAGTGCCTGGATACCCTCGCGGGTGATTAGTGTGCTATGCAAATCAACATATCATTATTAAAAAAAAAAGAAACTGGAGAGAAAGCAAGTACTGAGCCAAGAAAGTGTGACAATACAATCAATTACTTTGTTTTTTCAAACTCTTAACATTACCAGCCTTAAGGCATGCTGCATCACTAAGCCCAGGTTAGCCATTGCCAAAATGTATAATGGAAAAGGTACACAAACATGGTGGATACTAAATATGGGCATCTATTTTGAGTTGTATTTTGAAAACGGCTCCTTTTAATGATAGGTGGTCACACCATCAACTTGGTGTTACTGTCACTGCTTTCTAAAACTAGGGCTCAGATGTTTTCAATATGGAGTCAGTAAAAGTGATTGCAAGTTACCCACATACCTTTACCGAATCCATTCTGCACAAAGACTGTTTGGGATGTATGAAATGAAAATTGTGATTCAATGACATGTTACCAAATCGCAGTTTGGGTTTCTGACCAAATACCAAATAGGTTTCTGGAAGGGGCGTGTTTAGGGCGTCCCTTCCAAATAGTGATTCTGAATGGGATGTATTAATATATTGCGACCGAAATCACAAAACATGAATGCTTTACGAACTACACAAATGTACTGGTAAGCCGCTCGCAAATGGGAAGGAGTCCTTCTGAGACCCCTCTCCCTTTGAGAATGCTGAAAAAAATATCCCCATGACCACTGCCTACTGGTAAATGTTAGTAACATTTTCTTTTTTAAATGCACCCCTATTTTCTTTAAGGGAAACGGGTTACATTTAAAGAAACAAAAATTGCTTTCTTTAAAAGTAATCACAGACATTGTGGCCTGCTGACTCCAGCAGGCTGCCATTGCTGTGATGGCGGCCGCCGTTCGTAATGAGTCGTAATTTGTGACCTAACTCATTAATACTCATAAGGTAAGTTGGATTGTTACCCCCCCCCCGATTCAGAGTTTTAAAAACACACTTAATATTTATATTTGTTCGAAAATATTTGGTAGATATTTAATAGCAATACAAAACAAACAATAAGTTCCGGTCACAAATTTGTGTACTTTAAAACACTCTAGACAGTATCAAAGATACCAGCCTTTTACATGCACCGAAAAAGGGTTAAGGCATTTTGCAAAACAATTCACGGCAAACACAAACCACAACATTAATTCCATACAGGCGTGATGTCTAACAGTGTCAGCAGGTAAAAGCAGAACAGTTATGAGCTTCAAACCAAAAACAATGTTTTGGCTTCAAATTCTAATGAGCACAAACATTCCTAAATATATAAATAGCCAATTCGTGCAGTTTATTTATTGACAGTACAGAGAAAACTCTTGAATATACCCAGAACCATATCAGTGTTTTCCCCCAATTTGAATTTCTTTGTACTTTGACTTGTTCTTCTTATGCGAACTCACTGATCCAATGACCTCTTCAAATGTATTCAAGGATAATCAGGATTATTCAGAGTTAATAATAATACAATCTTTATTCGGCATATAGAAATACCATAAAAGATACAATATGTCAAAAGAAAAAAAAAGGTTACAGATACAGACTTTAAAAACAGTTAATCAATCTGGGTTCTACATAATACAACTTCAACCAGTAAATAAGGAGTTTACACATCACATAAGACCTATCCCTCACCTCTCTAATTCATCTGCAAACTTGGGTTGGGCTTATACTACACCACGATTAAAAGGTTACAAAAAAACATTTTAAAAAACAGTATAAATAAATGGCAAGCAGGAAATCTATGGACTTCCGCTGCCCCTTGTGAGCCTTAATTTAGATGCAGCCCTTAAAAAATTAGTGATACAAAAAAGTGTAAAAACATATGGGGCCAATTTTAAAAATAACAAGGCAACACACGCTTGTCTGAATCTGGCTTTCTTTAAAATACCCTTCAGAAAAAGACTTCTGGGGTGTGAATAAAATGGACATAATAGGACGAAATGAAGGGTGTCCTGTGGAGACCTGTGGTCGCAGCCACAGGGCCCCTTCATTTCTATTGACAATGTAAACCCTGCCGGCTCTGCTAATACATGATGCAAAAGGTTTAGCCTAAACCGGGTCATCAAGAATCTATCATGGGCACTGCTTATACAAGACCGGTATGGTTCAATGCCCTCAGTAGACTTAACTGCTAGGTGTTCTCTCACCGACGGTTTGGCTAACTCTCTGTCTTCCCGGAGCATGGAAGCATACTTGAAGAACCGATCCTTGACCAAGGCCTTATCCTGCATGCTCATTTTAGAAGGATTAGTGAATAAATCTGCACATCCCATTTTCTCCAAGGACTCCTTCACATATTTTAGCCACGGGATTTTTAGCCCGTGGTCAAGGGAAAGACAGTCTTCTATAACCTGCCTGCTTAAAGCCGCCTCCTCGTTGGCCCAAATCTTTACCCAGCAGACTAGGGGTTTGACTGCCATCCTATCCGTGATGTATCCAACACCCAGTTCTTCATGGATAATGTGGGCTGGCGTGCTTTGGGGGACTATTAACAGGCACCTGAAATACTTGTTCTCTTCGATTTGCAGTTGGTTAGCCTCAATAAATCCCCACACCTCACTTCCATATAGCACTTTAGCACAACACATGGAGCTATATAATCTCAAAATCTGCTCTGGGGACCAGCGTCCTAACCTATATGCAAAATTCATTATTGATCCTTTACATCTGGTCATAGCTCGACATTTCTCTTCTAATAAATATTTAAAATTTAATCGGCCGTCAAATAAAATCCCCAGATATGAAAAGGTCTGTACCTTTCCTAGACAATGAGATCCAATTGTGTAATTATAGGATTTACCTGGCTTCTTCCCCACTTCCATAACATAGGATTTTACAAGATTGGGGGAGAACTCCAGATTCTCCATAAATGACACAAAACCATCTATTAGGCGCTGCAGACCTTTGGGGGTACGAGCGAGAAGTACCGCATCATCTGCGTAGAGCCGAACAGGAATCCCACGAGTACCTATCCTGGGGGTGTCTACCTTTAAGGTACTTAGTGCGCGATCAAGAACATTTATATATAGCATGAACAAAAAGGGAGCTAGTATACAACCCTGTCTGACCCCGCTGGAACACGTGAAGGGTTCTGTTATTTTTCCATCCTGGCTATATCTGACCGCAGCCGTAGTATTCAGATGTAGGGACTTTAAGATGTTAATGAGCCCCGGGTCCACCATGAGCCCGCCCATAATTGCCCATAGTTTCCCACGATTTACTCTGTCAAAGGCCGCTGTCAGATCCATAAATGCCAGATACATCGTCCCTGGATTGACCACTGTGTATTTATCTGAAATAAGATATAGGTTAAGGCATTGATCGGTGGTAGATTTCCCTGGCCTGAAGCCAAATTGGACATCAGTTATAACTTGATGCTCCTCAGCCCAATCTGTCAGCCGGCTTAAAACCACCAGCCCTAAAACCTTCGCTGACACATCAATAAGAGAGATCGGACGATAACATTGTGGACTGTCCTTGTTACCTTTTTTAAAGATAGGGACAATCGTAGCTGTGGACCAAGATGCTGGCATTACTGTGTCCACAGCTGCGTTTATGACGCTAGTCAGGATGGGCGCCCATAAATCTACATTGCTTAATAAAAGGTCGGGTGGAATCCCATCTGGGCCTGGGGCCTTGTTCCTGGTTAAACCTTCAATACCTATTTTTACCTCGCCCAATGAAAATATAGGTGGGGGTATGTTCTGCTCCATGTTCTGCTCTTGTGTCTGGTTCGTACTTGGGTGATAATTATAAAGCCCTTGAAAGTGATCATGCCATTGCGTCGGCAGAATGTTATTGCTTAGCCCGGGTTTGTTAGCATCATGAAAACAGGGCTTAATTATGACTCTCCAAAAAGCAGTGGAGTCCTTTAATACCATTGCCTCTGTCAAGTCTTCCCAAGCTTGTAGTTGTAATTGACCCTTGCGTCCCTTGACAGCTAACTTGTATTTTTTTCGGCACAAGTTCACCCGGTCCCTGTCTCTTGGCGAGATCTTTCAGGCACTTTCAGCTCTCTTAGAGCGCGTGAGCATTGTGGATCAAACCATCTTGGGTTGTCCATTTTGACCTTATAAGCTGGGGCTCTCAGCAAACTGTCAACTTTTTGCGCGACGCCCCTGAAAGCCTCCACTAATTCTGCCCCTTCCACTTCTAGATCTAAACACCTTAAGATAACCTGCTCACCTTCTTTTATAAGAGATCTATAGAAGGCCTCGCCATTGACCTGTGTCCATCGCAACCTCCTGCCTTGATCCGTAGCCCTAGCCACCCCCTCCCCCCTACACTCTGGGGTACCTGGTGGCGGCATGCGTCAACAAGGGATAAGGCCAGGGATTATGATCACTAAAAGTGCTGAAACCAATACTAAACCCAGATACGCAGTTTTTAAGTGATGCGGAGACAAAGATGTAATCAATAAATGAGGCGCATCCTCTTCCCTTAAAGGTGGGATGTACCATTTTATCCTGCTTAACAACAATTAGATCCATCGTGTGTGTTAGCGCGTGCGTGTTTAATAGGCCACTGAGTTCCCTTCCCTCCTTAGTGTGCTCCAAGTGTGGGCCGTCACGGAGCGTACAAGACGACCAATCCCCATGAGATACCCTCAGATTTGGGCACAAATGACAATTAAAATCACCCGCTAAAACCAGCTGTAGCGCCATCAGCCCTCGCTCCTGTGCCTGGGTGAGTCTGGTGTTCAGTTCGTGCAGGCTTGCGGAACCCTGTCCCTGTGACGTTGCATTATAAAAATTTATAAGAAGTAACTTATAACCTTTATTAAAAAATGTAAGCCCCTGTGCAATTTCTGAACCCCAAGCCAAATCTGACCATCTTCCCTGTAGTGTAAGGTCTATGAATATAATCAACCCTCCCCTAGCTCTCCCTGACGCTGACTTTCGCGCCGGGCAAAAAAAGGTTTTGTATCCCTCTAGGAAAAAGTTGCTGTTTGCTGGTTCCCATGTTTCTTGCAAGCAAATTATCTGGAATTCCCGTATATAATGTAACCATTGTTCATTCTCAAATTTAGTTGTTAGGCCTGCTATGTTCCAGGAGACTATTTTTATTTCTCTCCCGTAAAGCCTTTCTGCACTAACTGTTGCCTGGGAACTACAGGTCCTAATAATTATCTTACTTACACAACTTTCCGTATGGTCAATTACATCCATATGCTCGCAAGTGGTTTGGCCTTCAACTATCCCCGGGATGATATCGTCCCCTCTCCCCCTTATATCTATATTGGTCGCGGGGGTATCACAGGCTCTATCTACTTCCCCCATCGGACCTAGTCAGTCGATGTCATTTAGGTCTCTTAATGGAGCGAAGGAGTTTTTTGTCTGCACTGTATTAGCCCACCAAAATGCACCCTCCTGTTGACCCACATAGCCATGTCATTGACTAGGTCTATAAAAAAAAACCAGCGGGAGCAGTTTAATCCCTGAATCCGCTTCAGCTGGGTAGAACCCGCTGCTCTGGGAAAGAATCTTACGCACAAGGTCAGGGTGTCTGAGTGTCACAATCACGCAATCCCCTGAAAAGGCTTTCCTGGTTCTACCGATCCAGGGCACCCTCCTTGCCATCAGAATGTGTCTGTGATCTCTGATATTAAACCCTGCATTCCTACACATCCAATGCGCCGCCTTATTAATCAATTGTGTCGTAGATTCCTCTTTTTGGTTAATGTAAGCTGGGACACCAGTTAAGACAACTGTGTACGGGTATGTGGCTGGGGGTAAATCTAAAACCGGTAGACCTGGAGTACTCTGCGCGATAAATGAGGACATCTTTTAATTGCTGTTGCGCATTGTCTCCCCTTTCTATCCTTGCAGCGTCCACCTGCTGTGATAAGGGATTGCCTACAGTCCCTGTCCTAGATTCCCACAGCCCCCTGTTAGCAGTGCTTACATTGGGTCTGGTTGTTTCGGGATGTACATGTGGGACCCTACTGCCCATGACCTCTTTCCCTATTGCGTGTTCCCTGTCCCCATTTTTTTCTCCCCTCATTCTCTGCCGATGGAGCTGGAGCCTTAAAAGCTTCAGGTTCCCCCTGAATAACACATATACACCTACATGCCCCTTGATTAACTAATGCGCTACTAGGGTTCAAGAGTTGCAACAGTTTATCTTCAATTGACCCTAACTTGCATAAAAGGGGCCCCAGAAGAACAGTCATGAGTCTCCAGTCTTTTCCATTGATCAGGATCATCCCCAAAGTCCACCATGGTGTGATCGCCACTGTTGGGAGTTTGGTTCGGGGTCAATCCTCTATTTGATTCTGAGACAAGTTTCTCAGGGTGCCTAGTTGCCTGGGGCTTAGATCTAGGTTTTTGCTTCTGCCTTTGTAAGACTCCCCCCCCCTTGTGCGCTTCGCCGGCAGCTCTCCACTGCCTGTTGTCAAAGACTTCGATAGACTTATCGTGCTTTCCCTGGAGGCCTTTTTAGATCTGGTGATAACCTCACCCCGGCACGAGCCAGGCGTAAATGCATTGTGAGCCGTGGAGGGAACCGGTGTTTCCTCAGTCAATGTGGACGAAATGTCTGGAAGATCAAGATCCCGGTCCCCCGCAGGGTCTTGGGCAGAATTGGTGGAGTTTATCTGTGCGACTGTAATCACCTCCGATGCCGCTAATGATGAGACTGGGAGATAGACTAATTCCCCGTTATTGCTAGAACCTGGGGTGGCAGGGCATGAGTGGTCCACAAGTTGCTGCACACCCCTGGGTGATTTGGCCATAACTATGCCTCCCATTGATGACCGTTTTTGGGCCGCAAAGGTATCCAGCGAAAGTCTTTTTTTCTGTGAGCTGAATTTGATGAGTCAAGACCGACTCCGCTCTAGTCAAAAAAGCATCCAGGATTCCCCCCCCTCCCCCCCCCCTGCCAGTAAGCCCGTGACCTTGCGCTTACTCATTCTGTCAGCTAATTATTAAATAATTACTGACTGATCCTCGAAGTGCGCAGAATCAAATGAGTACCTTGTTTAATAGCCGATGTCCACCTTGATGCGTGGGGTCACAGGGGGGGTGGCCCAGCCCAGCCTCTTCCAGTCTCTGACGGGCTCGGACGGGCCCGCCCTTGGCCCGGGTGTGCCCGCGCGCGTCCGCGAAGCGGGAGCCACGGGTGCCTTTATGCGCATCCGGGCGCGCAGGAGAGTGACGGCGCCTCCGGGCGCAAAGAGCAGCAGCAGGGCAGTCTGGGGGCTGAAGTCCCCCCTGCGGCGATGGTGCTCAGCGGTTCCCGCGAAGCGGGAGCCGCAGGTGCCTTTATGCGCCTCCGGGCGCGCAGGAGAGTGACGGCGCCTCCGGGCGCAAAGAGCAGCAGCAGTGCAGTCTGGGGGCTGAAGTCCCCCCTGCGGCGATCGTGCTTAGCGGTTCATTGTTAATATAAAGTCAAGATCAAATCTTTTGAGGGAACGGCTTCTCCATTAGCAACCAGTGGTTGGCTGTTGTCTTTTTATGTCTGTGATTCTTCAATACTTTACCATCCTCACTTGATGGTAAATACTTGCATGGTACATGGAAGATATAATAGCACGTTTTAAATAAGCAGTCTTTAGAACCAGATATATTGTGTGACCACGTTACCTCTTCGCAACACTTGATACCTCGGCACTGCCCCTTCTTTTTCGGTCTCTTTTCTCAACTGCGGATTTTAAAAAAATGCACCTAATTCTTCTCTGCTTGGTGGTCTCCTTGAAACCTCAGCTAGTGATACATTTGAGGAGTTAAGGTGAGAACATGCTTTGCCCTGAATGATACAATATGATCCAGTGGAGAAGCCAGTGCTCCGTGATGCCAGTTCTGCAAGGACCAACTGGATCACTAGACCACATCTGGCTGATGAGCTCAATGTTTGTGGTAAATCCAGGATTTTCTTGGTGCCTTTTTTGGGAGACTGAATATCCTGTAACGTCAAATGTTTGAGGGTGGGTGGAGGTAATATGAAGATGGAGAGTTGTTTAGTGCCCTTGTTGTGGCAGAAAGTTGGATTTGTGGGTGATTCTTTAAACTACATTATCACAAGTTCTTTCGCTGGTCGGTTTCTTCGCAGTCTGATTTAAGGAACTTTGTACCAGTTTGAAGTTAGGTAGTATTATGCACGTAGAAGTGTATTTTTAATCCAAACCCATATTCTGTTTTCAATGCCCCACTAACTCTATTTTTTGTCTCCTATTTTTAGCTCCCTACACAAAGCCAAGTTTATACCTGGAACCCAACAAAAACCTGAAACCAGGAGATGCAGTGAAGGTTACTTGTCACACTTTCCACGGTTACCCCGAAGCCACAGTCCTTTGGCGTGATGGTCTAGGCAACAACATCACAGAGAACATTAGCATCTCACAAGTGGCCAATGAAGAAGGCTTATTTGACGTTCAAAGTATTTTGCGGGTGATACTGGAGCCCAACAGCTCCTACAGCTGCCTGGTGAGGAACCCTGTGTTGCAGGAGGAGACACATGCCTCAGTCACCATAACAGGTCAGTCTCTGATGTGGAATGTGGGGTAGAGAATGAATGATAGAGAATTAATCCCTGTAGTGTAGGCAACGGGTAAATACCACTGCCTCTGTCCCTGGGCAGCCTCTGTTAGTTTAGTGGGACGGGGGTAAACTGGAGAGTATGGCAGTGTTAAAAATGGAGAGAGAGTCCAAGTAGCCACATATTATGATACCCAACACAGGCGAACCACCAATTGCTGTTCACCAAATAAAAAATTGCGCATGGATGGGAACTGATCTCTGGGGCTTAGCAAGATGTAAGTCATGATTCCTAAGTTGAGAAGGTACTCCTGAGGTATAGGATGGGGTGTAGACTTCAGTTAATACAACTAGGGAGCGACTTTGAGGGGCTATAAGATTTTAATCTACAGCCTAGTCACTCCTGGTGTTGTGCTATGTAGAACCACAAATCATTCTGCAAAACCAAACTTCCGTGTTGTACTTAAACACTCCTGCTAGACCTGAAATGAGCCTCTATTATATATATAATTTTTGGGTGCTTGTACCTGCATGCTCCATGGCTCTGATCATGCAAATTAACACAGGCAGACAACCTAAAAAAATGTAATGATAAGAAACTGCTAACACAACATGCGTTTCGGAAAGAAGGGGTCCTCTGCCCATATCACAACCCCACAAGCCCCCAATACACACCACTCGTTTTAATGCATACCATAGAAACGCCTGGTTTTCCGCAGCTCTTCCAAAGCCCCCCATTTTCTAACAGACAGAGTTTGTAGCTGTTCAACTGCTGCGACCTACAAACCTGAAATGTAGCAGTGTGCCCTGGAAATCACTGTACTTATTTAAAACATGTGTGGTTTAAAGAAACGTGAACGACTACCATTTAACATATATAAATCAAACTCACTGCCAACCTCCATCCAAAGGCAGCAACAAACCCTCTTTACATTAACAAAAACACAGGGATACAGACTATGATGTAAAAGAGGGACACCTAAACCCTTCCTATCCATTGCATGCCTACTGTAGGACACTGATTGACATTTGTTGCTATGCTCCCATCTCTCCTGCTGGAATGAGTCCAGCGCTGTCATGAGATTTAATTTATGGATTTGATAAAAAGACGCCTACACTCTCACAAATCTAGATCGCGGCTACCAAACCCAACTATC
This sequence comes from Calotriton arnoldi, assembly GCA_963921515.1. Classification (NCBI taxonomy): domain Eukaryota; kingdom Metazoa; phylum Chordata; class Amphibia; order Caudata; family Salamandridae; genus Calotriton; species Calotriton arnoldi. The sequence goes on from CAWUFW010004060.1 coordinate 1,190,165, forward strand.
CCTTCACGTTTTTTGAGTCAAATATTTGGGAAGGTTCAATGTACAATTTCTCAAACTGCCTGAAAACATGGATTTACTCAAGTGCAGAGGATGTTTTCCAGGCAATACATCTGCTGAGAAAATCTATGAAAAGATACAGCTCATCATCAGCACTGTTGGGGCATGTACGCCTGAGGCAATAACTTTCCATGAAGTTCCTCAACTGCATGGAGTTTAATATTGGGAATCTGCCATGCAGAGACAGCCAGCTGACATGTAACTGTGCTGCCCGAAGCTGGCTTTTAATTCGCATGTGATGAGGCAGAAGCGTCTCTGCAGTAAGCGCAGACATTAGCATTGAGGTCGTTATGAAGCCAAAGTTTTCCAAACGTGCAGTGTACTTTCTTGTGCAAGGTGGATGCTGCTTCCTGGGCTGTCACTCATTGTTGTATGATGGCTTGTTGGACAGAGAACCATAGTGCAAAGTGGTAAAAAATAGTCTAAATCCTGTTGGCAGCATCATCGTCCACTAAGATCCACCCGAGTTGACAATGACCATTGACACTTGTTGGGTTTTAGTGCACCTAAAATCTGCCCCAAACTGGAGAACCTCAAAAAATAAGAAACCCTTTGCCTCAGTCAGAAACAGTTATCTTTTTGCTGAAGTCTGACGCCTTTTTACTTTGAGTGAATGTCTCCTCTCATGTGACTCATAGACAAGCAGACCAGCTAAATTACATGGTGCCACCGCGTGTCACACGATATCCGAGCATTTCACATGGTCGCACGGTGAGGAGCCAATATTGAATGATGAACACAGGGTGAGCTGGAAGCCCCTGCACACAGTGCGTTTGCAATCATGTGTGTAAGCTCGGTACATACATTATACATAATGGCTTCTTGAGCTGCCTCCCTTGTCCCACCATCAAACGTGGCTGCTTCAGAAGCCTTCATTTGTGTTTTGGGGGTATTAGTGTGGGCTAACGTGGTGCACGGGACAAAGCCCGAGCCCTACTCTTAGTCCTGCCCCCGCCATTGCTGTTGGGGCTTTGAAAGGCCCCATAGCTCTGTCCCCTTCTCCAGGCCGTTTCTCCTCCGTGGCCCGTATCCTCTCACCGTGAAATTTATTTGAAAGTTGGCAGGTCTGCACAAGAATAACATTGCTAGAACTTTAGACAAATGACGTGCCAATCATTTTGCAACTCCTTGGCCAGTTTTCTTGATTTGATTTGATTTGTGGATTTATATAGTGCTTGAATCACCCCCAGAGGGGTATCTCAGCGCTCACGGATTCACAAAAGGAAACTGTCACATAGGGGCAAGTCTAGAATAGGGCAGTTTTCAGAGCCTTCCTAAACTTCAGATGGTCTGGGCACTGCCTTAATGCTGTGGGAAGTTGGTTCCAGAGGAAGGGCGCCAGATATGAAAAGGCTTTTCCCCCTGTCCTTGCTTTCTTGACCGTGGGTATCTTAAGAAGGGATTTCGAGCCGGAGCGTAGGTCCCTATGGGGGATATATTGATGAAGCCTCTCCGCCAAATAGGTAGGTCCATTACCCCACATTGCCTTGTGTGTCAAACAGTAGATCTTAAATTTCACTCGTTTGCGCACAGGTAGCCAGTGGAGCTGTTGGAGAAGGGGAAATGAGGCTGTTCTGTATGGGGCATTCAGGGTTAAACGAGCTGTTGTGTTCTGTACTACCTGAAGGCGGTTTAGAGAGAACTCATTGGCCGCAATCAACAGGGCATTGCAGTAGTCCAATCTGCTCAACACCAGAGTTTGAATGAGTCTTTCGTAAGGAATCGGGAAGAAAGGGAAAAACTCTTCTCAGTAGGCCAAGCACATGGAAGCATGAGCCCACAGTATGTGTCACATGCTCTTTCATGGTTAAGGTCTGCTCAAGACGCACCCCTAAGTTTTTTGCCGTTGATGCTGGAGCCGTTCCCAGCTCTTTAGGCCACCATTCTGGTGTCCACAATAGTGAAGCATCTCCAAAGAGCATGATTTCAGTCTTTCCGGCATTTAGCTGTAAAAAGTTGTTTCTCATCCACTGTGAGATTGCCAGCATGCCAGAAGAGAAGGAGGCTTGGGCTGCCTGAGAGGCCTTATTGAAGGAAAAGGTGAGTTGGGTGTCATCTGCATAGGATATCGGGATGAACCCGTAGTTCCTTAATAGTGCGGCCAAGGGAGCAATGTAGATGTTAAACAAGGTTGGACTTAAACAGGAGCCTTGAGGCACTCCCTTGGTCAGTTTTTTCGTTTTCTTCTTCAGAAAGTTACAAACATCTATAATACTTTTCCTATTCCAACTACTCCCTCTCATTAAAGTTGCATCTCCACCAGCCCTACCTTACCCGAGCCCATTTTCAATTCTTTGACTCCTCCCTTTACCAAGACCATCATAAGGCTGATCAAAGCCGCCCGGATCTGGCTTCCCAGGTGACCCATGTCCACTCAGTGTTGCCATTCTCATTGCTGAAACAATCGCTCCTACTATTTTCCAGCAAATGTTGCAGTCTGGCTCCTTTCCAATTAGTTGGAAAAACTCTTCAGTGCTTCCTCTTCTAAAGAAACCTTTGTTGAATCCTTTAGATACAAATGGCTATCGCAACATTTCATGTCTCCCCTTGCCTACCAAGGTAATTGAGAAAGTAATGAATACTCAACTCGTTGAGTTTATCTCAGACAACAATTTGCTAGATGCCACCAAGACTGGCTTCCACTCTGGCCACAGCATGTTAACTGCATTAATCAAGGCAACAGAGGAAATTGGGGAATCCCTCCACCTGGAGGACAGAGCGGCCCTTATTTTATTAGATCTGTCAGTGGTACTTGCTACCGTTAACCATGGCAGACTGCTAGCTCGTCTAGCCAATATCGGTATCACTGGCACTGCTGGGAATCTTCTTAGCTCTTTCTTTCATGGTCGTGAACAATCAGTCCGTCTGGATAATTTTGTTTCTCAGTCTTTTTCCCTCCCATGTGGGGCCCCACAGGGGTCCTCGCTAAGCCCAACGCTGTTTAACATTTACGTTACCCCTCTGGCTGAGCTTATCAATTTGTTTGGCTTTTCCCTCACATCCTACGCCCACGATACTCAAATTGTTGTCTCCATTGCCAATAATGCATCTGGCACAGGAACTAACTTTTGCTACTGTATGCAGGCCGTCGGCCAATGGATGGCAGAGAACTGCCTTCAGCTTGATTCAGGAAAGACTGAGGTTCTGCTCTCCGGAGGTCAGCCCTCGTTCTGGACTCCCGCCTCAAGACATGGGCTCCCTTCCTTCTCCTGTCAATAAAACCGTAACGTGGGTGTCCTGATTAATAACAAACTGTTCCTTACTGACCAAGTCAATGCGGTCACTTTCAAGGCCTTTCAAGGCCTTTCACACTCTGAAGAAGATACTCCCTTTTATCCCTTCGCTGCTCCAGAAAACGGTAGTGACTTCCCTTGTCCTATCCAGACTCAACAACAGTAGTGGTCTCTATCTAACTGCACATGTGCTTAGTAGGCAACAGACCTTGCAGAATGCAGCTGCCCGGCTGCTTCTTAAAATCCCCAAACACCAATCGTTGTGTAAACCTATGAGGAAGCTGCATTGGTTGCCCACTAGGCAGAGAGTTACTTTCAAGGCTTTATGCATTGTTTATAAAGCTCTACACAACCAAGGGTCCTTGTTCCTCAAAAATAGCTTTAACTGGTACATTCCCAATAGGCCTTTAGATCCTCTTCCGCCAAAACCGTGATCCTGCCCAGATGCAAACGCGTGACCTGGGGTAGCCGCAGCTTTGTACGGGGAGCCTCTCAAGCCTGGAATAAGCTACCTTTACTATCAAAACTTCCCCAAATCTTCTGATCTTCAGAAAGCCTCTCAAGACTTGGCTATTTAACTCTTTATAATGAGTCTCAGTCTTATCCCAGTCTTCCAACCACAATGTTGCTAGCGCCAAGACACCCCTGGGTATTCAAGCGCCTAATAAAACGAACATATCTAACATGTGTGATAGGCTAGAAACCGTGCAGGGGACTAGCAAGTAGGAGGCAGTAAAGGTCAGTCCCTGTCCGGTGCACTTAAAGAATTTGCTGGTGGATTGCTAGAGAAGCTTGAAACCAAGGTATGCAGCGACTGACTAGGTAGGTCAGCAAGTCAATGTGCTAGCTCAGTAGAACCTTTTATAGCTTAGTCACATGGTTAGTCAAGCTCCTATTGTTTGTCGGGCACTAAAATGAGAATCATGGATTGGGTAACAGTAATGCATGTTTGCGCAGGACCTTAAGACAAATGAGATAAGGCGCTAACAACCCACTCCGATTAACATTTGTTTTGTAGATCGCATGAAAAACCTACCGTTTACAGAGCCAAATCTGAGTGCAAAATAAAACTTAATTCAAATAAAATATAACCTTGTTCCAGCTGTACGATTTTCCATATAAAAGCCGTGACTTACTAAAACAAAAGAGGAGTGGTCCGATGGATGGTGCTTGGTATCCTCACCTCCGCCTAGATTGCCATGAATTCAGGCCACAGAAGCTCCGGATACTAGAACAGGCGGTAGGTGAGGTTTTGAGGGGGATCAGCAGGGCAGGAAAGGGTCTTGAAGTTCATGCAGAAGTGAGGACCTCAATTCGGCCAAACAATATGATACGGTCAGTAGTTACTTATGTAGAGCACGTGGCAAACAAAATAACCTATTAGTGGAGTTGAGCTGAAACTGTAAAGCGAACATGGAATGGTCACAGTTACTCTACAAAAACAAGTGGGAATCAACGTTACTGGAGTACAGATGGCTTGGTTCTGTCATCATAGTTGGGCTCGGTTTTGGTGTTTTGTTTTCTGCCTTCTCTGGTGCTACTGCATAAGATAAGGGAGAAATTGTGTGCAGTCAAGCTATGGGTTAGATTGGTCAGGGATTATCTGCCAGGTTTAGTCAGATGGGACAATACCTTGCAGCTTTGAGCGAATCACAGGTCATTGAATGTGTTGTTAACTTCATTGGGAACTAGTAGTAACAGAGGAGTATAAATTGGAGAAATGACACTACTTGTTATGTCAAAATTCACCCCTGTGGTCATGAGATTTTTCGAGATAGGTGTTTAGTTGGTTAATGGCTGAGCGATCTTCTGAAGAAGGTGGTGGGGCATGCGAGTAAATAGAAGACAGTATCTGACATTGAGTCTGGGCAAGATGTGTTGTGTGCATTCAGACACAAATGCAAGTTGTGCATAGGAACAGGCAGTGCAGAATTGGGGTTGAAGTCATAAAGGAATAGACATGAAGAAATGGATACTTGCTGGCATAGCCTGCCACTGGCTGAACTTAAGTTGGATTTCTCATATCTAAACCCTCAATGCAAACAAACCTCTAATTATCAGCACTGAGAAAATCTAGTAAATGGGTTTGATTAACCGAGTTAAGGGTGTAATTGTGCATCAGAACTGACGACTGGTATTGAATATTGAGATTTTTAGTAAACGAAAGAAGAGCCTGATTTTAGAGCACCACTCTAAACTCTGTGGCAATCAATAAATTAGATTGCTGGTCAACAAGAACAGTTGTGATAGGTTATAAAGGGCATAAGCCTGTTTGGGGAGGTAGTGGGCACCTTGCCCATACTATACAAATGTATCAGCATGACTGTACTGAAAGCTGAGGAGAGGTCAGGAGACACTGCAAGGGCAGGTGACCTCTGCCAGCAGTGGGGAGAAGGTCCCTCAGACTGCCAGCAGTAATGAGGCAGAAGGCAGAGTGGGGACTGTCCTGGCACAGAGGACTTTCAATTAGAGGTCGGAGCTGGCAGACAGCAGACTTTTCGGTGTTCTTAGGGCGCATTGGCAGGTTGGCGAGCTGGTTATTACTGCCAGGTTTGGCTGAATCAAAAGAAGTAATCATTTATTAAAGAAAAGATTATGGCAGGTTTTAGGGGCTGTGAAGTGTTTCTCAAAAAAGAGGCATTTACTAAGCAGTTTATAAGTGGAACTTTTTCTGTTCTACTACTTTACATTGTCAATTGTCGAAGATGCGAACACTTTCCAAAGTATTCATACATTTTGTCTGAGTGGTGAATAGCTCTGAAAGTGGCAATTGGGGCCACTGGCATAGTAGGGCTTCCTGCTTTGCCAGTGATCCGATTAGAACATCTCTTTTTTTTGTTAAATAGAAAACGGTAGTGCATCACAGGTTTCTGTGATGTTTTGGCTCCAAGTGCGTTTAGGATTTTAAATCTGCGCACTATCCCAAAACATAGCTTTTAACATGTTCTGATTTCCCAGTGCCCATGCGGACAAGTCTTTTCGGGCTGTGTAAGTTTATTTGTGCTGAGAAGTGAAGCCTTTTTAGGTTTCGCCTGCACACCGCTTGTGCTGTGCTTGAGAAATCTATTGTTTTTAATATAGACTCAAAAGGGACTTACATCCCGCCTCCTCTCTTTCCTGGCTTCTTATTGGTTCCTGTGCGTGCCACTTACATTTCCTCCGTTTCTATTGGCTGTACCATATTTTCCTGCATTTACCAATGCTTGTTCCTCGTCTGCTTCTCTTATCAGTTTCCCACTGCCGAAATACTGTTAACATCCGCTTTGGTGGAACTATATTTTCATAAAGTTTTGCTTTTTACTATTGCAGCACATTTATATAACAATTTATCTCCCCAAGATATTACGTGATTTCCATAGAATCACAGAATGTTGCGCGGCACTGCCGAGACTCGAACCGGAATCCCCAGCTCTCGAGTCAGCAGCTCTGGCTGCTGTGCCACATCCTCTCCACTCCTGTGTTATCTGTCAGGGAGCTCTTTCCTTCTCCCGGACGATGATTGATGAATTCAGTTTTTTTTATTTATTACATAGGCGAAACCTATGCATTACCAATGCTTGTTTCATATGCAGTCAGTGAGTGGGAAGTTAAGTTGTCCCCCACTTTGTTTCTAGTGCACCTGTTTTCGCATGCTTGATCTTCCCTCCCTTACATAGCCCTGGAAAAGTTAAGATGTTGCATGTTTCTGGTATACCGAAAAGAGCACAAGTCATAGAAGATTGATTATTTTTTAGTTAGTTGAGTTGTAGCATGCCAAGGTCATTTCGCAATGCAAACAAAAGACGATTCAGGAATGGATTCAGCAAGTGAGGCAGTTCTCATTTGAAGTGATGGAAGAGAAAGGCAGAGGGAATGTCTCAACTGTTCATATGGGTCTCATCCAGAGCTGGAAAGCCCATTCTGCCTTTCTAGCATTTTCCTGGTTGGCTGTAGGCTAGGAGACTGCTTTCAGAGCTGAAGGGGCTGCTGTAACTCTTCCATGAAGGCTCCCATGGTCCCATTCCTGTCACGACCTCCTGCAGGGTGGGATCTCCAAAGACGATCCCAGAAGTTCCAGAGGTGGGTTCGGTCTGCTCTTATGGGTTTGCTGCTCTGTTTTTTTTCTCTTGCTCTTGTTAAGTAAAATCGAATTTGTTTTCCTAGATCTATGGTCTCTCCCAGCTAACAGAGGAGGACTCGTAATTCTGAGGTAACTAGGATCTTCGCTTCTGCAGGATTTGAAAACTACACTTTATGAAGCTGCGTGTTATAAATAAGGGCCGCACACATTTCTTTACAAACGGCGAGGAGGAGTGGAACTGGCTCAAGAGTACCTGCAAGTGCCACATCACTTGGAGCGTGGCCCCTAAAAACAGCAACAACAACAAACCCAGCAGATCAGAGGAATGTAGGCAATGACATATGAAGGGTGGTGGAGCAACCCACCTCGTGGACAGAGGTGTAACAAGATGGTACCCTGGCACTAAATGATTCTCTTGAGCGCACAATGGATGGAGTCACTGGCAGTGGTCGCACTGAAGAGGAGACATTGGCCACCCCGGTGAACTGAAAGGAGCAATCTGTGGCATGGACATACTAGTCCCTTTGAAAACATGCAATTTGCTATTGGACAGATACCTTGGTGTGCCCCAGGAGGGCTAAGCTATCCTGAACAGTCCCAGGGCCACATATGCATCCATTGACATTGCTCACAAAATGGGACAGGAGTGATGTTCCAGGTATATCAGACTAGACCAGAGGGGGAGGAGCATATCACCGAAGGTATAAACGAACAGGATGTTCTGCGGACGTGACCCACTGATGAATGCCTATGTAAACACAACACTGAAGTGCTCATACAGCTGGGGTATAGTCCATAGGGATGCCGCCGGCTTCTTGGCCTCTGCAAACGCTGCTAGTACTTTTGGCTGGGTGGATGTGGAGAACTCTAGACCTTCCCCAGCTTAAGTGGATTGCATGTTAGGAGTGCAATTATTGTGGGATTGCACTTATAGGGACCATTTAGTTGTTGCGTATCCCGCGGTTTGGGGGGATAAGGGAAATAGCCAGTTTTTGAGTTTTGAGGGTCTTTAACCGGGGGGGGGGGGGCGGTAGGAAGGGTTGTTGGGAGGCTCCTGCACATTGGGGTGGGTGGTACTCAGTTTGTCGACAGAGCTTGGATGCTATACCCAAAACTGTCTTGACCCCCTGATAAGTTACCACAATAATTGCAGCGGTGAGTCGGTTGCATGACTGTACAGAGCTTACTGCAGGATTATGGGTACTGCTTATACAGAGGCGCTTCATGTAGCTCCCTGGGCCTCAATGCTTGTACAGAACGGTATATGGTACATATTTACCTTTGAAGACATGGCATTCGGGTTGCCATGTTGCAAGAGACACACTTAACTGATGAGGAAACAAACAAAATGAAAAAGAAATGGAGGGGACAGATGTTCTCAACGTATTCCTCCTATGCGAGAGGGGTTACAATATGTCTGGCCCACGGTGTACCCTTTCAGCTTATGTATGTACACACTGATGTGAAGAGCCGCTTTGTACTCCTTTACGGACTGTTGGATGGTAGGAAGATATGTTTTCTAAACTCATACGCACCCAACACAGCAATAAAACCTTTAACATGACCTTACTGGACCTACTGCTCCCATACACAGACCTATCACTTGTGTGGGGGTAGTGAGTGACTTCAATTGCTTATTGGATGGGAATATCGACAGATGTCCACCTAGGCTACATACAAAATCAGGTATGAGCGCAGTGTTGTGACAGGAATCCGTATCCAACTGATGGTCCACCATTGCCTGCTGGGCACGATACTTAAACAAGGAACCATGCAGCACAAATACGCAAAATTAGGTTGCCTACTCACGAAACGCTACATAGTATTACTCTGGGTATCTGATAATGGGCCCACAGTCCATAAATGGATCAGGGACAAACTGGCATGGACCCTGGCAGAAGAACTGCAAACGGATGAGAGGGTTGAGGAGGACCTCAGACTGGGCGAGTATAATGACCCAATTGGTAGATGAACCTGCGACAGATGAGGGCAGACACAGGCAGGGGAAACGGAGGAGAGAGGACATGGAACACGAGAAAGAAATCAGGACTCACCCTGAGATCTACAAATATGCGAGAACAGCTGTGGTCTGGAGGACTGGGGTGAGGTGGAGGGGGTTGGAATGACCTCACTAATATCTGTACTATGTTTACTGCTTGGGGGGAATCACTCCCCTTTTTGTACCTGGGAGAGTTGACTTGTATTTGTATTGTACACTTGTCAATATCAAAAATAACAAAGTAAAAAAAAAAAATGCTCCCCAAGTGGTGGTGCCATATGACTTCGTGGTGACTTCATACCACCCCAGAAGTAATGGAGCAGAGCTGCATATAAGCGTCACCCCTTCATGTCAGTTCCTTTCTTTCTGCGTCCTTTGAAGCGAATTCGAGCTCTTCTCCAACTTTGTCGGTTTTTCAATGACTCCAAACGTTATCATATTGTGCCAGGGAAAATGTAGTCCCCAAAAATAACAGGACTGTGCCATGACTGAAGACAACGGATAATGGTCACAGACTCCCACAACATGTGCCTGTGGTGCTTGGGCGCTGGTCACGAATCAGTCATGTGATAAGTGCTCCCTCAACCATTCTACGGCAATTAGAGAGCGCGAGGCAAAGCTTTACGGTACTGGAACCATTCGCAAGTCAGATTCTGACCTTGAATTGGTTGGCCCACGCCAGGCCTATGTGTTGCTATGAAGTAACTAAGGTTCAATGAGTGGTTGTACAGCCAGATCTTCACCCTCGGCGTCTTTAGCGCCACCATTACTATCAGATGATGGAGGCCTTCCTTGGCTCCGACTGTTATTCCGTCAAGTGCATACCTAATGGGCCTCACGACACTGATAACGAGGAGGCGGACAATCTGCTCCCGCCACCTTTCAGTACACTGATGAAGGGTTGTATTTAGACTTGCAAAATGCTAGTGGGCTAGGTACCTCACCAGAGACGGAGCTGGACTCCCCACCTGGTCCACCAAGAGATGATAGTGCCTCTTTTGCTGCTGTTGTGTGGAGAGCAAAAGTGCTATACGTGCAGTCTTCTACTCTGGAAACAAAGACAATTTATTGACAAATTCTTCAGCCAGGACCTACTTCATCTGAGCCACTGTTAGCTTTTAACGAGGCCCTTCTAGACACTTGCATGGCCACTTGGTCTAAGCTTTGCTTAACCCCTTTAGTCAGCTGACTTGTGGCCTGACAGCACAGACCACCCCCTGGTGACCCTGATCTTTTGATGAGACCGCCAATGCCTGAAAGCCTTATGGTGCAGGCATCCACAAATAAGGTCAATCGTACTGATTTTTTTCCGAACGCCCCGGATATGGAGTCAAAACATGTTGATGTCTTCGGCAAGAAAAGGTTTTCCTCAGCTAGCCTGGCTTTACATTCTTTCAAAGAGATGTGTATTTTGGGCAGGTACACCCATGACTCATAGGACATAGCCAGACAGATGTTGCCAGCCATTCGGGAAGACCTCAGGAACTCCCTGGCCCAAACAAACTAAGGCGGACAGGATGTGTTGATGTATGTGTTGCATGCATACCTGCACACCATTGACTGCATAGATCATGCCTTTGGCACCAGTGAAGTGCTTAGAAGGCATGCCCAGATGTGACTGACTGGGATGTTCATGTGCCCATTATAGACATGCGATTCAATGGATTTTAATTGTCAGAGAGAAGGTGTTTCATAGATGTGTCACAGCTCGATCCTTGGAGTTATTGTCCCCAGCCAGACAATTCCACCAACAGTATAGAAAGTTTAGGCACTGATCTAGAGGCCGAACTGGCTGGCAGCATCAACCTTCCCAGCCTGTGCAACAACAAACTTAGTCCTTTAAGGACAGAGGGTCTGGTAGCAGTTGAGGCCATTCTCTCCAGAATGGGCAGCAATCTTCCAATTGTTCCACCCCCTGCTACTTCTGAGGTGGCTTTGATTTGAAGTCTCTGGCCCATTATCAGTGGTTAGAGGGCAGAATACTGTATTTCATCCCAGGCTGGAAATTCTTCATGTCAGACCGTTGGCTTTTACAAATTGTTCAAAGGGGCTACAATCTTTCATTTCACCCCCACCTCTTATTCTTCCCCCCCACACCAAAGCTATTTTTGGTGGACCATGCCTCTATCCTGATCCAAGAAGTCTCCTGCTGGCCAAAGGCATCACAGAGAAAGTGTCAGACTCTGAGAGGGGTGCTGTTTGCACTACTTCCTCATGGCGAAGAAGGATGGCGACCTCAGCCCTATACTGGACATCTGGCCATTGAATGTCTTTCTGAAGAACGACTCAATCGAAATGCTTACTCTGGCTCAGATCCTTTCTGCTCTGGGTCAAGGGCGCTGGATAGTGTTCCTGGACTTGCAGGATGCTTATTTTCATATACTTGCCCTACAGTCCCAAATATGGTATCTCCAGTTCACAGTGAGGTTGGAACGCTTCCAACGTTCCGTGCTGTCCTTCGGCCTTACCTTTTGCCCCTCGGGTGTTCATAAAAGTGATGGCAGTGGTCGTGGCTCATCTTCAGAGGTTGAGAAAACGTGTTCGATAATTGGCTGCTTAATGGAGTCTCCCCGCAGTCAGTCACAGACCACTCCGGATGATGACTGTGCTCTTGATCTCCTTGGGGTATTCTGTTAATGAGCTGAAGTCCCACCTGAGCCTTTCGCAGAAGACTCCCTTCACAGGAGCTATCCTGGGCACTGTAGCTTTCAAAGCTTTTCTACCACCACAGCGAGTCCGGGACTCTCAGGAGATGAGCCTGCCATTTCGGGTACAGTTCTCTGTCTCTGCAAGGCTCTGATGCTTCTTTCGCTCCTAGCCTTGTGCAACGGCCTCATATCATCATCATAACATCAGATGGCACATGCAAACCCTGCAGTGGAATCTAAGGTTTCAGTGGGTCCATCGCCGACTCTGTCCAGATCTCTCAAAAAATGGCTTGGAACTTCATGTGGTAGTAGACAAGCACCAGCTTGTCAATCGACAAGCCACTCTTCCTTCTCTACCCAGATGACACAAGTAATGCTTGTGTCATTACTGGGTGGGGGAGGAGGGGATCACAAGTCTTTGAGTTTTAGCAGACAGCCAGTTTCACATCAACATTTGGAGCTTCTGGTGATCCACCTGGCCTGAGAGCCTTTCCAACCACCCATGAAGGAGGGCTGGTACTGATCCTAGTGGACAACACCGATCCTAATGGACAGCACCCCCATCATGCGGTACTGCAACAGGCAGGGTGGGGTCCTGGACCCTGTGCCAGGAGGCTCTACGTCTCTGTAGGTGGTTGGACCGGCAGACGATCTTTTTAGTAGTCAATCACCTAGTGGGCTTAGCACCCACTGCGATCTCCCTCTCACTTTGACTCACACAGTTTTGCCGCCCCCACACATAACAAAGCATGGACAACTGTGTGCTACTTCCCTACCAACACATGGGCCTGCCCTACTCCTTCGAACAATGGCACCTTTACACGGTAGACAGTATTTTCTATTTCTTTTCTTTGGAACACAGACTCCAATGTTTAAGGTGTTATGGTTGCTCTTCCCCGTTTACGGTCATCGTTATTCCCTCCTCCCCCTTCCATTCGAACTTGTTTGCTTCACTGTATGTATAGGATGATTGCACTGATGATTCATATATGCTTTACTTGTGTTTGTCATGATGGACCGATGTCTGTTTCCGTATCAAAAACATCAATAAAAATATGTTTGAAAAAAATAAAAGAAGGAATCCCCCTTACTCTAGCAAGGTGAAGCCTTCTATGATAGCTGTGGCAAGAAAGGTGCCAGTTCTGAACATTTGCAAGGCTTTGACTTAGGTGACAGTGCACGCGTGCACAAAAGACTACTGCCTTAACATTCAGATCCGATGGAGGGCCACTTTGCTAGTTCAGTCCTGCAAGACTTCCAATCAATTAATCAAAAATGTTTATTTCGGATACACAGATTCATAAAACACAACACAGCAGATAAAAAAAATAAAACTAGGAGTTAAAGCAATAAATACCAAGGACACAAAAGCAGAACAATGACACAGCCAGTAAAGGTGAGGAATCTGCAGTTAGAAGTTTTCATCAGAAGAACAAGTCACTTACATTTGGTAATGCTGTTTCTGGTGAATACTCTAGCTTACAGCATGTTCTTCACCTTTGGATAATTTTCTGAATTTCAGTTTAAACCGATAAACATCATGCTCGTCCGAGGGCCAGAAAATTATCTCATACAGGACTCAGTCCTCTTGGCAGAAAAGAGTTGGGACACCTGGAATCCCCCCCTGTAGATACTAATCTAACTTCTTCTAAATGTTTGCATGTTTTTGAATGTATATGAATATTCCATTTTTATGAATTGTTGAAACTGGAGATGCAATTTATTCTTTTAACATAATGTAACTTAAAACTCTCACCATTGATCAGTGCTTCAGGTACTTTCTATATGGCTCATCCTTACAAAAACTTCAAGTGAAATAAAAGTATTCTAGACAATTCTCTTTCCTGATCAAGGGATCAAACCAGTTGTCTGGACCCAGGCCCATAGGGGGCATTTGCCTCTTGAATTCTTTCCTTCATGGGAAGAACCCTGAGGGAAGTGGGGAAGTTTTGTACCCTGTTTGAGTTTACATCTGGTTTGATGGGGACCCCAGAGGTGTTAAGACAGAGTAGTGTCCTAAATGTAGACCAGTGGAAATCTCCAGTTTGGCTGAGTCCTGGTGTAAGTGGAAACTGAATTGGACACCGTGCACGGTAATTGGGTTTCTTGCTAGTTGATAGCCCCAGGTTTGATTATGTTGGAAAGGTACAGTGTGTGTGTTCTTATGTCACATGTCATTCACTGGCATCTTGAATTGATGAAGATGATTGTGTCCTACATATGGTGATTTCTTTCTTAAGTTGAAGAACAGAAAGCTTCTCATATGTGGTTCCCTGGTTACTCATGGTATTCATCACAGATGTGTGAAAATAGCAACATTTTAGTGAAAAAGAGGGAAGGTACTCCAACTACCAATTTATATGAAAATGATAAAAGTTGGAAGGGTCGAGGTAAATAGTACCGCACCTCACATCAAAAATAGTGAGCAAATGTGGTGCAAGGAACCTGAGCACAACCCTTCTCTACTCCAAATTGAAAACAAGTTTTCAAATTAACATATCTACCCAGTGGTCAAACACACACAAGATTAGAATCATTATCGACATTTTACTGAGAATCCGGAAAATGGTGCGCAATGTTGTACATAAAGCATATCAAGAAAAAGTGATGTTCACCATCTAATCACTGCAATCGATAACAAAAGTTATAGTTCAAATATTATTTATTCTTTTTTCTTCACCTTTTAAAAAGAAACGTCGTGGATCAGAGAAAACCTTGCTGACTGACAACGCGCGTGAAGCCAAAGTGCTCTGGGCACACGGACCCAATTCTCTGTTACTATACAGGAGAACTTGACTTGACAAATACTACACTGTTGGAACGGATTATGTACAATACATGTTTTGCCTCATAAAATTGGAGAAGGATTAGATTTGTCAGAACATCTATATGGATTGAAGAAATGATGTCCAAAACATTTGTGACACAATTCAGAACCCTGAAGAAGTCCGAGAAAGGACGAAACGCTACGACTTTCTCTGATCCACGACATTTCTTTTAAAAAGATGAAGAAAAAAGAATAAAGAATATTTGAACTATAACTTTTGTTGTTGATTGCAGTGATTAGATGGTGAACATCACTTTTTCTTGATATGCTTTATGTACAACATTGCGCACCACCAATTTATATGAGTTGTAGTGAAATTATTTCTAATGGAGCTCAATAATAATTATCTACTTATGCATTTACTTATGTAAGCAGCCCATGTGATCCCTTGTACCACTCCTTATTGGTAAACGATCTAATTCTCGTATCCTCAATGAGTAAGAATAAATATACACTATACAATACCCAATCGGTAGTGTTTCTCATTCTAGCTCTTACACTCGGGGGTCTTCTTCCAGTAAGAACACGTGGTGTTCTTGCCATCTGAAGATACCCGTGCAGAGGCCAGGTAGGTCCTCCTGGTTTTTAGAGTGAATTCTACTTTCATGGGACAGGTTTGCATTTGGAAGAGAGTCACTTATCGATGGTTCTTGGGTTGCTTCTACTTTGGGGGCTGGTGGATAGTTCGACACTATGAAATGTTGTATACTTTCCAAATGATTCCAATTGTGTACCTTCCTCGACAGGACAGCATCTTACCTTCCCAGCCATAGCCTTGTGGGTGACTGTGGGTCTGTCTGTCTGTCTGCTGGTCCTGCTTGGGGCACTAGCCTACGTCTGTAGGAGGAAGCTGCTGCAGATCTGCTCAGAGGATG
Source organism: Calotriton arnoldi (assembly GCA_963921515.1). Taxonomy (NCBI): domain Eukaryota; kingdom Metazoa; phylum Chordata; class Amphibia; order Caudata; family Salamandridae; genus Calotriton; species Calotriton arnoldi. The sequence continues at coordinate 1,205,864 of CAWUFW010004060.1, forward strand.
AAGAGACCACAGGTATGAGGGTCACTCTCTAAGGGGAGTTCATGAGAAGTTTAAGGGTCATGGTAAAGCTTGTGTCTGGTGTTATGGTATGGTTACATAAGCATCTTCCATTTGCTGTAATGCAGTGTTTGTAGAACTATCAAAGCAATTAAAGTCTTTTTTCTCTCCACGTGAAAGATCTCCTCTATAAACTGCTTTATGAACTATTTTCTTAGCATTTATTTTAGGATCGTTCACTCCAGAGTATAGTGGAAGGGTGTAGGATCAAGAAGAGATGCCGCATAGCCCACTGTTAAGACTGTGGCACAGCAAGAGGCAAAGCATAACGCACAGTGGGAAGATTGTTGCCTAAGAGAGGTTGTTTGTATTCCAGATCAGGCTGGACTGTTCCTATTGGAGCTGGGTCGAGACTGATTTGCATATGGCCAGGTCGAAACCGAGGTGGCATGGTGTGCAAAATAACTATGGACTGGAATGTGGCCCAAGTAATTACCAGTGGCTGAGATTAATTCAAGCATTCCATCCATAACTTTTTTGTATGTTTCAGTGTGACGCCCTAAGTGGGACGGGTTTACCCAGGTGTGGGTCTCGTGCACAGTGTACCTCTGGAACCAAGCTATATCTGACTGATGAGCCCTAATAAGTGTGATGCCGATTTTGGGTTGCTTGTGTTCCAGCTCGGGGAGGGCCTGGCAGTTCGGGCTGGACTGTTCCTATTGTAGCGGGGTCGCGACCGATTTGCATAGGGCTGGGTCCAAACTGAGGTGGCATGGTGTGCAAAACAATGGACTAGGCTGAGGCCCCAAGTAATTATCAGTGGCGGAGATTAATTCAGATAATCCATCCATCACTTTTTTGTATGCTTAAAAGAGAAGTAGGGCATAGTGCATATTAAAAAGTTGCAGTTCCAGCTAAAGGCGGAGCATAGCATGCTGTGGAAGAATGCTATCCCGTTTAAGGTAGAACATAATGCACCATGAAAGGCTGTAGGCTGAGCTGAAGTTAAAGCACAAAGGGTGCACAACAAATGAGAGACAGAGCATGGCTCAGTGGGAACGGCATGCGTCTAGCTTGACTTAAAGCATACCACACTATTGGAAGGATGTACTGCATACACAGAGAGAAATAGAGCACAGCGGACAAATGCACGCCCAACAGAAGACTGTGCATAGCGTGCAGTGGGAAAGTCTGCAATCAAGTAACTAATTGTGCATAGCGAGCTGTTAAAAGGCCGCAGCTCAGCAAGAGATTGTGCATAGAGCGCTACGGAAAGGTTGCAGCCCAGCAAGAAACTGTGCATAGAGCGCTATAGAAAGACTGTAACCCAGCAAGAGGCACAGCATAGTGATCATAGGAAGATGGTGGGTCCACCTTGACATAGAGCAGGTGGCACTATGGAAAGGTTGCTTGGCCCAGTTAGAGTTTGTTCATAGTGCACAGTGGAAGGATGCAGGTCCAGGTAGAGACAGAGCATAGTGAACAGTGGAAGGCTGAGGGTTCAGCTGGGCTTACAGTGCTTATGGTGAAAAACAAGTGAGAACCAAAACACTGTACACTGACGGAAGGCTGTAGGCAGGGCACAAGTCTGGGGTGCAATGGGTCCACCCACTATTTTCACAGGGTAGAAACCGTCCGCCCTGCCAAGAAGTTGTGCCCTACTGAAATATGCTGAACTCACCCCGGTGTAATGTTCAGCAGAGCCTTCACGTTGTCTGCTTTTGTTCAGAGCAGCAACATGCTGTCAAAGGGGAGGGGGCTTTGTTACTTTAAATTCGAGCTGGGCCTCAAACAAAGGCCAAAGTTAAGGGGCCAACAGGCCTCCTTTTGTTCGAGTATCTTGGCTGGGGCTGTCGGGAGCCTCACATATAGATGCAAATGTAATGGAGGGTAAAAAAAAAGCTCACAACTTGTTGTCACTTCATATGTACTTGAGAGAGGCATGGTTTTGATTTTGTTCAGACCCTGTAAATAAGAGATGTGTATTCACTGTAAAAATTTCAGATGTTCTGGTCTGTTCCATTATTTGCACAAAATACAATATAAATATCACTATTTTGTTTTTCTCTTATAGCGCTACTTATCCCAATGCAGGTTGTCAGAGCGCTTTACATCACACATACACATTAAACATTGACAATAAATCACATTATGTAAATCTATGTGCATGATGTGTTGCATAGGACAGTGAGGGTTAGAAGGTGTAGGAGTCACGTACTTCATAGTTCACTGTGCTATATTAGAAAAATTACAATTTACAAACTGCAAGTATCAATAGGTTCTTTGTTAAAAGCAATAGCCCACATATCTATCTACATAAAATAAAAATAATCCATCATCTGCGTGTTACATGATGTGCTTTGAAGGAGACACATTGACCCTCTATGCTACTTTCATTCGAAACTGGGACTAGACAAAACACAGATCTCTCCAGCAAATTGTTTGCCACCAGAGTTATCTTACCATTGTTAATATTCCCTGAGATTTACGGGGCACACAAAGCTCGCTGCAGCAGGTGCCTCAACCCCATAAGACATTTTAAAATGCGGATTTTGCAGCCAATTAAGCAGAACAGATTTACTGCCACATTTCTCCATGTGTCAGTTTCTTTGTGGCAAAGTTTTTTTTTTAAATGTATAAATTGAGGCCCAGAATTTGCATCAGGGTTGTGTCACTGTTTTGGCACAACTCTGAAGCAAAATTGTATTTGTTAAATCTGGTCATCCAGCCAAATGTACTCCTTATAGACCTGCTAAACATATGTGTGAGGTCTTAAGAGCTGATGTCACTTCTTGTGATATCATTTCCTTTGAGGGTATGGGTTGTAATGCAACTTCCTGTGATGTCACTTCCTGTAATGCCACACGCCGTGATGTCATGCGCCATTATGCCACTTGAATACTGTCTATCTTAGTTAGTCCCCCCACTTCTTTTTCAGGTCTCGCCGAGCCTGCGCATGCGCTGCGAGACATTTAGTAAGGGGCTTTTGAAAGTGCTACTTTTGCCGGCCACCAGCGTGCGGTTACGCGCGCGTGCACGAGCGCAGCCGCCATCTGGCATTCCTCTCTTTCTCCCCCATGCCTCAACGCACGCCCCTCCCCCGCCACAGAGCGCGTCCAGCTCCTCCCGCCGCGTTACTTTTTCCCCCTCCCCGCGATCACTTTCAATTCCCTCCCCCTCCCCGCGATCACTTTTGCGGCCCCCTCACCTCCTCCATTGTTCCTGCCCCTCCTGTTATACTCCCCGATCTGCAGTGTTTACTTCGCCCTCACACCTCTCCACCACCATTCCTCCCCGAACCTCTTTGTCATCTTTTGTTATATTATTTCATTTTTTAGAGTGCTTAGCAGCTGCATTTTAATGCTGGGTCGATCCTTTTTTTTTTTTTTAAACGCTTTTGATCACACATACCCAAATATTGTATTTACTGATCCAAGATTGCCGTCCTCCATCTTGAAAGAGTAAATTTAAAAATTACAGTTGCGTCATTTACTGTGCATGGCATGCGTGGTGAGGCAATTTAGCATATATGTCATCACACTGGGCAGCTGTAGCAGCATGACTCATATTCTTGCGTACATCTCATCAGGCTCTTTTTTCTTTGTTTGCCGATGCTGCACAGCAACGGTAAAACGCATTTGTTTCTCTATTTGCCATTGCACAGCATCCACGAAAAGTATTGTCAAAGCCAATAGGCCTTTATTCATTGGATTAAGGCAGACCCTATTGGCTCTACCAATTCGTGTTATTATTTACCAATTAAATGCACGATGTAAGAGGAACGCAAAGGCCCTAAAATGTGTGGGACTTTGGGTAAAACTTAAGGCTTTCTTCCCCTTGTAAAGGCCCCGCACTTTGAAGACTGCTTGACTTTATGGAATCCAGACCTGGTTCTGTAACTACACATTTTCCACAGGGGCAAAGCCATGCAAATTAGCCGATTTAACAGGGAGCAAGGTCGCGTAATGAGCATTGTTTCAGTGCACTCTGTGCTCATTAAGTGAACCATAAAGCGGTGACATCAGACCATTTATTTAGTAGATTTTTGTGGCCATTTCCACTTCCTTGAAACAGGAAGTCCTCACAGGAGCTTCAACCTTTCCTTTTGTTTCTCTGTAATTGCTTCCGACCTTTTCAAATTAAAAATTGTCGAGGATCACAATTAGCAAATATATTTTGTTTTAAGTTTTCTCGTCAGGAAAACACGCCTTTAGGAGTTCTGGAAGAAAAGTACCAGTTCTAACCGGCACTGCATAAACGCTAGAAAAAAATATTGATAGGGCGACACACACTTGCAGACAAGGTCAAAGAGACAAAGAAAATAGCATTTAATTCGAAAATACTTCTTGAAATCCAGTTAACAAGCATTTTAAATTTGGGCAAAGGGGAAATTAGTCGCAGCCTTTTAATTAATCAGCCATGAAATAAGTCTTAATCTTACGTGCTTTGCCTGCCTGGTTGAGGCAGAAACAACAAAAGCAGCTTTCAAAAAACGGCGCAGTGAAGGTTCTCTTTCCTTTTACCAGAGTCCTCCGTGCACCTGTGTCTTTGTGGGCCCATTGTGTTCTTTTTAGACTCTTTGGGTCCAATTACAAACAAGCATTTGCAATGCAATAGGTCTCGCATTTACGAAGTTTAAGCTATTGCCATTATAAATAACAATGCCTTTTATTTACATTTTAAAAACCAAAACCTAAATAAAAGTCACTGTCATTTACAATGCCAATAGCTAAAATTCACGTAAATGCGAGACCTATTGCATTGCAAATGCATAGCCAATGGGTCTCGACTTTGGGACCTTATAGGTTTTTAGCCATGCAACAGTTGATGTTGTTGCACTAAGGATATTGTGCTGCATAACTAAATACTTATAAGGTCCCAAAAGCGAGACCTATTGGCTATGCCAATGCTTGTTTAGGACTTGTTCCCTGGCTGTGGTGTCCCCCTGACTCAGTGCATTTGTGCTCTATGGTGAGGGTTTGGCCCTGCAAAAGGCATAGAGAAGGCCATTGTGAGAAGAATGTGGGGTCCAGCAAGACATAGAGCATAGCGCACTATGTAAAGTCCGCGGATCGAGGGAGAGCATAGTGTACAGTGAAAAGCTGCTGGAATAGGCAGAGCATAGTGCACTGGAGGAGGCAATTGTGCGACGAGAGAGGCTGAGCGTTCGGCACAGTTTGGGGCCGCAGGCTCCTCCATCATGTAGGCAGAGTATTGTGTAAAGCTTAAAACTGTGGCCTAGCTTAAGGGACATAATATAGTGTAACGGCAGCGGCGCAGATTAAAAGCGGAACAGTGCGCCTGGGGTAGGATGTGTGTTGGTGAAGTGTACGAGTCAGAGTATAGCGCACAGGAGGCAGGCAGGCTGTGGGCTCATTGGGAGGGCAGAGCATAGCTCAACAGCAGGGAGCCTTGTTCACTGAGCGCCAAGTTCTGGTGCTCAGTGGACAAGGCTCCTGGAGCGCTCGAGGGCCACTGATTCACTGTGAAATTTCATAATATGAGAATGTTGGTAACTGTTAAGTTATTTATCTGTCCATCCGTTTTATGCAGTTCTGTGTCCATTGTACTATGTGACCGCAGGAGATAGAGCAGAAACATGCATGCTAGTTCCGGATCTCAGAAAGATTCGTATGTGTAGGTGCTGCATACCCACAGCCCGATCTCTGCAGCAAGCATGTGTTTTATTTTCCAGGCACAGAGGGCGAGGAGGAAGGAGAGGAGTTGAAGACAGGTATGTGATACGTCATTCAGCCACTAGGTGGCAGTGCTGCGCCGTAGCCCAGCACAGGATTACCAGTAACCGTGTGCTGACGTTGAGGAGGATGAAGATGGGTTTGGCAGGAGGAGGGTTCGAATGGTGTCTGGTGGCACTTGACTAAAACATAGCGCGTTTTAGGACAAACTTGTCAACCGCTCCCATAAATCTTGTGTGAGATATATTTCATGAAAGGGGGCTGAGTATCGTTTCTTCCGAATGTGGTGGCGAGGCTGTATTAAAGCAAAGCTGCACAGTAGATAATGGGAGCGGGACGCCCAGGATAGAAGGGCACGTTTGGGCTGCGAGGGGGCAGCACACAGTCTGCGTTGGGGCCGGCGGAGTTTGAGCTTGGCTTGTTGCTCAATTCTCGCACTGTGTGGCAACTCCTGACCCCTCTGCTCTCTATTCAGCGCCCTGCTGTCCCTCTAGCTCCCGGGTCCCCTTCTCATCTGTCCTGCTACTCCTTTCTACTTCCGTCCGATCCTGCCTTCCTTACAGTTCTTGGACCCTTGCTTGCTCGTCTTATTTCCGCTCTAACCGTGCCTGTTGGCAGCTCCTGTAGACTCCATCTGCTGGTCTCGCAGTAGCCTGCCCCCTCCTTGTACAAATCGTATCCTATGCTGCTGCCTCATAGTGCCAATATAGGCAACTCACCCAACATGAAGAACATAGCATACACATCAATAATTAAACACACAAGACATGTTGTTGGGAAACATTTTGCTGCAGGTTTATTTCATACAAGAAATATACCAACGTGGTGGGTCAGGCGATCCAAGGGCAGGCACTGGTGACTAACCTAAGCTGCCCTGCCCGCCTAATGAGCCAACTGCATCGTAGCCAACCCAATCGGTGCTACCATTTAGTGGGGATTATCCCCTTTAAATACCGTGGACCACCAGTCCATTCATTTACTCACGCCTTTTTAGGGGCGGAGCATGTCCAGGTAAGCCCCCAGTTGCTGGGCTTACATCCTTGCACAGACTCGTGTCATATCCACTTCAGTCTGACCGAATATCTCTCTCTGATAGAAGCAAAGATCTGATTTCCTCTTGCACTACTGTTATCCGTCCTGGGGTAAACAGGGTGACTCACTCTACACATTGACTGATTCAGGGCACTGCTTTGTGTGACTATGATGCAGAGAGCAAGGCAGGGCTCCTACTTGAGTCAATTCTCGCTGTGATACTCAAATGGTGCAGGTGTCGGTGCAGGGGCACTAACCTTGTTTGAAAGATCCAGCAGAATGGTTGTTCTTTGCCACCTCTCACCATCACTACCAGTGGCTGCATACACTAAGATATGATGTCCAGTGTCGAAGGGGAATAGGATAACAGAGAGAACAGACAAGGATTCCACACTTCTGAGGTCAAGGAGGTCTGCAGGCTGTAGTGGATTTCTAAAATATAAATAGAGGCTGCAAGTTAAATGTCCTTGGAATGCTAAACACAGTGCTTAATTTGTAAAATAATAAGTGCAGGTGCCGAAGATTTTTTTTGTAGGAAGCCACACCCATTTCCCCCTATACGTCCAGTGGCTCCACCTACATCCACGACTGACATGGCTGAAAGCAAGCTGTGTAATACCTGATCTAAAGTAAGGTTTTGAAAGAAGGTTCTCACCCTGAGAAAATTTTGCGGAAATAAATTAAAGCAAATAGTGCATTTAAAGCACAATTTTGGCAAAAAGATTGCTTGGTGAAATAAAGCATTTGTCTATGAACACATGATTTGGGCAAGCAGGGAGGCTGGGGAAGTGACCCAGGTTCTTCCGTTTCACACTGTGCAATTCAGTCAAAACGATTAGATGGGTATCTCTTTCTGACATCAAATCTTAATGCCTTTTCCTTAGTTCATATCATATGAGATCAGAGCAGGGGTGACAGGCAGAATCCGCATTTTATTTTTTGCAGTTTTACCTGGTGCGAACTCGAATTGAGGACAGACTAGCACATCTCAACACTTCAGACAACGTTATACTTTTTTTTCAGGCAAAGGGAGATTTGTTGAATTCGTAAGGTGCTGAGCACAGGGATTCGAACTTTGTCCGGTGTCCCCTGTGTTTCATGGTCAGCAGCTACAATCACTAGGACACATGATCGCCTCTTGCAAAGCTCAGCTTGTTTTGTGTGGCCTTGTGGCTCGAACTTTAAATTTAAAAAAAGAAAAAACATACATGCAAAATTTAAACAGAAAAAGCACTCGGGCTCCTTTGCCATAACAAAAGATGAGTGGAAGTTGAATAAATCCACCAGTTTTTTGTCGCATACATTTTTATATTTTAAACAAAAATAGAATCCGCAAAGATAATACAGCAAGTATGTGGAATTCATGTACAGAAATATTTTCCTGCCATTAGCTAACCTTCTTCAGCCCATTGACATAACATTTTAAATTTAAAAAGTGCTCCATTTGATTCTGGATTATGGGTAGCATTTTAAAAAGCTTTTCTGTGCTCATGGTTTTCATCACCCCATCAGCCCGTCTTTTCATTTTGGGTCAGTCAAAAGCAACTTGTGATTTGAAACGCCATTCTCATTCAGATATCTGCTATTTCTTTTAATAAATGTGTGCTTCTTGCACATTACAATCCTGTTTTCCCATCCTGAGGTCGGCAGCCAGTGCTAACTGATACCCGCTGCGAAGAAAAAAAAAACCTACAAAAATGCACGCAGCCCTCTTTTTCAAAGCAAACGCACATGGGCATGACTGAATCAGCAAGGGCCCTCCCTGAGGCGACAATAATTTGCTTCACTTTCCCGATCCATGAGGGGTGATCACATCAGGCCCCCATTGTGCTGATCGGGTTGGTGCTGTAATTAAGTTGTGCAGGGCAGGCGGATGTCTGCAGGTCAGCATGCCCTGCCGTGCCTGCTGCTCTCTGTAATGCTGTCACTGCCAGGCTAAAGAAGTACAGCAGTTAGAGTGCTGGCAGTTTTAAAACAGTGCAGAACAGCACACGCACATCGCGGTGTCTGCAGTTGGTGGTGGGCCCCGGCCACGAGCATGTCAAACGCAGAGTTATAGACAGCTCCAGTTGATTTCAGTTCAGTGCTAGCTGATAAAAACAGGATGCTACATGCTTTTAATTCACTCTATGATGTCTTGAAAAGTTTGTCCTGCACTTTCCCAGCCTGCCTTGCCCCAGCTCAGCCATGAGCCCGCCCTCAGCCACGATTAACCAATGGAAATGACTATGTTCCTTCCTGAAAGGCAGGCGTGCACTGCTGACATCACTAATGTGATGATGATTCACGTTCAACATGACTGGACCAGGGAGGGCCAGCCTGTGAATACATACCAGGCAGACACCGAAGGAGGACAGGTACATTTATTTTAAATAATTACCAGGCCTACCACCCAGGGGAGAAAAATCATAAAGACCCGGCCCTGTGAAATAAGTGCCAATGCTGAGCACCAGAAACCACTGGCACAAATTAAGCACTGGCTAAACATCAGTGTAATTGTGAACTGATACACCATAGCAATATCCCTGTCTAACCAATCTGTATACTTCAATAAGTAACTGGGAACCCGTTAAAGCTAAACACAAAGAAACCTAAATATCTTGCAAAATAAAAGTACGGTTAAACCTCTGTATGTTTAGAGTATCTACCTCTAGCTATGGCACTGTACGCCCTTTTGTGGAAGATTAATATAGTTTCTGCTTCTGTAGAACTGCAAATGAAGAACACCATTAACTTCCTGTGATTTTCTACTCTTGGCAATGTGTACACAGACTGAAAATCTAATTCTTTGTATACTTCGTTAATTAATATATCCACATGTGCGATGACCTTATAAGAATCTATTCTGTTCCTTTACAGTAGCTCTTAGCAGAACATACAACCCGAGGCTTAAGACTGCAGATTACGAACAGTCTAAGCTCAAAATAAATGTGCAATAAGTAGTTTAAATTAATATTCCCATGCTGTCTGCCATCTCCATGTACCCCTAGTGTGTATATTACGTATGTCGGTGACACAATGGAGCACAAAAATTGGGCTAATTGGGCTAATGAACCCCATTGTGTGGCTTTATGCCGATGACACCTTGCTGTACTTGAAAAAAAATTCCATATGATCGGTGCTGATCATACTCGACAAACGTAATAAATTTGGTAGCATTCAGGATTAAAAACAAATTGGGGAAAGTAAATCCTATTTTCACCTGGTGGTATGAGAGGTGCCTCCCAGACTAGGGGATGAAATGGGAGAGCTGCCACATAGATATTTTGAAGTACAAGTGACTATTGATATGACAGATGAACACAAAATAAATATGGGGAAGGTATTGATGGGCCTTGTATGCTCATTAGATTTCTAAACATTTCTGCTTCCCATCATGGGAAGAATATAGCTAGTAAAAATGGTTTCCTGCCAGGATGCTTGTACATGCTACAGAACTCACTGTGCTCTCTACCTGCAAGCCTGTTTTGCAAGCTGGACAGATTAATGGGGTCATTGGTCTGGGCTGGAAAAAGTAGTTGAGTAAAACTAGTCACAGTAAAGTTCCTGTGAGTGAAGGAAGGCCTTCGCCTCCCAGGTCTATTCCTTTACTACACTTCAGCACAGTGGCAAAATATAGTTTAACTCAAACAATACCTGGGAGACGATTCTATTAGCCAGGGCACATCCTCCTGATACCATGATGGAGAAAAATATGCCGCCAACTGTCCCATATATCGTTAGAACAAGCTGGTTCAGTCTGGGAGAGAGGGGTCAAAGGCATCCTAAAAAGCTGCCAGATGATCCTCAGATCTCAGATTCCACTGTAGATGCTATAGCCATATAACTAGAATATGTAAATGACGAGGTGGTAAGAAGGGGGATGTCGAACAGTAAGACATCTATATTTAAATACACAGATTCTCACATTTGAAAAAGCACAAGCTTCTTTTGAACTCAGATCTGGGCAATTTCTGCATTAGACACAGTTGGCCGGAGTAACTAGAAAATCTGGACTGTTTCCTCCGGAACCTCCATAAACAGAAATAATGACAAAACTACTCACCATGGCAGGATGTAGAAAACTGATCACTAATCCCTATACTGCATTAGTAAGTGACAAAGACTGAAGCACTAGACTATTGTTACATGACAAGATCTGGCCACTCGCCTTTTCAACACGGTTGCCACGCGGCTGGTTGACTGGATTGAAGCTCTGCTGGCTTGCTCACCGCGCTGTACAGCTACACCACCCCCTCTTGTATCGACAGCCCCCGTTTCCTCTCGAGGTCCCACCACCACTTGGAAGCTCGTCCAGGGCGCCCCTCAGCGAGCAACTGCATGAAAAGCAACAAAGCACTGGGGTCCCAGTAGTGCCCTCCTATCTACCTTGAGGCAGCATTTTCCAAGAGAATTGGAGGCTCTCGCACATGGTGTACGATTTAATGAGGACCCACATTATGATCAAAAGGAAAGTAAAGCACAACAGGAGCCCTAACATGAAATCGGCAATAAGTAAGGATCACCTTGATTTGCTAGGGCCCTCTCGGAACATAAAAACTCCTGGATCCGGGCCAGAGCCAATGTCAATAACCAAATATTTCACCAGAGCAGCAAGTTCCCAAAGGGAAAGATCAGAGAAACAAACCCAGAGCTCCTTGAACGACGCAGCTGAATCTGCCCCAGCATTACATAAGTACGAGCTCACAGAAATGTGCATAAGGACCAGAACATCAACTAGCCAATGTGAGCAAGCAAGAAGACGTGCCCAATCCTAGCCAAATCTAAGGGAGCAACTCTCAGTAATTGAATGATCTTCAACGTCCATCTCCATTGACAATGACCAACATGCCAGCAGTCAACACATACAAAACTCATCCAAAACATTAGCGCCCTCACTAACCCACATCGTTAACTCTACCCCTACCACAGCATCAGGGGGGCAGGTACAGTGAAGGCTTGAGTCCACCAGGAGTCTGCAGAGGATGTGGCCATAGGGTGTTTGTGCCACCCCTGGAACCACACCGGATTTCCAACTCGGGCAGATGGAGTGACCCGCTGATAGAGCACATGACATCTGTTTGAACCTACTGAACAAACTAGCCATTACCAAGAAAGAGACAACAGTAATGAAAGGGCCACACGGCAATTACAAAGCAATATCAATCTCAATCAAAGCAGCCTGTTACATCATGACCCAATATTAACATCAATAAATTCTTTTATTTTTTAATTTTTTAAATCTTTTTATTGAACAAGCTCAATAGACAGTACAATAGCATTTACCAAAGCATGCACGTTGGAGATCTATTTACATTGGTTAGGATGACAAGTGCTGGGGTTGGGCGTAAACCATCATGTGATTGAAGAAGAGTCAACATTAAGGAGGCATCATTATCTGATCAGCTAGGGCTTCCCTCACCTCCGCCGGCTCTCCAGTGGTCCCCTATAGGCTCGCCAAGGCGCCCATACCTTTTCCCATTTCTTAACACACCCTCTACTCTTGTATACCGTTTCCTCTGCTCTCTGGCACCAATCGATGTCTTTCTCCCAATCCATCACATTGCGTTTCGCGATCCCCGCTGCCAGTGTTAGCCAGATGGTGACGTATTTAGACCAAGCCACCTCCCCCTTGATTATAAGTAAAAGCCATTTTGCGTCTAGCGGCACGTCAGTACCCACCACCCTGGCCATTATTGTCGTAACCTTGCGCCAAAACTGTATAATCTTAGGGCATTCCCACAACATATGAAGGAACGTGCCCTCACTCTGGCAACCACGGATGCACTGTGGTGATGGTGCCCTACCTATCCTGTGCAGAAGTCTCTAAGGGTAGTAGGAGCGATGCGAAATCCTCAGCTGGATCAATCGAAAACGTATTCGTATTGCTATTTCCCTTAACATCAATAAATTCAATCTTGACCGCTGCGATCAATGCGCTCACATGGTAATCACACAAGCTGGAGCTACAAATGGACACTATGTAGACTATTGCCACAGAAATGTCAATGAAAATAAACGGGCTAGAAGCAAAGCTTGGGTCACAAGGCGATAATTGTCAGTGCTTGTCAATCGTCAAGAAACTTAGCTCTTTACCAGAAGTGCTCACCACACTGCTCACCGACCTAAAGACGGTACAGGTACCTCTTAACACCACCAGTTCGGACCAACTGGTCAGTCAAAGAGGGAGCAGCAATAAACCACAAAATGCAGCCAATGGGATGCCTTATGAAGTAAAGGAAAATAACATAATCTCCCCCACCAGAACAAGGAGCTCTGGACTGTCAGCAGTAACACACTGCACAAGCAACAATCACATCGGTGCAAAGACCGAAAGTGTAACAACGGAGGGCCAAGATATGGCTAAACCACTATCTCGAAGGGCAAAGAAGCCCTTGAAAAAGCACAAAAAAAATCTTAAGAGCCAGCAACTCTGATAGTCGAGAGGAATGTACAGACAATTGGGACCCCCCCCCCCCCCCCTCGTCCTCCCCCCCTCCGAGGACAGGTGATAACAAACTAGGACTGTAATGCAAGGCTAAAGACGCCTCAAACATAGACCAAACAAAAAAGGTATTCCCAATCTTTTTACATAAATTACCTGCAAATGAGGCCAGGCAACAGGAGGCACCTGGAATGAGAACTGCCTACTCATCAAGCTTGACCAGGCAATGCACAAAATCAAGAACAACAGAAATCAAAGCGGATAGGACACAGCTAACACCTAATAACCCTCATAGTGGCCGACAGTTTCTTGGCTGCCCACGTTGATGTATCGACCTGAAACGCACTAGCCCAAACGAACAAAAGGCCGAAGCCCATTCCAGGGACATTAAACCCAGCAATCTGAATATACATCACGTGGCAATACTGATATACTAAATAGGTCAAGCATGCTGCAAATCCTGAAACACACCCCAGAACTGTCACAGTACACATCCAATGACATATATTACGAATCCAATTCAGGACTATAAGTTGCATTGCATCAAGAGTCTATGGTAGTCACTTGAAAACACTGTGAAGAAGCCCAGAAAATACTGGTGGAGAAAGCAGAATTCGCTAACTGGGGGATCTTGGTCCAGACACTCAAACAAGAAAGGTACACGCACATACTGATTAAACAAACCAGCGTACAGCCATCTCAACAAGGAAGAGGTGTATACTAAGAGGAACAACCACAGCATCAGTTAACTACAAACCGAGCAACTTGAGAATCTTGGGCCTGATTCACAGAACTAACTTACGTCAAAAACGTAAAGTTAGTACTTTTGGTATTCACAGAATACACTTACTCATTTCGGTATTCACAGAAGTTAGTAGTCCTAACTTTAGGACTCCTAAATGCCTTCTGTGAATACCGAAAGTCTTAAAGTTAGGATTTTCTCAGTTTAGGAGTAGTAAAGTTAGGACTCCTAACTTTAGGACTCCTAAATGCCTTCTGTGAATACCGAAAGTCTTAAAGTTAGGACTTTCGGTAATCACAGAAGGCATTTAGGAGTCCTAAAGTTAGGACTACTAACTTCTGTGAATACCGAAATGAGTAAGTGCCTTCTGTGAATACCAAAATGAGTAAGTGTATTCTGTGAATACCAAAAAGTACTAACTTTACGTTTTTGACGTAAGTTAGTTCTGTGAATCAGGCCCCTTGTGTTCTTTAAAGCGAAGAATCACCGCTGGCATGCCAGACTCGCACCAAAGCGGATTATTGGGCCTGGTTAGCTTCTACCTTGACAGCGAGGAATTAGAGCTATTCCTAGCCCTCAGATTACAAACAGGTTAAAACCACACACTGTAAAGGCTATATCGTGGAATGTATTTGGAATCAAGAACACTATAAAAAGCAGTGAGGCATTCGATTTCCTTCCGAGAGGAGACTTGCTATGCCTGCAAGAAACCTAGACTACAACCCCGCTCCTTACACCTGGTTTTACAGTACTCCACTAACCGGCCAAGAAGACCAACCTCTTTGGCAGACCCTCCAGAGTTTTATCTATTTATGCAAGCTTGGCGCTAACTACCTCAACTGAAAAGATCATGCTTACCACACAGCTGGCCCAAGCCGCGTTAGTGGGTAGCTTAAGGCTGGATGGTCATAGTCTATCAATGCTACTGAAAATATGTATTTCAACTGCAAAGATGTGCCAAGGGCAGAGAAGATGGGAGAACTACTGCGTACCATAGAAGAGCTAATCGACACCCACCCTACAAGTGAGATAATTATCACAGGGGATTTCAACTCCCGCAATATAGGGGCAAGCGACGATGGCAATGCGCTGTTGACCCCGGGGGAAGCAAATTAAACATGTTCCTTGAAACCTATAAACTGAAATCTGCCCAGGAGACAATCCAAGATGGACATCACACGACAAAAATGGTTAAGTCTTTCAATAATGTCTCAACACTGGACTATGTGTTCCTGGGTAAAGTCCTCTTGGACGAACTGCTGGACTTTTCAATCACGCACCAGCGGATAAGTGACCATATACCCCTAACTGCCTCTCTGTCCTTACAAACATTCAGCAGTCATAAAATAAACATCCTGGGCTCTGCATCAAGGTAAGAAACACAATTTACTGAGAAGAGTGAAGTGGTGCAAAATAGGCACAACGAGACAAGTGGCTTGGAAAACTAAATGGAAACAAGAGAACAATAACAACTCCGGAGCCTATATCTCTTCACACTGGCCAGATAGAGTAAAGAGCCCTGCATTTACTACTGCAAGGAAAGACGACCGATAAGCATCTACGCACCTACAAATATGAAGGCCATTACCAACTGGGGTTTAGTAAGGAAGTGAAACAAAGTAAGAGGATCTTGAGGAAAGCCAACAGGCAATTCAAACTACATTGGGACGAGGAGCATCGTAAAAAAACTAGCCATAGCTAGAAAGACCCATAACAGGCTCACATGGCAGCACAAAAGACAACACCAGGAAACAGAATGGCTTCATATCTTTAATCTCCTGAAACACCTCATTCGGACCGCATTCTGGAGGCTAAGTACAAGATAAACTAAACAGAGTAACCGCAGACAGATAAGTCAAGCAAGTGAAAACATTCTACTGTGAGAATCCCACGGGAGATCGCAGCCCCGCATTAAAACGAGCCACGAGACAGACCAGCAAACTGACCAAATGGCTCTCAGATTTGAGGGACCGAAGGAGAAAAGACCCGGCCCCATACCAGGGAACAAAGGGATGGTCACTAAAATCTTGAAGATCAGGCAAGATGGGGCCCCGGACACAAACAGGCTGCAGGGAACCTTATTTAAGGACGATTACGCCTTTTGGGCATTCCTGCTATCTCCTCTTTACCATCATTGTTTCACAACAGCCACAGTCCATTCTTGGTGAGGATCAATCTTCCAACCAGTACATAAAAACGGCGATAATACAGACCCAAACAACTACAGAATGATGGCGCTGTTGGAAATCGAAGCATAGGCTTTCGCTAATGCAATATTAATTAACCCGGAGAGCTGAGTCAGAGAAGAGGGTATCCTGCCATTCTATTAATCTGGGTTCAGGAAAAGGGCCTTCACCATCGACAATATTGTGGCATTAGCACACTTGACGGAGCAGGCAAATCAGTCCAAAAATCTTCCACTTTTTGCATACTTTGTCGACTACACCGCCGCATTCGACGGTGTGGACCAACATATACTTTCGAACAAATTATATAAATGGGGAATACTGCAAAGACTGCTTGATGCAGTCATTGCGCTTTACTCCCAAACCTGGGTGAGACTCAAGCTCATGCACAACATGGCCCCTACAAAGTTAATACGGCCCAAGGCTTAAAACAAGGCTGTGTCTTGGCACCTATGCTTTTTAACTTGTTTACCGCCGATCTTGGCCAGTTTTTAAAAGCAGCGACCATGTTAATTCCCAAAATCTGTCAGTCTAGCCTATTTTGAATGCAGTATGCAAAATATATGATCCTAATGAGTCACACTAAGGTGGGAATGCAGAAAGCCTTGGATGCATTACATTTATACAGTACCAAAAACAAACTGGTTGTGAACTGTTCCAAAACAAAGGCGGTCATATTCGGGCGATATAGCAAAAAGAACAAGCATCATTGGAGACGTGGTAATTTGACCATACAGAGCGCCCTTAAGTATAACGACCTGGGTGTATGGTAGCAGCTAACGGAAAGCCAAAATTGCACATAACCCATGTGGAGGATAAAGGGAAGGCAATAACATATGCTCTATGCAAACCTGTATAGTCCCTCCACCAAGGCAATACAGTGGGTAATAAACTATTTCTAACTGTTAGTTACGTTCAACACGCTTTCCCTGGAGTTTAGCAGCGCGCATGGATAAGGTACAATGCTACGCCTACAAGCGAATATTTCAACTACCTTCATACACCGGAAACACATTAGTGCTTCTGGAGTTTGACCTGAAAAAACAAAACATGGCCGCCTTCATTAAGTACTATCACAGAACACTCTCTTTGCCCCAAACACAATAAAAGAGGTACTGAAAGGCCTATTCACAGCTGGAAAGAACCCCTGGACAGACTACCTTACTGAAGCACGTACAAAACGGAACCTGGCCTGGGAAAATTGGGAGCACACTCCAGTCCAGTGTGCTTCACCAAAGGCAGTCCTGAAAAACAAAAACAAATGATGCTTCTCTCCAGGCAGGAAGACATCAAAGCAGTAGAAGGTAACTGTAACATCAAGTACATAACTAAATCATATGGGAAAACTCCCATCCAGCCATATCTCAATGGCGCCCTGGAGAAGACAGCGCTCAAGCAGATCCTCCAAGCAAGACTCATTGTACTCTCAATTAAAGAACCCAATGGAAGATGGAGTCGCAAGCCAACGTCAGCCTGTGCAGACTGTCACATGAAGAAGGAAGCCTTGGAGCATCTATTATGCATCTGCCCGGTTCTTTTAAATTCACGCCGTGCTCGAAGAAAATCAGTATTTCTATCCAATGTGGTGCGCACAAGCAGGGAAGCAAAAGAGCTACTCTTCTCCCCTGAAACCTCAGCAGAGCTGGCAACATTTGGCAAATGCATTGCTGTCACCCAAAGACTTTTATCAGGCTAAGCTTTATAAAATCACGGAATATCACACAATCACTTGATCTTTATAAATACATGCCGCAGCCTTCTCCCTTAGCAAACAACAAGGCCGGAGTATATCCAGGGAAGAAGTACTTAGCATCAAAGTTGCCCGGCCCCTGCACAAGCACGACGCACTTTGCTTATTAAAGCACGACGCACTTCACTTGAAGAGGCCCCAGTTTGTAAGGAAACCATACACGCGCATCCCTGAGGCTAAACCGTGCAGGAAGCGGCCATCTTGATTATCCACAATTAAGGCACATCCACAAGAAGACTCATGTCACATTAAATGAAAATGGAAAACGAGTAGCGTATTCAAGATAAATGTTTTTAATGTATGTTTGTCATGTTGTGTATATCATTTGTAAAACACTGACAACATTTAATGACCATCTCCGATACACGGCCTGGACATTTCAATAGGGACAGAGTGCATATGAATGTAATTCTATTTGAGTTTTCTATGGAATTCATTCTCCTTCCTTTTGTAACAATTTTAATTAATTAAATCAAACAAATTATTTATTTTACTTACAAAAAGCGACGGGTGGAAATACTGAGCAAGCATGAGAAAAGTAGTCACAAGAATGCCCATAACCTTTAGTTGACTCATTCACTATTTTCAGCTAGCACAATTTCACTATCTGCACAAAACCTATTTCACAGCTAAAGCTCTCACAAGGATTTACTCAGTTACATCAGCTTGTCATGGAGGCGGCGCCATCGAGGCAGATTTTCTTCATATGGTTTGGATCTGTCCTTGGGTAGCGGAATTCGAGGACAAAGTGGTGGTGAGCCTGTAGACACTGACTAGCACGTTACTCACTAAATCCCTCAAGCAATGTCTATTAGGAATATTTTCTGTTTAAAAAATAAACTATAAAATGAAAATAAGGAAGCCCGCCTTAGATACGGTATTTAGCTAAAAGGTGCATAGCAATACAATGGGTGAGCCTTAAGGCCCCAAAGTATGAATTGTGAAAAAGACATCGAATTGAGTGAGCTATAGCAGATGGACAACACATCACAATCTCAAGGAGATATGAACAATTAACAGAGGATTTAGCTGTCTGTGCAGAAATGTTCACAGAACTGACAAAGCCCTTCAGAAATAGACCATCCTGGATTACATGGCATATAACAATTACCACTGAAAGAATGAGGATGAAAGGGCAACTAGAATCTGTATTCTCATTAATATAGACCAGCAAATAAGATAAATGAAAAAAATTGGTGATCTACGTTACACTGAATGGGCTGACACCGATGCTAGTGTACACTGTCAAAAAGTAATAACGTTTATTTAAAAATATAGGAGCTTTTGGATCACACAACTACAGGATGCTTTTCTGTAATCCAACAATGTCCATCGAACAATCCACTAACAAGCAAGAGGTCTTGAAATTTGAAATCCAACATTCATGTGGTGAGGTCCTGGCTGCACCAACACTGTAGCTCGATTGCCAGACAAACACACTGTGCACCATGAGTAAAGTTATATCTGATGCAAGACTCAGTGGCTTCTGGGAAACGTAGTTCGCTGCTGGTACTCTGCCAGGCTTTCTGTGCATGAGTAGTCCAAATCCAGTCAGTGCCACCACTTTGGAGTGACTTCCTGCCTTCCCTTCTCTGAAAGACACTCTGCGTTGATGGCCTCAAGATACCGCTTCCTCACACTTGAACCAGACTCAATGGTTAGCATCCAGGACATAGCACAAGCCCAAGTAATGACCAGGACAATCGTCTGGTCTGAGTTGAGTCGAATCATCCCGCTCCCAGAGACACCGTATGCTGCCCTGGCCCAGCTTCCCAGTTATGAGTGTGTTCATTGGCTGCAGAATTGTGTGCTCATTGCTATTTGTGTTTTTGCAGCTAGCGATTCATCAGTAAGCTACCAGCACATGCTTCTTCCTTGAGTAAGATTTCATCTAACTGGCTGTCCCAGAGTGGAAAACGTGCAGCAGGCTGTCCGTGTAACTGTATACTCTCAATCAATCAATCAATCACGGCATTTATAGAGCGCGCTACTCACCCGGGAGGGTCTCAAGGCGCTGGGGGAGGGGGTAAGTTTCTGCTCGAACAGCCAGGTCTTGAGCTGCTTCCTGAAGGAGAGATGGTCCTGGGTTCGCCGAAGGTGAGTGGGGAGGGAGTTCCAGGTCTTGGCTGCCAGGTAGGAGAAGGATCTTCCTCCGGCGGTGGTTCTGCGGATGCGTGGTACGGTGGCGAGGGCGTGGCTGGTTGATCGTAGCTGGCGTGTGGGCGTGTAGAAGGTCCTGCGGTCGTTGAGGTACTTTGGGCCCAGGTCGTGGAGGGCCTTGTGTGCGTGGGTGAGGAGTCTGAACGTGATTCTCTTGCTGACGGGGAGCCAGTGCAGGTCTTTCAGGTGTCCGGTGATGTGGCTGTGTCGGGGGATGTCCAGGATGAGTCGTGCGGAGGCGTTCTGGATGTGCTGGAGTCTCTTTTGAAGTTTGGCTGTGGTTCCGGCGTAGAGGGTGTTCCCATAGTCCAGTCGGCTGGTGACGAGTGCCTGGGTGACGGTCTTCCTGGTTTCAGTGGGGATCCATCTGAAGATCTTGCGGAGCATGCGCAGGGTGTTGAAGCATGAAGATGAGACGGCGTTGACTTGTCTGGTCATCGACAGGGAGGAGTCCAGGATGAAGCCCAGGTTGCGTGCGTGGTCCGTTGGCTTGGGCGCGGTGCCCAGGGCCGGGGGCCACCAGGAGTCGTCCCAGGCGGAGGGTGATGAGCCCAGGATGAGGACTTCCGTCTTGTCTGAGTTCAGTTTAAGGCGGCTGTTCCTCATCCAGTCGGCGACGTCTCTCATCCCGTCGTGTAGGTTGGCTCTGGCGGTGGTGGGGTCGTTGGTGAGGGAGAGGATCAGCTGGGTGTCGTCGGCGTAGGAGATGATGTTGAGGTTGTGTCGGCGTGCGATGGCTGCGAGGGGGCTCATGTAGACGTTGAAGAGGGTTGGGCTGAGTGAGGATCCTTGTGGAACGCCGCAGATGACTTCGGTGGCTTCGGATCTGAACGGGGGGAGGCGGACTCTCTGGGTTCTTCCGGCGAGGTGGGTGGGAGATCATTGATATGACTTATAGGCACCTCGCTTAGCTGAACCCAATGCTAGTGTGGCACTGGTGAGATGCTTATTGTTAATAAAAGATAAAGTGAGGCAGGTTGTGAGTGAAAGGAGGCCTTGAGGTAGGGTTCATGCCAAAGATTGTGATTAGGGATAGTTCTGCCGGATAACTAAGAAGACCAGCATTTTTTCCCTCTAAAAAAATTACATTTCAATATCTGGGCATGTTGTATATTTTAGGACCAACTGAGTCTTTGAATGCTTGTCTTGTACTTGTCACGAAGATCTGTAAGTGAGGATGGAGCTTCACCGGAAGAACCGTGAGGGATCCGCTGCTAAGATGGTCTGAGAGCAAAGGGTGCTAGGGCCTAGAATTGTAAGACATGGGACTGGGATTTCATAGATTGAAGCTGATAATTTGGAGTGAGATGGACCTGTCAGATAATAGGGCTGCGAGCTAATTTACCCGAGAGTGTGTCACCTCAGGCAAGGGGGCTAAATAGGTTTGAAGCTGGGACTCTGAGGTAGGGAGAGATGTTGAGTCGAATAGAAGCACCTAGAAGGCCTGGAATTCTTTTAAGGCAGTATGAGCTATCAGTGGTAGGATCCATGATTGAGATGCATGTGGATATCAGTGAAGTGACGGAGCATGTCCCATGAGAAGTATGCACTGTGGTTGTGAGTGAGGAGAGTTTTACATGAAGAGGAATCCAGAAAATGGACATTGGGCTGAGTTGTGATATATGATCTTGGGCCTGAAATAAGGTGCGAGTCTGATCGACTTATTCTGGAGTTAAAAAATATAGGCTACAAGGAAGCTTAGGAGTGTGCAAAGATTGACGTTTATTGTAAGCAAAAGGAACCGTGGGAAAGGGAGGCCTTGAAGGCAAGGGCGCTGAGACTGGTAAAGGGTTCTTGATCTATGTGGAATAGGGGTTGAGCGGCTGGGGCTCTTGGGATGGTACCTCATGATGTGTACCTGATGGGGATTTTGGACCTAAGAGGAAGGCAGTGTGAGAGCAGGACCAAAAGTAGTGAGTACGTTTTGTGGGGTGATATTTTGACTGTTTGGGAGAGCGATTGTGATTAACGTGGCTACAAGCCAGGACTGGGAGTAGAACTGTGACTTAGAACATGATGGGGAGTGATGGCTGGGGTGGATAGCTCGGGCTGTAAGGAGAAACTTGGGTGTCGAAGATGGCTCAGGATGTGGTTGTTGGTTAGGGCTGTGAGGTGAAATCTACGAAGAGCAGCTAAACTGTGTGGAGCAGTACGGGTTGCAAGTCAACTGCTTGTCTGAACTGTAAAGGACTAGGAATGGGAGATTCTTCTATGACTGTGAGGTGTGTCAAGGATAATGAGTGTGGCTAGAACTGTGAGGGGATCGATGAGTACTATGAAGGAGCTAAATGAAATAATGGCTTGAAAGACTGAAGATGCTTGTTGAAAAGGTTCTGGAAGCAGGGGGGAAAGGCTAGCATTGTGAAAGTTGCTCTATAGGATGGTCTTAGCTTTGAGTGCCATGTATGTGGATCGGAAGAGGGGAGGCAGGCCTAGAAGGATGCTGTTCAGGTTAGTGATACCGACTACCCATTTGCCCCATCTCTAATTATCTCATTTTTTCTCTTTCTTCCCCTAGCCATGCAACCCCTGAAAGACTCGAATTCAAAATCAGGTAATGTTGATTTTGCCTTTTTGCCAGCAAGCAAGAATTGTTTCATCTGATCCAACTAATCTGGATGCTAGATCTCATGTGGATGAGAGAGGTGAATTGATCCAAGAATGTTAGATTAACTAAATCAAGCTTGCCCTCCATTTTTTTATTCATTTTATTTTGAGGCAAGGGTCGGGTGTAGGCAACATATTGTGCTTCTTAATTAAGGGTCTTAGGCACCATTATGGACATGGAAATATGGTGATAGTGACCCAGTGCCAGCTTCAGGAGTTGTCTAACAGTAAATTATGTAGAACAGAGCAGTTTCTCTCAATTACAGTAAGCAAAGCGCAGCCTTAAATACCCTAAACATGTAATGTGTAATCTAGAAAGAGAAAGCCAGTGAAAGTTTCTTGAAGGACAAATTGGCCCTAAACAAAAAAGATGAGCAAACAGTGCAGAAAAACAGATTTACATTGTGATCTCACTGATTACATACATCTTATCAGACAGTATAGGTGAACTATTAATGGTGCAATATACATGCGCTTTATTAAAGGAAATGATTTGTTAAAGCATAACCTCAGAGAAATATTTAAAACCTGATCGTAATGGAGCACACCACTGATGACCTGAAAACTTTAAAGAAAAGTTGGGTGTTATAGGTGAAAATTTTGATTCCTCTCTGCTTACTTTGACTTAATTATCTACAATTTCTGGTGAATATTTCTAACCACAGTTTCCTCAACATTAGAATATTTTCCAGGTGCCAGACTAGATTTGGGAACTTTTCTCTTTCAATGCTTCAGAGTGCCACTAGGTAGGGCAGTGCGAGTTTGCTTTGGTTCCGTACTGCCCCAGAAGTGATGGAGCAGAGCAGCTTATAAGTGCCATCCCTGCGAGCTAATGTCTGTTCCTTCCTTTCTTTCCACTCCTTCTGACGAGGATCTGGAGCTTTGTTCCCAATTTAGACAGCCTCTCGACGACTTTCAAACTTAATCCAGTGTGCTAGCAAACAACTAGGTTTCACACCATGACGTGTCTGTAGACAGCACATGTCAGTCACAGACCCGCATGAGGCGTGTCTCTGGTATTTGGGCTCGGGACACCACTCAAAGTCATGCGACAAATGTGCCTACATTCACCTTGAAGGCAATACAGATCAGAGAAACAAGCTGTACATCGCCGAGCATAAGAAGTTGTGGCCCTCATCTAAGTCCTGCTGAAAGTCGCAGGTGTGGGTTCTATCTTGCTCCAGTGGCTGTTCCAGCGAGAGGTCTACTTTGAAGTCCTCTGATAAGTCCAAATCAAAGTTCAAATACAAAAAAGCGTTGTGCGACACAATCTCATTGTAACATCAAGCTCTGCGCAGATTGAAGTTATGAAGATAAGTTTATTTGCAGGAAGAAAAGGATCCCATCCACAGGAACTCTGCAGACATGAAGGAGGCTCAGCTTCAACTGACAGCCTCTTACATAACACATTCTAAAGCTCCTGGCAACAGGAGCAGAGACCTAGAATGCTACACATCTCCCTCCTTTACAATACAGACTAAAATCAAAAACTTTATACAATAAAAGGAAAACAGAAGTGAACATAAGAAAGGATTCACATTACACAAAAAGATAAATTTACTGTACATAATCCTTTAAGTACGTGGGTGTAGAAGATATTCTTGTGGACTTGCGTATTGCGCCTGAAGCATTGAGAAACCCCTTTGAACATCCAGGCGAATTTTTCGAACCACAAGAGTCATTAGACCCCTTCGAAGCTGTAGGAGTTGCCATTGGACCACTAGACCTGTTAGAGGGATTAGGACCAACACCTCCGCCCAGCGGATGACGAGGTACCAGATCATCTCTAACCACAACCACTCTGTTCAGGTTCCAAATGCGGTGGTCAGCAGTCTTGACAGCATTCTTAAAAATCTTGATAACCTGCAAAGGCTTCAGAAATGCTGTGGAAGAACTTCTTCTACAAGGCTTCTTAATTAAGACCCAATCCCCCACTTTCACAATAGTCTCTTTCACACTTTTTCTTTGGTCATAAAGCTCCTTACGAGCTACAATGTTCCTTGACTCAGCCAGTTTCCAATCACACTCATCAAAGCTTCCACCCGAGCATTCTGTAAGTCATTTACCCATGTAGGTGCCACCAACGTGTTGGGACGTCTATCCCTAAAAAGTTCAAAGGTTTTTTTTTAGTAGTGGCATGGGGGGACAACCTATAAATTTCAACCTTCTTAAATATTTCATTACGCCAGTCCAATCCAGTGGATTTAGCCATCTCAATCGTCTCTTTAAGAACACGATTGAAGCGTTCCACCATTCCGTTGGTTTCAGGATGGTATAAGGCACACTTCTTGTGCTTAATGCCATGTTGAAGTAGGAACTGCTCCATTTCTCTTGAAACAAACTGAACACCATTGTCAGTTAATATAGCATCAGGGATGCCTTCCCTGGCTATGGGTTTTTGCAAAAATGTCTTCACATGCTTAGTTTCTATGCCACGTGTAACCACTATCTCTGGCCATCTGGAGAACAAGTCAACCAGAACTAGAACATACCACTCAGAGCCCAAAGAACAAACCGGGCCAACCTCATCAATTCTTCTTTATTGGCAGGTGAATGTAGTTTGCGAATAGTATCAACAAGATCAGCCTTGGGCATGACACCCCCTGCAGAAATGGAGTGACCTAGATAGTCAATGGATTCTTTCCTGAATTTGCATTTCTCGATCTAACTGTCAGATTAAAATCATTGAGTCTACCCAACACTTCCAAAACACGTTCATCATGCTCTTTATTATCCCTTCCATAGATTAATATATCAACTTGATATACTCTCACACCGGTGAGATTTCTTAATACCTTCTCTAAGGTACAGACATGAAGGAGGCTCAGCTTCAACTGACAGCCTCTTACATAGCACATTCTAAAGCTCCTGGCAACAGGAGCAGAGACCTAGAATGCTACACTCATCCCACCACTTTTTGTCCAAAGAGAAGACCTGAGGGAGATCCAAGACTTGTGCCGAGCCTCATCTTGTTGAGGCCAGTACTGATGCCACCGGCGCCAAAATAGGATTAAATGTCTGACACCAAACCAACTTCGACCCGATGTTGCACTACAAGATTACAATAGTGAAACTGATCGTCATACAGCCCGACTCTGAACCGGTTCCTCTACGGGGGAGGATGCGCTAGCAGAGGCTCAATTAATTTTTTGCCTCAGACTCTGAATAAGGTGCACCCTTACCATGATGGTGGGGAGAGGGATGATTTACTCCATCCTCACTAGGCAGATGACAACTTCTAAATGGACATACAAGAGGCCAATGAGCTTGACCACATCCCCTGAAACAAGATTTGACTCACCACTTAGACCACAAATGGAAGAAAATGCATAATTTGAAGTAGTGGCCCGACAGGGAGCTGAGGTCCTGGATTTGCAGCTCCCGTCAGTCGACACCAAAACAAATGTTCTTACAGACGTTTTGCAGCCTTGGCCAGCCACATCTGAGCCTCTGCTCCCCTATAATGAGACTCCCAGTGATACCTTGATGGGCCATTGGTCAAAGCTCTGTTCCTGCCTACCAGTGAATAGACAGGTGGCCAGGCATCACAAGCCACCTCCTGGTGATCCTGATTTTTCTCAGTAAACATCCTACTCCGGGGAGCCTGGTGATCCAGGCTTTAATCAGCAACGTAAACCTCAATTCATTCCCCACAACTCCTCCTGATAATGAGTTGGAGAAGACTGAGGCATTTGGAAAACGTATGTTCTCTTCTGCTAGCCTAACACTGAGATTTGTCAATACTGCTTGTTTATTAGGTCGCTACACACATTCCCTCTGGGACTTAGCCAGCGAAATCTTGTTGGTGGTACTGGGAGACTTTACGACTTCTATAGCTCAGGCAATTCATGACGGACAAGATGCGTCCAAATATGTGATTTGTGCTGGCATAGATACCACTCATTTTCTGGAAAGGGCAATGTTGTGCTCTGCTGACACGTGGATGTGATGCACAGGATTTTCGGGGGATGTCCTTTGATGGCTCGCACCTTTTCCAATGAAAAAGCAGATTGTGCCTTGGAGCGCTTTAAAGATAGTACAGCCATGGCATGCCCTCGGGTTCTGTTGACCCCCTGCCAAGCAGTTCCTGCATCAGATCAGAAGATTCAGAGGCTACTCCTGGGGGCTGGCATATAGGCAACAACAGTCTTCCTAACCACTGCAGCAGTTAACACAGTCCTTTTGTGGCAGTGGACATGGGTATGGCAGGCAATGCCCTGGTCAGTAGCGGCACCAGTCCTCTCAGTCCCCTTCCCCTGCAGCAACAGCCACCAAGCTGCTATAGTTTGCCCTTACAAAACCATCCAGTGAGGGGCATGATTCAGCACTTTTGTCCAGGATTGCGATCCAGCATGTCTGACAGGTGGGTCCTACAAATCGTTCAGCATGGCTATGCCCTACCCTTTCTTTTTGCCACTTCAAATCTTTCCCCCACATCAAAGCGACATTCAGAGGATCGCCTGTCACTCTGTTACAAGAAGTGCAAGCATTAGTCTCCAAATATGCTATTGAGAGGGTTTCAGACTCTGAAAGAGGAGAGGGTTGTTACTCACTATTTCTTTGTGCCGAAAAAAGATTGGGGGGGGGGGTCTCTGACCTGTTTTGGACCATTGACCTCTGAATACCTTCCTGCAGAAGGAAAGGACAAATTTAAAATGCTCATGATGCTTCCTTCTTTTTTGGTCTCGGGGGGGGGGGGGTGTTATGTCTGATGATCTTGGATCTGCAGGATGTATTTATTCATATGCCATTCCTGCAGTCCCACAGATGTTACCTGCAGTTGAAGTTAGACCAAGAGCACTTTCAGTTTGCTGTGCTCCCCTGTGACCTCACCAGCTCCACTCAGGTGTTCATGAAAGTGATGGCTGTAGTTGCTGCCCCCCTTCGGAGGTCGGGGATACCCTCCCTGTACGACTGGCTGTTAAAGGCAGGCTCGCCACAGTCGTAGACCATCGCCGTTTAAAACAAACTTCCTGACATTCTTAGGGTTCATGATCAATCACCTGACTCTTTTGCAGAGATTTCCATTCATTAGAACTATGGTGGATACAGTGTAGTTCAGGGCCTTCCCTCCACTGCAACGAGTCCCTGGCATTTTGGCTATGATCCTAATCTTTCAGCCTTAGTCCTGGATCTTGGAGACAGCAGCTCCGAGGCTTCTTCCCTGCTTAGCCTCTTTCAACCTCCTTGTCAGTTATGGCAGGCGGCATATGCGGGCTGTGCAGTGGAATCTGAAGTTTTGCAGCGTGAATCTTTCTGGATTCACTATGCTGTGCATTATTCCGCAGTCTAGTGGTTGGGTCCGGAATCGTAGTCTCTTTTCTCATTTTTTTTTTTTTCGTGGCCCAGGTGGGCGTCGACGCCCCACCATTTGGTGTCCTTCCGTGACGTCGGCGCGCTTCCTCCGGAAGCTCCCACCCTTGGGCGCCATCTTCAGATTCTTTTTTCCGCCGTTGGGTCTGGATCGTCGTGAGGAGCTCCAGAATTGGAAGAGGAGAAAAGAAGAAAGAAAAGCAGAAAGAACCGAGAAAATTGGAGTTTCTTCATCACAAGACAAAGAACATACAACCGGGACGACTAAGTAGGTGAGAAGGAGAGAAAACTTCGACGTCCGACGGAGAATGCGCACACAGGGGGCTCCCTGAGCGCGGGAATTTACAAGACACCATTCAAATTTTGCCGTAACTGCCACCACAAGTTCGCGCAGAAGGACCAGCATCCAGTCTGCAACCTCTGCCTACCGTTCGACCATCAAAGTACCGACTGCAACGCCTGCTCGGCATTCGCCCCCAAGACCCTCAGAGTGAGGGACAGACAGAGGAGAGCAAACTACAGCATGCAGGGGCAAGGACAACCTCCGTCGCTGCGGGACCTGGGCCTCTCCAGCGGGGAAGAGGACAACATCGCCGAGGGACCAGAGGACTGCACAGTCGTAGAGACTGATAACAGGCCGAGGAAGGAGGTAAGAGAGACGTCGACCCCTAAAACCCCAACAGACTCTCGAAAATCAGAGCCAAAGTCCTCGAAAGGAGCACTGGCGTCGAAGCAATCTAGGACCACAGCTGCGTCCACGGACAAACTGCCCAGCGGATCCTTCGATAAGGACTCCCGGTCAGCGAAAGCTCTAGATACACCCAGGTCGTTGAAGCACGGTTCCGAAAAGCCGCACTCGACGCCAAAGGTGAAAGAGCAGAAGACAACTTCGACGTCAACATCCACGACCTCAAAGAGAACCGCCGAAACTCGACGCCGAACAAGCGGCAGCGATGGAGAGGAAGAAAAGAAGGCTCAAGGCCGAAATGACCAGTATCCTCCAAAGGAAGAAGGATTTTGACGAATGGATGAGTAGATACACCATCCCTTCGAAGCCCTCGACGGTTGTCGAAGCAGAAGACCAGGAGGAGTTCGACGCCACCAATCCGCCGAAAACTCCCGAACCGTCGGAGCAACAGAACGAAGAGGGCCTGTATTATTACACTGAGGGCGATGACGACCAGCAGACACACTTCGGCTAGACGCCCTCGGAGGCTCAGGACCTGGATTGGCAGGATCTTGATGCCGAAAACCCAGAAGAGGCTGTGGAGACGTATCCGTCGAGGCCTTCGCCGCCGGACAACATTGGAATATACAACATGGTCGTCAGGAACGCTGCAGCAACCTATAGGGTGGAAATGGAGGAAGAAAAGCCCAAGGCCTGTTTTCCCCTGGAGACACTGCTGCCAACGCAAACTAGGAGCCAATTCCTTCCTATGCTCCCAGGTGTGCTAGACCAAGGCAGGGAGGCTTTCAAGGAGCCATCTACCTGCAGATCTGTCACCCCCAGGACAGAGAAAAAATACAAGCACTCTTCTAAAGATCCACCATATATCCAGGGATCTGTGCCGGCTGATTCAATCATAACTGCAACAGCCAGGAAGAGGGCCAACGTTCCCACAAACTCCGGACCGCCTCCAGACAAGGAGAGCAAGAGAATAGACCTCACAGGGAGGAAAATTGAGAGGAATGCGGCAATCCATTGGCGCATTGCCAACTCCAATGCCCTTATAAACAGGCATGCCTACCAGCATTGGGAAGAAGTTGGGCAGTTGCTCAAACTGCTCCCGACCGAACACCAGCAAAGAGCGGCGCACCTGGTGGAGGAGGGCAAGAATATGGCCAACACCTGCCTGAAGTCGGCCTTGGACGCAGCAGACACATCAAGCAGGCTGATGATGATCGGAGTAACAGAGAGGAGACATGCCTGGCTGAGGATCTCTGGGTTCAAGCCGGAAGTACAGAACAACATCCTGAACTTGCCCTTCAACGGGGAAAAGCTGTTCGGCACGCCCGTGGACAAGACGCTGACACAGCTAAAAAAAGATAACGAAACTGCAAGGTCCATGGGAGCACTGCAGTTCAGAGGGATGAGAAGGGGCACCCCCTCACGAAGACCAAATGGCAGAGGAGGGAACCAGCTGGGAACATCGCACCAGGCCTTCCAGCAAACATTTCAGGGAAGCAGCCAGGCGCAACAGGGTCAGCAGCAACAAGGATGGCAGAACTAACAGAGGGGCCAGTCCTTTCGAAGCCGACCAAACGGACGAGGACAGACAAGGAGAGGCGGCCAGCAACCCGCACCCAAGTGACTCCACAGTACCAAACGTGCCCGCACTCACAACATCCCTAGTGGCGCGGCACAACAAAAGACACAAACAACAATTACAAATCAACGATCATGTGACACCCGTAGGAGGCAGACTAAAACACTTCTTCCAGGAGTGGGAGAAGATAACCGACAAATGGATACTCAACATCATACAGTTCGGCTACTGCATAGAACTGGTAAGAAAGCCACCAAACAGGAGGCCAACCAACAAGACACGCTCAACAGGAGAGCTATCACTACTGTGGCAGGAAGCACAAGAACTCCTCCACAAACAGGCTATAGAAAAGGTACCATACGGGGAAAGAAGCACAGGAGTGTACTCCAACTACTTCCTCGTACCAAAAGTAGACGAAACGTTAAGGCCCATACTGGACCTACGGTTCCTAAACAAATACATAAAGACTCCAAAGTTCAAGATGACGTCCTTACAGGAGGTTATACCTCGGATAAGGCACGGGGATTTTATGTCCACAATAGACCTCAAGGATGCCTACCTACACATTCCCATGAACCAAAAACACAAACATCTACTGAGATTTACCATCAGCAAGACGCACTACCAGTTCACGGCCCTAGCCTTCGGCCTAAAATCCGCGCCAAGGATCTTCACCAAATGCCTAGCTGCCGTAGCAGCGCATCTGCGGAGACAGGGAATAAATGTATACCCCTACCTAGACGACTGGTTGGTGAAGGCGAACTCCTACAACCAATGCAAACTACATGCTCAGCAGGTCACACAAACGCTGACAAAACTAGGCTTCTCCATACACAACGAGAAGTCGTCGCTAGAACCAGAACAAGTGAAGATCTTCCTGGGTGCAAAAATCGACACCATTCAGGGCAGGGTGTTCCCCAGCGAAAAGAGAACCTTCGCACTACTGAAGGAGACTCGCCAATACTAGAAGGGGCAACGTCTGACAGTGAGGACGGTGAGCAAGCTCATGGGGATGATGGCGTCCTGCATACACCTAGTCCCCAATATTCGACTACACATGAGACCATTCCAGGAATGGCTGCAACAGCAGTGGTCACAGGCAACAGGGAGTTGGGAAGATCTAGTGGTTGTAACGCACGCAGTGCAGGAAGAGATAGCATGGTGGAAGGACAACATAACAAGGGGAAACCCATTCACACCACCAACTCCAACAGTGACCATCACAACAGACGCATCCCAAATGGGGTGGGGAGCGCACATGAACCTGCTCAAAGTAAGGGGTTTATGGACACAAACAGATGCCGTCAAACACATCAACTACCTAGAACTCAAGACCGTGTTCCTTGCACTAAAAGCGTTCCAGAAACAGCTGTACGGGCAAAGGGTGTTAGTACAAACAGACAACACCACAACGATGTTCTACATCAACAAGCAGGGAGGAACACAGTCAGTGGCGCTGTCAGATCTAGCGCAACATATATGGAAATGGGCAATTCCATTACAAATAGACCTCCTGGCAATACATCTGCCAGGGAAGGACAATGTGGAAGCAGACAGACGTCAATCTCACACGAGTGGGAGCTCAACCCGCAGGAGACGCAAGCACTATTCAAGACGTGGGGGACCCCACAACTGGGCCTGTTTGCAACACACCAGAATGCAAAATGCCAATACTTCGCATCCAGGCAGCCAGGACATCAATCCCAGGGAAATGCCCAATGGATGAGCTGGTCAAAGACATTTGCCTACGCTTTTCCACCGATACCGCTGATACACAAGGTGCTCAGCAAGTGCAGAACAAGCAACATGACGCCAATTCTAGTAGCACCACAGTGGGCCAGGCAGTCCTGGTTCTCACAGATCGTGGAAATGGCATAGGGACCGCCACACAAGTTCCCAAAAAGAAGAGACCTGCTCTCGATGCAAAACGGAAGGGTACTCCATCCAGAACCAGAGAGCCTCAGCCTAGCAGCATGGCTCCTGAAGACCTAGAGTTCGCCCACCTCAAGCTTCCGCAAAGCACGCTGGCAGTACTGCGGGAAGCGAGGAGGCCCACTACACGGAAATGTTATGCAGCTAAATGGAAGAGATTCACTGAATGGTGCATCAAGGAAAAGCTCCACAGGAGAATCACCAGGGAATCAACAGTGCTAAAATACTTAACACACTTGCTAAGGAGTAACCTATGCTGCACCTCGCTAAGAGTACACCTGGCAGCAATAGTAGCCTATACAAGAGGAGAAACAGGGAAAAGTTTCTTTACATCTCAGGTGGTAAAAAGATTTCTAGAGGGGGCCAAGAGAATAGCCCCACCAAAAAGGATGGCACCGCCTGCATGGAACCTCAGTGTAGTTCTAACAGCTTATGAAGGCACCTTTCGAACCCATTCACAAGGCCTTTCTACATATGCTCACAATAAAGACAGCCTTTCTGGTAGCAATTACCTCGCTACGCAGAGTGAGCGAATTGCAGGCGCTCACACTACAGGAACCCTACATTCAGATTCACAATGACAGGGTGGTAATGAGGACAGACCCACACTTCATGCCAAAGGTGGTGTCAAAGTTCCATATCAGCCAAACAATACAGATACCAAGTTTCTTCCAAAAACCATCCACCAGCGCAGAGAGGGCACTGCACACTCTGGACGCTAGAAGAGCAGTAATGCATAACATCGAAAGGACTAAGGATTGTAGGAAAACAAAGCAATTCTTTGTGTCTTTCGCAAGCAGCTTCCTGGGAAGACCAGTGACTAAAAACACCATCGCACGATGGATCGCACAGACAATTCAATACTGCCACAAACAGGCAGGCCAAGAACTACAAGGAGCAGCACAAGCTCACTCTACCAGGAAAAAGGGAGCAACAATAGCTTTCCTGGCAAACACACCCATCCAAGACATTTGCCTGGCGGCGACATGGGCTTCAGTGCACACGTTCACTAAGCACTACTGCGTGGATATACAGATGAACAAAGAAGCACAAGTAGGTCAAAAAGTGCTTCAACATATATTCAACAACCAACGCTCATCTTCCACCCAGCCGCCACAAACATAGCAAACCGCTACAAAGTCTCTGCACAGCATAGTGAATCCAGAAAGATTCACGCTGCAAAACGAATAGTTTCTTACCTGTCGGTGTAGTTTTGCAGCTTGAAGACTTTCTGGATTCACTAGCGAACCCACCCGCCTCCGCCAGAAATATGAGACAGGAGGAAAGGGGGACTAAGAAATAGAAAACACCTTCAAAAGGTAAAAGGATAAACAAGGAAAAGCACAAGACAAGAAAAAAAGAATCCGAAGTTGGCGCCCAAGGGTGGGAGCTTCCGGAGGAAGCGCGCCGACGTCACGGAAGGACACCAAATGGTGGGGCGTCGTCTCCCACCTGGGCCACGAAAAAAAAAAAGAGACTACGATTCCGGACCCAACCACTAGACCGCGGAATAATGCACAGCATAGTGAATCCAGAAAGTCTTCAAGCTGCAAAACTACACCGACAGGTAAGAAACTATTCGTTCCAGTGGGCCTAGCTTCAAAGAAATCTATTGGATGGCATCTAGATTTCAGAGGAAACTGCTCATGATCTGTAGTGGTGGCTGCTCGAACGTAAGTGGTCCAGCTGCAGGCCTCTCTTCCTTCCTCACCTGGAGAAGATTGTGGTGATGGATGCGTTACTGCGTGGTCGAAGAGATAGCGATCAGAGGACTCTGGTCTCTGCCAGAAGCCCGCTCGATATCAATTTGTTGTTGGCCATTCTTTTAGCTCTAAATTCCATTTAGCCATCCATTTAGGGGAGCCTGGTGCAGGTTTTCATGGACACCACCACCATATGGTATTGCAGAAATCAGGGTCCTGTGCCAGGTGGCTCTGCGCCTCTAGAGTTGGTCGGACCATCAGAAAATGTTCCCGATCGCAAACCACCTGGTGGGATCATTAAATGCCAGAGCGAAGAAGTTAAGCAGGTGGCATCTGGAAGATCACAAATAGTGCCTACATTCTGAGGTGGTGAAGGGCATCTTCTGCGGTGGGGAGAACCCTGGCTATATCTGTTCGCCACCACCTAGAACATGCAGTGTCAAAAGTTTTGCGCATTGGAGTTTCTGCCGAACACTCGCTAGGTGATGCATTCTGGCTAGAATGAAACATGGTACTCCTGTACGCCTGCGTAACTGTGCCCCACCTTCCCCAAGTTCTGAAACCGATCAGGAATGACCGGCCCAAGTCATCCTAGTGGTTCCAGGAGGGGTCAGGGGTGTGTGGGACCCCGAGCTTCTGGTCATGAGCATCTGACTTTCAATAACACTACCACTTTCAGAAGATCTTCTGTCACAACAGCAGGGTAGGGTCCTCCAGCCGAACCTGCGCAATCAACACCTCTATGCATGGAGATTGAGTGGTGGCAGTTGACTGCTTTTGATCTGCCCCCTGAAGTGGGGGAGGTCATCCTCACCGCCAGGTGCCCTTCCACAAAGTCAATTTGTGCCACGCTGTGGGACAGATTTGTGAACTGGTGTGGTTTCTGCTAATATAGACCAATCTCCTAGCCAAGTTTCTTTTGTTCATTTTTGTCTTTGGCCCAGCAAAGCCTTGCAGTGGCCATTCTTAAACGTTATTTCTCAGACCTTTTGCCATTCTATGTTTGGTGGACCCACAGTCCGTGTTTACATCACCTGTTGTGATGAGGTTTTTAAAAGGTTTGACACAAATTTCCTCCCAGACCCTAAGTAATGCCACAGTGTGACCATAATTTGGTCTCGATCATATGGTACAACCTTTGAACAGATGCATAACTTCTTGCTCTATCTGTTGACTACAATTACTGTCTTTCTTATTGCGATTACGTCAGCTCGTCACATGAGTGACCTTAAGATATAGTTGGTACAACTGCCCTACACCATCTTTTTTCCCACACAAACTGGTGCTGAGGATTTGGGTGGCCTTTTTGCCTAAAGTCCTTTGCACGTTGAGCAATCCATCATCCTGCCAGCATTCTTTGCCTGCCCTCACCCTTTGAAAGAGGAGAGGCTTCATTGGTTGCACCCCAACAGGATTTTAAGCTTATATATTGATCATACCTAAAGACCACTGTGTGGACAATCATCTTTTTGTGATGTTCTCGTAGGTGAAAAAAGTGAAGGTTGTGCAGATGAGGACACTCTCTAGATGGATAGTCCTAAGCATTAACTCTACTATGCAATAACCAAGGAGCTGCTGCCATAAAGTTTGAGAGCCCATTCCACCAGGGCAAAGGCTGCTGCCACTGCATTGGCACATGACGTGCACGTCCTTGATATCTGGAAGGCTGTGACATGGGCATCAATACATACGTTCTCAAAGTACAACTGTCTTTGACAGCCAGGCCCGGCGGGAAGAGCATTACGCCCACTTAGTCCTGCCGGACTTTTTGGAGCCCGCTGGAAAGACCCTCCAGTTTGAGTGGTACTACTTTGGTATCTGTTTTAAGGTGAGGAATTTGCAGATAGAAGTATCCATCAGAAGAACAAGTTACTTACCTTTGGTAATGCTCTGTTTGAGGTATGTGTGGCAGTAAATACATATGCTGTGCATACTCTTGCCATCTAATTTAGAACCTGGATGTGTGCAAGTTATTTTTCTTCTAAGAAGACTTTTGAGTCACGAGGTATTGTGGCGGGAGACTCTTGTTGGTAATGCGCATGGGCATCAACCCCATTGTGAGATCGTTTTCTTTCTGCCGTCTGGTTCGGCCTTGTGTTCCCATGCTCCGGATCAACACAGCTGCGGTGCTCTTCTCAGCCTTCCCAGTTTCCTCTCCCTCTGTGGGTATTGTTTACGCTTGCATTCCTTCTACTACCATCTCTGATCTGCGTCCCTCGTCCCGAGCAACTCTTAAGTCGTCCTCGGCCCCACATGGGATCTCGCCCTCTGGGGCCTCCCCCATCTCATCGCCTCCTCTTTCTCAAGAATACCTCGACAGGGGTGGAACGGACATCCTTCAGATACAGTCCTCATTGCCACATGAGGTACCCCTGGACCGATCTCCATCAGGTCTGTAATCTCTCCCTCTCCCCCGAGCACGACAATGCCACCTGCAACACCTGCCGCTAGAAGAAAACTCTCCGCAACCTCAGGGCTCGTCTCGAAATGTCGTGTAGGAGCGTAGATGACACTCTGACATCTTCGGCACCCAGGACTTTGAGGGGAATCAACATGCACAGCCGTCAGCCCCTGATGAGGTGGCTTTCTCATCCAACCCAAGCTCTGGATCTGACCTGAAGATCAAGGACATTCTGCCAGCACAAGTGGTTGTGAGTATGGCTCCCCCTCATCATCACCCTCGACACTGCTCGCATGTCGAGCAGCCCTTCGCAAAGGGACATCCAGCCGCTCTGGACCTGCAGAAGAAACCAAAGCCGGTGCCATCTGCTCCAGTCTCAGCGCTGACCTGGCCGAAACCCTTGGCATCGAAATCGGCGCCAACCCCGAAGACTCCAGTGGCGGCTCTGAAGCCCACGGCGACAACAACAGTTGAACCGATCCTGCAGAAGCTCCAGGATGAGATCGACTCTCAGCAGTGGCATCTTGTCATACATCCCCACACAAGCTGGATCCTCGCTCGCCCACAGGAGACTTTTCCACAAGCCCCGAAACGCCAGCTGAGTTACGAGGAAGCCCTCAACATCCCTATTCCTGCAAAACACAGGCAGATGTTGGTCAAGGCCACCAGCCCTATGCCCGACACCCTCCTTTCTCCACAAAGACCACGACGAACTCCATCCCTGTGTAGTGTAGTTCCTATTTCCCTAATAGGCTCTGCGCATTGGAATAATATAACCTATAGGTTTGACATAGGATTAAGGTCGGTATGTCCCTATCGAGTATATTAAACTTAATTACTTGTGCCAGCTAGCTCAGAGGCCACTAGAAACTCCTTGAGAACAAGAAGGGAGTAGTTTCTGGCAACCGAAAAACATGACAACTTTTGTTTCCCTTTAGAATCGTAACACGTCTCAGAATCGTGGAAACAATAGATAACAGTTTCACTCATTCAATCGTGCATGCTTAGTTTCTACAGAGTTACACAGAAAGGAAAGACGGGCGTTTCAATAAAAAGGGTTTTATTGAACAGTCTTGTTTCTCGTGTAAGAGATATGTGCTGTTATGATCACAAGACAGTATGCAAGATAAATAATGTACAGCGTAAGCAGTAGAAATAAATAATACTGCGCTAGCATTATCTTTTAGCATAAATTCACGTACCTAAATAACATGAGCTAAAAATGCGAGTACTCATACGATGCGTCTCTATGCTAGTTCTACCCCAGTGTACCTAACCTAGTCTAGATGTAGGGAAAAGTAGAAGTAGGTGGAGTATTCTCTAGTATGGTAGACTAAGAGTATGTTAAGTCTAGTATGCCAAGAGTCCCTCTAGGATCTAGTCAGCTCCATACCTTGAGAATGAGAGAGGTGGGAATCTCCTGCCGGATCTGGAACTCTAACACCCCGCGAAGGGAGTCAGAACACTGGAAGCTGGATTCGTCTGCGTGCAGGAATGACAGCGTCTTCTCAGTGCGTCAGGCCGGGATACGGGCTCCTCTGAAGTAGAGGTCTCCTCTAACTTGCTTGGGCAAGGGAAGGTATATTTATACCTGGTAGGTGTCTTGGATTGTTAGCATTGACGTAAAGTCGGACAGAGGAAGATGTCAGGAATGAACCCTTAAGGTATAACGGTTCATACATAATAGATGAGTTCTTGGAGAAATCAATAGTCCTGTGCTAGGGAACTCCCGAAGCTTAAGGGTCTGGTTTCTAAGAACTCGTTGTGACGTTAGGGTGGACGGATGTCTGTGACCATGCCTGTATTTGGAGTGCACGGTTAATGCCTAAATAAGGACAGGGATTCTATGCCTATATAAGGGCAAGGCGAATTGTGCCTATATAAGGACATGATTCAGGAAAACCTATATACGGACCCCTAAAGCGGAATACAACACCAGCCTGACTCACCACCTGACCCCATCTCAGGGGTCACTGCAGTCAGATACAGGGGAAACACAGGGGAGGATACTCAAGATACACCCCCACATGGTGATGCCTGAAAATCATATGACACGAACCATACAGGGTACACTGATCCTGACTTGTACCCAGCGCGCCCCTCCCGTCCTGATAACTCCACTTCTTACCATGAGCTGGTAGCCAGGGCATCCTTGTACCAGTCAATATGCATGTTGACACCATATAACAGGATTTCCTTTTCGAGACCCTCTTCACCACCCATCGCTCCACCCAAAAAGAGTTGAGGCGTAGTCACCTAATCATTGGCGCATTGGCAATTCAATTGGTGTGCTCTCCGACTATGACCGTGCTCACTGGGGCGAAATGGAGGAGCTCCTCCAAGATCTCCCAGATAAGCACAAACAAGAGGGCATGAGATAGTATCCAAAGGCAAATTTATCTCTAACACAACCATTCGGTGTGCCCTTGACGCTGCTGACAACGCCGCCGAAGGTATCAACTCATGTGTGCTCATCAGTAGACACACTTGGCTCTGTATCTCCGTCTTTAAACCAGATGTCCAGCAACACCTGCTCAACATGCCATTCAATAGACAACACCAGTTCAGGCCTAAGGTTGACCAAATGCTGGAAAAGATAAAGAAAGGTACGGCAAAGGATATGGGCGCCTTGCGGGTCCTTTCGCTGCACACCGTATGGTGGAGGCTAGAAGAACACCTTTCCCAAAGCCTCCACAGCTTTTCAGCACCCACAGGCAGAGCAGCCCTCCCCTAGAGGCTACTTTAGAGGGTTCTACTGAGGCAATAACACTAAAAGTAGAGGGAAAAGTGGCTCCCCCAAGAGTGCCACCACCACTAAGCCCTGACTTGCCTGTTTTCCCCTTTGATCACACAGCACCTGTCAGGGGGTGTCTGCAAAAATTCTTCCCCACGTGGTGGAACATCACCTCCGACCAGTGGGTGTTAGACATTATCTAACATGGTTAGTGTCTGGAGCTGACTTTCGTGCCTCCCACCATACCACTCTGCAAACACAGGCTCCCCAGAATAACAATGTCTGCTCAGGGAAGAAGTAACAGTGCTCCTCCTCAAAGGGGTCATAGAGCCCGTCACACACTATCTGCAGGGCACAGGAGTCTACTTGCTTCACTTCCTGATCCCCAAGAAGGACGGCTTCCTCTGACCTACTGTAGATCTCTGGTCCCTCAACAAATACATCCTATTACATCACTTTCAGATGGTCACTCTTCAGGATATTATTCGACTACTACAGCAAGGAGACTTCATGGTTGCTCTCGACCTCGCAGACGCCTACTTCCACATACCAATCCAAGGGGCGCCTCACTGCTATCTCAGGTCTGTGGTCAGTGGCAAAAACATTAGCAGTTCAAGGTGCTGCCCTTTGTATTCACCAAGTGCCTCGCAGTGGTGGCTGCTCACCTGCGCAGACAGGGCATTCACATCGTCCCCCTACTATTACGACTGGCTGATCATGAGTGCCACTCCACAACAGTGTCACAGACACACACAGGTCACAATAAACCTTTTGCATGAGCTCGGGTTTATGATCAACATAACCAGATCCCACCTCCAACCCTAGCTAGGGGCAATCCTCAACTTCGAAATCAGCAAGGCCTACCCAAACCCTGCTTCGGTACAGTCATTTCAGGCACTAGTTCCTTTCTTCCAACCTGATAAACCGGTCACGGTCAGGACAGTCATGCCCCTTCTTGACTTGATGGCTTCTTGTATTGCTATAATCCCCCATGCCAGGTTACACATGCATCCGTTACAGGAGTGCTTAGCGCCCCGATGGTATCTAGCAGATGGTCATTGGGACAATCTAGTGCTGATCATCCGCCTCACTCCTTGCTGTCTGCAGTGGTGGAACACCAACAACTTGTTGCAGGGGCGGCCTTTTCTCAACCCAGTTCTCCAGGTGACCATCACAAGACTCCTCCCTCACAGGGTGTGGGGTGCCCTTATTAGACCTGACTGTCTAAGATCAATGGGAACCCAGACATCAGGGTCTCCACATCAACTGCTTGGAGCTGTTAGCTGTCCATCTAGCGCTGAAGGCTTTTCTGCCCCACGTGACCAACAAGGTTGTCCTCATCCGGATGGACAGCATGATAGCCATGCACTACCTTCAAAGACAGAGCGGTACTCTATCTCCCCAGTTCTCTCAGCTCACTCAGA
The DNA here is from genome assembly GCA_963921515.1 of Calotriton arnoldi. Taxonomy (NCBI): domain Eukaryota; kingdom Metazoa; phylum Chordata; class Amphibia; order Caudata; family Salamandridae; genus Calotriton; species Calotriton arnoldi. The sequence goes on from CAWUFW010004060.1 coordinate 1,246,232, forward strand.
GCATTTGACGGTGGTCCCTCCACCACAAGATCCACCTGTTGGCAGAGTACCTCCAGGGAGTGGACAACGACTTTGCCAGCGTCCTCTGCAGGATGTGGCAAGAAGTCCGCGAGTGGGAACTTCACCCGCAAGCCCTCCTCCCATACTTCCAACAGTGGTGGTACCCACCGTTAGACCTCTTTGCCACCGCAGAAAAAGCCCAAGCTTCCCACCCAGTTCCCGCACTCATGCACTGTGGATGAATTGGTCGGGGATATTTGCCTATGCTTCTCTGCCTCTCCTCCTCCTTTTGTTTGTGGCTTGGAGGCTACGGCTAAAGTCACATAAAAAATGGAACTGACAGAGCACCAGGGTGGGTGCTATATGGCTCTGGTGACATCAGTCCAATGTTGTTTCCAGTGTCAAAATAGAGCCAGCACCCCCTACTGATGTAGGAGAGCTATGAAACGTTTCCAGTTCTAGTCTGGTATCTGGGCGTATTGAACAGGTTTCTGAATTCTACATGTAAATAGAGTATCCATCAGAAAGATCATTACTGAAGGCAAGTAACTTTTTCTTATGGCACCGCAACAACATGATGACTGAAATGCAGAGCCTATCAAAATGCAATATACTTCCCCCACTATTACTTTCAAAATTGTTAACGATAAGATGCAATAAAAATGCATGTTGAGACACATCTTAGTTGTCTGCTTTATAAAAGTGTATGTATCTAACATAATAGTCCGCTGTATAACATTCAGCATTACTCAGTAAAACTGTCTCATTGATAGCCTGTAAATACTGTTAAATAACTAATATGTACAGATTTTAGGGATAGCATTTTTCTAATTGCCATTCTCTATAAATCGCAATTAGGAAATTGCTATCCCTAATTTATGAAATTCTTTGAGTTTCATTTAGCTATTCCTAGTAGGTCGCAAATCGACTTACCTCATGAATATTAATGAGGTAGGTTGCAGTTAACGACCCACTGGGATTAGCATCCATCACAGATTATGGTGGCCTTCTGGGGTTAGCAGACCACCATGTCTGTGACTGCTTTCTAATAAAGCAATTGCTTTTAATGCAGCCCATTTTCTTTAAAGGAAAATGGGATGCGTTTCAAAAAATAAAAGGAAACGTTACAGTTTAATTTTTTTAAGAGCAGGCAGTGGTCATTTGGACTACTGCCTGAACTAAAAAAATATTTGATTCTCCATAACCCCTTCCCATTTGCGAATGGATACCACTTCCTCTGAGGTGTCGGTAAAATATAAATGTTTTATGAACGTAATTCGGTTGCAAAATATTCATACATACCATTACGATTCGGTATTAAGGGACGCCTTAAACACGTCCCTTCCGAATACCGAATGACTAAACCAAATTGCGATTCGGTAACCTGTTACCAAAATTTAACTTTTGTACATTTTAAAAACCTTTATTGCGGTTTGCGACCGTAATAAAGGTTTTGTACATAAGCCTCTAGGATTAAATAATATTCTGTCTTTTGCTTGCCTTCTGTGGCGCCCTGTCACCACGAAATGGGCCAGTTGGTTGTGCTATATCAAGAACTATATGGATAAATAATAAACATGTGACCTGCTAAGAAAGTGCTTCAACACCCCATTGGGGGTAACAAGCGCTATATAAATGCTAACCTTTTTTCCCCTCTTCTATCCCTCCGCTATCCTTCTCAATCCAAATAACTGACTAATATCCACCACTCAAACTACTTTCATATTTCACTATACTAATTCACCACTAATCCTTTATGGGTTTCGGAGTAGCGTGCTACTCGCCGAAAAAGCGCTTCAACACCTCGTCAGGGGTAGTTAGCGCTATATAAATGCAATTACCTATACAAGGTTCCGTTGTGGTTGCATGAAGATATGGTTTAGAACTAATCTCAAATGATGCCACCAATGCAAATCTGAATATAATGCCAGCTGCAGTGATGTCGTGGAGCTGTGCTCATGGGCAGGTTCATTTTATAGACATACCCATTCAGTCATTGGTCACAGGGTGATTTACATCCTGTCTGAAGATGTTTTCTCATCCAGTCGCATGATGGTGGCACTGGAAGTCAGCAAAACTGTTGTCCCCTAATTTTCTTTTAGCGTCAGAACTGATTCCTTTGTGACAAGGGTCGATATTTCATCACAAACATTTCTTCCTCATTCCGTCTCAATCACGAGATGATCTCGCTGCCTCCTTTCAGACATCATCCTTTCAGTAAAAGGGTTCTGTCTGCAGAGCTGGCATGTCAGAAGAGTGATGACATTCTACAGTGATTGTACAAACGAGACAAGCCCTTTCCCTAGACTCTGCCACTTGTTGGGGACCTGGCCTAGGCAGCCGTATTTCCAGTGCTCAAATGATAGACTCATGCATTTTAAAAAGCTACTTTGTTCAAGGAGCCTCCATTAGTAGCAGCATCTGTCGTCACTCTGTAAGAGCTATGGCTGCTTCAGTCACTTTTCACTGACCTATAGCAATATCACTGATATGGCCATATGGGCTACCCTGAGTGGTGCAGGCATAGCTCAGTTGACTTGAGTTTTAATGATGGCCCCTATTTTTTCATAGACTACTGAGAGACTAAGTCACTTTGTCCACTAGGTGCTCTCTTTATTTTAAAGTGTTACTACATTTCTAAAGAGAAGGCAGAAAGACTAAAGATAAGGAAAAGTTGCTCATGGGTGTCTTTTAATTACTTATTTACTTTCAAGCCCTCTTTTCGTAGGGCTGAACAAAATCCTAATAGTGTGTAATTGGAGATTACCGCAAGTTTAAGATTTAAACCTTTTTTGCAAATACCACGCATCCCGCGCTGCAAAAATCTGGTGAAAGTTTTAAAGTAAAATTGTGCACTGTTCGAGTTTGTCCATTTTGGAACCAGTGAACACAGCAAGCACAGTTAGAGGTTATCCTCCATTTTGAGATGCACAAGCCAGAGCAGTACTAGTGCACAAGGTAGTATCACCAACTGCAGATACCAGTTTTTATGTAGCCCTTAGGAAGAAGACTTCAGTACTTAAACTCCGTCTGAGGCTACCTGTTGATGAGACAGGCAGGAGAGAGTAAGTCGAACATGCATGGAACAATACCTACATTCACTAGTTGAACTCACTTCTTCACCTGTGGCACAGACCCAGTGCTCTCAGACTGAAAGGAAGCATAACAACCTGTTTAATCTTAGTATGCTGCCATATAACGCGTTCTTTGTCTCACTTAATTTCCCCATTCATGTCTCCCAAATGCTAGTTTCATGTTCAGCAATAATGCTCCGAAAGTGGAGTTCCAATGCCAAGGATTTTGTGGAAAAAACATAAGTTGTTTACAAAAGCCTGTTTACTTGTGCAGTCTTTTTTAGGTTTGTCCGATATGTTGCCTCAGATTACTGAAACACTGTCAAGAGTTGCATGTGTTTGCCTGCTTGCTTTCCACCCCTTTCAGTTGTTAATTTTATAAACACCCTTTTTAGGTCTCGGCTAGGCAGCGCTTGCGCTGTCTCTTCGAGACATGCTGTATTCAGGATATGTGCAAAAACAACAATTGATGGACAGAATGCAGAACAATGTCAAACATTCACCCCAGTACAGAGATCTGGGCCTAAAGCCATCGTTTTTTTGCTCACCATGCAATTCCAGTTTGAACCCAGCCATATGCAAATCAGTCTTGACCCTGTGCCCAATGGGAACAGTCCAGCCCGAACTGCCAGGCCAGGTCCTCCCTGGACTGGAAAAAAGCATCCTAGGACCGGTTTCGGGGTTTCACCCCTCATCAGCCAGGACAGCTTGACTCCAGTGGCATGGAGAGCACGGGACCCACGTCTGGGCATACCCGTCCCACTCGGGTGACAAATGCAAAAACAACAATTGATGGACAGAATGCAGAACAATGTCAAACATTCACCCCAGTACAGAGATCTGGGCCTAAATCCATCGTTTTTTTGCTCACCATGCAATTCCAGTTTGAACCCAGCCATATGCAAATCAGTCTTGACCCTGTGCCCAATGGGAACAGAATACATCAAAAAGAATCCGTAGGTGACGGATCAAAAGAACCTAGCCAAGAAACAAGGGCGGGTTCACCAATTGGGGTGAAGGCCACCTCTACTGGTAGAAAAGAAAAATTTATTTTCTTGTGTCCCCTCACTCACCCAGGGTTGCCCCTAGGTGACATGCTTCATCATTGGGGCCATCCCAAACATCTACTGATTGGGGCGTGCTGCGACTTGCGGATTTACGTAGGAGCACTTACCTTGTGAGGCTATGTGTCGTGCAGTGTAGGGGGGAGTGGTGTAAGTGATGTTTTAACAAATTACCTAACTAGTGAGCTATTGTTTTATTCCTGCTCCTAGTTGGTAGGGATAAAAATGGGGTTAATAAAAGGGAAATGTAACTGTTATGTAATTATAATCCCTTGTATTATGTCAACATGTTTCAAGGTATCCCCTAAACCTTTTCTTCAGGACAACAAAGGGACCAGCCCTTTGTGTACCACTCCGTGCCTGACCTATAATAAAGTGAAGTGAAAAATTATTAATGCATACCTATTGTGTGAGCATTGGGAAAATATATACATACGGTTGCTTCTGAACACGTAGTAACTGTCATTGGGAAGAAAAAGCAAAATGCAAATTAATACATACTGCCTGCCCACCGTTCTTGTGGGCAGGTAAAGGCGTTACGCTGCGCGTAAAAGAAGGTACTTCATAATATGGTGTAAGTGCCCTTGAAAGCAAGCTTAGTTAGTGCTCAGATCTTGTGTGGGTAATACTACACATGATACCTTAATTGTGAGCAGGCAAGGTTGAAAAGACATACTTTAACAACGCTTGTAGTCAAGGACAAAAACAGGACACACACAACATGTAACATAAAATCAATTTCTTTTTGAAACATACTTATTTTTTGGCAAAAGTGCGCCTCATGGTCTGTCTGGGTGGAGGGGCCTGTAGAACCCTATATTATAATAATAGACAAAGGAATGAGATAATGAGGATTTGTTATAAGCCACTCATTGCTTGTGCCTTCCTATGACTGGTTTAGAAAGAGCAAATGGAATTTAGTGAAAAAGGCAAATAAAGTTATGTAAATTCCTGTAGGGAGAAAAAAATTGATGATGTCCTGTAGGGAGAAAAAAGTCTTACTGTGCTCAGCAACCCTCCGTCAATACGACCTATTCTGTCCCAAGGTAGACCGCATCTTAGCGTGTCTTTGCCTTAGTGCCGGTATAAGTAGTCTGAAAAACAGCCGAGTCATTCCCGCGTGCTGTTGGAGACTAGAGCGTGTAAAGCGTAGTCTCGTATTGTGGTGTAAACGGTCCACCATGTTGTTGGTATTTTATGGAATGGGGGTGTGATTTTTGAAAGTCTAAATTACTAATTAGAGTGCAGGAGTACCTTATACGAAAAAAGAAGGACGCCCGGTATTTTGTCAAAATAGGTTGGGGTCAGTATCGAACCCTGGTCACAGGGACACCGTGAGTTTCTTAAGTAGCGGCCATATTGGAATGGTCAAAAAAAATAAACAGAAAAGGAAAAAGGCTAGGGATGTTTTGTCATACTGCCTTCAATTTTATCAAAACACAAGGTAGAGGATTTCATTGCCTTTGTTCTTGATTTAGATTTTCATAAAATGCCGTTAAGAAACATGCCAGACGGGGTTTTTTTATTATTTATTTATTCTCAGATATCGGGGTTAATGTATCTAGTGAAATGGCCCGATGGTATATTCTCGTTCGAACCTCTAATTTTATGAAAAAGGGGTTGTGATTTTAGAAAGTCTAAATTAATAATTTGAGTGCAAGAGTACCTCGTACTAGAATAAGAGGACGCCCGGTATTTTGTCAAAAATAGGTTGGGTCAGTATCGAACCCTGCTCAAAGGGACACCATGAGTTTCTTAAATGGCGGCCATATTGGAATGGTAAAAAAAAAAAAAAAAACAATAAACAGAAAAGGGAAAAGGCTAGGGATGTTTCTTGTCATACTGCCTTCAATTTTATCCCAAAAAAACTGCCAGGCCAGGTCCTCCCTGGACTGGAAAAAAGCATCCAAAGGACCGGTTTCGGGGTTTCACCCCTCATCAGCCAGGACAGCTTGACTCCAGTGGCATGGAGAGCACGGGACCCACGTCTGGGCATACCCGTCCCACTCGGGTGACAAATGCAAAAACAACAATTGATGGACAGAATGCAGAACAAAGTCAAACATTCACCCCAGTACAGAGATCTGGGCCTAAATCCATCGTTTTTTTGCTCACCATGCAATTCCAGTTTGAACCCAGCCATATGCAAATCAGTCTTGACCCTGTGCCCAAGGGAACAGTTCAGCCCGAACTGCCAGGCCAGGTCAATAATAGGGTCAAGACTGATTTGCATATGGCTGGGTCCAAACTGGGGTGGTGTGGTGAGCAAAAGAATGATGGATTTAACCCAGATCCTTGTGACTGGGGGTGAATGTTTGCATTGTCCAGCATTCCGTCCATCAATTGTTTCTTTTGCATATATCGCCCTAAGTGGGAAGGGTATGGCCAGACGTGGGTCCCGTGCTCACTACACCACTGGATTCAAGCTAGCCTGGCTGATGAAGGGTGATGCCCTGAAACCAGTCCCAGGATGCTTGTTTCCGGTCCAGGGAGGACCTGGCTTGGCAGTTCGGGTTGGCCTGTTCCCACAAGGAATAGGGTCAAGACTGATTTGCATATGGCTGGGTCCAAACTGGGGTGGTGTGGTGAGCAAAAGAATGATGGATTTAACCCAGATCCTTGTGACTGGGGGTGAATGTTTGCATTGTTCAGCATTCCTTTCATCAATTGTTCCTTTTGCATATATCGCCCTGAGTGGGAAGGGTATGCCCAGACGTGGGTCCCGTGCTCACTACACCACTGGATTCAAGCTAGCCTGGCTGATGCAGGGTGATGCCCTGAAACCGGTCCCAGGATGCTTGTTTCCGGTCCAGGGAGGACCTGACTTGGCAGTTCGGGCTGGACTGTTCCCACAAGGAATAGGGTCAAGACTGATTTGCATATGGCTGGGTCCAAACTGGGGTGGTGTGGTGAGCAAAAGAATGATGGATTTAACCCAGATCCTTGTGACTGAGGGTGAATGTTTGCATTGTCCAGCATTCCGTCCATCAATGTTTCTTTTGCGTATTCAGGATATGGGCATAAAGCTCTGCCCACTTTCCACCCATCTTTTTAATTGGCTCCTGTCCTTTGTAAATGGTGGCTTTTCATTGGTCAATAGGCTTAGTAGTCCGTCTTTAGTACCGCCTTGTCTCTTCTTGTAACCTCCCATGAGGACACCCCCTGTTACATGTGTTGTTACTCCCTAGGTTTTAATCACAGCCTCAAGGCACTATTTTCTTAAAAGGCTTCAGGCAAGACACATACTTGGTCCTAAGCTAGACTGGCAGTGGCTACTACGCTCACTAGCACATCTCACATTTATATGGGACCATCTATAAATTTTCCTTCATCAGCTCCACACAGAGTACAACCTAATCTGTAATTAATGTAATAATTCACATTTCAAAGCTACTAATTTTATATATGGACATAGCTATTTCAATGTACTTGTAGTACTGTCTTGCATGCAATGCATTATGGGTAGGGTGGATTTAGCATATCTTCTGCAGGGTGCAGTACCATATGTGACCAAAAGCGGTCCGCAATGCTGGTGCCTTGCTCACTAGGGACCTCTAAGAGCAGCTTGCGGTACTGCACCTAGACATGCAGTGCTGGTGCCTTGCTCACTAGGGACCTCTAGGAGCAGCTTGCGGTACTGCATCAAGACATACAATGCTGGTGCTTGGCTCACTAGGGACCTATAGGAGCAGCTTGCAGTACTGCACTGAGACATACAATGCTGGTTCATGGCTCACTACGCAAGCATTTGCAATGCACTAGGTCTCGCATAACAAAGTATGAGCTATAGGCGTTGCATTGTTATTTGCAACGCCAATACCTTAAACTATTAGTAATGCGAGACCTATTGCATTGCAAATGCTTGTTACCAAAGTTAACACTCAGCTGACAAGTGAGTTAGATGCTGCAACCATGGTTCTCTCAGATTATTTCTTCCTAATCGCCCTTTTAATAGAGTCCATAACAGCATGTCCTCCCTCTTCTCTGCCCAGAGGGGATATACAGCGGATAAACACAAAATGCAGAGTAGTCATGTAATTGAATACAATATATAATGCCTCAGATCAGTTATTTTCACTAGAGAGACAACATAGCCTGATATGGTGCTCCGTGTGCAATGCACAAGTTGCTCAAGTTGAAAAAAATGCACATGAATGTACAAGTATATATAAGAAAAAGTGTTTTGGTGATCTGTCCACTCGTCATTTACAAAAGTTTTGGAGCTGGTTCATTCCATATGGCCCATTCTTTATATGCCAGCCCACAAATGTGGTGCAGGCAGATGTTTCATTGACATTTCAACCCCAAAAGTTCTGTATGACAGTTAATCACCTGGAGTCTTCTTCAGGACAGCAATTAGAGTAAACCTAAATTGAAGGAAAATTACATGAGATGGGCTGTCTGTTACTGGTTCCAACAGGTGACTTTGGCAAAGTCAAGACGGGATGGGTGCTTTTTTTAAAGATATTTTGATATCCGTATATGGCTCAATTGACCGCTCCAATGAGTCGCTGCATATAATTGTGGTGCGTGCCTCCAGTTAATAAATTTCCTCACATCCACGTCAACAAGCTCTCCGTGCTCGTGTTGTCTCAAAGAATGATTATTCTTTGTCTCACTCAATTTCCCCACCTGTGCCTCCCAAGTACTAGATTCATGGTCAGCAATAAGGATCAGTAGGAAGTGTTTTGTGTGCATGCATAGCTAGAGGACTTTATACCAATTCGGATGTGTGCATCCGGGAATACTGGTATGTGCCCTTCCTGGATTTAAGTGAGTGTTTGAGGTACCTGTGAGTATGGACTCTTGTTAGGGTGGAGGGTATCTCTCTAAACAAGCATATATGTTGAAAACTAAAACCTTTAAGGCACCAAAGTATGACTTTGAAACTTAAAAGTTTCCCAACTTCAAAATGTATTCTTATATTGACTAAATGGTATTCTTTTTCATCAATTCATCTCAGTACTTGCAGCCACTGCTGACAGGTGTTTTGCAGAAAACTGCTTTACCAGATCTTAGTTCTTCGATTTATTTTGTTCCTTTTACCTTCTGTTGACAATCATTGCATCAGTTTGATTTGTACAGGTTCTGTCACGCTTAAACGAATCACTTCAATCGCATCAATGTTAAAGGGACATTGAAATGAATAATGTTATAGTTTCCTTCACAGAAGTTGCATCCTTTTGAGATCTGAGCTTGACACTTGCAGCCGATATTTTAGTTCTGGTGCTTCAGTAGTCGACATTAGCCTGTGTTATAGATTCAATCCGCCATATTGCGGCATCTTGTAAATTTGCAAGATTGATGTGGGGTATTGGGTTGGTTTTGGTTGTTATGGAGAGGTATAGTTTTTGTGAAGAGTGGAGTGCTCTTGTTTTCTCGATGAGGTCCAACTAAATGGTGTCTCTAAACCGTGCTCAGTCTCTGCGCTAAAATGGCCTTTTGGGATTGTGGCTGTTTATTTCTTCTTATGGTTTTTACTGTTTTGAGATTGGTGGTACCCACCTATATTGAATATCTGAGCTGCGTTGGATGTCCGTTCAGTGTTCGGTCTAATTTGTTTGTCTATGCTTTCATTTGCATGAAAGGAATCCTTATGTCATCTTTGCATAATGTGCTGCAAAAGGAGGCTGTGCACAGAGACGGTTTAAGGCATGGGCAAATTTGGCTCTGGCCCGAGGCCTCAGCCTTACAGGGGGCCCCTGATAGAATCAACTCTGTTCTTACCCTGATGAGCTTGAATAATTCTTCACAGATGGTTTTAAATACTATTCTTCTTTCATTCATTTTTTATGTGGGTGATGTATTGGGGTCTATTACAGACTTTTGGCAGAGAAATGTTTGTTTTTCAACACCATGCAACATCCATAAAAACAGTTTCTTTAAGATCAAAACTGGACCTCTCATATGAGAAATGGCAGGCGGTCACAAAGATTATTAACAATAATGTTAATGAGCTGCTGCTGAATTATAATATTGAAAACACACTGTCCCTGAATATTAGATGTAAATACATTTAGATTTTGGACGACTGTGCCTGTGCACAGTGACCTGGCCAAAGAGCGCATAAAAGAGCTGAAATTGGATCGTAAATTTTAAGCTGTTACGAACAGGGGCCCCCAAAATGTCTTTGGCCCCGGGCCCCTGAAATTCATTAGATGTCCCTGGCTGTGCAGCAGGCACTATTGTTGTATAGGCACAGTGACAACCTTTCCGACTTGCTTTTTCTAGTATTGTTAGCAAAACCTTGCACTATAGGGGCACTAAAGCACTAACTATGCCAATGTGTAACTTGAAGATACAAGCCCCAGCCTCATGATCACCTTTAGTGGCCACAGGTGTCCATCAAAGGATGCTGTGCAATAGTCCAGGGGGTCTATTGACACGAAATCACTGAATTGAGAGTTGGGGGTACTGCAGTAGGTTACAGAGGTATCTCCGCCTAGGCAGCGCCACCACAAAAACAGAAACATTGGCAGCACGTGGCAGGGCATGGTGTGAGATGCAGTCCGTGTGACAGGACTCTCTGCTTTAGCTGTCTAGTTTTAGGCCCATCCGCCCTATTGGCATCAGTCAGCGGCTGCCAGGGGTAGAAGCTGCTATCCCTGGCGTTGGTACCCCAGAAGTACCCCTGGTTTCAGGGGTCATGAAGGCAATGGTAGGAAACAAATGTATCCAGGGGTTCTGTATTTCCTTGTTTACTTTCTGTGAACATGTTGGAAATAGTAAACAGTTGAGGATGCAAAGATGGACACTAGCTCTGAAACATATTATCGGCATTGCACAGGGACCTTTGAAAAAGAGGAAAGGCTGAAGTTGCACAATACAGGAGCCACCCCGGAGGTGAAATGTTAAGCATACAGCATATGTAGATCGGGCTGAACCGGAGGGAGACAGTGAAGGCAGTTAGCTTTGGCGTGGGGCATGCATTCGAGCTCGGAAGTCACTGGGAAAGAAGTCATTTTATTTATTTATTTATTTTAAAAGTTTTATATAGTGCTGGCTAGACCCAGAGGTATCGGAGCGCTTTACATGAGAAGATAATATAAAGCAAACATGGCATACACAGGGATGTGGAATTCCTATAGCCCGACGCCCAGGACATATTGTTTGGGGTCAAGGGCAACAAGTTTTCATGTGCATTTTGTCCTTGGGACAAGTAGGCCCAACCCCTACAGCACAAACTCTTTGGCTGCCAGTTTACAGTAACACATTATGGATCAGCATTGTCAGCAGTTAAGGTAATAATTGTATCCATGTGTTAATGCTGTTCAGACTTGTATTTATGGTTCATTAATGCAAAGCTTTTATTATTAGGGTGAGCGTTCTAAGTAAATATTGCTAGTTTCGACTGCACTACTGACTGGTTCCAGTATAAAAATGTGTACACACATTTTCAAAGTTTAGCAATATGAAGCTATGTATAATGCTCCCAGAATGTGCTCTGATAAGATGCAAATATTTGCAGAAGCTTGAAAGCAAGATGGATGATTCTTTGCTTTCAAAATAAAATATTCACAAAAAAAATGCAAGTAGGAAAAAAAACATTTAGCTTAAGTACTGTAAAAGTTTAGGTACCATTTCTCTGCAGCATCATTTAGTAAAATGTGTTGATGTACGCTAATATTCCCAAACATATTCTTAATGGAAAATAAGTGTAACCAGTTTCAACAAGATTATAGGAAACAAAAATAAACAAGCATTGGCAAATCTATGTCTCAAATTGGTGGTCAGCTTTTTGGTGTTGTCAGTGCGTGACTTGTTTTCGCATGGTTTTTGTAAAGCATTATTGGTGTGGGAGCTGCTAGGCTCTAACCATTATAACAAACCTTGGCAAAAGGTTTTCGGTCTCAAAAAGCACACATTGCCACAGTAGTTCCTGGCATTGAACAAACCTACTTTGTGTGCTGAAATGCTCCTTGTGAAAGAGCAGAAGGCTGTCAATCACAGTGAAACCAGCCGATGGACCGAGAGAGTGAGAGAATTTTAATAAATACAAAAGGTCATGGCTAACGCCAGACCAAATTAGGGGTCCAATTAAAGAAAGTCTCAAAAGTGCACCCATGGTATATGTCCTTGCGTTAAGTGCAGATATATGGCTTTTATGAATTCACAAGAATTTACAGAAGTCAGCCAAGAAATTGTACTCCTAGAAAATATCTGTGGACTGCATTTTAGCATGAGCAAATATACACGTGCAGATTTGCTCATGCAAAAGTTAAATCTGCAAGTTAACCTTCTCTCCAACCACTTTTTCCCAACCCTGGAAGAAGTTTTATGTCTGCCATTGTCCAGAGTAAATTTCCAACCTTTCTCAGTATGGGAAAAGATTAGAGAAGAGTTGATAAACCCTTTAAACACGCAAGTTAGTAGGTTTGCACAGACTCAAAATGGCATTCCAACCCTCGAACTATTGCTTATCACTACCTCCGGCCCCGGTATGTAGATCTGCAGAAATGCGGCAACATAAGGCAATTGCTAGTATTCAAACCCTACTATGATATGAGCCCTGGCATAATTAATGAGGCTATACCAGAGCTCTTATATAATGAGATGGCTGCCATTATTTGTCGCCGCATTACATGGCACAAAAGGGACAAGTGGATTTTGTTACAGGACAAGTAGATTTATGAAGCAACTTGTCCCATGGACAAGCAGATATTTTATTAAATTCCACACCCCTGCATACAAGTAGATAAAAAGATAATGAAACAACGTGTGAAATATACAAAACAAAATAAATATACAGGTGCAAGAGCTATACACTTCAAGTAACTAGGTATATGATGTTCGGGAAATGGACAGATAATACTGGACAAAATGTAACATGGTGATTGGAGATCAGGTGCAGGTCACAGGTTAGGACCCCCAATAATAATTGGGCCAAACATGGCGTATAAGTAGATAAAAGATAATGACAACAACATGTGAAATATACAAATCAAATAGATAAACAAATCAAACAATTAGATAAACGAATCAAATAGATAAACAGGGGCAGGTCTATACATATCAAGTAATTAGGCCGATGATGTTCATGAAATGGACAAGTATTACTGGACTAATATAACATGGTGAAATTGGAGATCGAGTACAGGTCACAGGTTAGGATCCCCAATAATAATTGAGGAGGTGGATTTTGAGGTCTTTTTTTAATCTGAAATAGGAGGGGTTGCAGCGCAGGTTTTTTGGGAGGGCATTCCAGATGATAGGCGCATTACCAGAGAAGGAGCGTGATTGTAATTTGATTTGAAAAGTCTCAACAAACGTTATGCAATTGCTGCTTTTTCTTTTTTTAACGATTTCTCTCTTGTTCTCCAGATCACCCGCAGGAAATTGAGTGACTGGACACAGATGGATGGGAGCCTGCGAGAGTAGAGAACCGGAAGTCTGCGCCTCTCGTCTGTCTCTGCAGGCCCACGTGCCGTCTCTGCCCACACGGACACAAACTGCAGAAAATACTGCTAGAGGCCATCCGCCCACCAGTGTTCCCGAGTCTGACTCCACCGCATCCGCTCCTCTGCCTTTTTTTTTGCTACTGACTGCCCACTTAGACTTTCTGGCTAGCCAAATGGGAGGAGCCAAAGTGCAGAACTCTTTTACCGTCTGTCTTTTCGCATTTCTTAATTCAGTAAGGACTGGAGGGTGTTTTCTTCCGCAGGAAGTGCAGCCCGTGTAGCTGCGCTGGCTCCTGCAACAGCCTGTTTTCGTGGCACTTCACCTGAACAGTCGTCTTTTTCATTTTACCGTCTTTGAAAGGCCCCCTTCTGCTCCTTGGACAGGGATAGTTTTACCACCAAAGTTCTTCAATGGTACTCAATGGGAATCCGTGTGGCCTTGTCTTTTCCTACGTGAGAGGTCACTTGTCGGACTTTCAAGGGAACGTGGCTGAGACAAATAAGCTTTCCAAGGGCCTTGTTGAGTCTTCGCGGGGAGCTCGCGCCGTTTGGTTGGTTTTAGAATAAGGGCCTGATTTCGATCTCGGCAGTTGGGTTATTCCGTCACAGCAGTGAGGGATATCCAGTCTGCTGAAATATAAATTCCATTATATCCTATGGGATTTAATATTTTTGCGTTACGTTGTGACTAATAACCCAATCGCTTAGATCTAAATCAGGCCCTACGTAAAGCAAGTTAAGCTGAGACGGGCACAGTAACCAGACACACAACAAACATGCCAAGTGTGCTTAAGATAGTGCTTTGCAGATGGCTATTGCTTTAAGGAGAGGTTCCGTGGCGTGTTTACTGGTGGGATGTCTATTGCACTCACTGGGTAAATAGACTGAAACTTACTTCAAATTGTTTGACTTTTCTTTTTTAAATAAAACTTGTACTGCTTCTAGCAGAGCCTCTGCTCTGCTGGTAATTGCCATACCTAATGGAAAGTTTTGATGGAGCAACCTGTCAAGGGCAGCCTCTTGGCAACATTTTTGTAAACGTTTATTAATTTTTTATCTCCGATCATGGCACGCTCCCAGGCAGGATTTATATGTTTTTTAATCACTGCCGTGAGGCATCGCTCAGCCTACCTAGATCCCACACTTTAATTCCCTTAATCTCCCTCCTACCCCATAACTTTCGTACATAAGGTATTTACACACATACATGAAATATGAAAAACGTGTTTTCTGTGAAAACACTAATAAAGACCGAAGTGGCATATTTCTGAGATTACTGGGCTCTGCCATTCATGTTTGTCCTGCCAACTTTCAGTCAGCCATTTGTAAAGAGACAACAAGCCTATTAGCGGAGCGATTTTTCACAACTTTCTCCTTTCCACCATAGAGTTCTCTGCATTAACAGGACTCTTTCCCATCCCATATTTCCCTGTAATAGACAATTGCCAAGCATGGAAAACATACGTATTGCCTTATGCTTCCATGCCGCATCCTCTTTCTGCCTACTAGAGGATTTCAGGCAAAGCGAATCACTGTCGTTGGAGGATGAACGGGAGTTAGAGCCTCATTTAGTGGACAATATACTTTGTCCAAACGTAACGGATACCCCATCTGTAGTATTACAAGTGTCATAGGCTATAACGCACTTGTAATACAGCAGCCGGGACATTCGCCATGTTTTGACACAGTATGCCGTTCGCCAAACTCTAAATAAGGCCTTCTTCTCTACAACCAATCAGCTTTATTCTTTTTTTAATTTTTTTTTTTAAAGTGGCTGCCCTCAGAGCGACCTCTTCCTCTTGTCTTCTGTAGACTACTACAATGAAGTCTGCTGGTCAGACCTCATGTCCTGGAGGCTGGAAGAGCCTTGAGCATCTGAAGATAAACATTTAACTGACCTTTCGTCCCAATCTTCTGGAGGGCTGAAATCTACTTCCATCCCAGATCTAACGAAGAAGGGCGGCATTGATTCATCTGGATCACACCGCCATTCACATATGTCATCTCAGGAATGTTGGATAGCATAAAGCAGTAGTACCGAGTGAGCAAGATAAAATGAAATAATTGCCCTGCCTCTTGCACCTACCAATATGGCCACATTTGTCAGGAATAGAGCAGAGTTAGAACTGCTCCTTGCTGGCTGAGGTTTGAGTAGTGATTGCGAATACCTTCATGACTTGCACCATTCTCCTTAATGTAAAAATTGTGCACCTGGTTTATTATTTAATCAGAACTTGAAAGTGAGATCTGACACAATCATTGACCTATCTAGCATTTTGAAATCTCTTGTTTCTGGATAAAAGGGTATTCTGTAGTTCTCAGACATTTTGATTTAACCCTTCATGCAGTGTCCAGACACTACTCTCAGAATCTGGGACGTTTGCAGAGATATTCAAAATAGAAGTGATTCAAAGCATTTGAGGATGTACTCCAAGGAACTGAAGTGTAAATTCTGGGGATTCGTGACAAGGCAACATACGTATTTCTCAGTAAATTCAGATTCTCTTGAAATGGAAACATGATATTAAAGTGGTATCACAAGTCAGGGAAAACTGGCAAATGGAAAATATGTATGTTTTAACATTCAGTTTGTACTGCTGTTTTCTGGCCCCTAGTATCTTTGCCTACACACATGGATTGCAGCTGGTTTCCAGGATGCCACCTCTCTGCACTTCTTTCTGAACACCCATCATCTGGAGAAGCATACGACGTTCTGGTTCTTGGCACAAGTCTCATTCCAGACAGGAGCAGGTGGCATGGACACACAAGATTGCTTTCTTATCCAAAAGCTGCAGAATTTTGGTGCCTTACAACATGTTTTAGAGACGATGGAACAAAGCATTGAAATAAAATGTTTCATTTTCACAAACCGTCCTGAGTCTGATCATCATTGCACTATTCTGTGTTTTTCAAAAAGTGACCAGCATGCTGACCATGTTGTGACCTTCGGCTCCTTCAAGTGGTTGCTTATGAAGATGACATTGTGTCCTGCCGTCATGGTATTGTTTTTATATTTTAACCCATTTTACAATATTATGTACAGACACAAACCAACTACTACAATAATTCAGGAGGGATACTTCACTACTGCATGTTAGTACCAAAGGAATGTCCATTAGAATGTTGCGTGTAGGAATGTCAGGCCTTACTGCCAAAGGATATTCAAGCATTGCTGTCATAGGAATATTACATCACACAGTTTTAGGAATCTCACACAATACTGCTACAGGAATGTCTTCTGCACCTTGTACAGAACTCAGTATCATATTGCCACAATCTGAGAGCTGACGGAGTGACACATGGCAAAAGTAAAAACAAAAATAGAGGAGCTCACCGATGTAAATTATAAATTGGGAAGCAGAGTTAGGGGTTACCGCCTACGTTTTAGCCCAATGGTATTGGCCATGCTTTAGGGAAGAATTTTTAGAGAATCAACACTGTTAAGCTCATAACCTATAGAGACACAAGAAAGATCAAGTCCTTCATGTAAATATCTCAAACTTCCAAGACCTTCAAACCTCTTATTTCAGGTTACTAGCCCATCTCTTGTTCTCGCTATGTACTTATCACATTCAGGTTTCCTGATGAGCATTGCATGAAGGCAAAACTTAGCTATAAAGTGACCCCTCGTCATGGTTCAGGAACCTACATGGCATCAACGCGTAGGCCTTCCTTCTAACACTTCAATGATAAAACTTTTGTCAAGAGTGCTCCACTTCGGGAATACTCAAACACAGAAAGTGGTCTTATTCGCACCTGTGAAAGTAGCCAAGAAAATGTTTAGATAGAGCACTGAAGAGCGCCTGGAAAATGTATTCTACCATCATATTGAACATTGTGCTGGTTTCACTACAGAAGTTACAAAGAAGGATCCCAAGCGGAAAGAGCATTCTCGATCCACACCTCTGAAACAAAGTGCTCTGGAGAATTTTTTAAGATCTATTGTGAACTGGCCTGCTTCCTGAAATTATTCTGTTCCATGGTCTCTTCAAAAAATTTTGCAGTCACCTTATAACCTTCTGTGAAATAGTCGACACTTCACTTAAGTATCTGAAAAGCGAACTTGTATCCGCCCCCTTACAGCTTAGAGGTGAGCTCCAACCAGAGAGCCCTAAATTAATTTACCTTGTTTCCTAAATCAGTATTCACTAAGACCGTCTAGTCCCTGAACTTCTCTGGCCAACCAACTAATGTTTGTAATGAAGGTGGTCCAATTTGGAATAACCACTCTCATAGTCCTAATAAGCGGGATAATCTATGCCTCTGTCATCTTGGAGGGAGTTGCCCAGCAGCATAATAATAGTATAATCACCCAATTATGAAAAAAAAATGTTGGGCCAGTGAATCTGACAAAATATAGGCTGTTTTGTAGCTGCCTTTTCAGGTTTAAGCTCCAAGAAACCGTAGTTACTTCTATCTTCACCTGCCACCTGGAACAAACAACCCTGTTGGCAGCTTTCAATCTGTCTTTTTTTGCCCAAGCCATAGACCATCCGAGAAAATCAGCTCGCTTTTAGAGACTCAGGTCAAATCTGTGCCCTAATTTTCTAATATCCCTCGGTGGTCAATGCCATATACTGGTAAATATTCCTCCATACTCTCTCCCTGGTCTGCCTGGTTGCATTGACTCTCACCTTTTACGGTTTTATCATGCTCACAAAATATAGATAGTATGTTCCTTCTACAATACCACCAACATCACCTGCATCACTTGTCAAAATCGGCAACATCATCCATCCTTTTCAACATCTACATGGCACTTTCTGATTATTCGCTACAATGATATAATAAAGTTTTGAAATACATACAGGCAACACCCAGACCTACCCTGTTTTTCATGTAGTGAGTTAACGTGTTGATGCACAAGAAATAGGAAGGATCTACATTTTAAGGAACCCAGGAGCAGCACATATTAAAGTTCAATGCTTTGCCACTACCTCTGACAGAACATGTTCAAATGCTGTTTAGAACTTTAAAATGTTTGGTCTCATCACCAGCCAGCACACTTTAAAATATTTTGTAGGTTTCCCCCTCCAACTAGTAGGCTTTAGAGGCCATAGCATGCCTGAATGAGAATTCCAAAAACCTGGAAGATTCCATGTCAACCAGGGTCACAAGGTCCCTAACCCAGCACGTGAAGATCTGCAGGATACCTTGAGAAGAGGTTCCTCTTGGAAATCAACTACACGTAGAGCCCACCCACAAAAGTGAAGCTCTGCGCTCATACTCTTTCCAACATTTGACAGCTTTTCATTTTCTTTGAGGGCAGAGCAGAACATTTAAAAAGACACACATTTTCCACTTTTAGCGATGTAGAAGCCGATATTCTCTGGAGAGAACAGCGTCCAATCAATTTGTAGAGATTTTACCTTTGGAAGCTGAATATAAGAAACCAGACATAACAGCATCATTAACTTGAAGGACAACAGTTTCAAAAGGATGCTAAGAGTGCCTAGGTATCTTAAAAAAAAAAAAAAAAATCAACACCAACTCCACCTCCCACAGGGAACATTGCCTAGAATGAACCTTGTGCTTTTAAGTTCTTGGCAAGCTATAAAGTTCCATTTACCTGCCAGAAAGCAATTCTTTAGCTTGTGACTTCCTGACAGGGTGGACCAGTAGACATTCACTGTTCTGCATTCCCTACTTTCCTTAAGCATAAAGGAAAGGACATGAAGACCTTTCACAAAAGGGAACAAAACAGGGTGTGAGCGCTGTTTTCCTTACCAGTGAAACCATACAAGCCAAGCACTACATCTCCACTAACATCCCCTGATTTTCAGGATGGCCTGACCAGTTGCTAACCCTCTGCTAAATAAGCAGGCAATACTCGGGTTCCCCTAAAATCCTTCAACGATATATATAGTGAGCGAGTCTGATTTGACAAATTCATGTGTGACAATATCAATGCCTTGCAAGAGCTTCCGATACCACAGGAAAAGACTTAAAAAAAAATTGCAGGACATTTCTAGCGCTCTCAGAAAACAAGCATGTTTCCGTCAAAGTGGGCCACCTCTGCCTTTCTGAGCCCTTGACTGCCGCACCTTTACTAGCAGACAGTTTAATCATAAAGGGAGGATAAACATTAGGAAGATATGTCCCCTATTGAAGGAAACAGCACTAGTGTTACTTAAGAATCTGGGATCTAGTAGGAAAGCCAAGGGAGCGAAGCACTGAGACGAGAGGCAACGTTTCCACCTAATGGGTGTTTGGGGGGGCAGCTGACCGCCGGGAGGCTAGCACCCCCAGGGATTTTGGGCCAGTGGTGTGGGCCCGAGCCCAATTGGGCTCGTTTGTGCGTTGTTTGGGCTGGGGGGTGCGGGTAGGTACATAACCAGACATTTTGTCTGCCGTGTCACCATTTTAGTAAGGTGACACGGCAGACAGTTCGGGCTTGGGTGGAACCAGTTTTTTAGGCAGTTTAGATAGTGAAGTGTACCTGTTAAGATGGCTGACCCCCGCGTAGCGGAAGTCATGCGCCTGCTAGCTGAAGCAGGGCACATGGACTTAGTGGTGCTGGCGGCGCAGGAGGCACGGCGCGCAGCCGAAGGGGTGGCGGCGGCAGTGTGGGCCTGCTTGCTGCCACGGGCAAGACGCATCACATCAACGAAATCGGTAGGTGGGAGCGAGGGCAGGAAGAAAGCGGCTGCTCCAAAAACACAGACTAGAGGAAGGGGGTGGGGTGCCGTGCGGCGCCCCGCGCTCGATTTTGTTAAAGGAAAAGGCGGGGCTGCTATAGCAGAGCCCAGCCATGAGGTCTCCGCAGCCAGGGAGGCCGCGTGTGACACGCCAGAAGGGGGAAGAGGAAAATGTGGCAGCCATGTTGGAGTGCATCCGCTTTAGTGGCAGCCATGTTGGAGTGGAGTGAAGGGGAGGACCAAGAAGTGGCTGGGGAAGAGGGACATGTGAGAGAGCCTATTTCAGGGGTCAGGACATATATGCATCGGGGAGCTGGGTTGGGGGGCAGCATAACTGGGAGAGCATTTGGCGGGGAGAAAACAGGCTTGGCAGGCAGTCACAGATAAGGGGGGGGGGACAGCAGGCAGACTGCTTGGGAAAACACGGATGCAAGGCAGGAAAAAGTTTTTTTTTGGCAGTGGTGCTCAGGGCCAAAGAGGGTAAGCGCAGAAGGGGCCACTAACCCCGGCTTGCCGGACCTTACTTTTCCTTTGCAGGAGTGGCAGGATCAAGAGATGGAATACTCGGGTGAGTCACATGCGGCTCCGCGCTTCCGAGGAGAGGTGATGGCACAGGCAAAGGCGGCCAGCTAGAATAAGTCGCGGGATGGTAAATACACTGCCAAACGACGGTCAGTGGTGACCGAGGCGGTGCACCAACCCCGCTGGGTCGATGCGGCCTCAGGGGTTGTGGTGAGAGGGCAATCACGTATGGCTGGGGCAGAAGGGTCTTTCGCACCACCACGGTACCCAGTGGTGGATTTAGAGGAGCTAATAAGCGGGACAGTGCAGAGGCTCGGTTGCACAAGAGGGCAAGCAACAAGGGTATGAGGGGGATTTACGGTTGGATTATGATGAGGATAGCATTGAGGAAGGGGAGATTGTGGAGGAGGACGAAAGGGGAACACAGCAAGGATGGGGGGAACATAGTAACGATGTGCCTAGAATGTTGCAGGTCCGGAAACAAGGAGATCTCCCGGCCTGGGACGCTGTGGTACAACCCCATGCACGACTGGTTAAGTGGCTGGATCCGGTGCGGACGGTGACCTTGACGCCAGGTAAGGGCGCGAAAGGGTGTGGTCCGCTTTTAATGTCCAAAGGCAGGGTCTCAGTGGGGACTGATGCACACAGAGGTGAGGCCGAAGGGGCAGTGCATTTACGCAAAGGTCTGTATGGTAAGGATACAGGGGTAGGCACCGAAGGGCAGACATCGGAGGAAGTGAAGGCAAAAGGGGACTTAGCGGAAGGTCGACGGGACAAGGGATGGGAGACGGGGTCAGGCATGGACAAGACGCCAGTTGGAAGGTCAGGAGAGCGAGGGGGCCCAGGGAGGAGCCACTAAAGAGAGCCATGAGATAAAAATTAAGAAGCTGCCATACATGGGGGTGACAAAGCCACTGGGGGCACATCTTATGCTGATGACGAAAGATAAGATTTGGAAAGGGGAGTACGTGGACATGTTGAAGTTACTACACAGGGAACTTAGGGCACAAGAGGGTTCAAAGGAGGAGGAGGAGCTAGAGTTATCCAAGAGGCCTAAAGTGCCTATGACTATCGAGAATTGGACGGCAGCCTACCTGATATTTGCGAGCGTTTATTGCGAAAAATACCCAGAGAGATCTGTCTTGCTTTTTAAATATATGGACATGATCAGAAGGGCTCAGGTGACATATGGGGAGTTTAGGGCCAGGCTGGCGTGGGACCCGCAGGCAAAATGGGGGTAGTTAAGTTTGGGAAAATCACGTACACGGCCAGCGGGGTTCCACTGACTTACCGCCTCTTTCAGAGCCGCCCCACCTGAGGGGGGTGGGTTACACTGCAAAGAACTCTGGGGGGAGTACAGGGGGCCTGCTGGGATTACAATAAAGGATCCTGTATACGAGAGTACTGTAGATTTAGACATGAGTGCTCCAAGTGTGCAGGGCGACACCCGTTGGTACAATGTTTTGGGGCAGGATACAACTGGCAAGGTCAACAGAATAACCAAGGTTTCCGGCACAACCGCTCCTTTCAAGGGCAACAGGGACAGCAGATAGTTAGGGGCAGGGGAGCACAAGGCTCCATGGGAAAAGGCTCGTACACCCATTAGGCTGAATGCTTAGACCGCTGGCTGGCACACTATCCATGTCGGGAGGATGCCACATTACTGAGCCGCGGTTTTCGGGAGGGGTTTTAGTTGGGGTATGAAGGGCCAAGGTCGGCCAGGTGGGCGGAGAACTTGAGATCAGTTAAAGCACACAAAACAACGGTGTGGGAAAAATTGTTCAAAGAAGTGGAAGAAGGGCGTATGGAAGGACCGTTCGGACACTTACCTCTCAAAGATTTGATAATATCACCGATTGGGGTGGTGCCCAAAAAGGAACCGGGTCAATTTAGATTGATACAGCACCTATCTTGGCCGGAAGGGTCCTCAGTAAATGATTACATATCAGAGGACTTGACATCAGTGTTGTACTCGGTAGATGTAGCCAGAGAATTAGTGGAGACGGTAGGAAAAGGTGCGGAGATGTCGAAATGTGACATTAAATCGGCCTTCCGTTTACTGCCGGTACACCCGGATGATTTCCAATTGTTGGGGATACAGTTTGAAGGACAAATCTTTGTGGACAAGGCATTGCCTATGAGATGTTCCATTTCATGCGCCTTGTTTGAGCGTTTTAGCTCGTTCTTGCAATGGGTTTTCTCATGGCAGACAGGCAAAGAGACGGTGGCACACTACCTTGACGACTTCTTCCTGGTGAGTTTACCCAGTTCAACGACTGTCAACAACAGTTGAACAGTTTTCAAGAGCTCATGGGTTTACTAGGAGTGCCCCTGGCACCAGTGAAGACACAAGGTCCAAGTACGGTGTTGTCATTTCTGGGCATTGAACTGGATTCAGTGGCGATGGAGGCACGCCTGCGGACAGACAAAAAGTTGAACATGATTGTGCTGATAGATGACATGCTGGCCAGACGGACGGTGACAGTAAAGGAAGTGCAAGCGCTGCTGGGACATCTTAATTTTGCATGTAGAGTAGTAAGGGCAGGAAGGTTTTTTTGCAGGAGACTGAGCAGGTCGCTAGCGGGCGTCTCGCTTCTACATCATCACATGTGATTGTCCGCAGGGACGAAGGAAGATTTACGGAGGAGGCAAAAATTCCTAGAGGACTTTAATGGCATTCCAATAGTGACACCCAAGGAATGGGAA
Source organism: Calotriton arnoldi (assembly GCA_963921515.1). Taxonomy (NCBI): domain Eukaryota; kingdom Metazoa; phylum Chordata; class Amphibia; order Caudata; family Salamandridae; genus Calotriton; species Calotriton arnoldi. The sequence goes on from CAWUFW010004060.1 coordinate 1,269,634, forward strand.
TGGGATGTGCACATATACTCAGACTCAGCAAGAGCTAGTGGTTTTGAACTGTATTGGCAGGGTAGATGGTGCGCGGAAGAATGGCCTAGACATTGGAAGAACGGGGGCAGGAGCATTGCCTTTTTGGAGTTATTTCCACTAGTGGTAGCGACAACAGTATGGGCACAGGACCTGGCACACAAGAGGGTCATTTTCAGGATAGACAATATGGCAGTGGTGCAGGTGGTTAACAGGCAATCTGCTTGGGATGCACAAGTACTCAATTTGATGAGTGTTTGTACTCCGTTGTTTGAAACATGATATCATGTTTCAAGCCAGACATGTGCCAGGGGTGGACAATGACATTGCGGACGCTTTGTCTCGTTCACAGTGGGAGAGGTTCCATGGTTTGGCCACCGAGGCGGACACCTGCAAGACACCGGTGCCGGTGGGGATGTGGCCCATCGGAGACAAAGGATGCTGCAATTGGTAGTTGGGTCATTGGCTCTCTCCACTAGGAAGGCATATAGGCAGGCTTGGCTGGAGTTTATTGAAGGGGGGGCTCAGAGAAGGGAGGACAGGTGGGCAAGAGAAGAAGACGTAGTACAGTTTATTTTGACTATGATTGACAGAGGCCTGTCCAAAATTACAATTACAGGCAAGCTGGCAGGGATTGCTTTCATGGGTAAGCTGTGGTGGGGGTATGCACCTTCAGCGGGCGACCTAGGTAGGCGGATTTTGGAAGGCTGGGCAAGAGAGAAGAGGGCCAGGCCCCGAGTTAGGAGGCCAGTGTCTAGAACATTATTGTAGGCAATGTTACAGTTGATACCGAGTATTTGTAGGAACATGGAGGAGACAGCATTATTCCCTGTCGAAGTGAAGTTAAAACAATCAAAGACGGACCAATGGGGAAAGGGGTAGTATTGAGAGCCTCAAATGACACGGCGGTATGCCCATTGAGATGGGGGTGCTCATTGCGGGGTATTTCGGGGACAGCCACTGGGGATGTGTTCAGAAGGGTGTCTGGAAAAGGGGTCACAACAGCTTAGCTGCTTTGGGTGATGCGTAGAGCGTTGTGGCTCTAGGGGGAAGCTCCGGGGGAGTACAGCACTCACTCCTTCCGGATCAGGGTTGCAACAGACGCGGCGAAGCAGGGTTGGGGGGAGGACAGGATCATGCGCTTGGGGAGGTGGAAGTCTGATTGTTTTAAAACATACATTTTAAATGGAGGAGCCGGGGTATGGTGATGCTCAGTGTACACGTACTTGCGCTTGTCTCTTTCCAGGTGCAGTGGCTGGGCCAGCTTCGGCGGAGCTGTCTAAATGGATAGCGGGTCATTCTTTTGTTAAATGGGCAGAACGACATGAAATCCAAAAAGGGAAGCGTTTGAACCTTGGCTTAGATTCGTCATTATTCAATGTTTCGTGGCACGGAAAGGGGGACATGCGCTGGCACGAGCTCATACCTTGCCTGAACTATATTAAAAATAACATTTGTCTGGATGTGTTGATTGTTCACCTTGGTGAGAATGACCTGGTGGTGTGCAAAGGTTTAGCGCTTCTGAAACAGATGAGGGATTTGTTAGAAATAAGCATCAATGGTTGGGGTGTTTTATCGTTTGGTGGGAGTTCATTCCCAGGAGTCATTGGAGGGGGGCTGAAAGAACCGCTGCAATTAATAAGGTGAGGAGGAAGATTAATAGGGACTTGAGAAATTTTTGTGAAAAGGAAGGCATCGGGAGAGTAGAACACCCAGAATTGAAGTACGCGGCAGGGTATTTTTTCAGGGACGATGGTGTACATTTGTCACGCTTCGGGATAGAGTTGTATCTGATACAGATTAAAGAGATCATAGATAGATCCTTCAATATTAGAAGATATCCTAAGCACCCTAGGTTTGGGGGGGGGGTTAGAAAAGTCATAAGTTAGGCGCAGGAGGAGGACTTTTCTGAGTGGCGTGTGTTTGCTAGTGTTTTTACAGGTTTTACAGGTTAAAGTTATGGTTGGCCGTAAGTTAATCCGGGAGCAGGCAATAACGGGAAGTTAAGTAGGAGATTCTTAGTCAGGTAGATGTTTTAGAAATAGGTAAGAGGTTACAGGGTTAAAGTTGAATAGTTAATGATTGTATAGGGGTTGTAAACAGTTGCAAGCAATTGGAGAGGGGGGAACCTTAGTGGTGGGGGAGGAGGCAAGATAGGTAAAATAATTTATAGCGAGGATTAGTTTTGTAAGGCAAAGGCCAAGGGTAATGTTTTTGTGAGGTGCACCTGTCTTCAATAAAGCAGCCTCTTTCACACTTACCTGAGAGTTTTGGTAGTCTGTGCTGCGCCCCCTCCTTTGGCCCAAAAAGACCCTGTGCAATCCTGGAGTCTTATAAACACCCTTTTGTCTATTACGCAGTAGCTCAAAACGAAGGGCCAGATTTTTAAAAAAGTCACGCAGTGCAACCCCCAAAGAGGCTGTGCTGCGTTGCATGACGGGGAGGGAGCAGGAGAGGGCCATATCTTCAGGAATATGGCTCTCTCCTCCCCTTTCCCTAGTGCCGGCGCTGATTTCAGCTGCCGTGCACCACACACACCTCTTAGCGCTATAGCCTGGTGAGTTCATGTAATGGCCACCTGCATCAGCATATGGTACAATTTAAACAAGACCCGTCTGCATCTCTGTGGCTTCTTTGATGGTTGGCTAATTATTCCAATTGAACCCAAAACGTCTGGGGGAGTGCCTTCACAGATGTATTTACTCTTTTTCTTTGGATGCTACATCTCTTCCCTAGAAAGATCACTTTGGGGTTGCTCGAGTCTGGGCAAATTTAGGAGGAAGTTGTCTTAATTTGAAGAAAAGAAAAAAAAGATAAGTGCTAGGGTCCTTGTTAGGAGGCTACTACAGCTAGCACCATTCATTGCAGCTGCCAGTGACAGTACCAACACAATTCTTAACCATCACACTCCTAAACAAGTCAGACTAAACTATGCCCCCAAAGATACAAGAATGGCTTGGACAGTCGGTATTAGTAATTTTTCATGTATATTGAATTAATAAACATCTGTTGTGTTCATCCCTTATTCAGACAGACAGCGCCACTTTGTGGCAGAACGTCATAAGTGCCGGTATTGACAACTAATGTGCTGGTGCTAAGCACCGGAAACCACCAGCTCAAATTAAGCACTGGCGCCGGCACTCAGCCCTTAGTTCATGTTGGATCTCCTTTGGCAGCTGCTTTCACACCTTGCCTATGTAGGCAACAACATGGTGCCTGGGAGGTCACAACCCCTAAACAAGTATGTTTGGACTTCAAACATGTGTTTAAGAATATGGATCTCATCCAACAGCTCGTTTGGGTAATATGCCCTTTCTAACCAGTCACTATCATACACTGCAATAAGTATGTGTCTAAAGAAAAGGTAACCGCTGTTAAAGGTAAAAAAAAAAAAAAGGATCTAGGTCAAAGGAGCAACCTATTGTAAGCGGGGGAGAAATACAGCCTACCTAATTTAGAGGAAGAATAAGACTTTTTGCAGCAGCTGTCATGCTGGCTAAAGGCTTGGAGTGATGATTGGAATCTTGTCTTGTACCACCAACCCCTCTTCTGCCATGCTTAGTAGATTTGTGGGCAAGTGTCCAGGTCACGGAGCATCCTGCACCATTATGCCCAAATCTTTGTCTCCAAATGTGCCCCATACCAGAAACCGTTGCTGGTACATACAGAAACCAACTACCCCTACATCCCCTCCACACACACACACACACACACACACACACTGCCAAAATAGTCTCTGGGTATTGCATATTATGGTTACTAAGCAAGTACAGGCAGGACCATGTAGCAGAGAAGCCCTTGACTTCTCACATTCCTATACATGCCTTGGGGGAAGATTGCAGTTATGTTCAGTGGACTGCCAACCAAAGGGCAGTGCAAGAGATGGCCACAACTAGCACTGGGACAGCCAATAGCACTTGTCTTTTAAATTTAGGGCTAATGGTTTTACCACTAGGCTTGTTTGTTATGGCCTAGTTTATGGCCAGAACAATTTCAAGATGGCTGTCCATTCATGCACATGCACCAGCAGCCACCCTTGAATGAGTGTTGCTGTACTTTAAATTCCAAAATAGCCGTTGCGCATAATCACACACAGACGGCCATCTTGTTTTTTTTTGTGTTTTTTTTATAGAAGTAATTCCAAAATTGCCGCCAGCATCGGCACATGCATGGAATTTAAAATAAAAAACGACTTTTTACTTAATTTACTGCAGAAGGCCATTTTGGAATGGTAAATTAAGCAAAGAAAGTATGCAATACGATGCCATGCAAAAAAATGAAGCAAGGTTCCTGCTAGCAGTGTGCAATTGCTGGGTTCTTGCAAAAGTGGCCAGAAGCCAGTGCCAGTAACGTGTGCATCTGCTGAGCCCCTGCAAAAATTAAAAAAGAATAAATAAAATCTAAAATGTGAGGATAAAAGTAAGGAAAGTGATGCACGTCCATGGATTACTGAAATACAATTTAAAAAAAATATCCTTTTGCATTCGCAATGGAAGGATACAAGTCATCCAGTCAGAAACCAGGTAAAGAAGAAATGCCCAAGAGGCGGGTCAAACAGAAGAATGGGGAAGAAAGTAATTGAATAGGCAGCCATGAACTGAGATAGACTAGAAAGCAATCCAATCATCGCAATGGACTGACCTGAGGCCCACTCTATGTATGTTATGTGTAGACAATAGGTCTTCAATAAGGCCTAAAAAAGTAAGCAGCAATCCCCTGCCTAAAGACAACAAACTGTAAGTGAACAAGACAGCCAAAAGGCAATAAGAAGGCTCCAGCCAAGGATGGTTAACATTTGAGAGTAAAGGTTTCTCAAAACCCGCAAAAAGAAAACTAAGCCAAAAACCACTGAGAAACTTAGGGCTGATTAGTTCAAAGGAACAACAGAAGCCACATTCAGGGGGTGAGGAAAATATGGAAACTAACTCAAATAAAACTCAACTGTAAAAAAACTACTGTTAGACCTGGAATCCTTGGTGTGGTTGTCCACTAACTTTTTGCCTTCAGGCCTCTTGCCTTTGCTGACTTCGTTTTCCCTGGCCTTAGGACCCTGCACACATTAACACTGCTAACCAGTGCTAAAGTGCTTGTGCGCCTTGCCTAAAACATGGTAGCATTGGCTTATTCCCAATTGACATTTTAAATTTACTTGTAAATCCCTAGTAAAGTGGCACTGCCTGTGCCCAGGGCCTGTAAATTAAATGCTACTAGTGGGCCTGCAGCACTGATTGTGCCACCCACTTAAATAGCACTCTAACCAGGTCTCAAGGCTGCTATTTTAGTCTGTGTGCAGTTTTAAACTGCCAGTTCGACCTGGCAAAGTAAATCCTTTGCAAGGTCCAAACCTTCCTTTTTAATACATATCTCACCCCTAGCGTAGGCCCTGGTCAGACCATGGGCAGGGTGCAATGCATTTATAAAGTAGGGCATGCACTTTAAAGTTTTACATGTCCTGATAGTTGGCTGGCCTCCTAATCTGAAGCTCAAGGACACAACAGGCTTCCAACAACCTTGCATCTGCACCTGGACTCTGCCATCTGTGAATCTACCCTTCCAAGCGGTGCCACCCCAGTCCTGAACTGTTGAAAGCGGACTTAAGGTGCTAACCAGCCTCTATGGATCCAGCTGAACCAAATCATCTCCTATGCTGCGCGGCACAAACTCGAGCAGAACCAAAGCATTGCAGCTACAGTGTGGATTGGACCTGTTGCAAAGACCTGCATCTCATCACAGCTCTTCAAAACCGCTACATCACCCCGACTACGTGATACATCCTCGGTGCAGGCCTTCGCATCCCTTGTCGATGATGGACTCCGCATCGCAGCCTTGCAGCTCTTCGGAACTGACGCATTGCTCCGTCTGTGCACCGCAACCTCGACTCTGGATTTCGCATTGCAAGCCCCGTCGACGGTCGCAACCTCAACTCCGGACTTCGCACTGCAAGCCCCATCGACGGTACCCTCAACGACGATGCAGGCCTTCGCATTGCAGCCTCATTGCATGTCCGAACCGAGGGAGATACCTCTTCGCAGATCGTCGCATCACTCCACACACCAGGATTTAAGGTACATTGTTCAGCGAGCCTAACTGGGTCCCTAAGCCGGCCTGATCTCCATCGCGGTTGAACTGAATTTGTGACTTCGTCCCGTTCTGCCACGACCAGATAGCCAAAGTTGGCGCTTTGGGCTTTTTGGTGCTATTTTCCCAAAAAGCTTTAAAATTGTACATCTCTGGTTCTACTGATTGGATTTCTGTCGTCTTGGTCTTATTTTATTTATTACATTTACTCGGTGTGGGATCCTTTTTGTGTGGTTTTACACTGTTTGAAGTGTTGCACAAATACTTTACACATTGCCTCTAAGTTAAGCCTGCTCTGTGCCAAGCTACCAGAGGACTGAGCACAAGTTGATATCGGATTGGCTTGTGCCTCACCCTGACAAGTATTGTGTTTGCTGCTTAACCAGGGCTCACACTCCAGTCAACCAGTATATTAATTTATCACAGTTACAATAATATAAACTGCTACCAGACACCCACCTAAATAGTGTCCATATCCTCAGAAGAGACTGATGAAAAACTAACACATGGCTTGAATTATTATTTGTTGACAATGATGGTGCTCATGTTCTGTGATTTCATGTGTACGTTTATATAGGCAAAGGCAACACTACATACATGTTTTTACTTCTATGAACTGTTATGCAGTCTTTGTCAGAGCTGTCACCCTCATGCTATGTCTTCTATCATAATGATTTTGTGAATCTGAATTAATTTTCAGTCTTTTTTGGCACATGGCTGCCACAGGGTGAGTTTTTGTCTTATGATTCTGGGGCAGTCAAATGATGAATGGGCAGTGTCCATAGGAGAAAGTGTTGTTGATAGTTCATGTCCCTGAGTGATCAACATAAACACACGCCAACTGCATGACCGATGACCAAATGACTCCTTTAAAGCACTTTGAATCTTCACTGTAGCAAAAGCTCCGTCGAGATGTACTCTCACAGGTAATATGAAAAAGCAACTCAAATACTGCATGCCACAGTGAAAAACACACATTAAAACTCAATGTACTGTCTTCTCTATCACCTTGAACCAGAAAAGGATTTTAAGTAGGGGTGGGTGGGACTCCTGGAGTTTCACTCCGCAGAGTGAGGAGTTACTAGAAAACCTCTTGAGATTCTGCGGAGTTCTGCAAATGGGCGGAAGTCAGCACGCTGCGCTGCTCGCACTGATATTTAGCGCCGGGAGCTTGTTCCGTACTGAAAAATCAGCATAAGGGCACCACATGGCCTGGCAGAGGGCGCTGCTTCTCAAGTTGGTTTTGCTGCAGCTCGAGTAGATTTTCTACTCGAGCGGCAGCTTTCTCATCACAAACATTCGCGACTGCCCATGATGGGAAAATCTTGCGGGGTGCCCGAAAATCACGCTAGGGGACGCCAATTCTCGCTTACACTCGCCACCTTACAGTTGGCGAGGCTCGCGCAATAAAAAAACTCCACCATGTGGCGGCTGGTGGAATTTGGCAGGAACACTGAGTTACACGCGTAAGTAACGCATAATGGCCAAAACACGGCCAACAGAGGAATTTATCGCCCAGCCATAATTTTAAGTACATTAATGCCTTTATAATTATGATGCAAACAAAAATAACATTAGATGGGCAGGGCTACAACTCGAAACATATTTGTACAGGAGTAAATATGATGTATGGAAGGCCTGAACTAAGCTTTGCCACTGTTAATTACTCTAGGCCACATTCCATACTCTAGTTTTTTTACATCATGTGCGTCATATGCTAGTCAGCCTTGGCTCCGTGCCACAAAGGATGATCAAGACCAAAATGCCAGGCCAGGTGCCCTCTGAGGCTTCAGCCTTGTTGGGCCTCATTAGAGAGGAAAGGTACAGCGAGTTTATGATCAGTTTCTTAGCATAGGCTTCCTACTTATGGAGATTCAATTTGACATAAAGTCCCTTAGGTCAGGCTTCATCTTATATAGGACTCAACTCCATCTTGATTAATGGAGGCCGCCATCCTTCCTCTCAAATAATAGAAGCCGTAGGTCTTGAGTCCTTTCCTAAATTGTTGTAGCGATGAGACTGTCTTGAGGTGCAGGGGAAGGTCGTTCCAAGTTTTGCCCGCCAGATGTGAGAAAGAGCATCCTCTGCTGTTGCTTTAGTGGATGCAGGGGCTGTCTGTGAGGCAGTGGAAGGTGGATCATAGGTGTCTGGTTCGTTGGTGGAAAGCCATGAGTTTGTTGATGTATGCTGTTTCTTCATTGTGCAGGGCTTTGTATGCATGGGTCAACATCTAGAACTGGCATCTCCTCTGGATTGGGAACCAGTGTAGCTTCTTGAGGTGGGGTGGGGTGTGATGTGGTCCATCTGGGGAGGTCCAGGATGAGTCTTGCAGCTGTATTCTGTGTTGTCTGTAATCTCTTCAGGAGGCGTGCAGTGATTCCTACGTAGAGTGTATTCCTGTAGTCCTGCCTGCTGGTGACGAGGGCCTGCATGATGGTCCTTCTGGTGTTGACTGGGAGCCACCTGAAGATCTTGCGGAGCATGCATAGGGTGTGGAAACAGGCAGATGATTGTGTTTACCTGTTTCTTCATAGATAGCTTGCTGTCCAAGATGATGCTGTGGTTGGGGAATGGTCTGTCGGGGCGGGGAATGGGCTGTGTTCAGCAGGTCACCATGCGTCATTCTATGGCGAGGTGTTCTGATTATTAAAGCATGTACTGGGTGGCTGTACATTTATATAGGCAAAGGCAACACTACATACAAGTTTTTACTTCTATGGACTGTTATGCAGTGTTTGTCCGAGCTGTCACCCTTATGCTATGTCTTCCATCATAATGATTTAGTGATTCTGGATTAATTTTCAGTCTTTCTTGGCACATGTGTGCAACAGGGTGAGTTTTTGTTTTATGATTCTGGGTCAATGAAATGATGAATGGGCAGTGTCCATAGGATTTACTGGTGTTGACAGTTCATGTCCCAGGGTCATCAACAGAAACACACTCCAATTGGATGACCAAATGACTATTTGTAAGCGCTTGGACTCTCCACTGTAGCAAACCTATAAGTCAAGATCTACTCTCAAAGGCGACGTTCATCATACAACTGTGGAAATTGCCTCTGGTGGTGGAGGGGTCTTCTGACAGCGAGAGGATGAGCTGGGTGTTGTCAGTGTAGGAGATGATGTTGAAGCCATGCGATCTGTTGGCCAAGGGGTCATGTACATGTAGAAGAGGGTGGGGATGACCTTTGGGGTACGTCGCAGAGTATCTTCTTGGGTTCCGAGAATGGTGGGAGACTGATTCTCTGGGTTCTTCTGGTGAGGTATGAGGCGATCCATTTGAGGGTGTCTCCATGGATTCCGAGGTGGTGGAGTCTCTTGATCACGATGTGAAGTGAGACGGTGTTGAAGGTGGCTCACAGGTCCAGAAGGATGAGGGCTGCTGTTTTGCTGTGGTCCAGGAGGCCCTTGTCATCATTGGTGGCTGCGATCAGGGCTGTCTCGGTGCTGTGGTAGACTCGAAATCCGAATTGAGAGGGGTTGAGGTTTTTGTGTTCCAGGTGTTTGGCGAGTTGCTGGTTGATAACCTTCTTGAGAACCTTTGCTGGAAAGGGGGGCAGGGAGATGGGTCAGTAGTTCTTTGGTTCTGCCAGGTCGGTGGATCGTTTGTTCAGGAGGGGTCTCACTTTAGCGGGTTTCCAGTCCTCAGGGAAGGAGGCGAAGGTAATGGAGGTGTTCAGGACTTACTTGAGCTCATCGCCAATCGTCTTGCTCCCAAGGTTGAAGACGTGGTAGGGACAGGGGTCCGTGGGTGCTCCAGAGTGCACAGAGTTCATGATGGAGATTGTAGCTTGAGTTGTGAGAGGGTCCCAATGGGTGAGCAGGTGTTTGAGGATAGTGTTTGTGTGTGAGAGCATGCTGATGCTGTTAGGGGGTTGGGTTTGAAGTTTTCGTAGATGACTGAGATCTTGTCGTGGACGAAGTCCGCCAGGGTGTCACACAGGAGGGGGTGATGTCGTTCTCGGTGGCTGTGGGGTTGGAGAACTCCTTCACGATGGCAAAGAGTTCCCTCCTGCGGTTTGTGCTGGCTTCTATGTGGGCTGCCAGGGCATCCTTCTTTGTTTCTTTCAGAAGGCGGTGGTAATGGTTGAGTGCTGTCTTCAAGGTGGTATGGTCAGCTGTCTTTGCTGGTGCGCCACTTCCTTTCTATTTGCCAGCAGTGACATTTGGTGGATTTCAGCTTCGCGGTGAACCAGCTGGTTCTTCTGGCAGGTCCTTTGGATTTGGCTGGCTTGGCGGAGGAAAAAGTGTTGGCGCATTCTGTGATCCACTGAGAGAAGTTCTTCCCAGCCTGTTCTGGGTTGGATGTTATGTCTTGGATGTGGTAGTTGAGTGCGTTGTTCCATTGGTCTTCTGATATCTTTTTCCAGTTTCTGCACGTTAAACTGGAGGGTATGGTGTCAGTTTTGGTAGGTCCTGAGATGGTGAAGTGGACATTGTAGTGGTCGGTCCAGGAGAGATGTGAGACATGGTTGTACTTGACTGTGTTGCTGGATGTAAAAATATGGTTGAGTGTGTCCTGCAATGTGGGTAGGGTAAGTGACAAGTTGCTTGAGGCTGATGTTGCTCATACTTTCCAGGAGGTCGGTTGTGTTGGTGTCACTGGGGTCATCGAGGTGGAAGTTTAGATCCCCAAGGAAGAAGTAGTGTTTGGAGTCGATGGCAATGAGGTCAGGGATGGCATTGCAGAAGCTGACGCAAAAACAACAATTGATGGACAGAATGCAGAACAATGTCATACATTCACCCCAGTACAGAGATCTGGGCCTAAATCCATCGTTTTTTTGCTCACCATGCCATTCCAGTTTGAACCCAGCCATATGCAAATCAGTCTTGACCATGTGCCCAATGGGAACAGTCCAGCCCGAACTGCCAGGCCAGGTCCTCCCTGGACTGGAAACAAGCATCCTAGGACTGGTTTCGGGGTTTCACCCCTCATCAGCCAGGATAGCTTGATTCCAGTTGCATGGAGAGCACTGGACCCATGTCTGGGCATACCCGTCCCACTCGGGGTGACAAACGCAAAAACCACAATTGATGGACAGAATGCAGAACAATGTCATACATTCACCCCAGTACAGAGATCTGGGCCTAAATACATAATTTTTTTGCTCACCATGCCATTCCAGTTTGAACCCAGCCATATGCAAATCAGTCTTGACCCTGTGCCCAATGGAAACAGTCCAGCCCGAACTGCCAGGCCAGGTTCTCCCTGGACTGGAAACAAGCATCCTAGGACCGGTTTCGGGGTTTCACCCCTCATCAGCCAGGATAGCAAAATGTTTTCTTTTGCATTTGTTGCCCTAAGTGGGAAGGGTATGTCTAGACGTGGGTCCCGTGCTCACTGCACCACTGGATTCAAGCTCGCCTGGCTGATGAAGGGTGATGCCCTGAAACTGCTCCCAGGATGCTTGTTTCAGGTCCAGGGAGAACCTGGCTTGGCAGTTCGGGCTGGACTGTTCCCACAAGGAACAGGGTCAAGACTGATTTGCATATGGCTGGGTCCAAACTGGGGTGGTGTGGTGAGCAAAAGAATGATGGATTAAACCCGGATCCTTGTGACTGGGGGTGAATGTTTGCATTGTCTAGCATTCCGTCTATCAATTTTTTCTTTTGCATATTGCAGAAGCTGAGGCGTGGTCCTGGTGGTATGTAGGCGAGGATACCTCTGATGGTGTTTTATCTGTCTGTCTGGAGTTTGAAGTTGAGATGCTCAATTATCGGGGTCGAGTTATCTGGAGTGGTTGTGCAGCAGACGGTGTCCTTATAGATGATGGCAATTCCACCTCCATGTTTGTTGGTTCGATCCCGGTGTGTTATATTGTTGCCTTCGGGGGTGACTATTTCCGGCGTGGAGGCGGGGTTCAGCCAGGTGTCTGTGATGAAGATGACGTTCGGGATGAGATTGTGTCCCAGATCTCTGTGGCGTGTTTGCCCAGAGAGTGTGCATTTAATAGAATGCACTGGAGTTGTGCTGTGGCGGTCTCAGTTGGTGTCTTCAGCGTTGTTGGTTGCTTCGGTATTGCAGGTGAAGCTGCAACGCCGGCAGGAGAACGATCCTCTGGTGGTGCATGCAGATGTGCGGCAGCAGTTGTTTTCAGTGCGCCCAGGATCCAGGGCTCGGAGGTCTGCGGTGGTGTAGCTATGCGGGGTGGAAAAGCCAGGGTTCCTGGCACTGGGCGCAATCCAGGCACAGACTTGCTTGCCTTCGTTGCGCCAGTGGCGCATTCCCCAGGGGGGGCATCCATATGTAGTCCTGGTCCTGGGAGGTAATAGGGACGAGCAGGAGGTGGGAGGGCACTGAACGGGAGAAAAACTGAAGGAGTGGTGAAATCATCGCTGAGCAAAAATACCCAACAGTTGTAAGAAAAGCAAATACAACACAAACACAAAATAAACAAAAAGAGTTATAGGAATTGGGGGCCTCTGGTAGTCACAGATGCCAGCAAGTGATCGGCAGGAGCGGGGGGGCATGCCGACTCAGAGGTCATGGAGCTTCTCACAGGAACTGTGCTGCTGCCTCCAAATGTATTTCTGGGAGTTGTTAGGGGCTAGCAGAAATCGGGGGGGGGCACAGAGCAGTAGAAAAATGGCAGTAGCAGCAAAACCGTTGCAGAACAAAAATATTGCACGAAAAGCAAAAACAACACAAAAGAAACAAAAAGAGTTACAGTAATTGGGGGTCTCTGGCAGTCACAGATGCCAGCAAGTGATCGGCAGCAGCGGGGGGTGCAGCGCGCACACTCTGAGGTCGTGGAGCTCCTCCAAAATACTGTAGTCTGAATTGACGTCCTTTTACCGTATATGTTCTTAAGGAAACGTCTAGGATGCATAGCTTGATGCACATAATCAATGTCAGACATTCTTAAATTTATGTCAGAAATTTCAATCTCTGGTAAGATTTAGTATAGAAGGATGACCACTTGTCAGGAGAGGTCCTTCGCCCAGAGTATCGCTCGAGATTCTGCCAGAGACGGTCTCACTACTGCTGGCACACTTCACAGATGCTACATATTGCCTGAACCTGATAACGCTGAGTCCCGGAGGAAGACTGACTGACTGCTACCACAGCATGTGTTTGCCCTTTACGGGGAACACAGTCTTCACGCCTATGCTGATAAAGGCAGCCTTTGCTGTCAACAAGGTATGCAGTGTGTCTCTTCTCCCTAAGAAAATCTAGACTGCAATTACTCTGCCTTCCATCCTTTCTCAGTATAGCGCATAGAAGTAGACAGTAGGGTATCAGGTCCTAGATGACATTTTAATGACATTTTACAATGCTGGAAATGTTCATTTTATTCTCGTTATTCATATCGTGCCTTCTTGCTGTTTTTATTATGTTCTGTGTAGTTGTTTTAGATGTACTGAGAAATAGATTGTTCCTGTAGTAATAAATACTTTTAACTTAAAAGTATTAATTCTTCCAACTACAGGCTGTGTGCCTAGGTGAATAATTAAATAAGGTTTGTTGCTGTTTCCACGTGTCTTTATAGGATTGTTAGAAACCTAAAAGCAATGCTTCTATATCAATTACACACTAAATAGTGTTTTGCGGGGCTACAATAATCTTTCACATTAATCACTGGTATACTGAACCAAGTTCACCCGTGTCTCCTATTGGTGCGAAAGCACACCTTGTAGAGTTATGCCAAAGTCGCAACTTACACAACAGTTGGTGCCCAATGTGGGGCTCGTATCTCACAGTTATGTCTTAAGTAGTTTTTACATATTACACACGTGTACCATTATTAGGTCATTATGGAGACATCTATAGTAATCATGGTTACCTCCTACTGGGGATAAGGGAGCACCAATTTACATGTTTGTCAAGCTTCCCTTATAAAAGGTTGTTCACCATTCTGTGGGTTTTCCTATTCTTTGATTCTAATTTTCACTTGAATCCATTCATTATGGCAGCACTTATAGTTCTAGGGGACAATGCAGGGTAGCAGTCACTCAATATCTCAAAGCTCGAGGTGTGCCTGATTAGGGAGAGGCAGTTACTTTTGTAATATCTGCACATCCAGCATATGCCTTTGAGACTTTTTACTCCTGGGCGGAGTTCAAGCCTGTTTAAAAAATATACAGCGGTAGATCTGCTGTTACACTACAGGGCTTATCAAGATTTGGAAATTCCATTAACTTATCAAGAACACTAAAATTGGTTTGGTGGCCAGTTGCCGCATACACACAGAAATGTCCATCTGGGCCCTCTGAACAATGAGGGGACTATGTCAGTATTGGCTGGCTACACTCCCTTTGCCCACCCTGACAACCTACCTAACACAGGCTGGGGTAGTAGGGGTGCTAAACTACACAGTTGTCTTAGGAAACTCTTACAGTTTGACAACATAATTTGAGCTCTAGACCTGCTAACGCAGTAGGGCCTGCTGCTCCCACACAGATATACATTTTTAGTCCACAGACTATAAATGCTATCATGGGAAAAGATCCCACGAAGCGTGAGGAAATGGCTTTCTGGATTTCTCGTAAGGCCAACCAGTTAGGAGCAGTGTATCCATACACTACCCCCCCGACAAACACAGAATATGGACTATGTGATTCCCTTTTGTGATGGTACCTCCCATAGAGGAGTGTAACATCTGGGGAAGCATCTGTGTATGCATTTATACGAGTACGCATGATACGCCTTAATTGACAGTCCTCCCTGATGTACTCAGACAGGTACAACAAGAGCACGGAGCTGCACCAGTTCTGGACTTAGAAATGAAGGTAAAGGGCATCTTCTCTACAGTATCCTCTAATCATCCTAAGCAATATTAAGGGAGAGGCTTCAGTTCTGGCTATATGTCAGAGACTGTAAATAGTTCCGGTTCAAGACTGAACAGGAACTACCGAAAATAATCACAGAAGTTTATACCTCTGCAGGTAGACCTTAGGTACGCAACTTGTTAAGCCACATTTAAAATCTAAAAGTAATACTGAAGGTTCCATTAAAGAGAAATCCTAAACGGACGGGAAGAAAAAACAGAAAGACAAAGATTAAAGACAGACTGGATCACCCGCTTCTCGGGAATCCGACATGGGCGGTTATAATTTAAGAGACTCAAAAAAAAATTGAAAAGCCAGATAGTTATTAGTATTCTGATAGCCTTTTTTTCAGGACAGTGAAGGTAAAAGAACAGAAAAGGGAGCCGATCCGAGTAAGAAAAGATGAGTACAATAGAAACAGTGAAGCAGGACACCATACTGATGTGAGTGTAAAGAGGGAAGAGAAAGGATTGGACTCTAAAACCCCAGTAAAAAGAAGAAAGTAGCAGGCCTTCCTAATAAACATTCTGATCCAATAGCGAGTCCTCCTGCGAAACAGGACGTGGGCGAGAGCGCCCCAGAAGTCACAATAGTACATCAGACCCTTTAGAGGCTTTTGGATGTGAATCCAACTGATAAATTTATACAGATCAAGACTCCAGTTCAACATTTAAATCCTCCTGATAGGGTTTATAACTTGAACATACAAATTGAAGGGGACAGATCACGTATGATCAAAGCAGTCTTCTGGATACAATTGTCTGATGAATATGATATAATCCTCACGGAAGAAGACTGGCCTCCAGCCTTCAAAAGGGAAGCACCCCGGGGGGACGGAAGTCATTAGGATAGCCTTCTCTTATAGTACCTGCTAGTGAATGGGCCATGAGACGAGCTCCAACCTTATACAGAAACCAAGCGGGGTTGGAGGAACACTCTAGTCCACATGTTATTCCTGTATGTGGTGAACAGCAACTACAATATCCTTTAAAGTCAGAAGCGAAACGTGGTATTAAAGCAGTCTTAAATATGCTACAGTATCAAGGCAACATAGCGCCTTGTCTCTGACCAATGAACATGCCCCGTTTCCTGTCTCGAAGTTCCTATAGAACAGAACAGTCTTAGGCTATAGAAATTTGAATATGCACACCCTAACATTTGAAGTAGAAAATGTGCACATCACAGGTTTAATTTCAAACCTGGTGCGGAAAAAATTGCAAAACGACCCTGGATATTTCCAATGGGCTTAGTTTTGAGTCAATCTATAACATCAGAGAGTATTTAACCACTTTCATTTTCAATGGAGTGCAATTTTCATTCAGACGTTTACACATGGGCTATAAGAATAGTCCTAGCTTGTTTTCAGCATGAATCATTGAGCTCTTACAACCACATCCAGAGGTAATGTCATACATTAATGAATGTAAAAAGACCCTCACCAACTCCCCTCATGATTTCTGACTTCAAATATCCCCTTACTGGTGAATTAATTTCACCACATCGGTCCCCTCAATTCAGCTAACGGATTTAAGTAAATATTGGTAGCTATTGATTCATGTACTTTATTCCTATGGGTTTGGTCACTGAGAAATGAAAACGCTTCAACAGACGTAAAAGATTTGAATTACCTAGTGTCAATGGGAGCAGTTCATTCATTTCATTCAGTTAGCAGCCCTGCGTTCTCCTCTACGACTTACAGGGATTCAATGTCTACTCTGGAAGTTTATCTGTAATTCAGCAACCCATTCAAAGCTGAATCAAACGGCTTTGTAGAGAAGGCCAATGTCATGATTAAACAAGCTGTGACTGCTTGGGTGCTAAAATCTATTTGGAGTTCAGACAGCATTAAATAACTTGCCTTGACAAGTATTGGGAGGACACACTCCATATGAGGGTCTCTTCGGAGTTCCTATTTATGTACCTGGCTTCAATAAATCTGGGAAGGTGGCGGATGAAGATAGATTTGACTTGGAGAAGCATTTGAATGTTTTACAGAGTAGCCAAGAAGTCAGAGACAAGCTGTCTAATACAAACAACTCTGACACCGCCACCTGTGAAGAGAAGGTTATCACTGCTGCTGATGAGTGGCTTCCCAAGGTTGGGGACCTAGTTCGGGAAAAAATCCATGACAAGCAAGCTTTTGAACCAGATACAGACCACCCGTCACTGTTCTTGAGGTAAAAGGGAGCAGAACTGTTATTCTGCCTGGCTCAAGGAGAAGCAAACAGGAGTCTAACGATCAGGTCAAAAAGCATTGTGTCCAGTCCTTTACAGCCGACCATAACAGACACTAAGGAGGATTCAGAGTAGAGCCTCCCAGCCTCTCTCTACTCTGAATATCCTACCCCCCCTCAACAAAGCAGTAACATTTGTAGCTTGAGTTGCCAGCCGGGGATAACTGAGCCTAACACTCTACCTAGAACATTGAGTGTAATCGACACATCGGATGCTGCCGATAGGACAGTGGCTACTGTCCAATGCAATTCCATGGTTTACTATGAGATTCCACATGACGCTATCTCATTTGAACTGGTACCCTTTCAAGAGCCTCGAGAAACCAGCAATATTGAAAATGACTGGATATTTCACAGGAGACTTTTCAACCCTTTCTACAGCCACTCATCACCAGAAGCTGCTTCCTGCTGGTCAGTGGTTTCGTGGCAAGCATTTGATTCCTCCGTGGTCCTATGCCTGGATCATTTTGGGAACTCTTCTTCTCATCATGTGGTTATCAACGATAGTTGTCGTTCTACTTCGACTGAATGGACTCAACTTCCCTGCAAGGACAATTGCCTCACCTGTGGTTCGTAAACTGCAACCACTCTCCTCATCCCATAGAGTCTGAAAAGTTCTCTCTGCTGCAAATATCATGGCTTATCCTGCACCCAAAGGCATAGCCTGGGAAAAGTTTCCATATCAGATAATGGGGCCCATTGAGACATTGTAATTGCCTTATGTGGTAAACGTTTAAATGAATGTTATAATACCCGGTTCTATTTAAGATGATTGGGACATTGAGACTGTTAAAAGAATGATGTCTGATTTACAGGCATATGCTACTTTGAATATTGGAGATCCTTATTTGAATTCAGTAGATTACAAAAACATGTATTATCACCATGATGCACATTATACATAGGACTAGCTATCCTAGAGAAACACACAATTACACAATGGTAACATTGTGAGGCTCTGTCTCTTGAGAGCCATCCTAATTACTTAAAGAAATTCCCTTACTTTCAGACTGCTGACAGATCACACCCTTCAGCCTTTTATTTTACACAGAAGCTACAGCAACTTCCAAAAAACCTAATAACTAGCGACAAGCTAATTAACTCCACTGAGTTCAGTCAAAACCTGGAAATTAAAGGACAAGAGTATTGGAAAGCAAATGTTGATAAAAAAAAGCATTTGGGGAGCCAAATTTTGTCAGATCTAAGGCAAAGAAGCATTATTTTGGGCATGCATAATACCAGTGGAAATTATCTTTCTAAATAAAACTATCCAGCAGACTACTTGTCTGGGATCTGTAACAATGAGGGAATTAAAAAAATCTTCTATTCCAAAAGTCAATCTGACTGTGTTCAGTAATCGTTAGTTTCAAATGAATATGTCTGACTTGGACAGTAATGATATGATATAGAATAGAATCTATAATTCCACCCCATTTCCTGTTAAAGGTTTGGCCTTATGGCCCTATGATTCCAATGCCTGCATGCAGCGTTTTCTTTCCAACACTCCAGGATCGAAAATTTATCATCTTTATCCAAGGTATAATACACAAACCATTGTAGTAGTTACCACATATAGGGCAGGTAAGCTATGCCAACGATGGCGAGAACAATCTAGTTTTTCAGCTGTGAAAGAATTTCCTCCATTAATGAAAACATGGACTTTTCTAATTTTCCTTTAAGACCATGTCCGAAAAGAAAGTAAAGATTCCTTGCCACA
The DNA here is from genome assembly GCA_963921515.1 of Calotriton arnoldi. Taxonomy (NCBI): domain Eukaryota; kingdom Metazoa; phylum Chordata; class Amphibia; order Caudata; family Salamandridae; genus Calotriton; species Calotriton arnoldi. The sequence goes on from CAWUFW010004060.1 coordinate 1,288,452, forward strand.
GGAATATATGTAATTTATAATGAATTGTATAAATATTCAGAGAATGATGCTGCAGAAAGAATGAAACAAATAGATTAGGAAAACATGCAAACAGCATTTAAAGTTATCGACAATGGAATTCACATGCTTTCTAAAAGAGTGTACTCATTAAATCACAATGTTATCATAGGCCCCAGAACTCCTAAAAGGAGATCTGAATTTATTACAACATGGGCAGGCTCAGTTGAAAGCAATTATACAACTAAATTGGGCACTACAAACACTTAGATTAGGTCTCGTGCCTTGGCAACTTTTCAAAGAAACAGCCCTATTTGAGCCATATAATTTAATGCTCACGCAAAAACATGGCTAAAACAAAATCTACAGACACCTTATAGAGCATAGAACAAGTTGAAGATGCACCATCTACAGTTAGTGACACTCTACCTATTACCTGGCTCATACACAGTATTATTTCATTGCCCATTACAACATTTAATTTTCACAACTGTCAAAATATAAATCTATTGGTTGGTACAAAACTATGCACAATTCACAATTGTTCCATTCATGCAAGTTTCCTTTTTCATATATCTGTTTAAATAAAATGGAAGATGATCCTGTGCATATCAGTACTGCAAATTGTAGAAATCCCCTCAGATACTCCCTTCTGTGTGACACGATATCATAGCACAGAATGTGTAGTGCTTTGACGCCAGGGTTAAGCCGTGTTTTATTTGTTTTCCCCCTTGCATTCATTCCTACACATCATGAACTTCTCAATAACGATTCTCATTTATTTCTGACAAATGATACTTGCTGTGGGTTGAAACCTGGCCAATTTTACTTGATAAAGGTTTCAGAAATAATACAGTGTTGTGGACGGACCTTGTATCCTCCGCCTGGAAATATACTAGGCCAAAGATTGTTCCTAATGATAAGCATGAAATCTATGCATTTTGGTGAATTGAGCAAACTATTGTTTGTTCTGTTACAAAAAAAATTCCCTTTGACTTCAGCTGTTGAAGTTTATAATCTGCGGACAGCCAGAACTGCTTCAGAAATTCAGAGGCAGTTGCACACAATAACGCACGCATTTTGAAGTAATCGTACAACTGATATTTAATTCGTCTGGAACAACTGGTGTTGTGCATCTTTTAAAGAACATTGGATCTGATCTGGTGGCTGGATTTAAAGCAGTATTTGGACTGATTCTGCCATTTTTTCATTCTCTGTTCTTTAGCCTTTTTGAAGGGTTCCCAATCATCATACTGCTAATCGGCTATGATATCATCATCTTTCTCCTGTTCCTACAAGGAAATCAACAACATGGAGTACACAAATTCAGCTAAGCAAAAGCTGCAGAGAGACTCTAGCACACAACATGGGACATGCTTCGCTACCTGAACTCAGCAAGTACTGGATTCTCACCTTTCATAAGATGGATGCTAGAGAAGTAAAACCTTTGTTCTGGTGCATAAACTGTGCAACTGAAATCATCCTGGACTTGCATCTGGAACAGCCCCTGGTGGCTAATCTTGATAGGGAAATGATCATTCAAAGTGTACATAAGCACCAGAAACTATGCTGAGTAATGCATCTGTCCCTTCTACAGGATGCTCCCTATGACAGAGCAATATCACCAGTGGCACTTTTCGAAGCAGCTCTTGATGAGTGGCTTGACTCGTTATCTTTTGAGCCCTCTGGAGAGGAGCCACAACTACCATTGAGTGCCCAAGACAAGCAGCCAATTGCTGGTTCCTCACATACACTGATCATTAACTATGAACATGCTCGGTTTGGTTTTCATAACGTTTTCGGTGACAAGGCACGCTCTGCTTTGGAACGTTTTAGGAACCGGAGAGCTACAACGCATTCCTCGGGTTTGTTGGCTGCTGCCAAACAATTTCCACACCTGTTTTGGATACTTAGGGGCTACTCCTGAGGGTGTAATATAAACATAGATAGTCTTCCCAACGAGGAGTGCCTATCCTCGACGTGCAGGCTGCGACTTGGGCATCGGTGGAAATGTTCACGAAACACTACTGCCTTGACAAACTGGTCCAGCAGGAAGGACACCTTGCTCGCTCAGTTCGGCCAGACTTTTTGTTTCTCACCCCACAGAGCCTTCACCTTGGAGAGGTACTGCTTTGGTATCTATTTTAAGGTGAGGAATACGTGGTTAGAAGTATCGGTCAGAAGAATATGTTACTTACCTACAGGAGTGCTCATTCTAGTGAATACTGTATCAAACTGCGCTTCTCACCTCCCAGTCTGTGGAGTGTTATCTTTTTTAACATTTAAAAATGTCCCAATTTAGTATACAGCACTCTGTTAACAACAATTGTTCATGCTCCACATCTAAGGAAGCAAGAAGTGAAAAGACAGGAAACTAACACCAGTGCGCAGGAGTGACACTTATGTACAACTCTGCTTCATCGCTTCTGGGGCGGTATGGAGCCAACATGGAGCTGCACTACACCACCTAGCAGAGCACTACTATAAAAAATCTTTGGATCCAGCCTAGCGCCTGGGGGATAGTCTAAGGCAAGGAATTTTAAGCAAGCTAGAGTATCCACCAGAAAGAGATTTATTGGCGGTAAGTAACTTGTTCTTTTTATGGTTTTGTAACATCCTTATCTATGTATTTTACATCAAAGTTTATATTCCTCTGTGTGGGATGTTTCCATTATTTTCCTCTACTCCTATCCAGTCTGTTAAGTTTAACTAGCTCCATACTGAACCATCTGTTATATAGTTTGTGTGCTGGTTTCAATATGGCTTTCTTCAGATGTGCAACTTTGTCAAGTGTAGTTAATGTTCTGATAAAGGAGTTATTGAATGTCTTCTGGGCTTGTATTATCTCTTGGTCTGAGTTTGTCACTAGAAAACGTTATTTTGAAGTAAGATCATCCAGCACTCTGTGAACGGACAGTCCGGTAGGTCTGGGGTTCTGATAGATACGTCTAACCACAGATTCCTCACCTTTGGAATATCCCTAGGTGCAAGAGTGGATCTGGAAAACTCATCCAGCTATATTCACACAGGCAGGAGGCACCACACGGCTCTGCGTTGACTCTATACCACTTAGGAAATGAAAGAGTGTAGCCACATATCTGTGCCAGCTGTGTGCTGATGTAATTTCCTTTCTTTCCGCACCCTTTGAAATGGATCTCGAGCTACTCTCTCAGGTTTATCCGTCTTCCGACGACTGCAAAAAACTTTTTGCAGCGTGCTACGGAAAGATGTCCCTACTGAAAACAACAGGACTGAAGCTGTCCTGAGACTGCAGAAAGCAGATGCTGGTCACGGATCCACATGAGGTGTGCGCCTCTGGTGCTTGGGTTCAGAACACAAGTCTTAAATTGTGTGACAAGTGCGCCTTCATGGGCCCTATAGCTATTTGGAACCAGAAAGCTAAACCCTGCATCATGGAACATAAAAAGAGGCTGTAGAACATACCAAAAAGTCACGGCTGAAGCATTGATCCCACTCTCATTCCAGGTTGTGAGGCCAGTTCCAGTTCCAAGCACAAGTCTACTCCCTCAAAAAGTCCACTTCCAGCTCTAGGTTGTCCATAAAGTCAAATATAAAGGTTAAAAACAAGCATAAGAAGACCAAGGGGAACTCGAGCCCAGTCAAAGTCTTAAGAGAAGGTGCAAGTGTCATGGTAAAGATATCACACTACTGATGACTCCTGGGTTCAAAGCTATCCCACAACTGATTTTTCTGGGCCATCATCAACTTCAAAGAGACCATGCTGCATATTTTTAGAGTGATTCCATTTCACTCTGGTGTGCTTTCATGCCCCTTGAAGCTGCATGGGTCTCTAGTTGGACTACCGCAGGTGGGCACCCAACTTCGTCTGCCCCCTTAGGACCCACTACCGGACCTATAACAACTCTGGTGCGGACTTATACTATGGCACCAAGTTCAACGCCAGTTCCTTTTGAATCGATAATGACTCCTCCAGCGCAAGTCCCTGACCCCAAACTGATGTTATCCTACTGCAGACCTCTGTTGCGCTATGAAATCACAGAAGCACAAGCAGTGGTTATACAACAGGATTCCAAACTCTGCCTCAATGTGAATATTGGCAGGGGCTTCATGGTTTTTTGGGGTCCGGTTCAGGCCCAATGCAGGACGCCAATTGTTTTCATTGGTCAAATCGGTTACTCTGCCAGCATTTTTTGCTCTGCCTCACCACTCTAAAGAGGAGAAAAGGCTCAATTGAATTTACCATAAGAGTACTCTGTGCTTTTACATCGACCACACCAAAGATCATTGCGTGAATGATTATCTCTCTATGGTTTTCTCTGGGGTAAAGAAAGGGGAGGCTGTGCAAAAGAGGATCCTGTCAAGGTGGATAGTACTCTCTATTAAAATATGCTATGCACTGGCAAAGCACAGCCCCCTAAGGGCCTCTAGACTCACTCCATCAGGGTCAAAACTACTACAATGAATGGCTTTGGTGTCAGCTGTCTAATATTAGCAAGTCGAGTAAACTCACAGATTACCAAGGATGACTAAAAACAATGAACAGGGCAGTGTGGCACAGGTGATCTAAACCATGCTAGGAATTTGGGAATTGAAAATGGACCCCACTTTTTTCTTTGCTTGTTTCTGCTTCCAGGCTGCGACGTGTGTATTGATGCATACATTTAGGAAACACCACTGCCTTGACAGACGGGTCCAGCGGGAAGCTCAGTTCGCCTCCTCGGTTCTCCATGACATTGGGTCTGCGTCCGCTCCCAAGACCCTCCACCTTTGGGAGGAACAGTTATGATTTCTATTCTAAGAGTGAGGGCTCTTTGGTTAGAAGTATCAATCAGAAGAACAAGTTACTTACCTTTGGTAATGCTCTTTCTGATGGATACTCTATCTAACAGCAGATTCTTGACTGCCCTCTGTCTACCCCATTCTGTGGATTTGCTTTTTTTTTTTTTAAATAATTGTGCCTTACTGAAGGGTTTCTCAGGGAAGTTGTCTAAAAGAAAGTACCAAGCCCTGCATAAATGTAACACTTGCAAACATTGAGTGCAGACATTACCGACATGAACATTAGCAACCATGAATGAAGTAAAATAAAGGTCATTGCAAACAGGACCGGTGCACTTATTCGTACTCTTTTTAGAGTTGCCTATAATTGATAGCGAGTACTTATTTTACTGTACAAAAGATGTTACAAGATGGATGAATGCTGCTGCAGCCCTCATTTAATGTTGCTGCTCTTCTTTGTTTAGACTGTCTGGAATGAATATACATGTTTTACTACAAGAGGAGCACTTAGAGGGTTCACCTAAGCCTCTGTTTATTTAAAGGATCTCCTGTTATCCCAAACTCCTCTCTGAGAAGGAAAAACACGACAGCCTGATTGGAAGGCCTATTTGAATGTCCAAGGAAGTTCTGGACTGAGACTGGCAGTGGCCATAGGCATAACTGGTGAACTTTGCAAAAAACAACCTACGACTGAATGACAATATTTGGACTAAAGACCTTGATGGGTTTCACAAGTGCAACACCCATTGGGCTGAAAGAGCTTTAGCCAATCGTGTTGTGCGCTGGACTGATGCTGCCGGCCAGATTGGTGAATAAAGCATCTTGCTGAGTCTACGTTTACAGTCATATGCGCCCTCATTCACATAGAGCATGCACTTTGTACTTTTCTTTCAATTGCCATTGCTTTGTTTCCTTTCTAATCGCTCTCTCCCTTTGTCAAAGCGGAGTGTTAGGGTTAGGTGTGAAAGCTGGCGTTTTCACATCCCATCTCAGTCACACACTCAAAACAAAAACTGCAGAAGAATCACAGACACACGATCAACAAAACAGATTAAATGCTCGCTTCCCACATGTAAACAAGGGACCCATGCAGAGATATGGAAGAAATTATTTGGCGAAGAGTTTACATTCCAAAGCAAATGTAAATAAAGGCAGGTATGACATTAAAATGTGACTTAGCGCTAGTTTGTTTCATGTGTGCAGCCCTTTGACAACAAAATTGTAAAATAAACAAAGTGTTGCTGTTTGACATCAGATTGAAATAACATTTCTTGATGGCTTTTTTTCTTTTCAGAGCTTCACACTCCACTTCTGCCATTAAAAAGTGCTGTAACCTTTAGGTGTTACTACTGCACAGTGTAATAGTTCTCAATTTATTTAAGTCGGAATGATGGCAGGCTGCCTTGCCAGGATATAAACTTCTGACCTATGGCTCACAGCATGTTTCAGCAGCAATCATTTAACTAACAGTTACACCCATCATTGTACATAATGCACAGGAAAGGCATGTGCTTTATATGTGGGTATATGTAATCATGCACCAGCATTGCACCTTTTGCAGGGACACATGTGCAAACTGCAGAGCACAACTTAAATCCCAGCAGTGGCATTTCAGCCTTTCATCCTTCTGGCACTGACAAAATGGGTACCACTGATATGACAATAGAGCAATTGGTAAATAATAGTGTTAAGGAAATGTCTTAATCTCTCGTCAACAATGCATATATGGTGTGTTGTGGAGTTTTTGTGATCAGTCAGAATTAGTTAACAGTTTAACCATAATGAATTTTATTGAAACACACTGCTATACAGCTGCCTGGCTGCATCATCAGCAGTGGCCACAAAAGAATGCAATATTTCCTTTGTGAATATGACTTTTTATGGTATGGTCAATGTTAGACCTGACATCTTTGGCATGTTTCCTTTGTCTAATTAGTTTCTGACTGCCTGTTTTTGACTGTGTACTGCACTTCGTTTTTGCTGGTTTTAGGACTCTGTGCACTTTACCAGTGCAGACGTCCAAGTGCTCCTGGGGTAAAATGTATCTGAAATGGATTTATCCATGATTGGCATATTTGGTTTACTAGAAAGTCCCTAGTAAAGTGTACCAGGTATGTCCAGGGCCTGTAAATCAAATGCTACTAAGTTGACCTGCAGCACTGATTGTGCCACCCACATGAGTAGCCTTGCAAAGATGTCTCAGACCTGCCATTGCAGTGTCTGTGTGTACATTTTTGAGCTGCCAAGTCGACCTGGCAAGTGCAATCACTTGCCAGGCCCAAACCTTCCCTTTTTACTGCATGGAAGGCACCCCTATGTTAGTCCCAAGGTAGCCCAATGGGCAAAGGTGCAGTGTATTTGAAAGGTAGGACATGTACTGGTCTGTTTTACATGTCCTGATAGTGAAATACTGCTAATTCCGTTTTTTACTATTGCCAGGACTATCTCTCCCACAGGTTATCAATGGAGCTCCCTTGTAATCTCTTACAAGTGTAACTTCCAATTGGAAAGAGATAGTGTTAGACGTGGCATCCTTGGCGTGGTTTCCTCTGTCTTTTTGCCTCTACCTCCTGTATTTTTGACTGTATGCTGGACTTTGTTTTTGCTGGTTTTTGTACTCTGAGCACTTTACCACTGATGATCAGTGTTGTGATTTAGTTTCAAATTCCTTGTGAGGCCGAGTGGTTCTCTGTCCTCGATTTGTGTCAAGCCTTCGTTTCTATACCATTGCATGAGGATAGCAAATTTCTTTTCGCTTTCCGTTTCGGCAGCCGTGTTTTAGCATGGTGCCGAGTTCCACAAGGGTATACAGAGAGTCCCTCAATTTTCAACCAGATTCTCAAAAAGAATATGGAGTCCCTGGTGATGCTCTAGCACTCAGTCATACTTCAGTACATTGAGGACCTACTGGTGGCGTCAAATACACAGGAGGCTTGCAAAAGAGACACAATTGCTCTCTTGAACCACTTATCCGAGAATGGACATAAAGTGTCCCAGACAAAATTACAGTACTGTAAGAAAGAAGTCCTGTATCTAGGACACCATATTGAGAAAGGAGCAAGGAAGGCATCACAAGAAAGAATCTCTGCGATTCTGAAAATTTATCCGCCAACCACCCAGAAAGAAGTCAGGATGTTTTTGGGAATGGTGGGCTACTGTCGACAGTGGATTCCCACCTTTCTCTAATGGCAAAGCCTTTACAGATCCGGTACTATTGGATGACAGCTGCATGCATGCCTTCTCAGAGCTCAGAGAATGTCTCTGCCATGCCCCGGCACTGGGAATTCCTGATAACAAATGTTTTGCTCTGTTTTGCGGTGAGAGGTAGGGCTGCGCTCTCTCAGTACTAACCCAGATTCACAGGAATGCTCGCAGACCCGTAGCCTATTTTTCTGCCCCCTTGATCCAGTAGCTGCTGTGCTACCTGGCTGTCTCAAAGCTGTGGCTTCCACAAGTGTCAGCATTGAGCAGTGTAAGACCATTGTTATGGGTCACCCGTTGAAGTTTTTTGTCCCTGATAGGGTAGAGGTTTTATTAACATGCACCAGAACCTAATACTTAACCAATAGTCATCTTACCAAGTACGACCAAGTAATACTTGGTGACGACAATGTTGCATTGAGGAGATGTACTGTGCTAAATCCAACTACCCTTCTGCCAATACCTGGAAATTAATCTTTTGAGGGTGAGGTTGAGCATGACTCTTTTGATGTTACTGAACTGTGCTGCCCGGTTGTCTCAAAGCTGTGGCTTCCACAAGTGTCAGCATGAGCAGTGCAAGACCATTGTTATGGGTCACCCGTTGACGTTTTTTGTCCCTTATAGGGTCGAGGTTTTGTTAACGTGCACCAGAACCTAATACTTAACCAATAGTCATCTTACCAAGTACGACCAGGTAATACTTGGTGCCGACAATGTTGCATTGAGGAGATGAACTGTGCTAAATCCAACTACCCTTCTGCCAATACCTGGAAATGAATCTTTTGAGGGTGAGGTTGAGCATGACTCTCTTGATGTTACTGAACTATGCACCAAGCCAAGACCTGACATACAAGATATGCCACTACCCGAATCAGATTATGTGATGTTTGTTGATGGCTCCTGCTTATGAGATCATGATGAAAACCTGAGAGCTGCCTATGCAGTCTGTGTTGTCTCGGGTGTGGTTGAAGCCTCCTGGCTTCAAGGAGTATTTTCAGCACAAGTGGCCGAATTGATTGCTCTTACTAGAGCATGCTGTGTTTCAGACAGCTGAAAGTGCCAATTTTCACCCATAGTATGGCTTTGGTGTAATTCACGACTTTGAACAGTTATGATCACAACCTGGATTTGTGATGTCATCAGGTTCACCCATTAGAAATGGCGGGAATGTGCATAACCTTTTGCAGGCTTTATAGTTACCTGCCCAAATTACAATAGTGAGATGTGCCGCGCATCAAAAGGGCACTATGTGACAGTGGGCAATAGATATGCTGATGAGACAGCAAGATACTGTGCTCTGAATACTTGCAACTTTAATGGGGAGTATCAAAATGAAAGATCGGATGCCACAAATTGCATTCTGTTGTTAACTGCATTTGATACTTGGGAGGAAGTTAGGTGTCAGAAACTGAACAGCAAGGCTGGATTAGAGCAGGTTGTGTCAAAAGAGATGAGGATGACATTTGGGTTTCAGGAGATGAGACTTGTGTTGCAAGATAGTTATTTTTTTTCTGGAGTTTTATATAGCGCAAACTTGACCCGAAGGTATCAGAGGGCTTCACATGAGCACCAGTTGCATTACAGACGGATACTTTCATTTTGTTAGGCACCGGAGATTACATGATTTGCCCAAAATCACAGGATGTTGAGCGTCCCTTGCAGAGACTAGCACCTGGTTCCCCAGCTTCGAGGTCGACCGCTCTAGCTGTTAGGCAAGATCCTCTCCCCGCTTGTTACCTCCAATGGTGAGACACTATCATGGACCTGCACATGTAGGGAGAGACGCCATGGTTTGCTTGTTCAGACAAACCTGGTTTAACCCAAGATTCAGATTGATGGCTGAAGGATTGTGTCACAGATGTGTTGTGTGTCAACAGCAGAATGTAGGCAGATGAACAGCAGTAATACGGAGTCATATAGGGAGATCAGGAGGTCCCTTCAACAGGAGGCAAGTGGACTTTATCAAGATGCCTTTGTGTAATGGGTTGAGATATGTCCTAGTGATTGTGTGCATCTTCTCGCGTTCGATTGAAAGTTACCCAACCAGGAAAAATTATACTTTCACAGTGGCAAAGTTGTTTTTGAGGGAGTTAATACCGCGTTTTGGTTTCCTGACTTTTCTGGAGTCAGACTGAGGAACTCATTTTAATAATGAGGTCCTGAAGATGTTATGTGCAGCATTACAAGTTGAACAAAGGCTCCACTGCAATTACTGACCGGTACCTTCTGGAATTGTGGAGCAAGTCAATGGCACTTTGAAATCCAGAGTGGCTAAAGTGTGTGCTTTGACATCCCTGAAATGGTCTGATGCTTTGCCTCTTGTGTTGGTGAGTCACCCAGTATTCTATTTAGGAGGACAGGATTGTCCCCCCATGAGATCATCATGGGAAGGACCATGAGACTAATAGCACACCTTGTACAACTGGCTATAGGGAAGAGCTTATCAGAACACAGAAAGGGGGGGAGAAAGAAATCCTTTTAGGACGAGAACCCTCACTCACCGTTAGGTGACATGCTTCATCATTTGGGTTCCCTCCTCACACCTGGATTGGAACAATCCAAGGTGTGGGCTACAACTCCCCAAAGGGGAGGAGCTGAGGTGTTTTCTGAGAGATGGGCGGTGGAGAGAGGCGAATGAGGGGCAGAGTGCATAGAAAGAGTGATCAGGGTGATGAATAAAAATATCTCTAGTGGTCCACTTAAACTTTATTTGGTGGCCTATAGGATAAAGGTTAAAAAGAGGACTAGGGATTAACCAAATATATCCCTATCAATGGTCAACATGTTTCTGCCCTTAATAGGTCTCATACAGGGATCCAGGGGCTTTCGTCAGGACCTCAAAGTTAGGTAGTCACACTGCAGATATTCGAGTAGGTGAAAAATTAGAAAACATATATACTGGCCACCACTGGAACAGAGCGGTCAGTATGGCGACGACCTGTATTGCTCTGTGGGGTTCGTCTTCCTGAAATTCAAAGATAAGAATAAAAATTAATTTTCCTCCATGGTTTGACACAATATTAGTAGGGTGCTCCATAAATCATCTCGTGATTGTTAGGGTTTTATGTCAGTGTAAGCATAATTTATCCAAGAGCAGTCTTACCTATAGTGTGGGGTGAGAAAATTCACTCTCCAGCCTTAACCGGTATGCCTCGTAGTGCCCGATCTACAGGGTAAAATCTATTGAAGTAATGGAACCTGTACTCGGATCATCTTAGCGTACATACTATGGCAGAGACATAAAATGATATACTCATGTGTCGAGTGGGAGGCTTTCACTGTTAGTCTCCCGATGAGTCCCAAATAGTGGATACCCATTTCTAAGCAGTAATGTAATCGTATTACCACTCAGACAAGGTCTAAATGTTAGGAAAATGATCATAATTAAAGAAAACGGTTCACCGAAGCCACTAAAATAGAACTGTGTAGTGAAGTCAAAAGAAAAATACAAAGTTTTAATAAAAACATGGGCTTGTACCTGGTGTTGTGATCAGTTGTTATCCCCGTGAAAAGCTCTTAAGCGGGGGTACATTTTCTTATGTCACAGGATTCATCTAGTGAGTGAATCCCATCAGTTAGCATACATGCATTCCTACTCAGAATGGAAGGGGAGCCTGTTCAATTTATTTGCGCTGTACAGTCAGGCAGACAGGGACATAATGCCTGTTGTACAAAAGGCGCGGTTCGCTTCAAATGTAAACAAAATCAAAGGGAGAGATAGCGCCCGATGCAGGGCTCGATCGTGATCCCCCGTTTAAAGTTTGTGGGCGGGGCGAGTGGTGAAGACGGGGGGGCGGGCAGTAGTTATAGTATTCTTGTATTCGCTCACCTATATGGTTCGGTGCACCTCCATTCGGACATCCTGGCTAGAGTAAAACTCGATCGTACCAGACGTCCAATATAGGAGGAGAATGTTCTTATGTTGGAGACGCGATCAGTGCGTACGACGCAAGTCACGTGTGTTGCTCCTTACAAAAGATTTCTGGGTCATGTAATCTACGTGATTTGTAAGGAGCAACACACGTGACTTGCGCTGTAGTGCTGATCGCGTTATGGAATTACCCTGATTTCTGAGGTTTTTATTTTTATGAACCATCCTCTTAGTTCGGACTCTAATTTAGGAAAGCTAGATTTGCTAATGTTTAGACGAGAAAACATGATGCTTTTCTCTGATCATCAAGTTATTGCATTACTCTTTTGTATTGCTGTGACTGAATTGCTAGTCTGCCTCAATTTTTTCTGGAGGTTGGGCTTTCCTATTGTTATTCTGTACCTGTATAGCATGCTGCTAAGAGTACTGTACCTTAACTTGATTGTTAACCTGTAATAAACCTTAACTATAGATACTGATCCTGGACTTTATTGTGTAGCCAAATGGATTACACTGTTAATTGATATTAATTTATGAAATGCTAACTCTCCTCACCCCTTAGTGCGGATAAGGAAGGTCCATTGGAGGACAGATTATTAGAGGATAGCCCCAGAAAACGCTGGATCACATACAATACTGTTCATTCCGCCGAAACACTCAGATATTAGACACCAGGTGTAACGTAATTCTTAAAACCACAGTGTGAAGGCACCGTAGCTCGGAGTGCTTCTAGAGCATTCGAATAGCTGAATGTATGTTTACATCCCACATGCATAGCGTAGAGCTTTGGAGGCTGGTACTCGTAGCAGGCTAACTTGGGCTCCTAGGTTGATGTACCTTCTTAATCATAAAGAACCAACTAGCAGAGCAGGGGCAACCTCTTTCAGAGCACTAATGCCCAGAATCTTTAAGCAAAAAACCCAGCCTTAGGGAAAACTGCAATAAATGTAACCAGTCACGCAACTGAGCAGACGTATCATTCATACTATAAAGGCTCTGCGGATGTGCGACTAGCAGAGCAGTGCTGAGAGACAAATACCTTAGATGCACCCTTGAAAGCAGGTGGGCACGCACAATTAGCTTCATTTCAGTTTGCACATACCATGCATGTTTTACACAGCAGAACTATCCTCCTGGTCATACAGATTGTACAGCTTCCAATCTCAAAGGTCAGTGTTAACTCATTACCTATACATACTGGCCTTGAAGATGCCTATGACAGTGGAGCTAACATTCCATTTAGACTCCTCGTGCAGTACTAAAGCTGTCTCTTGTGCACCTGGGGTACTTTGGAATTCCCTAAGGGACCGCAAATGCTTATGCAGTCCCTTATACAATATCGACCCCACTGGTGCACATTTTGTGCCGGCGTGATCCTGAGGGGGCGTTCCCTCATTTGCATGGAGGTGTGGCCCCTTGCAAATGAGTAAACACTTTGCGTTTGTGCCAGAGCAGTATTACCTGACGAGGGTGCAGGGGCAAAGAAGACATCAGGAGGTGTACAGGCTGTGCGCCACATACAACTGCCGCAGTCGGTGCACCCCCACCCTGAGGGCACTCTTGCAAGTGGCAAAGACGTCGCAGGGACCCCCAGACACCCACCTGCTGGCAGGCTGCTGCCTGCACAGTGAAAGACGAACCGACGGTGTTAAAAAGTCGGTGCATCTTTCACTAATGCGTTGTTTCCGGTGCACTTGTAATATCGTATTTAATATAATATAGTGTAATTTAATATAATATTGTGCAATGACCCGTCCTACACCCAGCACACCCAGTTTAAGAAGCACCGCTCTGCACACTAGCCCTATTTGTAAAACGGGCCCAGATCTGTAAACAGCAGAGCTATCTCCCATGTTGCACAGATCTTTCCTGCAGGCCCGTGTTATCCTGAAGGTGCCTGTGCTGATGGTCCCACCTGGAGGAGAATCCTAATAAGCCTCCAAGGAGACCTCAACGATTTATTCCCTCCTTGCCTTGCTCCTTCCTCTAGATAGCATGCAAATCGCTCTGAAGATAGAGAACCCCCTTTGCTGCCCCATCCAATATCTTTATCACCTATGTATAAAAATGCCTGCGGCGCGGCTTGCCGTCTCGGTGCCGACACCTTGACAGTCCAATCCATCACGGGTTGGGCACCTGGCGCCCGGCTGAGCAGGAGGAGGCGGGGTGGAGATGTACCATGTCTGATAACTTCTCTTTATTTTAATAACTGTACAGTGGAATAAAGAGCCGTCTGCGCGAGGAAGATCATCGTCTGCACGCCTGGCAGACCTTCAATTACAGGTAGATGCCTTCCCCGCCATCCGTCTTTCTGTCATCGGCAGCGCCTCGTTCTTCTCTGCACTTCGGAAATCTTGCAGGTTATCTGTGCAAACTCGCCAGGTTCTCTCTGTGCAGACTTCCATCAGGGGCGTCGATTCTCCTCTCGCCCTTTTAGGTCTCTTTCCTGCTCTTAATTCCTCTGCTGTCCACCTCCAAGATGTCGGGATGATTGGTTGTTCCTTTGCTCTCAGCCACAATCTCGTCCACTCGGTGTTCATCACAGATCGCCACCTTGGCATTTCTCCCACGGCTGCGCTCAGTTTGGGGTTCTCAGTTTCTGCCCAGCATTCTAGATGGATCCTAATGGGAATATTTAAAGTAAAATGTCCCATTAAATACTCACCCAGTGTATGTTTTATTGGACAAACATTGAGCAAGTCCTTCTAAAAGATAAGAAAGTCTATTATGATTTTACAAAAGTAAAAACCCACTGGTTGAGCTTGGTTTTACAATGTAGTGGGCTGTTCAGACCCCAGCCTGCCACCCATCAAAACTGACTCCCAAGAGTCATGCACCAGAATTCAAGCACTCGAACATAGACAACAGTTTACTACTGTCCAGAGGCTACCCCCTAAAGTGCCACCTACCAGAGCTTAGACACGAGTATGCCCCACACCAAGGTCATTTCCGAACTTACCACTCACCACAATTGGAATGCCAGTGCGACACCTAGGCAACCAACCATCATAGCTCAAAGTTATGCCATCCCCAGGGGGCAAATCAGTGTGCCACCCAAAAAAATTCAGACACCACAGGGCCTCCCACGGCCGGATTGGCCATCCCAGGCATCGGGCATTTCCCGGGAGGCTGGAAGGGTGGGGTTCGGGAGGCGCTTTTGTTACTGGGGGCAAGTTTTGTAGCTGTGCAGCAGTTTTAAAAGTACTGCAGATTTCCTTGTATATCCAATAGTTTTAAGGCAACAATAAAAATGCCAAGATAACTCTGGTGATTAATGTACCTGCTGGATAGAGACCTATCTAGTGGCAGGTTTGACTCATATAAGGTAGTGCAGAGGGTTAATATGCCTGGTGCAAAGAGAGTGTACTATGCAGATGAGAGAACAGGATTTTATGTGCATAATTTGTGAGAAAATACAATGGCAATCTAGGTTAGAAAGTTATGTTTTTTCCCCAGTCTTTCATTATCCTAATTCTGCAAAAAAGGGTTTGTTTGGGTAGAAATAAATTCTTATTAGTAAAGTCAACCCTAATGACTGTTACATTCTGAATCGTGAGTTTGTGCTTCCCCAGACCAAGCACTCTTAAAAATACCTACCAGTATGGATGACATGTGAATCCTACACCGTGTAGTCCCCTTTGTCTTATGTAACATTTCTATACACTGATTTACACATGTATGATTCATTGTGTCTGTATGTCTGCCTGGTGTTGTCCTTCTGCTGTGATTCTGGTTCTGTTATTTTTTATTCTGCCCATTGATTGTTGTTGTACCTGTGCTCTTGTTTTGCTCCTCCGTGCCCATTTTCGCCGCCTTTTTTCCCGCCGCTGCTTCCCCCGCGGCCCCTCCCCCCTGCTGTTCCCGCCTCCCAGCTCCGCTTCCCCCCCCCCCTTCCCTATTTAATGGCAGCCGCTGCGAGGGTGTCGGAGCAGGACCTCTGACCTTCTGGGCAGAGTCCCTGCTCTCTGCCCCTCTGCTGTTGTGCCGCTGCCGCCTACACCTCTCCTGGTAGGTGTTCAAGTCCCGCTGTGGTCTGTCTGCGTGTTGTGCCCTTTACCTTCCTTTTTGTTATTTTGTTATTGTTGTGCCTGGTGTTGTCCTTTTGCTGTGATTCTGGTTCTGTTATTTTTTATTCTGCCCATTGATCGTTGTTGTGCCTGTGCCCTTGTTTTGCTCCTCCGTGCCTGTTTTCGCTGCCTTTTTTCCTGCTGCTGCTGCCCCCTCGGCCCCTCCCCCCTGCCGTTCCCGCCTCCCAGCTCTGCTTCCCTTCCCTATTTAATGGCGGCGCGTGCCGAAGGCGTGCCAAAGGCAAGCCCATCTGCGCCAGTCCGCGATGCGACCAGCGCCAGAGACCCTGGATCCAACCACCCACCACTACGACTCAGTTGCTCTCCTCGCACTCAACCCCGGAAGGAACAACAACTGCCAGCTGTCCACGCTGAAAACCACCCACGGCCAGTTCTCCTGCCGCACTGTTGCCAAAACTTCAATACCCTCCGCACCACCACGGTCGCCGCCACCACGCTGGACACCAACACTACCGAAGCCCTGAAGTGCATCCTCCTTAACGTGCGCTCCCTGCAAAAATACGCCGTAGAGATCTGGGACCTCCTCGACACCCTCTCGCCAGACGTCGCCATCTTCACAGAAACGTGGACCAACTCCACCTCCGCCCGACATCGCCACCGCCATCCCCGACGGGTACAAGATCCAGAGGAAGGATCGCCCCAACTGCCCAGGAGGAGGACTTGCCATCGCGCACAAGAGCTCCTTCCGACCTCCATCTCGAGCAACAGCCCGTCCACCACCGAACACCTCCATTTCCAGATCCAGACCAGCCCTAGAACGACCCTAAGAGGCACCCTCGCCTACAGACCTCCCAGACCTCGAACTGCGTTCACCACCACCATTGCCGACCTCATCGCGCCCCACGCCATCGCCTCCATGCTCATCGGAGACCTCCACTTCCACCTCGACAACCTCAGCGACCCCAACTCCGCCACCCTCCTGGACAACCTTGGACTGAAACAACACGTCACCACCCACATGGCAGGGCACACCCTAGACCCCATTGTCGCAGGAAGTAACAACATCCACTTCAGCCACACGACGCAACCCCCATGGATGGACCACCACTGCGTACACTTCCACGTCAACAAACCCATGCCACCCAAACCTGCACCCCGCCCTCCACAAAGTAACTGGAGCAAGATCACAGAGGAGCAGCTCAACTTCACCCTCAACCACGACGCCCCCACCTCCGCGACCAACGCCAACTTCGCGGCCAATGAACTCCACAGATGGATCACCAACTGTGCAGACGAACTTGCACCCTTTACGTAACCCTGACAGACAGCACCCCAGAAAGGCCACCTGGTTCACCGCTGACCTCCAAGAATCCAGACACACCTGCAGACGTCTCGAGGAGAACTGGAGAAACAGCAAATCCGCAGAAGACCGCACCACCTACAAGAATGCCATGACAGAATACCACCAACTCATCAGATCCACCAAAAGGACCTTCATCCAGAACAAAATCCTTGCCAACTCCAGCAACTCCAAGGAACTCTTCAACGTCATCCAGGAATTCACCAAACCCCCCTGCGAAACCTCAGACATCACCCCCTCCCAGGACCTCTGCAACAAGCTCGGCTCCTACTTCCATCTGAAAATCAAGGGCCTCTACGACAACTTCAACGACCAGACACCTGACTCCGAAACCACTCCCTCCTCCAGCAACGGCAGCCAGCCCACCATCTCCTCCTGGATCCCAGTCACCACCAAAGACACCACATCGAGCATGAAAGGCATCCACTCAGGAGCCCCCACGGACCCCTGCCCCCCGCACATCTTCCACAGAGCCGCCGCTCCGGAACTACGACGCACCATCAATGCCACCTTCGAAACCGGCATCTTTCCCTACGACTGGAAACGCGCAGAAGTCAGACCCCTTCTCAAGAAGCCTTAAGCAGATCCCACAGACCTCAAGAACTACCGACCCATCTCCCTCCTCCCCTTCGTGGCCAAAGTCACTGAGAAGACCGTCAACGTCCAACTAACAAAATTCATCGAAGAAAACTCCATCCTCAACCTCACCCAATCCAGATTCTGCAGCAACCACAGCACCGAGACTGCCCTACTCGCCGCCACAGACGACATCCGCACCCTCCTCGACCAAGGACACACCGCAGCCCTGATCCTACTCGACACCTCTGCAGCCTTCGACACCGTCTCCCACCGCACACTCCCCGACAGACTCCACGACGCCGGCATACAGGGAACCGCCCTCGACTGGCTCCACTCCTTCCTCACCGGCAGAACCAAAAGAATCAGACTGCTACCCTTCCTCTCCGAACCCACGGAAATTAACTGTGGAGTACCCCAAGGATCGTCACTCAGCCCCACCTTATTCAACATCTACATGGCCCCCCTCGCCGCCATCGTCAGACAGCACGTACTCAGCATAGTATCCTACGCCGACACCACCCAGCTCATCCTCTCCCTCACCAAGGATCCCATCACCACCAGACTCAGCTTCCAGGAAGGAATGAAGGACGTCGCATCCTGGATGAGCAGCAGCTGCCTGAAGCTCAACTTGGAGAAGACAGAGGTCCTCGTCCTCGGACCCTCGTCCTCTGAATGGGACAACACCTGGTGGCCCACCGTCCTCGGCAGCCCCCCGACCACCACAGACTACGCCCGAAACCTCTGCATCGTACTCGACTCCTCCCTCTCCATGACCCGACGGGTCAACGCAGTCGCCTCCACCTGCTTCAACACCCTTTGCATCCTCCGAAAGACCTTCAAATGGATCCCCCCGAATCAAGGAGGACCGTCACCCACGCACTCATAACCAGCAAACTGGACTACGGAAACACCCTCTACCCCGGGATCAACAAGTCTCTGCTCCGCAAACTCCAGACCATACAGAACACCGCAGCCAGACTCGTCCTCGGCATCCCTCGACACAAACACATCACCCAACACCTGCTTAACCTCCACTGGCTCCCCGTTGAAAAGAGAGTAACCTTCAAGATACTCACCCACGCCTACAAATACCTCCACAACACCGGACCCCAATATCTCAACGATATAATCTCCTTCCACGTACCCAAGAGGAACCTCCGATCCGCCGACCTCGCCCTCGCCGAACCCCCGCGCATCCGCAGAGCAAGACTGGGAGGTAGAACCGTTTCCTACATCGCAGCCAAGACCTGGAACAAGCTCCCGATCGACATCAGACGCGCCCCCACCCTGCACATCTTCAGGAGGACCATCAAGACCTGGCTCTACGACTGACCAGAGCGGCTCCCCCCTACCAGCGCCTTGAGACCCTCATGAGTGAGTAGCGCGCTTAAAACTCCCTGATTGATTGATTGTGTGAGATGTAAAAGGTAGAACCGTTTCCTACATCGCAGCCAAGACCTGGAACAAGCTCCCGATCGACATCAGACGCGCCCCCACCCTGCACATCTTCAGGAGGACCATCAAGACCTGGCTCTACGACTGACCAGAGCAGCTCCCCCCTACCAGCGCCTTGAGACCCTCATGAGTGAGTAGCGCGCTTAAAACTCCCTGATTGATTGATTGTGTGAGATGTAAAATGCTCCGACATCCTACACTGGTATGAGAGGTGCTAATAAACAAATTATATACATGTGAGAAAGGGGCTATAGTAAGATGAGAGGCACTGTTAGAGGGTGATAGTGAGAGAATCATTGAAGAGCTCAAATAAAGATTGGCATATCCTGGTGCACTGTAAAGTCATCATTTACTATGCTTTAAAAACGAATACAATTGAACATATAATGAAAAATGTGTTGTAGAATGCAGCATTTTTGCCATTTTTTCCCAAATTTTCTTGGGGGGGAGAACCCCCCCACCCCCAATCCCCCTTACTGTGGTCAGGTTCGCTCTCTGTGCTCACTGTGAACCGTACGGGGGGCTAGTCTGAAAAACTTTTCCAGGGCTGTTTTGGGTTCCCAGTCCAGCCCTGTCAGGCCCTCATGGTGGGCAATAAATTCCGCTCCACTGGCGGAGTTCGCCGAGTTTTGCTGAACGCAGCGTTCCGGCAAAACTCTGCCAACCGCCACGTGACAGAATGTTTTCTTGTGCTCACCAACTAGCGCTATTTTCAGGAGCTAGAACGCCTCCCAGCGTGATTTCTCAATGCGTGTGGTTGCGGCAGGTCGCAACCATTTGCGTTGAAAAAGCTGCTGTTCGCGTAGAAAATCTACTCGAGTGGCAGAAAGCAGCAGCACCCTCTGATGCGCCTTGTAGTGCCGTTCGCCAGATTTTTCTGCGCAGAACAAGCTCGTGGTGCTAAAAATTAGTGCGAGCAGTGCAAAGTGCCAAATTCTGCCAGCGGAACTCCGCGGAAAATCGCCGAGTTTTTTTGTAATCCTGCAGAATTTTGTGGAGTGAAACTCCACGAATTCTGCCCACCCCTAATCAGCAGCAGTCCGTGCAGGTAAGAGTGGTGGGGACGGGGAGGAATTTCGACAGACGACCACAAGGGAAAATTATTTATTTAATTTCCCCTCATGGTCGTCTATCAAATCTTCCCCAACCCGGCCCCTCCGCTCTTACCTGCACGGGCTGCACCTGCCCCAAATTATGAGTAGGTTGGACTTTTCTGAGTGTTGGAATTGAAATTACCAATCATTATGTCTGCGCCAAAGTCTGCCCATTACAAGTCCCTCTCTTTCCCCAAAATGGGCAATATCAGCTTGGCCCCCAGAGTTGCCAGGTACTTTCACAGGCACTTTTTAAAAACGGCTGACATTTTATGCCTGATCTGAGCAGGCAGAAGGTGTTAGCAGGGGTTTTGGTGGAGAGTGGTGAGGAGGGGGGTGGGGCTTTCAGGCCGGCGTGTGACTTTCCGGGGACAGCATTGCCTGCTTCCTCCAGACTATCGTTGTGCATGGTTGGGGCCAGGCAATGCTGATGCCCGTAGCCCCCGTGACTGCAGCTAAAGTGACAGGCCTGGTGTCTCGAGCCCTGGAATTATCGGGTCTGCAGTTTTTAGACCCTCTAATTCCAAGCTCGGCAACTCACAATTGTGACTTGTGGTATTTCACCTAGAGTTATTGCTCTGAGTAAAATACCCAGAATCGTACTGCGGCCTAAGTGTTGTTCATCTGCAATCGCAGTGGAAGATGCCACTCACTACGTCCTTGAACCCTACTCCCACCCACCTGATATTGGACCTCAGTGCACCCCAGGGCTTTAAATGGGAAAAAAAACTGGGGGTGCTCTAAAAGGAGCGGGGCAAACCTCTTAAAGGGGTGTGGCCTATCAAAGTAGGGGCGTGGTCTAAATCAAGATAACTAGCGTTGTGTGCTTAAGAAAATCCCCTCCAATTATCCTACCTTCGGAAAACACTCTCTTTAAAGGGTTTCTCTTCCTCCTACAACGCGTTCACCTAGCATGACGTCTCCACTTCTCAGTAGTGAGCAAAATGAGCATGCGCACATCGATGTGCATGCTCTCACTGCAGTCCAATAAAAAAAAAATTTAAAAACGGACTACCTTTGCGAGGCCCGAAAATAGAGCCCGATAGAGACCCGTTTCGAGGCCCCATGAAAATAACTGCTGGTGCTCAGACCCGGCCCACTTAAAGCCCTGCATCCATCCATCCTAAGCACTGCGCCATCCAACCATCTTTCAATCCATCCATACATTCCTACCTACCTACATACATCTGTCCCTGCACCTATCCTAAGCATCTATCAGCCCACCCGCCTATCCTAAGTACAGGTTCATCCATTCATCCGTCCATCCACTCATCCATTCATCCAGCCAGCAATCCATCCATCCATCCATACATACATGTGTCCCTGGACCTATCCTAAGCATCTATCAGCCCACCCGCCTATCCTAAGCACTGTGCCATCCATCCATCCATACGCCCATACATCCATACATACACCTGTCCCAGAACCTATCCTAAGCATCTATCAGCCCACCCGCCTATCCTAAGTACTGGTCCATGCATCCATTCATCCTTCCTTCCATCCATACATTCATCCATCCATCTAGCTATCCATTCATCCATCTGGCCATCCATCCACTCGCCCTTTATTCACCTATCCGTCCTTCTTTCCGTGCACCCTCCGCCCCGATCCCCCCCCGTATTATACTCATCCACCCAGCCTCTTAATGGGCCGAAAAGGCTGGTGATAACCATTGACATGCAGATGTTTCTGATAAAGAACAAGAAAGCTTTCAGTTGCTCTTTGTGGACCATAGTTCACCACCCTTCTCTGGTGCTGTTTTAAACAAAGGTTGATCCAGCGAAAGAAATGTAAACCAGCTTTCCAGTGTAAGACGCTAATTCAGAAACATAACCTTTTGCCCATTTCTATATAGGAACACTGCTTTAAATTGGCCGTGACTGACAGATACTGAATACCTGTAGTTCTTACATTTGAGAGAGTATACCAAACAGCTAATTTGGGGTGGTGAGAACCTGCCCTTCTATATTTCCATGTGAAGCACAGTATAGAAATATAAAGGTAATTCCAACGCTACTATCGTCATATTAAAGAGGGGGTGTGAGAACTAAGTGAGCCCCGAAAAGCATGTGTTTTCGTAGCACTAAAACAAGACACTGTGAAAGGTCAGAGCAGGGTCGTGCTGGAGCAGGCTGACTGTGGTCGTCTCCAGAGGCGCAACTAGAGCCAAATTTCGGGGGAGAGGGAGGGCGGCCAAGAAAACATTTCGGGGGAGGCTTATTCTTCCAGCAATAGGCAGAGTGGGGATGCAGGGGCTCTAAAAAGAGGTGAAAAACAACAGAGCCTCATTTACAAGCAAATGGTCTTTTAAAGACCTGTGAAGTACTCTGGTGCAGCTGTGTGTGTGCCCGGGAAGCTGTCTCAGCCCGGGGCAATGGGTGTTGCGCGCCTGGTCGTCTCTCTCCTAATCATCCCACGACGAGGTTGCTCCTGCGTTTCAAAAAGAGAAGGGAAATCCTGAGAGAAAATGGCTCTCTTTAAAGGATTTCCCTTCCCCTACAACGCGGCTCACCTGGCATGACGTCTCCACTTCTCAGTAGTGAGCGATGTGCATGCTCTCACTGCAGTACAATTAAAAAAAAAAAAAGAAAACGGACTACCTTTGCGAGGCCCGAAAATAGAGCCTGATAGAGACCCGTTTCGAGGCCCCCTGAAAATAACTGCCGATGCTCAGACCCAGACAGACCCGGCCCACTTAAAGCCCTGGTGCACCCTGAATTTCAGATGAAGCGAAACTGTGGTAGCCAAAAGAGCGTAGAGCACTTGGTTCCACCCATAAGGACCTAAATGCTTGTGCATCACCCACTCCAGCGTAAACATTCAGTGTACAACTCACCAAAACTCCCATTTCTTTGTACCACCTGCCACAGTTTACATTCCTGCGCACCACCCACCACAGACTATTGTGTGACAACTACTGGAAATTAGTCCTCTAGCTTACACCGCACCAAAGCTTGCACAGGAGAGAGCAAGCCTTTAGAGCACAGAGCCCAGGTTGTCACCCAGCAGTGTTTGGAGCCTAGTGTGTCAATGACCAGAACTAAGGTCCGAAGATGTTAACACTATCACAGCTTAGTCCAAAAACAGTACTCAACTGAGCTTATACCATATTAAGCCATCCATTAAAATCTATTTCGTCACTAGTTCTCATACCAATATAAACGTCACCTGAAATTAAACCCGACTATGCTATCTCCGGGACCTGAACCACACTGCACAACCCACAATGTTTAGACTGCTGTGTACTGCCCACAAGTGTTTAAATCCATATGTACCGCCCACCAAAGTTAAAGCCCATTTTGCTACATACTAGTTCTAAGACTACAGAGCACCCATCACCAGAATTTAATCCCAAGCGTGTCACCAATCAGAATTCAGACCCAGTGTAGCACCCAGTGGGTTTTGAAAGGCAAGTTGACCCCCCCCCCCCTCTAAAGTTCAGAAGGCAAGGTGCCCTAGCCTGAAGACAGAAATATTCATACCTCACATCGACTAAAGTTTTAACATATTAGAGCAACAGAGCTCTTAACACTGGTGATATGATAAAGATCTATGGGGCTCCCAGCACTGGCCCACTGAAATGGGTCCTTTGCCACAGCCTAAACATCAAGTTCAAAACCTGGGTGTTTTAGTTGATGACCAACTGTCTATGAAGCAGCAAGCAGTGAGAGTTGCCTCGACTTGCTTCACAATCCTTAGATGGTTAAAAAAAATCTTATGGATGTTGCCTCCTTCTACCCAACGTACGGTGGTCCAGGCTCTTATCACCTCAAGACTGGACTACTGCAACATCTTGTATTTGGGTGCTGCCAAGGAGGTATTACGCAAGCTACAACTAGCACAGAATGCGGCTGCAAGGCTGCTCTGTAGGATATCTAAAACTTCTCCCATTTCCAGCTCTATCCGGGATCTCCATTGGCTCAGGATTGAAAGCTGCATTAAGTTTAAGGCATTGAGGGGCATATTATCAAGGGCTTCATCGCCGATTTAGCGGCACTTTTTGCCGCTAAATCGGCGATATTTTTAACGCCCTATTAGCAAGCTGTCGCTAACAGGCGTTAGCGACAGCTTTCAGGCGTTAGAGGCTAGGAATTACATCGCCTTGCATGTCAGTGATATTTATCGCTAATGACATGCAAGGTAGGCGTTCCCCACTAAAAGCGACTGTAAACAGTCGCTAACACCACTAACCCCTATTATCAAGGCAGGCGAAGCGATAAAATAAATCGCGCTAAGCGCGTTTATCGCTAGATTTTAACACCTGCTACTGACTGTGACTTACCTGTTTAAGGTATAGGAGGTGGATTCTAATGCTGAATCCACCTTAGCGTTAATGCAAGAATATCGCTGGTTTTCCAGCGATATTCTCGCATTTTGCCGCTATCGCTGGAAATAATATCGCTATGGAGATAAACCTTACTAATAGGGTATCTCAGCAATAATTTCCAGCGATAGGCGGCGTTAACAAAAAACGCGCTCAGCGCGTTTTGCGATAAATATCGCAACTCCTTGCTAATATGCCCCTGAGTCTTATGTTTAAAATAAAAACTGGAAAAGCACCTCCCTACTTGAAGTCTCTTGTTCACCCTTATGTTCCATCTCGTGCTCTGCGCTCAGCCACCCAGGCCAAGTTCATTGTTCCCAGGACGAGACTAGTGCGCATGGGCGATCGCTCTTTTTCCCACTTGGGACCTTTCTTATGGAACTCCCTTCCGATCAATCTTCGTATTGAGGCTTCATACGAGAACTTTCGAAGGGGCTTAAAAACCTGGTTATTTAACATGTAGACCCCTCTGTTAATGTTGGCTCCTTTCAGGCGGCGCCGGGAAACCTTAGGGTAGCTGTGCGCCTTATAAAATTAAAATAACATAACATAACATGAGGACAAAAAGAAAAAAGAAAAAAAAAGAGCAACAGAGCTCAGACTCCAGCGTGCCCCCCACTGCAGCTCCGGCTATTGTGGCCTGGGACTAAGTTGCCTCCAACCAGTGCTCTGAAACTAGTGTACCAGCTACCTCAACGTATTTGTTGTTGGAAGATAACGCTTCACAGCGCCTGAGCACTGGAGTCGATATGTTTGTGTGTGGTTTGGTCATGACACTGTTGTGATGGGTCTACCTGGAATAGCACCCGGGAAGGTGTTGTAGAATGTTATTAGTTTTGGTTGTTAAGGATACAAAGCGTACCATATAGTTGGTCTTGTTACACAGCAGAACACAGAATATGTGGGGCACTACGATAAAAGTGTACCAGGCCAGCGAGAGGTAGGTATTTTCTGAGAGTTGGTTGTTACAATTATGACTAATTAGTTTGATAATGAGGACACTTTTTAAGTGGTGAGCTACGTGGGTGTTCGCAATGAAAGGCACAATGTTCATGAGTGTCAAACCTGTCACATTAAAACATGAGCGAACTATTGTGTCTGTGGCCCATTTTGTTCTCTTTTCATGCCCCATTCATCCCCATTTAAACATACAATCATCAAAGCCTAAGAAAGGTGCCTTAGGCGCCTCGGACCCCTGGGCCTAAAAGGCATCAGAGGTTAGCACGAGCAGACCCCATTTCAAGCCCGCGGTTTCCTATACGTCAACCCAGAGATGTGTGCGTGGGCATCATCCCGTATTCAGAACAAGTCACTGCAAAAGAACGGTGGCTGGGGGTGGGAGGGTGACAGGGAGCTCATCCCATCCACAAACTGAAGGCTCCTCACAAAGGCAGCGTTTTCTAATCAGCTGCATTGTCTTGGCACAATGGGCCCCGATCGTCGCATTCAGTCAGCCGTTCCCACCATCTGCTCCCGCGCAGTCCTCCGCCGCCGCTCGCGCCGTCCCCGGGCCGCGCGCTCCCCCTGTGAAAGGCCGATGACGAGCGCAAGCCGGCTCCCCTCCGGACTGATTTCTCTTCATCTTTTCTTCACTCCTTCGTTGGAATGAAATCTGCATAATGTAATTGATCCATTTAAGATCAGAGTCCAAGATCCGTGGCAAAGTGACTCAGTGCTGGTTCATCACGGAAAACAGCCTCAACGGAGCACAAAAATTTATTGAGCAGCAAATGGAAGGGCGGAGGATTGAATAGGGATGGAGAATTGCCCTTCCCTCCACCTCGAGTGCTCGCCTCGTCCAGACAGATGAACTTCCACAAAGACTGACCAAGAGAAGAAGTAAGGGACGTTTAACTTCCTGGGTTCTTTCATGAAGACATTTTACTGTGCTGAGCCCTCCGAGAGGTGCCAGTGGTTCCATGGGCAGAGAGGCTAGTCAGTGCCCTTCTGATAGGCCAGTAACTGAGTGGGCATGGAGACAGGGCCGGCTTTAGTACTGGTGGCGCCCTGTGCGACAATGTTTGGCGCCCCCCCCTCCCCAATGACCACCTCGCCACGGATTCCCTCACTACCACCATTTGACAATGCCCCCCAAGTCTCCATAACCACAGTCTCTTAGATTCATTTAGTTTTATAGCGCCACTCATACCAATTCAAGGTGTCAGAACACTTTACATCACACATACATTGCACGGAGACAATCATAGGTGTGTAAATCAGTGTATAGGAAATGTTACAACAGAAATAGGCCAACAAGGTGTTGGAGTCGCATATCATCCATACTGGTATGCAGTATAGTTTAAGAGTCCTTGGTCTGGAAAACAACAAATTCAGAATTTAAAATGTAACACAATTTAATAATAAGAATTGTTTTCTACCCAAATGAACCCTTTTTGCAATATTAAGATAAGGAAAGACTGGGGGGTAAAACATGTAGCTGTAATATATTCCTTGCAGTTTGCATGCAGCTCTTTGACTACAGTTATAGCTCACTGCTCCATATTAGGATTTTAACTTTTAAACGCCAAGTAACAAAAGGATCTCTCTGACAAAAGCCATAATCCATTGACCTATTTATAGTGTATGCACTTTGTGACACATTCTTTGCAGCAGGCATAATAACCTTCTGCGCTATGATGAGTCAAAACTTTCTACCAGACAATGCTCCGGTCTCTCTCCAGGAAGAACATTAATCACTGAAGTTAAAGGAGCGTGGCATCTGGTGCTTTTAAAACAATGAACATGGCGCCCCCACCCCAAGTCAGCACCCGGTGCGGCGGTACCGATCGCACCGCACCGCCCTAGAGCCGGCCCCGCATGGAGACTCATTTCGGCAGGTAATCCCTTCCCGGGTAAAATAACAGAATGGGTTGAGCACCTGCTGCAGAGATCTGTACATAGGCAAGTGCGCAGATTTAAATCCGGATTATGGCGCTTTAGGTCTTTATCCTACTGTGATCGTTACTATTGGGTTAGGTAATAATACTGACTGTTATATCAGCATCGAGAGACAATTCGATTTGTGAGGAACTCTACATAAATATTAATCATCAATATTTATTACGATTACAGAAGTGGTCTAACGGTAATTTGTTGAGATTACATTTTTGGAATTAAATGCCAGGAGCATAATTTATAATACCCCAAAACAACTTAGTATCCCTTCTAGAACCAGGGTGGTTCCTTCAAGAAGAAAAGAAAAAGAAAGGGGTGGGGGCGTTCTTTTTGAGATGACACAACACCAAGAGTTTCTACGTCAGTCTTTAGCCGACCCCCTATCGTGGGTGGGAAGGGAAAGAGACTCTTTTCTTAATATAGCCCTCCCTCACTCTAATAGTGACATGCGTCATCATCGGGCTCACCCCAACTCCTAAAGGTCGGGGTGGGCTCAAACATATTACAGGGAGCACTTATGATGTCGTGTCATCTCAAAAAGAACCCCCCCTTTTTTCTTTTCTTCTTGAAGGAACAACCCTGGTCCCAGAAGGGATACTAAGTTGTTTTGGGGTATACTGAATAGGGAGGACGTATCCCTTCTTACCTCTTTGGTGAGGACCTCTCCGCCCTTCCAGGGTCCCTAACCTTGTGAAACGGGCATAATTTATAATCCCACGTTGACTTGACTATAGCTATTGTGTTATACTAGGCAAAATATTTTCTAGTGCCTTAAATTGAAAGCATATGTAGTGTCGAGTACAATATGTACATAGGAGTCATGTAAAACCCATCTGCACAGAAATTCTACCAAACACCCTCTCATCCACCACACATCCTGTGATACATTCTGTATTCTGGCCTCTACCAGGCCTCACCCTCTAATACGTTTTGAGATGTTCTTGCTGCAATAAAATGTTATCTGAAAGACGCTGTGTTCCTCCTGTAGGTAGGTTTGTGTTGTATCTAATACCTACTGAATAGACTGCACACCTTGGAGGGATGCATTCATATAAATCACAAACTGACTGTGCCTGAATGTGGAGCTCCTGCCCATCTCCCACCTTCAATGTTTCTCTGCAGACTCCAGTAGCTTAATCGCTTGCGGTGTTTTTCTCGTTCCTTCCCCATAATTGGGCTCAAATGCACTACCCGCCAGCCTTTTGTATAATTTATGAAATGAGGGAAGCCTGTATTGACTCGGTACCGTCGCTCAGTGCTGACTCGCTCTGCAATGAACTGCAACGTGATAATCTTTTATAAGATACTGCCTTGGCTTGGACAAATCCCGATAGGTAATTCGTCTTCTGAGATCTAGCCCAGTCCAGTCCAAAACACTAATATTACACCAAATCCATGCAGTATCTAGCACACAAACCACAGAACAGATTACCCAACTCTCTTGATTACAACTGCGTGAGGCAGCATTCAACTTCTTCAAACACGGAGCTACATTGAAAAGTCTATTGAATCTACCTTGCAGTACTGACCTCTCCCACAGGATCTGACCAAGAGACAGTTGGCCTGAATGCATTCAGTTCCAAGTATGTTCCCTACTGACAGATGGAAATGTGTGCCAGTTTTGTCAGTCCTTTTTGGCTAAGATTTCCCTGCAGAGTAGGGCAGACCTATGTGCCAAATCTGCGAATTTCCAGGCAGGTCAGTGCCCCTGAAACGGTGAGACAAGGTAAGCCACATATTAGGCATACTCTTCTTTCCACACAGGCCCAGCATTCCTGGAAAGGCAAGCACTAAATGAAAGCTCTCGTTCTTAGAGTTTGGCTACAGAACTTCCAGCAGTTGTGCAGTAGGGAACCAGGAGAAGCCCTAGCTTGCCTATAATAGCAGCAATGAGCCAGCTCGACGAAGTTACTGGTCGGTTGACCATTTATCAAGGATTTGCAACGACAGTCCATTTTTTGCACCATCTGCCTCTGCAACTTTCAGTAAATTTAGCACATGCCCCAGTTTTCAGAGAGAGTCGGCTGAACACAGAATAGGCACGGTTTCATATGCCCAATTGCAGAATTAGCTACCAGCTCTAGGACAATGCAGTTTGGATAACACAGATGGGCAGTATGTAAAAGTTGTATTTACTTGCCCTTCGTGCCTTTCTAATTTTGTGCACGCTGTCAAGTCGTCCTATGTCATTCGGTTGATGCAAAATTGTAGTTCCACTTCTATGTATGTAAATGAACTGGCATTTGGCTTTTAAAATCCAATTACCCTAGTTATGAGGCTCTATTTGAAGAATCTGTTGATTGGAAGAGATGTACTTTAAATTGCCACTACAACAGTGCTAACCTAGAGTGGAGATCTGCCGCATATCACTTTCCAGAGCTACTATATATTTCGCCCAAAGAAGGTTCTGGGCCAGTCCCTGCCATTGCTCCTGACTGTGCCCCACTGCATGGTGCCTGGGACATATACAGCGGTGCCCATGCACATACAATGCGTGCTGTTCCATGCAAAGCAGCAGCCCGAGGGGGCCACATGGGAGGTTCTTTTTTCTTTCCCAAGCACGCCTTGAGGCAGATGCTTCATTTCATGGACAATCATTTATTCCGTATGTCTGAATTGTGCCCCAGCTGAAAGAAGGCATAGAACGTCAAATTGAGCACATCTGGACACACACAACTGGCAATCAAACTCTGCAATCCATCAAGGGAAAGAGATGCTGTCACTACATAAGATGCCAAAAGATAAACTGAAATTTTAAAGTGGTTTTAATTTTAAGCTCTGTATCCATGTAACATATTTAGGTCTATATGTGCTCTATTGAGAGGTCAGGTTTATCGCTGTGTGAATTTATTAATAATAACCAGGCTGCCGGATACACACAGATCTCTGCAGAATTGTTTTCTAACATCCTAAACTACCTTAAAATGCAGTTTGTTTGCTACCAATTAGGTAATCCAGAATAGCTTTACTATCATATTTTTGTTTTTCTCTTCAGAGTTTGTAAAAATAATGTTTATGTACTGGCAGACCATAAGGATGGCTGTCACTGACTCTACTCCTCATAACTCAACCCTGCTTAAATTAAAAAAAAAAAACTTTCATCAGCAATACTCCCACACTCCCTCCCACAAACGATTTTTGGGCTCCCACAGTATATTTTGCATTTCCAGTACTGAGCCTGAATATTGGCTACTTTCAGCTTTTACACGTGCTACCTTTTCAAATTATAGCATAACATTTTGTCACTATTAGTTCCATACAATCAAGAAAGTGTGTACTTAAAGCATATCCCCTAAGGTGGATTAGTCAACGCGCAAACCAATCCCAAACCCAGTAAATAGGGCGCACTAACATCAAGGGCCGGGAGCTACGCAGGTCCGATACAGACATTGGTGCTCCCCAACTGGAGCCGTCACGTTTAGAATTTAGCTCAGTAGAGGGTAACATACATTCTTGGAAAAACAATAGACAAAGATAGTCGTTTCAATGCTTTATATAAATGATTAAAGGCAAATCATGTGGCCCGCAGAATTAGGGTCGCTTCCCAATCCAAAAAATAAGGTAAAAAACTTGGGGGTCACGTTTGACTCAACGCTCTCCTTTGAGGGCCACGTCAATCAGGTGACATCTGCCTCCTTCTACATCTTAAAAATACTGAGAAAGATTCTTCCATTCATCCCAGCTGAGTTGAGGAAATTAGTGGTTTCGGCTCTTGTATTATCTAGAGCCGATTACTGTAATGGTCTCTTCATGAACCTTCGTAAAAAATGCCTCAATAAGTTGCAGATAGTGCAAAATGCTGCAGCGCGCTTATTGTTGAATATCCCGAAACATAAATCGGCCTCCACAGCGCTCAAATTGCTTCACTGGCTGCCAGTGGAAAGGCGGATTGAGTTTAAGGCTCTTTGCATTGCGTTCAAAGCCACACATGATAAAGGGCCAGCATTCTTCAAACAGAATCTGTTGCCTTATGTTCCTGCCCGCCAGCTTCGCTCAGCACGCTCTCACAACCTGGTAGTTCCAAGGTTTAAAAAGTGCGACTGGGGTGGCAGGAGCTTTCTGGTTGGCACGACCAAGCTTTGGAATTCTCTTCCGGTGCGGCTAAAGGAAGAAACTCACCTGTTGCCATTCAGGAAGGCACTAAAGACGAGGCTTTTCAATCTTTGAGGCTGCTTTGTATTGGTCCGGTATGTCTTGTGCTGAGCAAGCACCATGATACCCTTGGGTGAATGTTTGCGCTCTATAAATCTCCATTTAATTTCATTTCATCATATAGAACATGCCAATAGTAAAATTTACTAGTAAAGCATACAAATCATAAGTACGAAGAACTCAGTACAGTTCTAAGTGAAATCTGGCATAGATTTGTCTTCTAAAAGTGGGAAAAGGGCCCTCCTGTACAGAGAAATCTACTGTCTTTTATAGGACTACTAGCAAAGACGTTCACACATTCTGCATGACTACATGGTTCTCAGGTTGTGCACCAATAGGAGACGAGAAGTAAGAAATATTTTACTACAGAATACATACAAGTTTTCTCTCACAATAGTAATACATTGAGTTTTCATGCATTTTCGCAGTTTAGTCAAACAGTCTAACTGATCCATTGTACAACAGTAGCATGAGACCGCTAAAATGGCCTTGGTCTGGCACAGTGGGAAATGATCTCTGGAAACACTTTCTTAGTTGCTTGTGGGACTAGTACAATTCTTTATTTAGAACAAGAAGACAGCAATAGTCATCACATGATGCATAGTGAAGTGGATACAAGATTCAGGACAATGTAAACACAGTTTAAATTAGTATAATCTCGAGGTACAATGCGCTTATTATGTAGAGAAGAGCAACTTCCACAAAGACTAGGTTTCCCCCCTAAGGAGCTGTAATGACTAAAGACCATCATTCTAGCATAGCCTAATTTTCCTATCTGTGTAGACATCTTTCCAGGGAAGAGGTGGACCAACTTGCCAAGAAAGAAGTGTATAAAGTGCTGTGTGAAAGAACGATCATATAGCGAGTCTGAGGCAAATTAGGGCTGAGTGTTGATTGCTGTATTCCCTGGTAAGGGGAAAATAGAGTGGGCAAATTGATGTAGAATGAAGGTATAATGCGCAGTCAGCATGCCAAGATCGCGTTCCTGATTTTTTTCTTGCCCGGTATCACATTAGGTGTCAATAGAGATTGGATTCATAGTAAGATTTCAATATTTTTCCTACTGTTTTGCTTTTGTGTATCAGCATGTGTGCAAAGCAAACATACGTCTGGTACTGGAGTATCTACACCATTCTGCTGGGAGGCAGTATGAGACAACATTGACAGTAAAAGTGTGGGACCTACTCATATATGCAGTCAGTAAGCAAAAAACGATATTAGAGAATTCTGGGAGATAGCAAGATAGGTTTATAGTGACTCGCCCACTAATTTAGACCACGTAGTGGGGATGGCCGATTTAGAGCATTTCTTCACTTGACTTGGAGGATGGCAATGCTTTGGTTCCGTATAAGGAGCCTGAAATAATTCATTCCTGGGAGTTAGAAGGAATCCTGACTTCACTGTTGTAGAAGTTACGGAAGCACTCCAGGGCCAAAACTAAATAAAGCACCTGTCCCAGATAAGGTGCCTGTGGAACTAAATAATGTTTTTGGGCCCTCTTTTTTTAAAAAAAAAAAAAAACAGTTTACAACTTTGTGTGGAAATTAAGGGAATGTTGAATGGGCCTGGGAAAATTTATAGAAGATTTTTGCTTAACAGTTTACAGGACTGGATCAAAGTGGCCCAGATTTGGATGGCCTTCAGGCTGGACTAAAGAACAGTGTGTCGGAGGAGGTGGATCTTGGAGCTGACCAAGATGGCCACTCCCTCCTAGAGCTCCACTGCAGCCCTCTCCATGCGTGTCAGGACCCATCCTCTCCTTTCTCCAGTGGCGGACATGATCTAGACCCTGCAGGTGTGCGGGGGCTCAGCCTGGGAAGAACTTGAGGGCTTGTCTACCTGCTGGGAGCCGAGCATGGGGGGCTGCACACCCAGCCGGAAGCTTCCTGATGCATGACACCTCTTCCTCTTTGTGCGACCTGCTAGTCCTGGCACCCCAGAATCTCAGGTGGCGGGGGCACCCCAGCATCTCAGGTGGCGGGGTACCGATTCTTCTTGCCCACATCAGAACCAATACATTAGGGGCAAGAACACCTGCAGTATCATTGCTGGCCCTAACAATACAGTAAAACAGCGGAAGACAACAAGAGGCAGAGTGAGGCTGGAAGGCACCCTCACCTGTATCTTACCATATCTTCCCCCTCTCCAGATGCCGGGCGAGGAACACCCACCCACTCTTAAGCGGACAATTCATGTGATTACTCCACATCTGCAGACCACAACGAGATTTGACTATGGTCTGAGTCTGGCCCACTCTCCCATTTCTCCTGCCTCAATCCTGCATGAGGGGACCGCGCCTTAAGGCGTACTTATACCTAGAAGGCAAGTAGCATCTCTAGAGGACCTGTGATATTTTGGCAGCTCCTCTGCTCTCTGTTACATTACCTGGGCCTTATCGGTGGCACAGGGCTGGCGTGATTTGTGAAGGAGCGCACCGACATCCATAAGTGACTTCAAAACATCTCCACACAAGTTAAATGGGGGTAGCATGGGACCAGCTGAGCTGTACCAATACAGGGAGTCCGATTGGGGGCCCATATGCCCTCAGCCTAGGTGGCGAGTGCTGCTTGGAGCTGGCTGCAATTTGGGTTGGTGTTGATGAACCTTCGGGGGAGCTCATGGAGCAGTAATATTTTCTGACTCAGTCTGTAATCCTAGTAACGCTCCCGGAGTCACTCACTGGCTGCTGTCGGCACCATATACCCAAGTGCCAGATCTGACGCCTCGAAGCATCTCCGGAAGGGGGCCGCAGGTACCCTACTTCTATGCATGACGTCAAACCAGCAGTTCGTCATCTGCTATTCTCGGAGGCAGTGGGTCACCTGAAACCTTCTCTGAGGGCCGATATCTCAAAACCTGTAAATCCCACAGGATGTTCTCCTAAAACAGATTACAACTATTGGCACAACCATGTCTGCAATGGACGCTGAATGACAGACTTCAATGAGACAGGAGGTCTCCATCTTCCAAGCCCGGCTAGATAAAGAAGATCAGAGGATCAAATGGGTTGAGTCCCATTACAAGACCTTACTGGATTGGGGCAGGGACATTGACTTCTTGCAACACAAGTTCACAGACCTGGAGGACAGGGCATGTTTGGACAATTTTCGCATCAATGGTGTCCCCGAGGAAGCTGAGAAAGGGGATATTCTGCACTTCTTACTTAATCTGTTTCCAAAAATCCTTGGCTTCCTGTTAGAACTGGGGTCTCTAGTTGGCAGAGGTAGGTACCTTTGTCCAAATAGGGACCCTTGCATCTAGTCAGGGTAAGGGGGTACACTCCTGAAATAACCCCTGCTCACCCTCTTGTTAGCTTGGCACGAGCAGACAGGCTTAGTTCAGAGGCAGTGTGTAAAGCATTTGTGAACACATACAGTAATCCAGTGACAACACTACAAATGGACACCACACAGGTTGTATTATAAAAATAAGTATCTTTTATATAGATTTACCACAAGACCATAAATGACATAAATAATCCACAATACTGTACTTTAAGGATGGTAGAATTAGCTTGAGTCTCTTAAAATGAAAATGCGACACTTTGAGTTCAATGTACCTTAAGATGCGTAACGCAGGGCAACGGAAAGTGTTGCAGGGAAGGTGATGCGATAGTCCCTTACACGCAAGGACAGTGATGCGTTGAAGATCTGGTGCAAAAGAAACAAAGTGGCGTCTTCTTGAGGTTGCGACAACGAAGAGGTGATGTGTGCACGCCCGACGGCCGTGCGGCGATTGCGATGAAGTCTTTGGAGCCGCGACAGGCCCTGCGACACGCTTCCCTGGCGATGCGACGGCATCTGATGCGAAGTCGACGATCTTCTCCTGGGATGCGGGGCGCGCCTCGTGTTGCGATGCGTCGGCGTCTGATGCGAGGTCGATGCTCTGCCGCGGGGATGCGACGGCGTCTGATGCGACGGCGACACTCTTCTCCGGTGCTGCGAGGCGCTTCGAAGGATGCAGTGCGCTTCTTCGGGGGTGCGCCGGCGTCTGCTGCGACGTCGACACTCTTCTCCGGCGATGCGATACTCAGCGGCTGCGGCGACACGCTTCTTCGTGTTGAGTCGCGCTTCCAGCTCCCAGAGACACGCAAGTGTGTCAGAAGGTCCAATTTCCCAGCAAGGGAACACAGGGGGAGCTGGTGGGTGAAGTCTGTTGTCCCTGAGACTTCAGCAGGAGGCAAGCTCTAAAATCAAGCCCTTGGAGATCCTTCACAAGTTGATGAAAGTCACAGCAAAGCAAAAGTTCCTTTCTCCTTTCTTTGGAGAGTCAGGCAAACCACTGCAGGCCAATCCCCCAAGCAGCACTTCAGGCTTAGGGATGGATAGTCTCTCCTCAGTTTCTTCTTGGTTCCGCTCCTCAGCAAAGGTTTCTTCTTGTTTCCCAAAAGTGATCTAATTTCCTAGGGGTCTGGGTCCCCTTTTTATACACCTTTTCTCTTTGTTCTCTGGAGGCAGAGAGGCCTCTGCCTAGCCCAAAACCAGTTCTGGTCAGTCCTGGAGCACTTTGTTTTTCTGACTCCTTCTTTCCTTTCAGAATGTGGGGCAGAGTGCTCAGCCGCCCGGCAGGAGGTGGAGCCAGCATTGTGGAAGGCAGGCACAGCCCTATTCAGACCCAGGTGCAACCTCCCTCCACTCTGGATGCAGATCTTTCTATTCAGCCCTGTGCTGACTCACCCTGTCTCCTGTAGCCACCCCAGCCCCTGTCACTCGATCTCCAGACAAGGAATGCACAACCTAGCAGAGGCAGGCTTGGAAGTTTAGGCAAGAAAATACCCACTTTCTAAAAGTGGTATTTTCCAACACAGAATGTTAAAACCAACTTCACTAAAAGATGTATTTTATCATTCTGAGTTCAGGCATACTAAATTCGTTTTTCTACCATGTTCCCTGGGTCAGTTCTGACTATAAGTTGTAATAGTCAGTCTGCCCATTCTGGCCTATGGGGAGCAGGTAGCCTTGCAATAGTGAAAAACGAAAATGGCTGTAATTCACTATTAGGACATGCCACACACACCAGGGCATGTCCCACCTTGTACTTACAATGCACCCTGCCCTAGGGCCTAATTTAGGGGTGACCAACATGCAGTAAAGGGAAGGTTTAGGGACTGGTAAGTGGGTGTACTCACCAAGTCGACATGGCAGCCCTAGGCTGCACACAGGCTCTGCAATGGCAGGCCTGAGACACACTTTACAAGCTGCTTCTGTGGGTGGCACAACCAGTGCTGCAAGCCCACCAGCAGCATTGGATTTACAAGCCCTGGGCACACTCAGTGCTCTGTACTAGGGACTGACAAGTAAACCAATCATCCAATCATGGAGCCACTAATACATACATCAATTTACAATAGGGTGCACTTGCACTGTGGCACTGAATAGCAGTGGCACAGTGCCCAAAGCATCTAAACCAGCAAAAACAGATCAATAACATTGGAGGCATCATAGAAAAATGGAAGGGAGACCCACACCAAGGATGCCAGGTCTAACACGTGTCCCCTCCAGCTGAAATGTGGGGAGAACTATCCTTCCTCTGGGGAGTTCTCTTCACTAAGGCGGAAAAATCTGGACAGACCATCAGCATTGGCGTGTTCTGTACCAGGGCGGTGTTCCACCGTGAAGTCCATCCCCTGTAGGGAAATGGACCACCTCAACAGCTTTGGATTCTCACCCCTCATCTGCATCAACCATCTGAGGGGCCTGTGGTCTGTCTGAACCCGGAAGTGAGCCCCAAACAGGTATGGTCTCAGTTTCTTCAGCGCTCAGACCACAGCAAATGCCTCACGCTCAATAGCACTCTACCTCTGTTCCCGTGGAAGTAACCTCCTGCTAAGGAAGGCTACAGGTTGGTCTAGGCCCTCCTCATTCATCTGTGACAAAACAGCCCCCACACCATGCTCTGAAGCGTCTGTCTGAACGATAAACTCTTTGGAGAAGTTGGGGACCAGGAGCACGGGCGCCGTGCACATGGCTGTCTTCAAGGTGTCAAAAGCTTGTTGACCGGTGTTAGTCCAAATCACTCTCTTGGGCTGCTTCCTGGAAGTCAGCTCTGTCAACAACCATGCTGCCATACCCCTTGACAAATCTCCTGTAATACCCGGTGAGTCCTAGGAAGGCTCTCCCCGCTGTCTGGGTCTTGGGGGGCTCCCAAGCCAGAATGGTATCTATCTTGGGCTGTAGGGGCCCCACCTGGCCGCTCCCACCCTGGTGTCCCAAGTACACCACAGAACCCTGCCCGATCTGGCACTTACTCGCCTTGATCGTGAGGCCTGCCCTCCGCAGCGCCATCAACACTTCCCAGAGGTGGCGCAGATGTTCTTCCCAACTGGCGCTGAACACTGCGATGTCATCCAGGTAGGCGGCACTGAACTCTTCCAGTCCAACCAACACCTGGTTGACCAACCTCTGAAAGGTGGCAGGGGCATTCTTCATCCCAAAGGGCATCACCCGGAATTGGTAGTGCCCATCTGGTGTGGGGAATGCTGACCTCTCCTTTGCCCCATCAGTCAAGGTGATCTGCCAGTACCCAGACGTTAGGTCAAACGTACTGAGGTACCGGGCAGCCCCTAACCGATCTATGAGCTCATCAGCTCTGGGGATGGGGTGTGCGTCAGTCCTGGTGACGGAATTGAGTCCTCGGTAGTCCACACAGAACCGGAGTTCGGGTGTGGCACCAGGTGCGGCAGCCTTTGGGACCAAGACCACTGGGCTGGCCCAAGGGCTGTGAGAGGACTCAATTACCCCCAAAGCCAACATCTTGGAGACCTCCTCCTTGATGCAAGCTCTCACCCTGTCAGTCACCCTGTAAGCCTTGTGCTTGACAGGAAGACTGTCCCCAGTGTCCACATCATGGACACACCAGTCAGTGACACTAGGAACCATGGAGAACAGGTCAGGAAACTGCCCCAACAGTTGGCGACAGTCACCTTGCTGCCCAGGTGTCAGGGAGGTAGAGAGGTTCACACCCTCCACTGATCCATCTTGCTCTTGGGCTGACAGGAGGTCAGGAAGAGGCTCAGTCTCCTCCTCCATCCCATCATCTGTAGCTAAGAGCATGCCCACTTGGGACCTCTCCAAGTGGGGCTTCAGGCGGTTGACGTGCAGGACCCGCAAGGGGTTCCTGGGAGACCGCATGTCCACCAAGTAGGTAACAGGACTCTTGCGCTCCACCACCTCAAAGGGTCCGGTCCACTTATCCTGGAGCGCACAGGGCTCCACTGGGGCCATGACCCAAACTTTCTGACCAGGTTGAAGCTCAACCAGAGTGGCATTCTGGTCGTACCACCGCTTCATTTCCTCCTGGCTGGCTTCCAGATTTGCCTCAGCAAGTTGCCTGAAACGCCTAGTTTGGTTCCTGAAGGCCAGCATGTAGCTATATACATCCTGGGGAGGTTTCCTGGGAGATTGCTCCCAGCCTTCCTTGACCAAACTCAGAGGTCCTCTCACTGGGTGACCATACAGAAGCTCAAAGGGGCTGAACCCTAGAGACTTCTGTGGCACCTCCCGGTATGCAAAAAGAAGGCATGGCAAGAGGACGTCTCACTTACGCCTCATGGGTTCTTCCAGACCCATAATCATGCCCTTCAGGGTCCGGTTGAATCTCTCAACCAACCCATTTCCTTGGGGGTGGTAAGGAGTGGTGAACTTGTACGTTACATCGCACTCCTGCCACAGGGACTTCATATACTTGGATATAAAGTTAGTACCTCTGTCAGACACCACCTCTTGAGGGAACCCCACACGGGAGAAAATTCCCATCAGTGCCCGTCCCACCTCGGGGGCCGTCACTGTCCTCAGAGGGATGGCTTCAGGGTACCGGGTGGCATGGTCCACCAAGACCAGGATGAACCTGTTGCCCATGGCTGTCTTGGGGTCCAGTGGCCCCACAATGTCAATACCCACCCGTTCAAAGGGGGTGCTGACCACAGGGAATGGCTTGAGAGGAGCCTTGTGCTTCCTCCCACTCTTTCCACTTGCCTGGCAAGTCTGACAAGTCCTGCAGTGAGTGGCGGCACTCCTGCGCATCTGGGGCCAAAAGAAATGGGTGACAAGCCTTTCAAAGGTCTTGTCCTGCCCCAGATGTCCTGCTAAAGGCACATCATGAGCCAAACCCAGTAGGAAGGCTCTGAAGCGCTGGGGTACCACCAGCACACGGGCTGACCCAGGCTCAGCAACCTTAGGCTCGCTATACAGGAGACCATTCTCCCAGTAGATCCAATGTGATCCAGACTGATCACCTGCTGCCGGGTCTGTGGCCTGTTGCCTCAGACCCACGAGAGAAGGGCACTTGTTCTGCTCCTCGCAGAACTCCTCCCTGGAGGGTCCTCCATCTTGCTGCCAATGGGTCAGCTCAGGCAGGTCCCCCAGTTCAGCTACCTGTTCCCCTGTAGGCTCCAGGGCATCCCCCTCAGGGTCTGCCTCCTCCTGGACCGTGGGAACTTCGGGGGCCGGTTTCCCGCGCCCCTGCCTCTTCTCTCTCCGGCAGGCACCTGGGCCTCCCTCTCAGGCTCCAGGTCCTCTTGAACACCTATGGCTGCCATGGACCGGGTGGTCACACACGCCCAATCAGGCAAGCCCAACATCGCCAAATGAGCACTCCGCTCCACCTTAACCCAAGGGGAGCTCTCCAAATTGTTCCCTAACAAACAGTCAACAGGCATGGCTGGCCTCACAGCTACTTGAAGAGTACCAGAGACCCCCCCCCCACTCAAAGGGAACCTGAGCCACCTTGCAGTGGCTCTCTGTGTTGTCAGCGGCAACAACTGGATAGAATGCATCAGGGACCACCTGCTGTTTAGACACCAGGTGACACTTGACAGCTGTCACACTGGCTCCTGTGTCTCTCAGAGCCTCCACCCTTTGGCCATTGATGGTCACCCACTGCCTGTATTTCTTAGTGTTCTCAGGCAGTTGGGTCCTAGGGACCATCTCAGAGTCTCCTAAAGAGACAAGGGACAATACTACAGGATCCCACCCATCTTGGGCACCCACCTCCTCCCCCAGGGCTACACTAGCCAACTGCCGGGGGACTGCACCAGGTGGTGCTGGCTTTCCAAACAAAGGGCAATGGGGATCATTGGCCTTGTAGCCTAGGGTGCCACACTTGTAGCACATCAGGGGTCCCCTATGAACAGGTGGACCTGTCGGGGCCCCGTGCTTATTATCAGGGGGAGGCTCGGAACTTTTCCCTTGGGGTTTACTTTGGGGCCCTCTCTGGAACTCCCTGTTTACCCTTGTCCCCCCCACTCTTCTGCTGGGGACCCTGCCCACCCTTGGCGGAGTCTCCCACGTGACCCTTGTGGACCCGGGTGCTCACCCAGCGGTCCGCCTCCTCAGCAAGCTGCCTAGGGTTAGTCAGCCTACTGTCAATCAGGTGCTGGCGTAGCTCAGGAAAACAATTACTGGACAAGTGCTCCCATGCAATCAAATCAAAGAGCGCCTGAAAATCATTTGCTTTGCTACCCTTTACCCCACCATCCAAGGCTCTGCAAAAAAAGGTCACATATTCAACCCAGGTACTGTCTTCAATCTTCTTACAGTTCCTGAACCTCTGCCTATAGAGTTCAGGAGTCAACCCATACCTGGTCATCAATGCATTTTTCACGTGGCTGTAGGAATTATAGACTTCAGAGGGCAAGTCCAACAAGGTATCCCGTCCCTCACTAAGGAACCGACCCCACAACCCCGCTCCCCAATCCTTCTCAGGGACCCGGTGGGAAGTCATGGCTACCTCATAGGCCTTGAACCATTGCCCAATATCATCATTTTTAAAAAACTCCTTAACCACATCCTTAGGAATATACACCCTAGCCTCAACAGGCATTGACTGTGTGCTGCCACCAGAGGGAGTAATCTCTAACTTCTTGGCTCTAAACTCCATCTCCCTCAAACTTTTTTCATGCTCATGATCCATTCTTTTCTCTTCTAAGGCCAACTTTCTAGATTGCAATTCAAATTCCAACTGCCCCTTGAACTTGAGCTTGGTCAGCTCCATTTCATGCATCCTACTCTTTTCTCTGTCCTCCAGCTCTTCTGGGGACAGACCTCTGGAGGAAACACTGCTACCCACGGGGAAGATTCTCTCCTCTCCCCTGGACCCACTGGCCCATCCAGCTGCTCATTTGCATTCTCAGCCCCCTCCTCATTTTCAGGGGTATTCCTTGCTTCGACCCAGGCCCTCAGCGCCTTTTGGATCTCATCCTTCTTGGAGAGACCGGTCATTGAAACTTTGAATCTTCTGCAGAAATGCTTGAGCTGTTTCAAGTTGTAGCATTCTAGTTTCTCCTCTTCCCAATCATTATCAACAGATGCTATGGATGCTGCTGTATCCATGGTGATTAAACTTGGCAGTTTTTAGCAAAAATAGAAAGTCCCAGAAAAGAATATCTACCAAAAGTATGTGGTTGCGTTATGGTCTGCACTCACTAGGTAGTGTTCACCAATCACTGTACATGAGTCACAAATGCAAGTCCAGAATCCTCACCGCTGACCACCAATGTTAGAACTGGGGGTCTCTAGTTGGCAGAGGTAGGTACCTTTGTCCAAATAGGGACCCTTGCATTTAGTCAGGGTAAGGGGGTACACTCCTGAAATAACCCCTGCTCACCCTCTTGGTAGCTTGGCACGAGCAGACAGGCTTAGTTCAGAGGCAGTGTGTAAAGCATTTGTGAACACATACAGTAATCCAGTGACAACACTACAAATGGACACCACACAGGTTGTATTATAAAAATAAGTATCTTTTATATAGATTTACCACAAGACCATAAATGACATAAATAATCCACAATACTGTACTTTAAGGATGGTAGAATTAGCTTGAGTCTCTTAAAATGAAAATGCGACACTTTGAGTTCAATGTACCTTAAGATGCGTAACGCAGGGCAACGGAAAGTGTTGCAGGGAAGGTGATGCGATAGTCCCTTACACGCAAGGACAGTGATGCATTGAAGATCTGGTGCAAAAGAAACAAAGTGGCGTCTTCTTGAGGTTGCGACAACGAAGAGGTGATGCGTGCACGCCCGACGGCCGTGCGGCGATTGCGATGAGTCTTTGGAGCCGCGACAGGCCCTGCGACACGCTTCCTGG
The DNA here is from genome assembly GCA_963921515.1 of Calotriton arnoldi. Taxonomy (NCBI): domain Eukaryota; kingdom Metazoa; phylum Chordata; class Amphibia; order Caudata; family Salamandridae; genus Calotriton; species Calotriton arnoldi. The sequence continues at coordinate 1,331,253 of CAWUFW010004060.1, forward strand.
CGATGCGACGGCGTCTGATGCAAAGTCGACGATCTTCTCCTGGGATGCGGGGCGCGCCTCGTGTTGCGATGCGTCGGCGTCTGATTCGAGGTCGATGCTCTGCCCCGGGGATGCGACGGCGTCTGATGCGACGGCGACACTCTTCTCCGGTGCTGCGAGGCGCTTCGAAGGATGCGGCGCGCTTCTTCGGGGGTGCGCCGGCGTCTGCTGCGACGTCGACACTCTTCTCCGGCGATGCGATACTCAGCGGCTGCGGCGACACGCTTCTTCGTGTTGAGTCGCGCTTCCAGCTCCCAGAGACACGCAAGTGTGTCAGAAGGTCCAATTTCCCAGCAAGGGAACACAAGGGGAGCTGGTGGGTGAAGTCCGTTGTCCCTGAGACTTCAGCAGGAGGCAAGCTCTAAAATCAAGCCCTTGGAGATCCTTCACAAGTTGATGGAAGTCACAGCAAAGCAAAAGTTCCTTTCTCCTTTCTTTGGCAGTCAGGCAAACCACTGCAGGCCAATCCCCCAAGCAGCACTTCAGGCTTAGGGATAGTCTCTCCTCAGTTTCTTCTTGGTTCCGCTCCTCAGCAAAGGTTTCTTCTTGTTTCCCAAAAGTGATCTAATTTCCTAGGGGTCTGGGTCCCCTTTTTATACACCTTTTCTCTTTGTTCTCTGGAGGCAGAGAGGCCTCTGCCTAGCCCAAAACCAGTTCTGGTCAGTCCTGGAGCACTTTGTTTTTCTGACTCCTTCTTTCCTTTCAGAATGTGGGGCAAAGTGCTCAGCCGCCCGGCAGGAGGTGGACCCAGCATTGTGGAAGGCAGGCACAGCCCTATTCAGACCCAGGTGCAACTCCTCCCTCCACTATGGATGCAGATCTTTCTATTCAGCCCTGAGCTGACTCACCCTGTCTCCTGTAGCCACCCCCCAGCCCCTGTCACTCAATCTCCAGACAAGGAATACACAACCTAGCAGAGGCAGGCTTGGAAGTTTAGGCAAGAAAATACCCACTTTCTAAAAGTGGTATTTTCCAACACAGAATGTTAAAACCAACTTCACTAAAAGATGTATTTTATCATTCTGAGTTCAGGCATACTAAATTCGTTTTTCTACCATGTTCCCTGGGTCAGTTCTGACTATAAGGTGTAATAGTCAGTCTGCCCATTCTGGCCTATGGGGAGCAGGTAGCCTTGCAATAGTGAAAAACGAAAATGGCTGTAATTCACTATTAGGACATGCCACACACACCAGGGCATGTCCCACCTTGTACTTACAATGCACCCTGCCCTAGGGCCTACTTTAGGGGTGACCAACATGCAGTAAAGGGAAGGTTTAGGGACTGGTAAGTGGGTGTACTCACCAAGTCGACATGGCAGCCCTAGGCTGCACACAGGCTCTGCAATGGCAGGCCTCAGACACACTTTACAAGCTGCTTCTGTGGGTGGCACAACCAGTGCTGCAAACCCACCAGCAGCATTGGATTTACAAGCCCTGGGCACACTCAGTGCTCTGTACTAGGGACTGACAAGTAAACCAATCATCCAATCATGGAGCCACTAATACATACATCAATTTACAATAGGGAGCACTTGCACTGTGGCACTGAATAGAAGTGGCACAGTGCCCAAAGCATCTAAACCAGCAAAAACAGATCAATAACATTGGAGGCATCATAGAAAAATGGAAGGGAGACCCACGCCAAGGATGCCAGGTCTAACACTTCCACTTCAATGAACCACTGGAGTTTCAGAGGGCCTCCCGCATCCAGACATGCACGACCACCCAACAGCACTTACCCTACCCGATTATAGCACATGCTCTCTGCCACCAACATACTAGATCCATCTTGCAAGCAGCAAAGCATGCCAAAATCCCCAACTATTCAAGGGACATCAAAGCTACTAGAGACATTTGTAAAACAGCTCTCCAGCTATTTGGAGTCTAATAACCACCTACACCCAAGTCAGTCGGGGTTTAGGCCGGAATTGAGCACAGACATGTGCGGCAAGGCTGTGATGATATTGTTAGATCTGTAAGAAGCATCTGATACAGTTCAGCACTCTATGCTTCTCCGCCATTTACAGGCTATTGGACTTGAGGGCCTAGCTTTGAGATGGATGGATTCCTTTTTGAGGAACAGAGATCAAGAGGTTTGGACCCCTCCTTCCTCATCAGGTACTAAAGCCCTAACAGTAGGGGTCCCAAAAGGCTCTTCTCTTACCCCCCACACCTCTGGTGGAATCCTTTGTAGCTAAGATAATCTCTTACGCATAAGACACGCAGCTGCTTTTCTCCTCTAAAAAAAAGGCGAAAGCATTGATCCGGATTCAATAAAGCCTTGTTTGGCTGCAGTTTTCTCCTGGATGCGCCAGAATCAGTTGATGTGCAATGCTGACAAGACTGAAGTTCTTTTCTTTGGTCTGGACTCTCCTCCTGACTGGTCTGCTTGTTGGTCTGATGGGGACCCCCTCTGTTCCCTCAAACTGAAGTGGTCAAGAACTTTGGGGTTAAGTTTGATAATCAGCTATCCTTTCAGCTGAAAAGTCATGGCTGTGGTGAGGAGCTGTTTTTCCTCCACGTCAAATAGGTTTTGTATTTTCTCTCTTTACCAGCAAGGAAGACTGTTATTTAGGCCTTATTACTTTACAGCTGTATTACGTTAATATTTTCAACCTGGGCTTGCCAGACTATTTAATGAATAGGCTCCAGGTGGTTCAGAATGCTGCGGCGTGGCTGCTGCTCAATCTTCCTTTGAAAACTCAGGTCTCCCCTTATCTCCACGCTCTGCACTTTCTCCAAGTGAGGAAACTGATTCTGTTTAAGTCTCTAGTACTTACCTTTAGAGCTTTACATCAGGTAGGTCCTCGATATCTTGAAACTAGAATACATTTATACTGTCCTTCCAGGAAGCAATGTTTCTCTAATATGGCTTTGGCAATTGTACCAAGGATCTATTGCTCCAGGACAGAAGGTCGTTCTTTTTCCTTCTTGGGGCCATCCGCCTCGAATAAACTTCTTGTTGACCTTTGTCTCGAAACGTATCAGCAGATCTTTAAGAAGTAGTTGAAAACATGGACATTTGCTCAGACTTAAGTTTTTACCCATGAAGTTTAGCACCAGGACACTCCTCGGAGCATCTATGCGCTTTACAAATCTAGGTTCATCATTGTAATCATAATCATCATCATCATCGTATCAGCTTTTCAGCAGACTACTCTTCAGAGACCAGCCAGAAGTGGAAGAAATTTCTTGCCCTCCAGCACCTGGAGAAAAAAAATAATAAAAAATAAATGGTAAACCAGTGTAAACAGGCAATAAATCAACCTTTTCAAAAGAACCAGGCCCAACATTATCTCCCATCTCACGCCATCCCTCCTCTCCACCTAACATAAATATATAATGTGGTATTCAACAGGGGATCAATCCCCTTCAGGGGACTCCCATCCAATCATAAGAGTGTCACTCAGCTGGGGTCAGTAGATCATCCCATTGCTCCATGAGATTACACCTCCCGTCTTTGGCTCATGTGTCAGCCGGTATGGAGAGCTCCACTGATGCCCACTGGACAACATCACCTGCCATGCTGTGATTGAGGGGCAGTCGCTGCTTATTACAGACGTGCCTTCATCATTTCAGTCCTGATGAGACCCAAGTATCACGCCGAGGGTCAAAGCACTGTCAACAATATAGGATGACAAACAAAATATATTGTCACTGTTGTATTATTTTACTATGATCTATTGTTTGTTATAAACAATCATAAATCTTGTATCACAGTCACTTCTCTTTTGCTACTTCAAGTTGTCGTTTTCTTCTTTCACTGTGGGCACAGCACCCTTTTGTTTTGAGTCTAATATTGGACACTGATTATCGAATAGTAATTTTGGATAAACAATGTTTCTCTTGAAACATGAAGCGTATTGGTCGTCTACTTCACCCATTTGGATGCCATTCATTGCATACAGAAATTTTTCCTGATTATTGAAATTATATGTAAATGATACCAATGATAACGACTGTTCATGATGAGAGTCCTCTCCAGGGCCAATTGCTCCAGCCCTTTGGAAACCACCTTGTCATAAACCAAAGCATCAGCGAGCTGAGAGATTAATACGTTGAGAATCTGATCATGCTGGCCTTCATCAGGTTGTGAAGGCTCTTCACAAAGAAAAGAGACTAATCTAAATCACAGTCACCTCTTGACTACTACAACTGCCAGTTGAGAGATCAACCGAGGACAGTACAGAAGAGCATGAACATGTCATCAGAATCTGTATTGTATACAATACTCCATATCCTGTTTTAATGCATGAAGGTTGACCTTCCCAGTTCCCACCACCCCCACTCCACTCTGTATGTGGACAGCTGGAACACTCTAATACGGTACTAGAGGCCCTGTAGCTGGATTAGCAACAGCTATACCAGCTGTTGCTGGCCACACCATCTGTGTGCAGGACTCTGGTTTACCCTCCCTTTCCCATGCCCAGATATTACCCGACATAGGTACCTCAAGGGATTGAAAGCAAGCCTGTTTTCTCTCAAGCTCTCCCTGTATTTCTAGACCCCCCTTACCAAACCCCATATTATCAGATACCACCAGAGCTGCATTGGCCCCTGTTGTACAGTGGAGGACGGTAAGTAAAACTAAGAGGGGGGCGCGCACATACATGCACGCTCACACCCATGCATTCACGCGCAGACGTGCACACACCCAGATACAACATTCACTCACAAATGCATATACATTCATACATACACGCATGCACTAAAAAAAGAGTCAATAAAAAAACAACACTTACCTGCTGCAGCTCTCAGGGAGAGAAGCTTCGGAGGTGCCAGGAGAGTTAGGACTGTTGCCTCCCCTCAAGGGCTGAATTTAGGTCAGTGTTAGAAATGGGGGTCTCTAGTTGGCAATGGTTTGCACCTTGTCCAAGTAGGGACCCTTCCTTCTAGTCAGGATAAGGGAGTTACATTCCTAAAATAACCCCTGCTCACCCCCTTGGTAGCTTGGCACGAGCAGTCAGGCTAATCTTAGAGGCAGTGTGTAAAGCATTTGCACATAACCAACAGTAATACAGTGTAAGCATTACAAAAGGACACCACACCAGTTTAGAAAAATATCCAATATTTTTATATACTTAAGACAAGACCAAAAATAACAAAAATCCACAATACAGTACTTAGAAATCTTCAGTTATCAAAATAACCTTGAAATACAGTTCCTTGAAGTTGATAGCTCCGTCCGGGGCTATCACGGCGTTGTGAACAAACAAATCCAAACAGTTCTGGCTGACCGCGGCATCGCGGGACAACTACGGTGTCGGGAAGACCCGCAAAACAGTACCTTCAGAAATGCAGGGCGTCGGCAACCCCTCGTTAAGCTCCGAAAGCACGGCGTGCGCAGGCGTCGGTTCCGGAGGTCGGTGCAGGAGTCGTCGGGCCCTTGAAGTCACACGCGTTGCAGAACAAACTCCTCGCGGTTGAAGTCAGGAGCGCAGGCGTCGGGTGCTGCGGTGCGAAGTGCAGCGGTGCGGCGTGCGATGCCCTCAGGTCGCGGTGCGAGCAGCGGCTCGGTAGCGGCGTCAGATGGCGCCGTCGGTGAGACCATGGTCGCGGTGCTAAGTGATGCGGTGCTCGTCGCGGTGCTGGCAGGTCACGGTGCAAGCAGCGTCGTCGTCGTTGCTGGAGCGCTGTCGTCGGCTGACGAACTGGAGTCGATGTCGCCGGCAGGCCAAGGCTGCAGTGCAGGATGAGGGCGGTGTGTCGTTTAACTTTACGAGCGGTGCCCTCGAACCAAGGTGCAAGCAGCGGCCTCGATGTCGGCGTGAAGTGGCAGCATCGGGGATACCAAGGCGTCGTCGTGAAGCGAGGCGGTGCGGAGTGTGGTGCCCACAGGTTGCGGTGCGAGCAGCGGCTCGGTGGCATCATCAGATGGCATCGTTGGTGAGACCAGGGTCGCAGTGCGGCGTTGCCCTCTGCGGTGCCTTCAGGACACGGAGTCGGCAGCTGCGTCGTAGACGGCGTCGGGTTGGTTTTCCTTCTGTTGCAGCACAAAACACACAGTCCCCAGTGCTGAGGGCAGAAGAACTTGAAGTCTTACTGTTCCTGAGACTTCTTGAACAGGGGGCAAAGTCTACCTCAAGCACTTAGAGATACTCAAAGAAAGAAGTTGCAGACAGTTCAGTCCAGTCCTTTCACTGCCCAAGACAGAAGCAGCCTCTGCAGGCCAACCCAGCAAAGCACTCAGCAAAGTGGTAGTTCCTCCTCACAGCTTCTCCAGCTCTTCTTCTTGGCAGTATTCTTGGTCCAAAAGAGTTCTAAAGTTTAGAGGTTTGGGCCCCACTTTTTATAGCCCAAAATCCTTTGTCCTCTCAGGCAGAGAGTGTCTGTGCTTAGTCCAAACCAGTTTGGTCCTCTCTGGCCCAGCTTCCCAGCAGGAGGCGGAGACAGCATTGTCCAAGGCAGACAGGGCCTATTCAGGTGCAAGGGAAATCTCCTCCCACCACTCTAAATGCAGACCTGGCCTATTCAGGTGCTAGTGACAACTCCTCCCACTACTCTGAATGCAGCCCAGGTCTATTCAGCCCATCCCTGACCCATCTAGACTCTCTGGAGCCACTGCTCCTCCCCAGCCCCTGTCACTCCAAAGCCAGACAGTCCATACACATCTTAGCAGAGGCACACAGGATGGCTAAGCAAGAAAATACCTACTTTCTAAAAGTGGTATTTTCAAACACAGAATGTAAAAATCACCTTTACTAAAAGATGCATCTTTAGATTCTGACTTTATTTTCCTATCTGGTCCCAATGGGAAGATATATTTATAAGATGTTATAAATTAACTCCCATGCTTTCCTATGGGACAGACAGCCTTTCCATAGTGAAAAACGAAGTGCACTGTAATTCACTACCAGGACATGTCACACACACCAGTACATGTCCTACCTTTAATATACACTGCACCCTGCCCACAGGGGTACCTTGGGCCTACCTTAGGGGTGACGGACATGTAAGAAAAGGGAAGGTTAGGGCCTGGCAAGCGGGTACACTTGCCAAGTCGACATGGCAGTAACAAACTGCGCGCAGACTCTGCAGTGGCAGATCTGAGTTACCTTTTCAGGGCTACTCATGTAGGTGGCACGATCAGTGCTGCAGGCCCACTAATAGCATTTGATTTACAGGCCCTGGCACACTCAGTGCACTTTACTAGGGGCTGACTAGTAAATCAAATATGCCAATCATGGAAACACCAATTCATAACACAATTTACAGAGAGAGCATATGCACTTTAGCACTGAATAGCAGTGGTAAAGTGCCCAGAGTCCTAAAACCACAGCAGGTCAGGAAAAAATAGGAGGAAGAAGCAAAAAGTTTGGGGATAACCTTGCAAAAAGGGCCATTTCCAACAGTCAGCCAATGAGGGGAGGCAGCAGTCCCTACCTTGTCACAGAGTAGAATGGGCAATTCAGGGATTAAAACTGAAGCGCCCAGGTACGAGGCCATTACTGATGCTCTTCCTCATCACAATGTGGAAGGCCTTGAGGACCTTTGCTGAGCTGAGGAGGTCACGCCCAGAGGAGCTGAGACATCCTCAGCCCAGCAAAGTTCAGTTCAGGCAACCAGGAGCCTGGGCACATGTCTAGCTCCTGGCTGCCTGACCTGAAAATTAAGTGTCTGTCAGGCTGACCCTTGCTCAGCGTGACAGACACTCAGTCCAAAAGGTGAAGCGGTGTGGCCTCTCTACCCTTAAGGACATCCCGCTGCAGCTGGAGTACCTATTTATATTCTGCTACTCTCGCATTACTCTTATCCACCAGAAGTACCCCTTTTTCCTCTACACCGTGCTCCTTTTTTTGCTTGGACTTACGGAAAGGTATTCTTATGCAAGCAGCCTCCCTGGGCTGGCCACACTCATCTATGCGCACTGGTCCTGAGCCTTTCATGTAGGTGGGTTGGGGCTCTGCTCCCATGGGTGAGAATCTTAGTGCTCCCCCTTGACTCCATAGAATCGGCCTCCTCCCCCACAGTACAGTGGATTGCCCTGATATTTGGGTTCCATATCTGGGAAGCACACTATCAAGTCCTAACCATTGTCGGTCATTACCCTGAAGGTCAATGGATGGTCAAATTATATTAAACAAAAAAAGATCTTGCACTATCTTCACATAGAAAGGGCGGACATTGGCCTCATACAGGAAACTTATCTACCTTTGGAGAAATCCCTCAAACTCATAGGGGAATGGGTGGGCACGGTGGTTAATAGCAGCGGTTTAGTAGGAGCTACTGACAATTCTTTGCCCTCTTGCAGCTCCTTCAAGAGATGTGAAGTGGCCATTCTCATTTGATGTAGACTCCCTTGTAGAATCCTCAAAACCGCACCAGACAAAGAAGGCTGGTGGATATTGGCCAAACTATTGGTACTTAAAAGGACAATAGTCATCAGTTTGATATATGGCCCATACCTATATAAGACGCAGTTCCTGGCCTGCCCCGCCGGACTTTTAACTGCTTTTGGCTCACAACAATTTTTCTGAATCGAACGGCCTCCCTGACACTCATAATTGTGCTGACAGAGCCCTCCTCAGTGACTGACCATGATTTTTCAGACGTGTAGAGCTTGCTTGTTCCCGCATACAAAGACTTTACTTTTCATTCATGCCCCACTGGCACCATGTCACACATTGATAATTTTCTCCTCCAAGGCAGATAACAATCGGACAAGGCAAGATGCGATATACAGAAAGCTCAACTGTTGGATAACAACCCGGTCCGACTTGATCTCGATTTAGGACAACTTGCACCTCCACCAAGAAGATGGAGGATGACAGCATTTGCATACAAACAGCCCAACCAAAAAGCACAACTTATGCAAGCTTTCTGCTCTTACATTATGGACAACGATGGGTCATTGGTTCTCACAGGACTCTGGCAATCAGGGAAGGCCATCATGAGTGCAGTGTTGAAGAGGGACTCCGCTGTGGCAATGCGCAAGTCGCACGAGGAACAGTGTCGTCTAGACACAAAGGTCTGTGATCTCTACTGTAGATACAGTTGAGGTTCTTCGAATAAAGTGTTATAAGTGGTGAGGTAATGCCTAAATGCATTCTTTTCTGAGGCAGCGAAAAGGCTTTACTTAGTAGGATCAAAGAGAAAAAGTGGGCCCCCTTTTGGCAGCACAACTGCGTTAGGGTGAGCTCCATTTGGTTATAAAAGCAATTTGCGATGAGCGAGGCTCCTTGATCATCCATCCGATTTATATCATGGATCGCTTCACTCCATTTTATACATCTCTTTAATATCGGAGTCCCAGGTGACGCCAGATCTCACTGATGCTTTCCAGGCTCCTCTGCACTTGCTTGTTCTTTATGAGGAGGTTACGGCTTATCTCACAGGGGACTTTACGGAGGAGGAAGTGGCCGTGGCAATTTCGGCATAACCCACGTGCAAGTCGCCAGGAGAAGACAGGTATCAGGTGAATTCTATAAGATGGGTGTTAGAAGGTGGTTCTGACACTGAGCCGCCCGGATTTTTTGCTTTTTGAGCACCTATTTGTTGAGCTTTTACTGTGGGAGAGCCTCATAAGTTGGGACTCACCCACAGTGAACTCATGATGAAAGAGACTGCGTGTGGATTTTACTGGTGTCCCCCCCTAGCTTGACTAGGCCGCTGCGCAGCAGCTGGAGTAAGGGGGCACCGGGCTGGTTACATGCAGACACGTGTACATGCGTGTGCACACGTGTGTGGGCTGTGCAGGGGAGATTACTGGCGTGCGCAGTCCAGGAGTAGCTACAAAGTGAATGGTGTGGCAGGACTTATGCAGAATTGGGTGGTGACATGGAATAGGCTTTATACAGTGGGAAGAAACATGCCAGGGAAAGTCAGTGTGCTTTACAGTGTTTATTCCATTATTCTCTTATGGGGATAGGGAGCACATGGGCTAGTTTTACTTTCCTAGGGCCTACAAATTCCAGACACGCACCAAAGTCCACTGTAACCTATGTGAGAAGAAGTATTCTGCAGAGTCCAAAGTCATATTTGTACGGCTTTTGGGTCATCCAGAAATGTTATATTTCTCTGAGTCAGCTCATAACCAGGGCCTGGCTGGGGGCTGACCCCAGCAGCCTGGATTGATGACCTTCCCTCCAAGGATAGAAGATGGGTGGAGCTACAGGCTAATCCATCAGCAGCTGTCACTGGGTGCCAGGCACCTAGCTGCACAAGGATGAAGGCAGCTCTGGGGGGGAAGGGGCTTTCAGAGACCATGTGGCAGGAGACCCTGGACAACGCCATCTTGAACCAACCCAGAGGCCTGGGCAGGAAGGAGGGAGCAGGGGCAGAGAAGTGATGTGTCGCTATGTGATAGGGTCAACGGAGACTTCCTGCCAGCCCCCTCCCCAATTCTTAAAAAGTGTTTGCACAGGAAGAGAAGCTCTCTCTGGGGGGTGGTCTGCTGAGGACGACTGGTGCTGGAGCCTGGCAGCATGGGCAGCTGGAAGGAAGAACCTCCAGACTGGCCCAGGACCCTGAATTGCGCCAGGAAGGGAGACCAGGACCAGTGAGCAGAAGCCTGGGCCTCTGCGCAAGGAGAAGAGAGGCCCAGGAGGAGAGCCAGGCAGAAGGCTGGCCCAGGGAGCCAGTGAAGACAGCTCCCTGCTGAATCCACCCTCTGTGAGACCCAGAGGGCGAAAGAAAGTGCTCCCAGTGGCTGGGGAGCGCCACCAGGAGCAAGAGGAGGCGAAAATAGCGCAGATCGGTACCGTAGGGGCTGAGATATGCCCCCCAGAAGGTAGGCGACCTTTGACCCCCAAGAAGACCGGCGACGAAGCGCGTGGGGCTCCGCCGCCGGTCTTGAATGCGCCCCCGGGGTGGGTCAAGTCTCGGGGAGTGCCCCCAGAAGAAGTGAAGTCGGGGTGCGCCGTTGCGCACCCCGTGAAGGTGGCCCAGCAGGGTGCCAGGAGCACCACCCTGGCCCCCGCCGAAAATGAAAGAGTGGGGGAGGGCCCGGGATCCCAACTCCTGGCCCGTGTGAGGAGGAGGAGGCGGGGAGCGCCGCCGCGCCCCCGCAAAGAGGTCTCTGGGGGCCCGGGACCCCATCTCTGGGCCCGAAGCAAAGACGGGGAGCGCCGGCACGCTCCCCGCGAAGGTGGGAAGAGGGGCCCGGGACCCCATCTCCGGGCCTCGAAGCAAAGACGGGGAGCACCGGCGCGCTCCCTGCGAAGGTGGGAAGAGGGGCCTGGGACCCCATCTCCGAGCCCCGAGAAAACGCAAGTTGGGGAGCGCCGGCGTGCTCCCCGTGAAGAGGAGGAGGGGCCCGGGCCCCGAAGTGGAGGAAGGCGGGTGGGCAGTGCCGTTGCACTCCCCCGAGAGCTGGAAGAGCCGGCGAAGGACTGCATGTCTGCCTGCCGGAGCGGGCAGACCAGAACTGCGGCGCCGGCTCCCAGGGCAGCACGCAAGGGTGCTGGCCGGGCGGGGAGCCGGCGGGGGCAGCCGGGGGTGGGCTCCCCGGGCTGCCCTCCAACGAGTAAGCAGGCGGGGGTCCCGGGTGGGAACGGGACCCCGAAACCAAGGGAGGAGCTGCGAGGGGACCGGGTGGGAGCGGGCCCCCGAAAACCAGCGAGCGGCCGGGGGTGCGCTCCCCGAGCCGCATACACTCACCTGGGGGTCCGGGTGGGACTGGGCCCCCCACCGAGGACTGGATGCAGCGCGAAGCGCCAGGATGAAAAGAAGCGCGGCTCTCCCCGGAGCAGCGGGGAAGCAGCTGCTCTAATATTCAAGAGCCGGGAGGAGAGCGCCCCATAATGCCCTGCAGGCCCGGACCGGCCTGCAAGTGACAACAACGTTTCCTTGGTTGGTGGTGACCCCAGGAGGACGGGGTCACTGTCAAAAGTGTGCCCAGGTGCAGGGGGAGCTGCAGGAGCAATGCAGTCTCCCCCAGCACGAGAGAAAGTCCCCCCCCTAAGTCTCTGGGGACTGTGAAGAAATAACCCCTCAAGGGCTCAGCCAGCATTGAATCACCTCTTGGGCTGGAACTTATGTTCTACAGCTGGGGGTGGATTGAGGAGTGCACCAAGGGATTGAGGGGCTGAGTTGGGGATGTCTGGAGAAGGGCATCACCTGGAGGCAAAGAGGTGCAATGGCACGAGAAGTGCATTACTAATGTAATTTCTATGAAGTGCATTGACCAATGTTATTTCTATGGAGGGACTGTAAGTCACATGTGTAATGTGAAGTCATAAGCAATGAGGGGTTATGTTGCTAGACATTCCTGCTAGGGTGTCTGGCTGTATATGCTTAATCCTGTGATTTCATCTGTGATGCCTTTAGGGGCTGTAATTGCAATGCATTATAATGATCAACAAAGGTGATGAGTACTATCATTCTAAGGTGATGCTTAAACATGTATTCTTGCTGCTGCGCTTAGGTGAAGAACAACCCAGACTGTTAGCCACTAAAGATGTAGAGGTGCATACTGTATGGACAATATGAGATGCTCAGTCAGGGTTATGTGTCACCAAGGCAGGTGTACCTATTTTTAATGCTCGTTGAGATAATGGGGTGGGTCGCCACTGGGATGGTGCCAGTGCGCAGGGCCCTCGCTCCAGGTTATGTTCAACCCACTGCATTAGGGGGCAAGATGATGTGCATACATGGGAGTGGTGGTACTAGACCCCACCCCTCTTTGGGAGGGGTGGAAATGTTATACAATGTCACAAAATAATTCCAACAGCTTATGTATATTTGTAAATTGTTGCATAGTATTAAGTAGTGTGTGTGTTTAATAAATGTACTCTTACTTTTATAAAGCAAAGTACAGACTGGACAATCAATTATTGAGTGTTATTTCTGCGCACCTGTAATGGTGATTACTAGCCCACACCACCTCCCTTGAGTAAGCCTTAGACTGCTCTGCGACGCTACCCTCTGAGAGTCAGGCGCTGCACTAGGGTGTTTGGTTCCCAGTGAAGGACAAATGTGACATGTTATTTGTGCAGGCCTCACTGCCTCGTTTTCCAACAATGGGCAAGACACTTCTTGTCCCCCTAATGATGAAAGCTTGCCATGAAGCGGTGGAGTCTGGCTATTTGGGAGCCATCCCCAACAAAGCCACTATCACCCTTCATTTAAAGGACTAGCTAGGACGCGCTAGTTATAGTCCTATCTTCCTGATCAATATTGACCGAAAAATTATAGCCAACATCCTTGCAGCCCGACTATACAAGGTGATCCCCCAACTCATTCACAAGTCGCAGGTGGGCTTTGTACTGGGCCACTGCTACCGTAACAACCTCTGGTAGCTAGCTCTTTCGCTAGACACAGAAAAGGCATTTGACCGTATACAGTGGTCATATTTATTCAGGGTCAAGTCTAGAATCGGGCTGGGTGAAGACTTTATTGCAAAGGTTCGTCTTCTATATGACGCACCCACACCAGATGTCATCTGTGGTAGCTTCCAGTCCCACACATGCACAGTCCATCGGAATACTATTCTGAGTGGCCATGGAACCTCTGTCCATGGCCCTATGCCTCTCACCAGTGATGAAGTGTATATGGATGAGGGACAATGCGGTTAAGGATTTAATGAAGGCAGATGAAATCTTGCACCTCCTATTCCGCCCACAGTCCTACATAGCAGCCGCCATGTCTATCATGGATGACTTTCCTCCCCTGTCTAGTTATAAGATTAAATGGCCTACATGTGAGGCACTCCCTATGTCCAGGGCAATGACTAATACTTCCTTACGGGGCTATACCAAGTGGGTGCCCAAGGAACTCCAATATTTAAGCATCCGCTTCAACAGGCAGCTCACAAACCTAGTCGAAGACAATCTCCTTCCACTTGTTGAGTGCTCTAAAACAGACTGGCAACGTTATAATTTATCATTGTAGGAACGGGTCCAGATCATCAAAATGACAGTCACTCCCAAGTTGAATGTCCTTGGATGTTTCCCCTACGGATCCACCGACCTCTCCTTTTGGTGATCAAAGCTGACATACGATGCTACATATGGCGTAGTCATAACCCACAACTGTGAGAGGCTAGACTGTGGGGGGACACTACTGTGGGGGCTTTCTCACACCACATGTGACATTGTAAGGTCTGGCCTTCCATATTTCACAGATATCCTCTTATCTATGTGTGACCCGAGAGATTCTGCAATGCGGGTTCCAATTAAACTTCACATTCTGGGTTGCCACAATGTTTAACTGCCAATTTGTCTTACTGCTGCCACTCGTACCATAGCCGAGAAATCCATCCTCAATGCGACTTCTGCAGCATGGCATGCAGCGCATAGACTACATGGGGTAACTCCACTGGTTCACACAGGGGCTTCACCATGGTACATCATGGCTCTCCGCATAGCCGGGAAACCATTTGGTGGAAGTCCTGGTACACGAAGGAAGTGAAATATATAGATCAGTTGCTAAAGTATGGCTTCCTTCAGCCATTCAGGCACTAAGGGAGGAATTTGAACTTCATATGACAGACCATGGTGATACCATCAACTGACCCAATGCCTCAGAGTCGTGCTAGGCCCTACCCCGGTCAAACGGACAATGCCTCCCCTTCTTTAATATCGGAGTATCTTGAGGTAATTCAAGAAAGTAATATCAGGATTCTATGGAGTTTTTTTTATCAAATCTATGCACCCCAGTCCTCTCCTTAGCACAACTAGATTATACTGGCATACCCTTCTGGGTAACATTCGCCTGAGGACTGGTCAACACAGCTTCTAGATCGTGGCAGAGTCCTTAGGGAATCCAGGCTGAAATTCATTTACTTTAACGTTTTGGCATTGGACACCCTGGAAGCTGAAGCAGGCAGGGCTGCTGCCCCATGACCAGTGCTGGCAACTGTACTAATCATGTTCTATGGTTCTGCACGGCCTACAACCATATTGATCAGCTAAGTGGTCACTCCTGCGTCTTCATAATCCCTTCATCATTACCCCTTTGATGCAGCTGGCCTTTTTGCATGATGTGACCCAACATATTGGATCTGGACACTCACTCATATAGGATGGCTTGGCACCTCACTGGAAGTAGCCGAATTGTGCTCCTCGCCATTGACGTCAACCCACTTCCCCAACGGTTCATGAGTGGCTTATCGAGTTACATAGGTTATGCCTCCATGAACGTACCACCAATAAGCTAAACGACAAACTAGGTGTTCTAAAGGGTCTGGGGAGCTTTTCTCACCTCTGAAAGAGGTGCAGCTTAAACACAGTTTTTCTTATGATCCCTTCCCCCTCTACTACATGTCTTTCTGATGCACATAGGACATGCTCCATACATCTGAATGCTTCTGCATTTAGGCCCACATGGGACTCACCTTTGGTTCTTATTCTCACACGGACTTGGCATCTCACATCTGCATAGGGACCTGAGTGCTATAACTAATTGGCTACGTCCATTCGGACCATTATGCAGCTTATTTCAAGTTATTTTAATGAGCTTCTTACGCCTTTTTGCCACTTCCTGGTAATGGCAGCACCTTCAACTCCTTTGCTTCCTATGCATGGCAACTCCCATCCCAACCCCCTTCTATGTCCTATGGGTAAGAAGTGGTCACTCCTACAAATAATTTCTGTGAATCTGGCTGTTTGCAACAGCAAAAATGCTTTTTCAAATGTATAAATGCACAAATTGTGATTTGGTAACATGTTACCGAATGGCAATTTGTGTTCGCGATTTGGTACTTGGAAGGGGCGTGTTCAGGGCGTCCCTTCCAAATAGGGACTCTGAATGGTACGTATTAATGTTTTGCAATCGAAATGCGGTCACAAAACATTCATACTTTACCACCAACTCAAAGTTAGTGTTAACCCATTCTCGAATGGGAAGGAGTCCCTTTGGGACGTCTTCCCTTTTGGGAATGTTTAAAAATATATTTTTTAAGAGCAGGTAATGGTCCCACGTACCCCTGCCTACTCTTAAAAAATAAAAATGACATTTTCATATATTTTATTTTTAAACGCACCCCGCTTTCCTTCAAGAAAAATGGGCTGCATTTAATTAAAAACAAAAAGATTGCTTTATTTAAAAGCAATCACAGACATGGTGGTCTGCTGACCCCAGCAGGCCACCATCCCTGTGATGTCAGCTAATCCCAGTGGGTCACAAATTGCGACCTACCTCATTAATATTCATGAGATATGCCCATTTGTGACCCACTACGAATCACTAATTATAAAATAAGGGCCAGACATAGCTTTAGTACATTAATAATAGCGATTACCAAATAGTGATTCGCAAACAATTGCTATTTGGTAATCACTATTACTAATGTTAATACATCTGGCTCCAAGAGTATTATCAGCGTTGGATCTAACATGATTCCAGTTACTCTCCCCTAGTGATGTATTGCGACCAGACAGAACCTTATGGGCTGGGAGGGATCAGTAGTGGAGGATAGGGGTAATGGTGTGGGGAGGTACTGAGGTGCGCTGACGTAGCATCTCGTCTTCAGTATTTGGTTTTGTAAACTGTAAATACGTGCCCTTCTTTCCCTTATATCTCCGGCACCAGGCCCCCTACTACTCGATCTGCAATTGGTTGTTTCTAAGCCTGTCTGTATATTGTTTGCTCTCCTGTAAAGCGCTCTGATACCCTAACGGGTCAAGTTCGCGCTCTATAAAACACATAAATAAATAAAAAATAAAAAATCTACACTCTGGCCCAGGGCACATACTTTTAACTTTGGAGTGGACCAGATAACATGACAATGCCCCTTGCTTGTGCAGGGTCCTTTGTGCGCAGGCCTCTATGCATGCATAGAAACGTCTATGCTCGCTGACCATTTGGTGGAGCGATGGATTGACTGATTACGATGAGGCATGAAGGTGTTAATGTTACTGGGCACTTGTAAAGCGCGCAGCTACTCCCAGGAGTGTCCCGGCGCTAAGAAAACGAGAAACCAGTGACGGAGCGATGCCAGCACACATATGTCTGCTGCTTATTGTGAAAAAAGCCAGGTTTTTAAGCCACGTCTAAACCTGAGAAGATCCTGAGCCTGGCGTAAGGATGGGGGCAGGCTATTCCAGAGTCGAGCAGCTGCCACCTGAAAGGAACGTCCACCCTGACGGGACCGAGAAAACCTCGGAACAATCGAGAGCTGCTGAGTGGACGATCTCAGATTTCTAGATGGCGCATACTGCTGTATTCGGTGCCTCAAGTATGAGGCCCCCGAGCTGTGAAAGGCCTTATAGGCCAATGTCAGGGCTTTAAAATTTGTCCTCTTACGCACTGGAAGCCAGTGTAGAGACTTCAGGTGCGGAGTCATGTGTGTCCTGAAGCCGACCATAAGAATGGCTCTTGCCGCGGCATTTTGCACCACCTGTAATCGACCCAGAAGATAGTCAGGAAGGCCTAAGTACAGGACATTCACATAGTCAAGGTGGGAGATAATCAGTGCTTGGACCACTGTTTTCCTATGAGGGACTGGGAGAAGTGGAAGAAAATTTCGCAGCATTTTCAGTAGTCCGAAGTAAGTGCCAGCCACTGCTTGAACCTGAGACTTCATGGACATGTCCGAGTCCAGTTTCACTCCAAGATTTTTAACGGTGGTAGCTAAATTAGCAGGGGGAGACATTCTGTGGCCACCAATTTCGCCATTCCTCACCCGGGTTATGTCCAAAAAAAATGATTTCTGACTTTTCAGAATTACACAACAATTGGTTCTGTTTAAACCAAGTAAACACCTTAGACAAGCAGGTGTTTATCATGGTTCCATTCAAGGGCATATCCTTTCCGCAGGTAAACAGTAGCTGTGTATCATCGGCGTAAGATATTACTTTAGCGCCGAATTGTTCCGCCAGAAGCGCCAAGGGTGCCATAAACACATTAAACATGGTAGGGCTCAGGATAGAACCCTGTGGGACACCAACATTCAACAGGGAAATAGGGGCCGAAAAAGGGGGGGACCAGACAGTTTGCTGGCGGCTTTCCAGGTAAGAGGTGCTGTGGATTGTATGTTTATATGCACACCTTACTGCATCAATCTCACCATTTATTAATGCAGCATTATATTGCTGCTTTTTGATGCCATTAAGTTGTTTGGGGTTTTGGAAATTGACATCCGCATGTCTCTTTCCTTTCATGGTTTCCCTGCCTCCTCCCTTGTCCCTCTGGGCATGTTTCACCCTCCCCCCACCCTTCCTATTAACACGGTAACGCATACACTCCCCATTTTGTCTTACTCATGTTAAGACCGAAGGCTCTCATGGTATTGCTTTTCCTTTATGTATGCTTAAATACATAATTGTGTCCTAAATTTCAATAAGAAATTGTTGTAAACAAAAAAAATGTGGTGTAGGAACAGCTGCCTAGCCATGAGACCCTATTTTACTGGCATTAAATATGTGAAGATGAAGAGCACGGCCTTCTTCTCGACTTTCATTGACTTGATTTGAAAACAACTTTTGATTCTGTAATGAGATCATTGTTATGCACCTAGGGATGTCAAGTAACTTGCTTTTTGCCCTGAAATCTCTCCATCTTAAACCACCACCAAGGTCAGATATAGCAGGATGAGAGAATGTACATCTGAATTCGCAATAAAATTTGGAGGCCAACAATGATATGATGGAGTCTCATAGCTAATAAACCTACACATGAACGACCTAGGTAAATTCCTCTCAGAGCTGAACTTGAATGAACCAATAATGGGAGGTAAAAAAAAACACCAAACAAAAACAGTCCTTCTCTTTGCAGATGACATAGTGCTCCTATCATGAACAAAGATATAGATACACGTTTTGAGCAATTATGTAAATTAAAAAAGCTCATAAACAAAACCAATTTCATAAATCAGAAAAAACTGTTTAAAGAAAAGATTTGTAATCAATGGAATTACTCTGGGAGATGTTGACACCTTTGATTATTTGGGGATACAGTCTGACTCTAATCTGTCTTGGACAAAACAACGTGAAAAGAAGAGCTCTCATCACCAGGTTTGCAGTAAATCCAATATGGGAGGAATCCTATCCAAACCAGTCTTAAAGATCCATTGAATAAAAGCTGTTTCATCAGCGACTTTTGGGGCAAACTTGGGGGTCCATAAACAGGTCTCCAAACTCGAAAGGAATGAAAACAGCTTCCTTCATTTTATGATACATCTCGGCCCGAGACTCCAATGGAAGCTCTCTGACTTGAACTTGGCCTTCATAGTGTTGAGGATATTATTCAATTAAAACCGGTTCACCATTGGGATCAACCTTGAATAAATCCCAACTTGAAATGTATCTAAAACCACTTATTGATATAACAATGTACAGAGGGTGAAAAAAAAACAACAGAATGCTCAGGCTAATCAAATACTCCAAATCAGATGAACAATCTGGGTATCAAAACCATCAAGGAAAATTATTTGAAAAGTGTTTTACACCTATCCCAAAGCTCCAACACGAAGGACAGTTGGGTATCTTGTTACAAAAAGCTGAATTCCTTAAATATTTTTGAACCGTATTTGAATCTGCTACAGCCCGAGCGAAAGCGAACCCTGTATATAAAACTCAGACTGGGAGTCGTGCCCGTTTCAGGCTGTACAAAAAAGTGGCCCAAAACAAAGGACCACTCTGGCTTAGGTACCTGAGAGTTTGGTGGTCTTGAGACACCAAAGGCCAGATGTACGACCCTACCAATTTGGGAGTCGCAAATTGCGTCGTTGTGCGACTCGCAACTTGTGACTCGCATATAGGAATGTACAACAGTGTCTCAGACACTGTTTGCGATTTCTAATGGGGTTGCATATTGCCTGCCTCATTAATATTCATGAGGCAGGCGCTATTTGAAACCCCATTAGGAATGGCTAGCGCTCCCAGGGATGGTGGCCTGCTGGGGTCAGCAGACCACAATATCTGTGACTGCTTTTTAAATAAAGCAGTTTTTTTTTAAAATGCAGTCCGTTTTCCTTGAAGAAAAAGAGGATGCATTTAAAAAGAAAAATGAAACGTTACTGTTTCATTTTTTAAGAGTAGGCAGTGGTCCGTGGGACCACTGCCTGCCCGTAAAAATATTATCAATGCCAGTCACAAAGGGGAAGGGGTCCCCGGAGGATCCCTTCCCGTTTGCGAGTGGGTTACCACCCATTTGAAATGGGTGGTAAACTGCGAGTGTTTTGCGGCCGCAAAACAATCTTACATTGAAGTACGAGTCGCTACTAGGAAGGGAGGACCTTGGCACGCCCCTTCCGAATACCGAGTTGCAAACCCTAATTTGCAAGTCGGTAATAGATTACCGACTCGCAAAATAGGGTTTGTAAATAGGGCAGACCAAGTTTGCGGTCGCAAACGGGCAGATTTCCAGTTTGCGAGCGCAAAATATAGTCGTACATCTGGCCCCGAGAGCCTAATTATGAGTTTGGCGGTCCAAGGACCGCCAAACTCAGGGCGGCACAGCGGTGGCGCTCCTGCCACCGCTGCACCGGCGGTCCGACTGCCGGATTACAACTTTTGCTGTACGACTGCCATTGCACTGCTGCAACCGCCAGGGATCACAGATCCCTGGCGGTGGCGTGGGCTGCAGCACTGCCAAGCATATTACGACTTTCCCCACTCCCATCGGTTTCATGGAGATTCTCACTCCATGAAACTGCTGGCGGTGAGGAAAGAAAGGGGGCCCTACAGGGCCCCCTGTTGCCCTTGGGCACTGGGGTGCATGCAAGGAGGCACATGTTGTGTCCCCATGTGTGCATGAACCCCATTCCTGCATGGCATGGACTGACCAGTCCATGCCGTGCAGGAACGTGCACTGGCGGTCCCGCAGTGGTGCAGTTTAAGGCTCACAAATGAGCCTTCAAACTGCACGGCCGCTGCAATATTTTAAGCTGATTCCTGGTCCATTCAAATAGGGGCCGACAAAATCTACTATAGTCCACCACAAGTATCCACGCTCTGCCTCTTCGGCCCTCACAGGAGCCATCCTTGATGGTTTTACGCGAGGGTGTCCTAGCATGGTTACCCGAGTTGGTCACTATCTTTGCATGAGAACCACCCTGACCATTAGTGATATGCCAGATGGAGTGTCACAACCCCAGGTCCGCCTTCCACTTGGTATGATCAGGAGACAGAAATGGATAATTACCTTCTTCAACAGCTGAACGCACCACAGGAAAGGCCAATCCTACTGTCCGTGCTATGGTTGACACAAACAGGGCACAAACCCAAGTAATACAATGAACCAAATCTAATCACAAATCCATGGTGTGTAATCGGCCCAGGGGGGTTTCATGCCAGCAGTACACAGGTGGGAAGGCGCTTATTGCACGCCTTAGGGAAAGGGCAACAAAACATCAGAATGGAGAACCTTGTGTCCACTTGTACAGCTTGTATACATCTTGTGAAAAAGACAACTTAAGTCTTCATAAGTCATATGCCTAATGTCACAAATGTTTCCAAGTAAACTATACAAAAGACCAATGCAGGCTCTGAGGTACAAGAAAAAAGGAAAGCATCCCTGTGTTTCCTAATGGGTCGCAAACTGCGACCTACCTCATTAATATTCATGAGGTAGGTCGATTTGTGACCCACAAGGAATCCCTAAATGAAACTCAGAGTTTCATACATTAGGTATACCGATTTCCTAATTGCGAGAATCGCAATTGGGAAATCGGTATTCCTAATGTTTGTACATCTGTCCCATGATCCTTGAAAAACATCTGCCTGTTACTTTCATGACTCATACGTACCATCTTCTTCAGCACATTGCTCTTGATATTTTATCTCCTCAGTTGGCCTAGTCATCTCACAGTCTCTTCTCACTCAACTTCATCACTGGCCTATTTCCATCAATATGTCTTTGAAGATGTTATTGTCTAGCTCCCGAGTTACAATTCCTTCCTTTATCTAATATAGCCTTGTAGCCCAACATCGAGTGCTATACCAGCCATTAAAGGCCCACTCCAGCATTAACAAAGCTATGAAGGGCTATAACGCTATTAGAACATTCTGCCACAAGAGGGCAAAATGTTCTAACAAATAAAACAAAGGCCTCATGGAGCCCGAGGGGATTGAAATACCCTCTGGCTTATGAAGCCTCTGTTCACAGCAACAGCTGTGAATAACAACTTTGGAACGTAGGGGCTCAGAGCTTCTCCATTGTTTTCAATGGAGCTCCCAACAATCTAATGTCTAATATAGCCTTACAGCCCCCCGTAACTGGCTATACGGGTCTTTAAAGGCATGCTCCAGACTTTAATATCGGTATAGCCCAGCTACCGAGGGTTATAAGGCTTTTAGAACATTCCGCCACTAGAGGGCAGAATGTTCTAACAAATAAAACAAAGGCCTCACGGAGCCTGAGGAGATTGAAATCCCCTCGGGCTCCTGAGGCATGTGTTCACAGCAACAGCTGTGAACAACAACTTTGGAATGTTGGAGCACTGGGCGTTTACCGGCCACTAGAAGCCCGGAGCACTCCACTGTTTTCAATGGAGCTCCAAAAATTCCAATGTTCTAATGTGCTTTCAACCCTACTGGACTCCCTACTTCAGCTCTGATCGCAAAACGTCTATAATGTTAATATGAACATGTGCTTATTTATGCTGTTGATTACCAGCATGAGTGATTCAATGCCACTATACCATTTTTGCTGTCATCGATTTGTAATCAAAATGCGATTTTTGATGCTGGTCTCAAACCAACTTCTATCTCCT
The DNA here is from genome assembly GCA_963921515.1 of Calotriton arnoldi. Lineage (NCBI taxonomy): Eukaryota > Metazoa > Chordata > Amphibia > Caudata > Salamandridae > Calotriton > Calotriton arnoldi. The sequence goes on from CAWUFW010004060.1 coordinate 1,353,885, forward strand.
TCTCTTAGTTGGTGCTGTATAATTCCTTGATGCCATGCTACTTGCCATTGTCAAGTGTGATGGAGCGCGATGGTGCTGTTATTTGTCGGGGTGCATCATAACCACGGGTCGTCCGCACCCGCATATATTCCTTTGTTGTGTTAACATTTGACCATTAGAAAGTGTTCAGTAATAACGCATGAAAGTGTAAATGGTAGGAAAAGTGTTGTGCCATGAAAAGAAACGACGTAGCATTCATGTTATAATATTGTAATCCATAGTATTTGATGTTATTTACTTAACGAAATTGCTCACATGAGATGTAACGCATTTTGATTGAAATGTGTGCCATATTAAAGTTGCACGTAGATGTCATTAATTATGTTTAACGTGTAGGATTTCATAAGTTGCTTGCAATAGAAATGCATTGATGTGCTTTTGTAATGCAATGATGTAGAAAGGCCTAAATGAAATGTTCACTCGTGTGTATTTGAAAGGCCTATGTGTTTCACTCTTATGTTGGCCTATTTCTTTCTGTAGACCTGAAATGTATTTTCCCTGGGGGCTCACTAGTAGGGTTGCTAGTAAAATTCATGTGCATGTTGAATTTGTTCTGTTCTCACGTTTCTGTTGCAGGTGGAGAAAGTCGTTTTTGTTAGTTAGAATAACGTCTTTTGTTTAGGAGAGTTTGGCTCGCGAGGATGCGATACAAATGAGCAAGGAGAGCTGATAATTGGGAGACAGTGTTTTTTCTCACTGAAGGGAGGCCTGGGAATCAAGGTCATTGAGCCAGGAGCTGGGAGCACCCACTCGAAATGGAAAATCACCTATGGGAAGTGTCCAGGGAGATAAGGTGATCTGTGGGTGTGGTTTACGTTTTGTGTTTTTGTATTAGATTAGGGACAGTGCCCTGGGGGGGGGGGGGGGAGTCAGGAGTGGAGGTGAGGAGATCGAAAGGAGAGAAGGAGCATCTTAGAATGAGCTCCGCAGCTTTTGGCTACTTGACCAATACAACGTGAGTGTACTTCTTAGGAAGTCTTCACGCACCTTTTCCTGATCTTGCCTCGCGAATGCTAAGTAGGGATGTCACGATAGTGTTAGTGTAGGGATAGACTAATGCTCTTCATTCATTCACAGATGAAGGATCTTGACGTGGGGGCAATAATCGCCTGCGTTCTGCTTCTGGAAATTGTCATTCTGTTTATGATCCATCGCATAAGATTAGCTTGTAGGTTTGGAATTGTATTAGTACCCATGTACTTCTACAACCTCGTACTGAGGTGCTTGTACATCCAGTTGTTTTTGGCTTTGTAATAAACCCACTGACTTGGAATTCGGAGTCTGTGATTCTTCAGAGTCATGGTTCTTATAAATTGTGGTCCTGTTTGAAAGATTTATTTCTCCCCTCTACACTTCTCAGCAGGTAACAAAGGTCCATCGGCCATGAGTTCCACAGTAACTTGGTAGGGAGGAACTCGGCCCCATCACGTGCTACTGCTGGTACCTTACATGCCTTGGTATAAATATATCCTTTCCAGCAGACCTGCTTTCTCCTTGTCATTTTTGAATATCTGATTCTGCAGTGTTCTGAAACCAGGTATGGTGCAGTCAGCACTTTATAAAACAATAAGTAAATAAATAAATCTGACTGGTGGATATTGTTTTTAGTTGATATAAATATATGTGTTATAAATTAACCGTTCTGATTCTTACTTATCAAATGTACTCATAGCTTGTAGCTGTGTAATTTCCATTGAACATGCATGATTTTATGGAGCAAGCCGCCTGTCTCAAGTTTGCACCATGATGTCCGTAGTCTTCGAGGTAGACTTGTAGAGAACACAGCTGCTGCCTTTTTATCCACCTTGTCACCACCCCTTATCTGCCCTCGCTCTGTATATGTCAGAAGGTAGCATGCTTGAAAGTGGAGATAAGTTATCAATTTGTATGTGTATTTGACTACAGGGCAATGATATGACTAGAGGGAAATGATACGTAATCATATGCAACGGGGGCATACTCATGGGGCCCACCATCAAGACATTGTCGCTCAGTGCATGTTCAGTTGCTGCAATGCATACTAACGATGGATTGCGCATAATAAAGGAGTAATATAGCAATAACAACAATAAAATGTTTGAGATGAGACCTCCTCTTCCCTTTTATTGACTGTAGTGTTTGCCTGCCACAGCCTGGGAACAGGCTTCCAGGTGAGGTATTTAACCATGTTTGAAACAGAAAGCAATATCAGAGGTTGAAACTGACAATGTAATTTAAAACTTCTCTGAAGAGCTGTGGGACAGAAAAATGAATGACTAAGAAGTTATCATTCAAGATTTATGATGAACGCTATCAATTCTTGCAGAATACTTATAGTACATGGGAACCTGCAATCCCTGGATAGTAGCAGTCTGCTGTAATAAAGGAATGAAGTAGCCGCTGAACTGGTCTAACTTATTACAGCGGACTTATGGCGTCACAACGTCTGCTACCAGAACCAGCATCCAAGGGGAAAGACAAGTCACAAAACCTCATTAAAGCTGCACTTTACCAAACGGAAAAACATGTGCCTTTTCCTTTTTCAGGTCTGTTTTCCTAGATGAACAATGATAAGCAGAAATTAGATATTTATGACGATCTGTTTTTTTCCCCATTTGTTAGGTGATTATAGGAAAGATAGAATTTCTCTGTATGTTTCTACAAATTATGAGCCAGAGCGTTAAAAAAAAAATTTGACTTGTATTAAATTGATACTAATATCTTTTTTACAACAAATATCAAACTGCTTTTTGGTGTGTTTACTTTTGCACTATAGATTCTAATTTTATTCTTCACGTTTACAAACATTCTCTCACTTTCAAACGTAAGAGCACCACACCAAGAATCTAAGCTGTTTTTGGGAAAGGTTATGGTTTGATCATGTATTATAAGGAATAAAGATACCCCCACCATACATTATAAGAATTTTGCAAGTCACTTTGGAGTTCCATGCCCGTATAAAGAACTCAGCCTTTGACCTTGATTCTCTATATGGCTAAGGAACTCCTCAGTGACTTACAGGATTCTTATAATGCACAGTAGGAGCAGGCCTCGAGTACTCGCCCACTCAAATGGCGAGTCAGATTTTCAGGTCGAGCTATTTTTAAGGTCTACTGGCCTCATCTGGTAAGCTGGCAAAGAACAGATATTTTGTTCATTCAGAAAGTGAATGAGCAGTAAAGATGCCTTTAAATCTTGTTTTTATCATGGCACAAGACCTGTTCATTGAGAGACCGAGGTCAAATGTCAGGCTATGTCTTCTGGCAAATCACTGTTCATTTTATCCAGGAGATGGGTGTTTACTTTTCTTTCTCAGACTGCAAAGTTAGAGGATTTTGTAAAGTGAGCTGTCTGACAATTGTGCTTGGCACACACAATTTAAATAGCTTGTAAATGAACTGTACACGTTTCAAAATATATTTCAGTAGTACAGAAAGCACTTTTTTTGTAATTCTGTAGAGATATGGAAACAAAGATTTTAAAATGATGAAAACGAATCAGAATACTTTACTTGGTGATATGCTAATGATAAACATTCACTGAAGCCCGATTTCCACACATTATTGTTTGCACCTGTCAATGCCAAAGTTTGTGGCCATTTCAATGGAAAATGTCTGTCTGTAAATGACAGTGCACTACAATATCATAACTTTAGTGATATATTTATTAAAAGTGAAAGTTTTAAAATATGAACTGAGAAACATACCTGCCCACCCCCATCCTGATCACAATTCTATTAGTGAACTAAGAGGCAAGACAGGGGTCAATTAGTACTGTATATGTGGGCTAGATTTGTATTGCACATGTAGCTAAAGTTTAGCCTATTAAATCAAACAAAAGAGTTTTTGTATAGCAGACATGCTGAACTTGCATATTAGGGGATGCTCTTGTATGTGGTAATGAAGAAAAAGGTGAAATAAAATATTTGCCAGGGATCAATCAATTTGAGATGAGTTTATGAGTCAAGGGTATTACAGTTAGGTCAAGTACATTATTGTAGTCACTCGACCTGCATGTCTGGATTTTTTTTTTCTTTTTCAAGGCCCAGAGGGGATACTATGTCCCATGTATAATGGGCATTATATATCCGTTACCACTGTGGTTATGATGAACATTATATCCCAAAGCCAAGGAATTCAGTTCATCACGACCAGCGAAGGAACATTGCTTTGCTGCCGCTTGATGCAGAATACCCAGGTTCGATTGGTTCTTTTTGACCTCCCTCGCACCAATATCAGGCTATTCTTTCAGATATACAACCTGGGGTACCAAGCCATCTCGGAGTGAGTATTATATCCCTATTTTACGGTAGAGGATATTTACTCCGGTGTCACCACCCAGGCCTCATTAGGATGGGCATAGTCTGCTGTGTGAGGTTTAAGCAGATGTTCCAGTAATTTGACTGTCCTGATCAGACCCGCATATCAGCACAGGGGGCGAAACGTCGCCGACAACAATACAAACTATGCAGGATTTCAGGATATATTGAGGACCCAAAATTGATGTTTGTAGTAAAAACCAGACACATGCAATTTCAATTTTCTTCACGTTTCCTTCACTTTTGGTTGCGTTTTTTGCACATTGCACTGGTTACACTAATATATGTGAAGAGACTTTTCTTAAGGCCCGACATACCCAAGGCCTGCTAATTCATACCCTTAATATATACCTTAAAGTTAATTGAGATGGGTTTTGACATTCATGTAAGGGTTGGGACAACAACACCTTAGGTATCAAGTATATGCTCAAATGCGTGTATCAAACCCCTGGTTAATGTAATTCAAAGGTCCAAGGAAAAGACCGTATAAGTTGAATGGCTCATAGAAGAGAGTCTCTTGGGCACGATTCCGAATATTTTTTATGTCTCAAGAAGTGCTTTGAAAGAACTTAAGTTGTAGTCCAAATCTCTTAATACAAGCATCACTTATTTACACAGTACTTTTTTTTATTTTGCAGCCAACATATGTTTCAGCCCTTAAAATGAAAAGCCTGGGGCTTTACCAAGGCTCCAGGAGTATTCTAAAAATGTGGGGTCAGAGCCCCTGTACTTCTACGTCAGTGCCCTGCTTCTAGAAGGTAATAGAAGGTTCCAGGAGTTTCTGTCCACCCTTGCCTTGGCTCCAGACATCAGTAGGGGGTGAACAAGCCCTTTCTGTGATGGCAGGACACAGCCTACACAGATGCAAGTGAAGCCCGCCTCACTCTCTCTCAGTCCAGGAAGACTATCAATCTGCAGATGCACCCATCCCCTGGCTGTCTGGAAAGTATGCACAAAGTGTAACTGTCACTCTGCCCTAGACATGGATTGAAGTCAGGCTACAAAACGCAGAGTTGTAAGCACAGGGAAATGCTCACTTTCTAAAAGTGGTGTTTCTAGAATAGTAATGTAAAATCCAACTACACCAGTAAGCAGGATTTCTCACTACCATACCAAAAATGCCCACGCTACTCCTCGCAGATCAGGAATTACCACTTTGTCATATATAAGGGAATTCCCAATGCAAACCTATGAGTGGAGCAGCACTCATAGCAGTGAAAACAAAATAGGCTGTTTGTCACTACTTGGGCATTCAAAAACAAAGGTACATGTCCTACCTTTTACATACACAGCACCCTGCCCATAGGGCTTTCTAGGGCCTACCTTAGGGGTGACTTAAGTGTAGTAAAAAGGGAGTTTAGGCCTTGGCAAGTAGTTTACCTTGCGAAGTCAATGTGGCAGTAAACTGTGCATACAGGCACTATGGCGACAGACTTGAGACAAGTTTGAAAGGCTACTTCTGTGGGTGGCACAATCAGCGCTACAGGCCCACTAGTAGCATTTAATTTACAGTCCCCGAATATGTGGTATACCACTTTACAAGGGACTTACAAGTAAATTAAATATGCCAAACAGGTGTAAACCAAACATATGTTTTAGGGGTGAGAGCACATGAACTTTAGCACTGACTTTTTTTAAAAAAAACTTTATTTAGCATTTTAACATATAGCAGTGTGATATATATGCATGAATGCAGTCATTGTCAAGGAACATTGAAGAGGATCGTACATGCTTCATTTGGTCCAGTCAGGAAACACATCAATGAGAGGCTTTGAATATAAATCTTTTTTCAATATTCAGTGGCAAATCCCTAGATGTATACAGTTGCCCAGATTATACAAATACAACCCATAGCGTTATCGTCTATATACATGATGCATAACATAAGGCGAAATAAATGACCAAGAGGGTGTTGGAATGGCACCCTGCCTGTTTGCTGGAATTATCTACCCCACCCCGGTGGGCACAATACCCTGTTCCTGTTGTGTGGGGGGGTCGTGTTGCCGTGATTCAAGGTAGGCTCGGAAAGGGCCCCATATGTCCCTGGGTCTGGAGGTGGGAGGAATCGTGGTCGCATATATTTCGCTTCTCGTGGTGCAAGATGCCAGGCTACTCATCCATCCCTTAGCCGTGGGTGCGGACCTGCCTCCCCAGTGAATGGCGACTTCTCTTTTGGCTAACAACAGACAAATGGCTGCAAATTTACGAATTTTTGGGGGAAACTGAACTACGTACCCTAGGAGGGCAATCTTGGGCAGGGGATCTATTGGCAAGTTAACCATACTGCTCAGTGTCTTATGTATCTCTACCCAATAGGAGTGAATGCGTGGGCAGGACCATGCAAGGTGAGCAAAGTCCGCATGTGGGGCATTGCATCTATGGCAATTGTGTGATCTGGAGGGATCTATTCTGTGGACTCTGGCTGGAGTAACATATGTTCTACGAAGAAATTTGAAATGTATCAATTTGTGGCGGCTATTAAGGGAGACATTCTTCGTCACTGCGCAGCACGCAGCCCATTGTTCATCTGTTATTGGGTTACCCAAATCGCTCTCCCAATCCCTGCGGACCCTGTCATCATTAAGTGGGATAATGGCCGCACACGTCTTGTAGAGCTTGGAGATAAGGTGTACGCCCCGAGTGCTCTCAATAAACATGGAGAGCGGGGAGAAGGACGGGGGTTCAAGGGGAAAGTCGGGTAAAGTGGCTCGTAACACAGAACGAATTCGCAATAGCACAAACTTATCCATGAACGTTGCATCGGGGAATCGGGTCACGTCATCTGCGTCAAAGGCATGACCACCTGGAAACAGATCGCCCGTTTTGACAATGTTGAATTTAGTGCATGTGCGTTGTATGAGTTTCTCGCCTGTAATCGGCAGCTATCTGGCATTTGGGAGTGGCAGGGATGCAGCATAAAGAAATGGCGTGTTAGTGATCCGTCTTAGTTACTCCCACGCCCAACTGGTAGTGGAGACCGTTTGGATGTCTTTAGGGACTCTGGGAAGGCCTTTAGGCAAGATGGTAGCCAGTGTTTCAGGGAGAACTAGATCTGATTCCGGACATAGATAAGGGATTCTGGCATATGGGTGGTACCACGCCTGTGCATAGCTGCACTGGGCAACCAAGTAATACAGCTGTAGATCAGGGACTCCATATCCCCCTCTGTCATAGGGCAACGTCATAACCTGCCAGTGGACCCGGGCCCGTTTATCACCCCACACCAATCGTATTAGATGGGAACGAAGAGTAAAAAAAAACCTGTTTGGAAGGGGGATCGGAATGTTATAAAATAAATATAAGAACTTTGGGAGCACGACCATCTTGACAAGAGCCACCCGGCCTGCCATGGAAAGTGGGAGTTTGAGCCATTTGTCTATCTGTGCCTCTAATGCGTGTATCGCCTGGCCGTAGTTAAGGCGGATAATCTGTACAGTGTCGAGGTGTATGTGTATACCCAAATATTTTACAGAGTCTGTGCACCACTCCAGTGGGAACTCGAGTTCCCACTTTTCCGTGCTGGTTGTGAGGGGAAAAATCACGGACTTGTGCCAATTGATGCTAAGGCCGGAATACACGCCAAATCGGAGAATTTCACGGATGAGGGGATCTAAATTAATATGCGGGTTGCGAACATAAAGAATTGTATCATCTGCATATAGCGATACTAATAATGGACCTGTGTTAAATTGTAGGCCTCTGTGAAGGTGTTTTTCTTGAAAATGCCGAATCAGTGGGTCCATGGCCAAAATAAATAATAAGGGCGAAAGCGGGCAGCCCTGCCTTGTGCCTCGCGATAGGGTAAAGGGTTCAGACAGGGTACCATTTAGTCTGAGCCCGGCGGTGGGCTGGCTATACAGCAGTGCTGTGGTAGCAACAAAACCAAGCGGCATTTCCATGCGTCGCATAATGGACAGAAAGAATGGCCATTCCAGGGAATCAAAGGCTTTTTCTGTATCGAGTAAAATCGCGGCCACTGGCACCTCAGGACTTATCCTGTGCAGGGTAGAGAATAAGGTTCGCAGATTGAAAGCTGTGGAGCGATGGGGGATGAAACCGGATTGTGCCGGAGATATTATGGATTCCATTAAGAGGGAGAGACGGCATGCGAGAACCTTGGCCAGAATTTTGTAGTCTAGGTTCAATAGCGAAAGGGGCCGATACGAGCCACAGAGCAGGGGATCTTTACCAGGTTTGGGGAGGAGAATTATAACCGCTTCGCGGAGAGTGGGTGGCAAAACTTGTCTCTCCAAGGCCTCCGCATATACCTCCAGGAGCTGCGGTACCAATAAGTCCTTAAAGGCCTTGTAAAATTTGCCCGTGAAGCCGTCTAGGCCAGGGGCCAAGGACGACCTCAGAGCGGTTATGGCTTCGATAATGTCTGCCTCCGAGATGGGTTCCGCCAGGAAGTCTTGCATATACTTCTCGAGGTAGACAAGCGCAATCTCCGATAGATAAGTCTCCTGCTCGGAGTGGCCATGCCCAACTCTGGTGGTGTATAAAGCTTTAAAATGGGACAGAAATTCCTTCTGGATTTCAAGTGTGTCTGTAAGTTGTTCCCCCATCGATGTTTGTAAATTGGGAACATATGCCTTACTGTATGGAGGTCTGATCATCTGTGCTAATACACGTCCCGGACGCTCGCCCTCGCCATATTGCTTTGCATTATGGTATTTCCCCATGAATAGGATCTCTCGCTCAGCAATATCTCTGTATTCTGTGAGCAGGGTCATCCGTTGTTTGTCGACTTCGGGGTTTTGCGTATGCAACTGCCTGGAGTCTAATACTGTGAGGTCGTGTTCTAGACGGGCCAAAGTTCTGCGTAAATCTCGCAGCACTCCGGCGTGTTTGGATATGCATACACCTCTTATGAAAGCTTTAAAGCCCTCCCATAACATTGCTGCAGAGTCTACTGAACCAGTGTTTATGGCGAAGTATTCCTCAATAGCCTCCCGAATTTCGATTTGGAATAAATCATCGTATAAGGCACGACTAGGGAACCGCCATTGCCTTTCGAAGCCCTCTGGGCGGGGGACTTTCAATGCCAATAATACAGGGGAGTGATCAGAATATGTCCGCGGGAACGTCCGGATTGAGTGACACCAGCCAGATATAGCGGGGGAGGACAACCAATTATCAATCCTCGTCCATGTGTTGTGACAACTGGTATAATGTGTATAGTCGGTGTGCTGTGGGTTATGTGCTCGACCTATGTCTATTAATGATAGCTGCTCGCGCAAGGAATGAAGAGCCCGCCGCGCACGTGGCTTGGGATCAGGCACCCGCGAAGTACTATCCAATGCCTGATCCAGGGTAATGTTGAAATCACCTCCCATCAGGAAAGACACGGGGCCAAGCTTCAACAGCTGCGAGAGCATGGAGTAATAAAAGTCAGGGGAATCGTTGTTAGGGCCATACACACACACCATCGCTATTTTATGTCCCATTAACGTGCCGACTACAATTATATATCTACCTTCAATATCACGGATAATAGAGTGGAGGCTGAATGGGATCCTTTTGTGTATGAGAATGGCTGTGCCTCTAGCGTAGTTGCTAAAATTCGCAAAATATCTATGGGCTCCCCAGCTAGTGGCAAAGCGGGCTTGATCAGTTGTGGGCAAATGGGTCTCTTGTAGGAAGACTATGTCCACCCGATGGCGGAGTAAATAATGCACTACCTGTCTCCTCTTACGTGTATTATTTAGGCCTCGGATATTCCATGTCATCAGCGACAAATCTGAGGGGCCGAAGTTGTGTCCTAACTGGGCCATGTGGGTGATAAAGGGTGAAGCTTGAAGAGAAGCAAACGTGTATTCATGCTATTCATGACTGCATTCAAACGGAAAGCTGACCAAGTGTATCTTAACAAAAAAACAAAAAAAAACTCCACCCCCCCTCCCAGCCTCCCCGCCCATCCAGAGAGGCAATACCAACAATATCGAAGAAGGCCATAGTACCAATAGAAACGCCAGGATAATGCAAAAAGCCCAAACAAGGTATATTCGTAATTCACAGAACAAATTCACAGTATACACCAATAGGGGATGGCAACGCCCCTACCGCCGGATGGCAACTAGTACATATGTATGTAATAAACTAAATCCCAATGTTATCAGTCATCTATGGTAAGCCAGGCCTAAAAAAGAGTTCAACCAGTCCCTGATCCGGAGAAGAGTTCCATACTCGCATCTGAGCCACTTTGTGGTGGAGAGAGCCTACTTTCTTCCCCAGGCCGCTTGTTATTTAGCTTGTATGTGTGACAGAACTCCTGCACCTCCGTGGGATTGTCGAAGATACGGGCCCGCCCATTCATCTCGACTCGCAAACGAGCGGGGTATAGCATGCCATATTTCAGGCCTAGATTCCTGAGCGTGGCCTTGGCTCTGTTGTACTTGCGCCGGGCCTCCTGGACCATGATGGTGAAGTCCGGGTATAGCGACAGCTTGGAGCCCTGCCATATGGTTTCGCCACGTTCACGAGACAGACGGAGAGCAGTGTCCCGGTCCCTGAAGTTCATGAGGCGAGCGATGATGGGCCTGGGTGGGCAACCTGGATTGGGCCTGGGCGCCAACGACCGATGAGCGCGTTCCACCACAAAGCCAGGGGTGAAGGAGTCTCTACCAAAGAGGTCAATCAGAATCGTCTCTACAAAAGTGTCCATGCGGTGGCAGTGGATTCGGGTACGCCTATGATGCAAACGTTGTTTCGGCGACTGCGCGCTACCAAATCTTCGTTCTTGATTGCGACATCTTTGAGGATACGTTCTACGCGTTCGAGTCGCTTAAGCGATTGCGCCGTCCCGTCTTCCAGGTCAGAGGTGCGGGACTCCACCACGTCGAGACGCCTGTCGTGCGCCTGGATCTTGGAGCCCAGGTCCGCAATATGTTTGTCAAGCGTGTCAAAGCGCACATCAAGTGCCTTGAATCCCGCTCTCATCTCGTGCAGGAGAGAGCCTATTTGGCTAGTGTTGTCCTCCGACTGAGCCGCTCTTTGTCCGCCTTCCGCCATGGTGATAGATTCCTCTGGGGCAGTCTCTGTAACCTTTTCCACGGGAAGGAGCCGTTGTTTTGGGTCTTTGCGGCCCATGCCGCAGCTCCAGCAAGATAGCCAAAAAATAGGATTCTGCGGGGATATCTATGACTAGCAGGCAAAAGTGGGTGGTGCTGCACTCTGTTTGGCTGGCTGGGCAATCATGATGCCTACGTTGCAAGATGGCGCCTTGGGGCCGAACTGCTGCCAGCACTGACCAGGAGCTCGTGGCATTGTCATGCAGTGGGGGACCTGCACACCTCGCACACTGAGTGGTGTAATAGCTGACTTCTCTTAGCAGATGGCAGAAGAGCTGTAGGACTTCAGGGCGCTAGACTGATGAGCATAAGCAGGGAGCTTCTATGTTGGCGCCTGATGGTGAAATATCTATGATATGAGGGAGGCGGCAAGCAAGCGTCAGTGCCTCAATGCGTCAGGAAGAGTCCGCCGGGGCGAGCAACTGCTGGAGGAAGGGGGGGGGGGAGTGGCAGGGCGGCGGCCAGGCGCAGGCAGGATCGGTATCTGAGCAACCCCCGTGGGCGGTTAGCGTGCCGCGTATGGGAGCCATGGGGCCGCTACCAGCTTGTACACGCAGGCCCTGTCCCTGGTCACTCCGGTGCGCCACTGGGGGGGAAGCTCACTGCGCAGTCCGCAGGAGGCCGAACGGGCCTCCCGCCTGTATCGCGCTGCGCTCAACTTGCGAATTGCTGCCAATTGCCCCGGCCCGCGCCCCGCCAACTCACCGCACCCTGGTCGTCTGGGAATCTGTGCAATTCGCCCCCTCTGCAGTGTCGCTCCGCCGCATCTCCGATCGCCTACGCCGCTGCCATTATGGTGCCGGGGTCGACCTGCCTCGGTCACATATCTCCGGACTCAGCGCTCTGATTTTGACACTGCGGCGCTCATCTGGATCCGGAACCACTCACCAGACCATCGGAGTCCAGTTCTTGATTAGTGGCCGTACTGGAGTGTGGGAAATGTAATGATTGCCTGGACAGCCGACGGAGCTTCACAGCCGCGCGGCCATCTTGGTCTGCGGCTTGGCCATGCCCAACTTTAGCACTGACTTGACGTGGTAAAGTGCCCAGAGTCCTAACGCCAACTTAAAGAGGGTCAGAAAAATAGGAGTAAGAAGGGAAAAAGTTTGGAGATAACCCTGCGATAAGGGCCAGGTCCTTAAGATCTGGATAAGTGTAAGTGTAACTAGAGGAGGAAAAAGGGGATAACGGTAGTCAAAAGAGAAGGCTAATCCTAAAATTTGTTGGCGCAATTGGCAGAGAAAGGATAAAGACTGTACTGAGCTAATTCTCAAACGATAAACCTTATCGAACCAATTTGGACCAGGTGGTATAATTGATCTAAAAATGGATACGCTATAAGTTAACATCAATAGTAAGGATAGAATCGTGGAAAACGACTAGGAGAAAAAAATACCCATATTCTGCACAAAACTCTCCAGGCTTGAGCACAATTCCCAGTCGAGTATCGACGTCTCGGAGGTTCTTTCCAAACAGAGTCTGTCGGCGACTAAAACGGGCACCAATTTAAATTCAGGTTGGGCTCCTAAGTCCTTTGTCAGAGTTTAGGACCAATGGCCAAGCAGGTGGACATTTATAAACGCATTTTCCTGTAAATGCTTTTTACTGTTTTCTTTAGTGCTGCATCGGAAGGAAGCAGCCCTGTAGCAAACAGTATTTTTTTTCTTTTCAAAAAGAAAATTCTGAAACTGTTTTTTTTTTTATTTTAAAGAAAAAAAGTAATGCTGTCTTTGCCATGGGAGGCTTCTCGCATTACGATGGGAGCATTAGAATGGTTTTACTGTTCCTTGGTAATGCAACAGTAAAAGTGACTACATGTCCGCCCATCTAAATTGGGTGGGCGGACATGTAGTCATTTCTTTGATTGTCCTGACTCCGCAGGGCATCGGAGGGGATTAATCACTGCTGAGACAGAGTAAAAACAACAGTTGATGGACAGAATGCAGAACAATGTCATACATTCACCCCAGTACAGAGATCTGGGCCTAAATCCATCGTTTTTTTGCTCACCATGCCATTCCAGTTTGAACCCAGCCATATGCAAATCAGTCTTGACCCTGTGCCTCATGGGAACAGTCCAGCCCGAACTGCCAAGCCAGGTCCTCCCTGGACTGGAAACAAGCATCCTAGGACCGGTTTCGGGGTTTCACCCTCTTCAGCCAGGATAGCTTGATTCCAGTGGCATGGAGAGCACGGGACCCACGTCTGGGCATACCCGTCCCACTCGGGGTGACAAATGCAAAAACAACAGTTGATGGACAGAATGCAGAACAATGTCATACATTCACCCCAGTACAGAGATCTGGGCCTAAATCCATCGTTTTTGCTCACCATGCCATTCCAGTTTGAACCCAGCCATATGCAAATCAGTCTTGACCCTGTGCCTCATGGGAACAGTCCAGCCCGAACTGCCAAGCCAGGTCCTCCCTGGACTGGAAACAAGCATCCTAGGACCGGTTTCGGGGTTTCACCCCTCTTCAGCCAGGATAGCTTAATTCCAGTGGCATGGAGAGCACGGGACCCACGTCTGGGCATACCCGTCCCACTCGGGGTGACAAATGCAAAAACAACAGTTGATGGACAGAATGCAGAACAATGTCATACATTCACCCCAGTACAGAGATCTGGGCCTAAATCCATCGTTTTTTTGCTCACCATGCCATTCCAGTTTGAACCCAGCCATATGCAAATTAGTCTTGACCCTGTGCCTCATGGGAACAGTCCAGCCCGAACTGCCAAGCCAGGTCCTCCCTGGACTGGAAACAAGCATCCTAGGACCGGTTTCGGGGTTTCACCCCTCTTCAGCCAGGATAGCTTGATTCCAGTGGCATGGAGAGCACGGGACCCACGTCTGGGCATACCCGTCCCACTCGGGGTGACAAATGCAAAAACAACAGTTGATGGACAGAATGCAGGACAATGTCATACATTCACCCCAGTACAGAGATCTGGGCCTAAATCCATCGTTTTTTTGCTCACCATGCCATTCCAGTTTGAACCCAGCCATATGCAAATCAGTCTTGACCCTGTGCCTCATGGGAACAGTCCAGCCCGAACTGCCAAGCCAGGTCCTCCCTGGACTGGAAACAAGCATCCTAGGACCGGCACAGGTTCAGACTGATTTGCATATGGCCATGTCTGAACTGGGGTGGTGGAGTGAGCTAAAGAATGATGATGGATTAAACCCAGATCAGTTGACTGGGGGTGAGTGTTTGATTTGCTCAAGCGCTCCGTCCATCATCCCCTTTGGTATCGCTTTGTTCGCCCCTAAGTTGGCAGGGTATGCCCAGACGTGGGTCCCTTGCTCACTTTGCCACTGAATTCAAGCTAGCCTGGCTGATGACGGCTGATTAGCCAGAAACCGGTCCCAGGATGCTTGTTTCCGGTCCAGGGAAGACATGGCTTGGCAGTTCGGGCTGGACTGTTCCCATGAGGCACAGGGTCAGACTGATTTGCATATGGCCATGTCTGAACTGGGGTGGTGGAGTGAGCTAAAGAATGATGATGGATTAAACCCAGATCAGTTGACTGGGGGTGAGTGTTTGATTTGCTCAAACGCTCCGTCCATCATCCCCTTTGGTATCGCTTTGTTCGCCCTAAGTTGGCAGGGTATGCCCAGACGTGGGTCCCTTGCTCACTTTGCCACTGGATTCAAGCTAGCCTGGCTGATTAGCCAGAAACCGGTCCCAGGATGCTTGTTTCCGGTCCAGGGAAGACATGGCTTGGCAGTTCAGGCTGGACTGTTCCCATGAGGCACAGGGTCAGACTGATTTGCATATGGCCATGTCTGAACTGGGGTGGTGGAGTGAGCTAAAGAATGATGATGGATTAAACCCAGATCAGTTGACTGGGGGTGAGTGTTTTGATTTGCTCAAGCGCTCCGTCCATCATCCCCTTTGGTATCGCTTTGTTCGCCCTAAGTTGGCAGGGTATGCCCAGACGTGGATCCCTTGCTCACTTTGCCACTGGATTCAAGCTAGCCTGGCTGATGACGGCTGATTAGCCAGAAACCGGTCCCAGGATGCTTGTTTCCGGTCCAGGGAAGACATGGCTTGGCAGTTCGGGCTGGACTGTTCCCATGAGGCACAGGGTCAGACTGATTTGCATATGGCCATGTCTGAACTGGGGTGGTGGAGTGAGCTAAAGAATGATGATGGATTAAACCCAGATCAGTTGACTGGGGGTGAGTGTTTGATTTGCTCAAGCGCTCTGTCCATCATCCCCTTTGGTATCGCTTTGTTCGCCCTAAGTTGGCAGGGTATACCCAGACGTGGGTCCCTTGCTCACTTTGCCACTGGATTCAAGCTAGCCTGGCTGATGACGGCTGATTAGCCAGAAACCGGTCCCAGGATGCTTGTTTCCGGTCCAGGGAAGACATGGCTTGGCAGTTCGGGCTGGACTGTTCCCATGAGGCACAAGGTCAGACTGATTTGCATATGGCCATGTCTGAACTGGGGTGGTGGAGTGAGCTAAAGAATGATGATGGATTAAACCCAGATCAGTTGACTGGGGGTGAGTGCTTGATTTGCTCAAGCGCTCCGTCCATCATCCCCTTTGGTATCGCTTTGTTCACCCTAAGTTGGCAGGGTATGCCCAGACGTGGGTCCCTTGCTCACTTTGCCACTGGATTCAAGCTAGCCTGGCTGATGACGGCTGATTAGCCAGAAACCGGTCCCAGGATGCTTGTTTCCGGTCCAGGGAAGACATGGCTTGGCAGTTCGGGCTGGACTGTTCCCATGAGGCACAGGGTCAGACTGATTTGCATATGGCCATGTCTGAACTGGGGTGGTGGAGTGAGCTAAAGAATGATGATGGATTAAACCCAGATCAGTTGACTGGGGGTGAGTGTTTGATTTGCTCAAGCGCTCCGTCCATCATCCCCTTTGGTATCGCTTTGTTCGCCCTAAGTTGGCAGGGTATGCCCAGACGTGGGTCCCTTGCTCACTTTGCCACTAGATTCAAACTAGCCTGGCTGATGACGGCTGATTAGCCAGAAACCGGTCCCAGGATGCTTGTTTCCGGTCCAGGGAAGACATGGCTTGGCAGTTCGGGCTGGACTGTTCCCATGAGTCACAGGGTCAGACTGATTTGCATATGGCCATGTCTGAACTGGGGTGGTGGAGTGAGCTAAAGAATGATGATGGATTAAACCCAGATCAGTTGACTGGGGGTGAGTGTTTGATTTGCTCAAGCGCTCCGTCCATCATCCCCTTTGGTATCGCTTTGTTCGCCCTAAGTTGGCAGGGTATGCCCAGACGTGGGTCCCTTGCTCACTTTGCCACTGGATTCAAGCTAGCCTGGCTGATGACGGCTGATTAGCCAGAAACCGGTCCCAGGATGCTTGTTTCCGGTCCAGGGAAGACATGGCTTGGCAGTTCGGGCTGGACTGTTCCCATGAGGCACAGGGTCAGACTGATTTGCATATGGCCATGTCTGAACTGGGGTGGTGGAGTGAGCTAAAGAATGATGATGGATTAAACCCAGATCAGTTGACTGGGGGTGAGTGTTTGATTTGCTCAAGCGCTCCGTCCATCATCCCCTTTGGTATCGCTTTGTTCGCCCTAAGTTGGCAGGGTATGCCCAGACGTGGGTCCCTTGCTCACTTTGCCACTGGATTCAAGCTAGTCTGGCTGATGACGGCTGATTAGCCAGAAACCGGTCCCAGGATGCTTGTTTCCGGTCCAGGGAAGACATGGCTTGGCAGTTCGGGCTGGACTGTTCCCATGAGGCACAGGGTCAGACTGATTTGCATATGGCCATGTCTGAACTGGGGTGGTGGAGTGAGCTAAAGAATGATGATGGATTAAACCCAGATCAGTTGACTGGGGGTGAGTGTTTGATTTGCTCAAGCGCTCCGTCCATCATCCCCTTTGGTATCGCTTGTTCACCCTAAGTTGGCAGGGTATGCCCAGACGTGGGTCCCTTGCTCACTTTGCCACTGGATTCAAGCTAGCCTGGCTGATGACGGCTGATTAGCCAGAAACCGGTCCCAGGATGCTTGTTTCCGGTCCAGGGAAGACATGGCTTGGCAGTTCGGGCTGGACTGTTCCCATGAGGCACAGGGTCAGACTGATTTGCTTATGGCCATGTCTGAACTGGGGTGGTGGAGTGAGCTAAAGAATGATGATGGATTAAACCCAGATCAGTTGACTGGGGGTGAGTGTTTGATTTGCTCAAGCGCTCCGTCCATCATCCCCTTTGGTATCGCTTTGTTCGCCCTAAGTTGGCAGGGTATGCCCAGACGTGGGTCCCTTGCTCACTTTGCCACTGGATTCAAGCTAGCCTGGCTGATGACGGCTGATTAGCCAGAAACCGGTCCCAGGATGCTTGTTTCCGGTCCAGGGAAGACATGGCTTGGCAGTTCGGGCTGGACTGTTCCCATGAGGCACAGGGTCAGACTGATTTGCATATGGCCATGTCTGAACTGGGGTGGTGGAGTGAGCTAAAGAATGATGATGGATTAAACCCAGATCAGTTGACTGGGGGTGAGTGTTTGATTTGCTCAAGCGCTCCGTCCATCATCCCCTTTGAGACAGAGTAGTCGCCACTGTGATTAACCCTAAGGTCTGCTTGCATGTAAATGCGGTGGACGGACCACTATATTTGCGGAGAGAGAACACGGTCGGCCTTGCGATCGAGTACCCACTCCGCCAATATATAAATCAGGGCCCAAGTTACTTACCTTCGGTACTGCCCTTTCTAGTGGATACTTTATTTAAAAACTGATTCCTCATATTTAGAATATTCCCCAGGCTTGATCCAGAAATTTTTACAGTGCTCTTGCAAGCTGCTAGATGGTGTAATCTAGCTCCATGTTGGCCTTGTTCCGCCCTAGAAGTGACTGAGAGGACAGGCATATAAGCACCACTCCTTTCTTGTTTGACTTTTTTTGTATCCTCAGATGCAGAACACAAAACTATTGTCAGTATCAGTGTGCAGATCTCAAATTTGGGACCTTTTTAAGATGGAGAAAAAGAGACCCTCTATAGAAGGGGGGTCAGAGGGCAGTGAGGAATCAAAGGTTAGATAGAGTATCCACTAGACAGCGTTACAGGAGTTAAGCAACTTGTTCTTCTGATGGATACTTCTAAGTTTAGATTCCTCAACTTTAGAATAGATATCAAAGCAGTACCTCCCAAAGGTGGAGGGTCTGTGGAGTGGCCTCAGACCAAAAAGTCCTCCAGGACAGAACAGGTGAAATGCCCTACCCATTGGACCTGGCTGTCAAGGCTGTAGTGCTTCTTGAGCATGTGCATGGATGCCCATGTCACGGCCTGATTGATGTTAAGTTTAGACACTCTGCGTGCCAACAAAGTGGTGGCAGCCTTGTCCCTAGTGGAATGGTGCTTCAGTCTGACAGGCATCTTTTTTGCCAATGCAGAGGACTAGCCACCCCAACAGAGTCCTTTTCTGTACCACCTTTCTTTTCTTGGCCTCAGACAACCCCAAAAAAGCTGATCATCCACCAAATTGTCTTTGGTCCGATCGATGTAAAAGCTCAAGGCTCTTTTGGAGTCCACCATACACCAAGTTGTCTTTTGTGCAATCAATGTAAAAGCTCAAAGCTCTTTTGGGGTCCAGTCGATGGAGTCTTTCCTCCTCTTTCAAGGAGTGAGGCGGTGCACAGAGCTGTGGGAGCATGATGGAGAGCCTAACATTAACGGAGAAGGCTGCCCTGGTCCTTATTACCAGTTTGTCTGGGAAAAAGGTGGCGATGAGTTAGTTTTAGAGTCAGCAGACACAACAAGCAGCTGTGCATTGATTCGAATGAGGTACACATGAGGAAAGTCAGGACAAAATTAAAACCCCATTGTGGCAAGGTTTGGGAGGGAACATGTGTGTCAAACATTTAATAAACTGCATTATAACATTACAACAGATGATTTAAACAAGGATGGCTGGTCCGTCAAATGCAAAAAGGCTGAAAGAGCCAACAAGTAACCTTTAATGGTGTCCACTACGAAACCTTGCTGGACCAAAGATAAAGCAAACAAAAAAATACAACAGTTTAGTTTGTCTGTAGCCTGTGTTTCAGACTACACACCAGGCCACAAATTTGTTCTAGCACCTGGCGTAAATGGACTTTGCAGAGGGACGCCTAGCAGAAACGATGACATCCACCACGACAGGTAGTAAATCGAATGCAATCAACTCCTGCGCTCAGTCTCCATACATGGAGGTGTAGTTTGTACCGGTTTGGGTGCAGAACCCTGTCCTGCTGCTGCAACAGAAGATCCTCCCGAACTGATAGCTTGATCAAGACACAGTTACTCATGCCCAGAAACTCCAGGTACCACACTAGTCTTGCTGAATCCGGAGCCACTAGGATAACTTGAACTCGGTTGTTCCTGATTTTCTTCAGAACTTGGAGCAGTAGAGGCAGAGGTGGGAAGGTGTAGAGGACTCCCTTACTCGATTCTAGCCTGAATGAGTCTCCTAGACCAGGGGTCTCCAACCTTTTCTGTACTGAGATCTACTTATGTTCAATGAAACTCATTGAGAGCTACTAATATTAATAGTGTTATGTTATGTTATCTGAGTTTATATAGCGCACAGCTGCCCCAGCAAAGAGGCGTCCCGGCGCTGCCAGCGTCAGAAGGAACAGGGCTAAGAACAGAACAGGTAGGCGTAAGGAATATACAGAAGGACAAAAAGGACTAAGCAGAGGGAAAGAGGAAAGTTTTGATTGCTTTCCTAAATTCCAGCATGCGATCCAGGCTGCGGGTCTGAGGAGGCAAAGAATTCCATAGCTTGGCAGCCAAGTAACGAAAGGATCGACCCCCGGCCCGAAGGCGCTTCACACGGGGGACAATTACCAAATGCTGCCCCAGGGAGCGCAGCTGGCGAGTGGGGGCGTACGGGGCTAGTATGTTAGCCAGGAGGCTGGGCGAAGCAAGTTTCAAGATCTTAAAAGATAAGTAGAGAGCCTTAAATTGGATCCGTTTGGCCACTGGAAGCCAGTGTAACCTCCGGATGGCACCAGTAGAGGGACAGTTACGTGGGAGCCCTAACAGGGCTCTGGCGGCAGCGTTTTGAACACGTTGCAGTCGCATTACCTCAGCCTGATTAGCCCCCAAAAGGAGCGAACTAGCATAGTCTAATCTGGATAGAATGGCTGATTGAACAATCAGCTGGCGCGTAGATGGATCAAAGAACCTCAACAGAGGCCTAAGTCCCCGCAGGAGGCCAAAGCAAGTACCCGCAACTTTTTTGGTATGCTCTTGAAAGCTAAGGGTAGAATCCATCCATACCCCCAGGTTCTTGACCACCAACTTAGGGGTGGGGGTACTACCAAGTACGTTAGGCCACCATTGCTCACTCCAGAGGCTCCTTTCCTTCCCCACCAACAGTAAGTCTGTTTTAGTAGCGTTCAACTGGAGACAGTTTAAGGTCATCCACTCTGCAACGGCGGCCAGGCCGCTCCTAAACCTAGAAGCATCCTGAGTGGAACCATCGGAAAGGGCCACCACCAGCTGTGTATCATCTGCATTCGAGACCATGGTGAGGCCCATATTCCTAGCCACCGTTGCAAGAGGCTGAACATATAGATTGAACAGTACAGGGCTCAGTGCAGAGCCCTGGGGTACCCCCTGACCGATGTATAATCTCCATTTTTTATATGTATATTAATTCAACCAAGCAAAATCTTTCTAATTTAATAAGCTGGGCTGCACACAGGTGAGCTACTCAGAGGTAGCACAAGCTACTGGTTGGAGACCCCTGTCAGAGCGTTCTTGGAAACTCCAACCCGCGTAAGTGTTAGCACTGGATTCTCGATGGTGGTGAAATGATCCAGCCATGGTACTACTCACTGTCAGAAGATAGGGCACTGCACACCATAGCAAAGAAAATGTTTTATATAGATGCATCATCGCTCATTTACAGGATGGGATTGTCTGCATTCGTGATTCGAGGCCATTGACAACATAAGGCGTGATGTAGATGCCATTGCTATACTGGATGCCTGGTACAGAGCGACAGAAAAATGCATGCGTTGCATTGCGTAAATAGGCCTCACTTGGCCAGAGTGCTTGCTGGCCGTTCTACCCCTGCACAAATTCGCTATAGGCGTCGATTAAGGAATGATTTATATACACCGACACCCGAATGGGCCCCACCACATCCCTGGACATCCACTGTCAAATGATATGTTGAGCTGATCAGTACGTGACATTTACCCATGCTTAATCCAGTGTGTACTATATATTCAGATCCTTTGTTTAAATTGAAAACAATACAAATGGTTTATAAAACATATGATGAGCACAACTTCTACTACCTCAACATTCTTTTATGGTGCACCCATTGCTTCTACTGTAAGCAGAAGGCTTGTTGCGCATACATGTTAATGATACCCATATGCCTGTAGTTGTTTCTAAAGAGAAAAATAGTTCTAGGTCCATTGGAAGCCTTAAAGAATTAGATGGAAGCAGGCTTTATTCTTTAAAGCCATTTCGTACACTTATCACTTATGAACCAATATGATATGTTATGACTGGTATACCGCTAACTCTATTGTCACAGATGGACTTCGTCCTTGCAGCGGTCATCTCTCACATAGACTATTGGAGCAACATTGGAAGGGGCTGCAGAGCCAAGGTGATGGCCATACTGCAACAGAAGTAAACAAAACAAGCCTTGGCAAAGACAAAAGGTGTCACCTATGCAAGATCTATTGGCTTTGTCAATGATTTTTATTTTTAGACATGTTGCACATCAACTTTCTTAAAGCCAAGATAAAAAAGCACTGTGATTCAGCCAGCGTTTACAGCCTCATAGCCCTTTTTAGGTCTCGCGCCTAGCGTTGCAGTGCGCAGCACTGCTCGCGCAGCGCGAGTCCTTTAGAAAGGGCTTCTGAAAACGACCCACACGCTCGTGCGTGTGGTTTTGTTTTCGGAAGCCCACATTGGCTGGAGCGTGCGTTTTTAAAAAAAAAAACGGCACGCGATTGGTCAAAGGCGGGCGCATGGCCCGCCTTTGCCGCGCCCATTCCCGACGGTGGCCAGAACGCGCAGCAGCGCGCGTTCGTCTCGCTTTTGCTGCCGCGCTCCCTCCCCCCGCTCCTCTGTGGTGCGCGCGCACCACTGGTTTTAAGTTTCGTTGTCTGACAATATGTCTTCAGCTAGCGCTGCATGAGGCGGCAGAAGAAACCGGCCTTAGTTAAGTGCCTGTGACTGTAGGGGAAGGACCTTGCTCGGCTGGTATCCCGGGTTACGGGCGCTTCTGTTGAGCCGTTGTGGGCTGTTGCTTAGCTGTGTCGGCTGCTCGTCCGCTTCCTCAGGCCTAGGCTGGGAGCAGCATGGACCAGTCACACCGCGCCTCGGTGCTGGCCGCCTCCTGCCTCAGCACCCCGGTGAACCTGTACACCCGAGCCCCCGTCACCCTGTACGAGCGGCAGCAAGAGGAGGAGAGGTGGCGGCGGCGAGACAGAGGAGCAGCCCTGCACAGTGTTTCTGAAGAGCGCACGTCTTTGTGCAGACTCTCTGGGGTCCCCAGGTCAGCGAGTTACAGCCGCGCTCTGTGTACGTACAAAGTACTGCACGTACTGAGGTACGTTGTGATACAGCGTGCGTGAGGTGGGTGGGGATCGTGCAAGCTTTACCCATCCACGGTGCTTTGCCAGCCGTCCCACCACTGTGCCAGAAAACTCAGCTGTGCCAATTAGCTGACATGTACACCAGTCCCCACTGTAGCCGATATCCCCAGCTAAGCCATCCTCCTGGCCTTCTGGGTCAATCACTCACTACTCTGCTACTTACCTCCGTACACTCATTTAGTTTCGCTGCCAGCGCCTGCGTTACACCCCGCATCCCGTGTGTGCCATAACTAGAGTTGAGCATCACCACAGTTTCTACTCCCAGACACTGTCTCACCTTTCTTTTCTCATGAGTTCACCCTCTCCCTGTCCTCAGTCTTTCCTCACCGGCCCCTGCTGTCCTCTACACCTGTCCGTTCCTCGTCTTCACCAGTCCCCTCTCCCTCATTAGTATCTGCTCTCCATTTCAGCCGTATTGTCACTCCCTTCTCTTCCTGCTGTCCTTTTTATCACTCCAAAATCCATCTCTTGCTCATTCGTCTCTGCTCTCCTTTTATCCGTCTGCCCTCTCCCTCTCTCTCTTATTAGTCCGTGGTCTCTTTCACTCATCTGCCCTATTAGTTCGTCCTCTCCTTTCACCAGCCGACCACTCTCCACTCACACATCCCCGCTCTGCCTCCCGCCTGTCGCCGCTCCCTCATTAGCCCCTTCTCTCTTTTAACCAGTCTGTCCCCAGTCAGTCAGTCTACTCTCCAGTAAGTGCTCCCTGCTCGCTCCCCCTTTCATCCGCCTATCTACTCTCCCGGCTCTCCTCTTCACCCAGTCCTCTCCTGCTCACTAGCTCCCGTGAACCATTCCCCCGTGTGCCACCCTCCCCACGCTGGTATTTTGTATCCATTCACCATTCGACGCCCCCGCCCCCTGGTTTCACTCGCATCCGTCTGTCCTGCCTCTCCCTCGTTGGTATCCGCTCTCCATTTCGTCCGTCTGTGCCCACTCCCACACTGCCTCCTGCGCTTCTTTCAGCAGGCCGTCCCCGCTCCACTCACTGGCCCTCTGCTCACCTTTTCACCCACCTCTCCCCGCTAGTCCGTGCTCCTCTTTTCATCATTGGGCCTCTCTCCCATATCTGGTTGTAGTTATCCATTGGCCAGTCTGCTCTCGCCGCCCACCCCCAAATTCGACCATCCTCCTGTTCGTCCGTCTGTCCTCTCTCCCTCCTTAATATCTGCCCGTCTGTCCCTCACGCTCACCAGTGCCTGCACACTGCTCTCCTTTCCATCAGTCCATAATCTCCGTTCCTCGTCTGTCCCTCGTCTCTTTCTCCTCAGCTGGTCCCCTCTCCCTCATTAGTCCCCGCTCTCTCTTTTTTCGCTCCTCTCACTGGGTCGCGTTTTGCTTTCGACAGCCTGTCCTCTCCACGCACTCGTCCCTTCTCTCTCGTTTTCATTCGCCTCCCTCCCCCTCACTATGATCTGCTTATCTTTTCAGCCGTCGCCTCCTCTCCCTTACTGGCCCCTGCCCCCCTTCCACAAACTCGGCGGCTCGGTGGGTTAATGCATCTGCTGGAGCGCGCACGAGGGGAGTGCAGCTATATATAGACAAGGACACACACACTGCGGCCGTTGACGCGTTTGGGTGGAAAGGAGGGAGGGGAAGCTTATCGCGGGTTTGGCAAGTACATAGATGGTCTCCGACAAAATACATTTCAGGACCTGTTTGTATTTCAACAACAAAAAACGCAGATATTTTAAAACTAGTGGAGTGTTGCAAGGTCCCTTAAATCGTGGGAAAAAAAACAAAATTGGGACAGTGCATTTCGAGACCAACTTGCGCACGACCAGCTAAAAGAGAGCGACAACTCAGTGGGTTCATGTGCTGCCACGTCGAACCGTATGGTCATGGAATTAATTGATTCATAAACCACTAGCCTTGGGCCGCCTCAAGGCGCTTTCGGCAGACGAGGGGGCAGTCGTGGGTAGTGAAAAAGGCACGTTTTGAATGACCACAATGGTGCCTTCTGCTCTCGTGGTACTCGGCGTTGTCTTCCAAGCCTCCTAAAATCAGACCACCACGGGAAATGGTTAATCTCTCAGGCGCCCTTTGCTGTTGGAAATGAGAGGATGTGGTATAACGACCAGAGCTGCCACTTTGGACCTGTGGAACCGAGTTCGAATCTCGGCGTCGGCTCAACATCCTGTGATCCTGGGCAAATCACTTAATCGTCCCATTCCTATATATGTGTGTCTGTAACGTAACTGGTGCTCATGTAGAAATTCTAGTCGACCAGTTACATATGGTCTCCATTGGACACAGTTGCTTCCTGGCTTTAGGGTGCTTGGGGCAAGCGCTCGACTACTGTGGAGGAGTCCCAGTTGTACCTTGGAATTTGTTTGTGGCACATGGTGGTGTCTGTCGGGGTTTTAATTCGAAGAGCACAGGCATATGGTCAAATGTACATATAATTGCTGCAGCTGAAACCAGTTGTAAATTGTCCGACCGATTTTTCCTCCAGTGATGCCCCATATTAGACAAACGGAACACAAGCGACGCCGCAGTGGCCTGTGATCTTTTGAGAACACCGCATTGACCGACTAGAGAAATGAGGCTGCGCAGTGGGTTGACGTGCCGGCTGCCGAGTGGCATGTCACAGATATTAGCCATGGTGAGCTTAGCTCAACCTTTCATCCTCATCAGGGATAGGCTCAGTGATTTGGGCAGTAGTAATAACCGTTGCTCATAGTGCCACAGAGCCATAAGCATGTGAAATAAAGAAGCAAGCTATATATATATTTAAACGTTAACCAGTCTGTATTTAGGTCTTCCGGCATATCAGATTAAGAGGCTGCAAATTATCCAAAATTCGGCAGCTAGATTGATCAGGAATGTGCCAATACGACACCACATCACCCCACATCTTCGGAGCCTACATTGGCTGCCGATAGGGAGAAGAATTGAATTTAAAGCACTGACACTTGTATATAGGGCCTTGGGGGAGAAAGGCCCTAAATACTTAAAAAGAGAATACAAAAATATTCCCAGACCAGAGTCCTTAGGTCTAATCAACATGAACTGCTGGTCACCCCCGTTTTAAAAAATCCAGAACTGGAGGCTGTTCCTTTTCAGTGAATGCAGCTGTCCTTTGGAATAAAATGCCTATATATATTAGGAAGGCTAAGTCAGAAAAATTGTTTAGGAAAGCACTCAAGACGTGGTTATTTAACCGCCCGTAATCCCCCGACTTGCTCCATGGCTTGAACTTTTTGCTGTTTCTCTAGCGCCGGGACACCTCCGTTGGAGGTAGCCGTGCGCTCTATAAATGCAAATAATAATAATAATAATAATAACCACCGACAGATGTCTAGTGAAAAGTGGAAATGTGTGAAAACAATATCCCCCACCTGTGAAACAAGCATTTGCAATGCAATAGGTCTCGCATTTACGCGAGTTTGAGCTATTGACATTGCAAATGACAATGCCTTTTATTTTTGTTTTCGTTTTTAAAACATAAATAAAAGGCATTGTCATTTGCAATGTCAATATCTCAAACTCGTATAAATGCGAGACCTATTGCATTGCAAATGCTTGTTTTGTAAGCCATGCTACACAGAAGCTCGCACTGCAGTGCAGCATGTTAAAAATAAAAGTGCAGAGAGGTAAGCCATACGAGGAGGTGTGGGCAGGAGGGAGGGAGCAGCAACACTTGACACCGGGATGAGGGAAGCAAAATGTGCATGGTAGCAGCAACAATGGGGGGGGGGGCAACAGAATAGCAGGGGAGGGAGAGGGAGCAGCAATAGTAGTAGGATGGTGGGGTATGGGGAAATAAATAATACCTCAATCCAATCACAGTGCGAGCAGCGGACAGGCACTAATTAAGTTGAATCACTCTGTGCTTGGTCCATGCTCCGGCGATAGGAAAGAAAGTGGGCTTGGCAGGAGCTGGCCAATTAGAAGTCAGCAGAGAAGAGTGACAATGAAGCCAATAAATGATAAGCAATGGGCGAGCTCTAAGCCCCTTATTGCAAACAATTCATCTGGCAAGCGAGAGTGCATGCGCTGTCGAAGCCTCAACCTAAAAATGATTGGTGGGATACTTAAATTAATCTCAGCCACTGGTAATTACCCAGTCCCTAATTTTTCTGCTCCCCATGCCACCCTGATTAGACCTGGCCATATGCAAATCAGCATTGATCCTGCAACAATAGGAGCAGTACAGCCTCAACTGCCAAACCAAACAAAGTCTTGTCTGAACTGGAAAACAAGCAACACAAGACCAGTTTTACCCTAATTAGGGCTGATCAGTCAAATGTAACTTGGCTCCATGTCTGGGCATATCCATTGCACTTAGGACGTCTCAATGAATTAGACCAAAAAAGTGATGGGTGGGATGCTTGAATTAATATCAGCCACTTGTAATTACTTGGGCCACATCCCAGTCTAGCATTTATTTGCTCAAATGCGAACTCAGATTAGACCAAGCCATACGCAAATCAGTCTTGCTCCTGCTCGAATAGGAACAGTCCAGCCCGAACTCCTAGTACAGCAGGGTCAAGACGGATTTGCATATGGTGGGGTCCAAACTGAGGTGGCATAGTGTGCAAAATAGCAATGGACAGAGATGCAGACCCAAGTATTTTCCAGTGGCTGAGATTAATTCAAGCATTCCACCCATCACAATTTTGCAACTTTCATACTCCAACAGGTGCAGAATCATATGGTGTGCCTCATCTATGTGCTGCAAAGCATGGACGATAAATTTCCTGAACTAGTGCTGCTACACTGGCTTCTAGTCAGGCAAAGACTAAAATAATAAACCCTCAGTTTTGTCCAGATGGCATTGCACTTTCAGGGCCAACATTGGGTTTATCCTATATTTGCCTGACATGTACATCGACCAATGGAAAGAAACAAACTCTCAATCTCATCAATCAAATACAAATGTATTGCGGGCAGAGCTTTACAGGTGTAAAGATACTTCATATGGATCTTCCACTAGCACCCATTTGCCTTCAGCCATGCCTCGTGAAATTCAGGAAAAGTCTGAAGGTCATCTGTTCTGACTACACCTTGCCTAAATGCTATAAGAGTCTACACTCAATAACTAACCACGTTAACCAACTAACCATAATTTGTGTATCCATCTGGATGATCGTCTCCTAGTTCCCATCTCTAATCCCTCCTCTATCTAGCACTCTGCATAGATCGCTCAGCAGCAAAAGCACTTTAGGAAATTAACAGAATAATAAATAATTCTTCATTAGCAACAAGTCATCTTTGGCATGCCATACCAACTTCACTTCCCTCAAGGACGCCACAACAAAGAGGGTGCCATAAAGGCTGACACTTCACCAATACTGTTCAATGTCCAGTAAGCCCTTCCTATTTGTCTAGCAAATATCAACCGAATTACATACCAAAACTAACAACAACTAATGTCACTCAAATGTCTCTCAAAATAACAGCAACCTAATCAATAAACTCACTCCATCTGAAACAATGGGTGGATCTTAAGAGGTTCAGCGTCAGCAATGGCAAGACCAAACTCCTCTATGTCAAGCCTAAAAACACATCCAATTACATAACAACATCTATATCAAGGACACCCCAAGCATAACAAAACACAAAGTATAAACAATGGACTCACAACCTTGCCGCAAAGTGACCATGAGGGATCATGTTAATAAAGTTGCCAAGTGCAGGTATTTCAACATCAAGGGGGAGATTTTCATACCTTTTGCGCTGGTTTAGCGCCACAAAAGTGACGCAAACTAGCGCAAATGTTTTTTTTTCTATTTTCTTTCCAGCGCAAAACATGTTTTGCGCTGGAAAGTACCCTGTAAGTAGCGCGAAGCACTGCTTTGCGTTACTTTGCACGAGGGGGCGTTACATGGGTGGTACATGGGCGTTTCCATGCAACCACCCAGCCTTTTCACGCAAAGCCATATTTACAAAGATTTGCAAGCATGGTTGGTTTTGCGCCAAAAGTTAACACCCCCTTCAAAGGAGGCGCTAACAGAAGAAATGCTTACATTTCTCCGTGCTTTTCCGACTTTCCATGCGTGCTGCACTGTGCAGCAGGTATGCAAAGTGGGAAAAGCTTTGCATCGTGCCTAGCATAGTATTTTCTACAGGAAGGGTACCTTTCCTGTACAAAACCTATGCTACACTAATACACACCCCCTAGCGCTGCGGCGCTAAGGTGTGTGCATGGCAGCTGAAATCAGCGCCGGCGCAAGGGAAAGGGGAGGAGAGAGCCATATCGCTGAAGATATGGCGCTCTCCTGCTCCCTACCGGTCGCGCAACGCAGCGCAGCCTCGCGGGTGATGCGCTGCGTGACTTTTAAAAAAATCTCCCCCCAAGTGTTTGGGAAAAATGCAAACTAACTATCCTGAACAAAAGTGAAGGGCCATTTTTGCCAAAGCTATAATTTTGGTAACATCAAACCTTTACAACAAACTCAAACCTGCCTACAAAACAACAAAGCTACAAAGAAACAAATTACAACAATCAAATTCATACCACAACCCCCAAACTTCCCACAGCACTCCAAAATAGGAAAACACTTATCAGCCGTCAGCTAAATGAACAAGCATTGACAAAACAAACAGATCTGGGTTTAACATGCACACACATAGCATGCTTGTTTCCGGTCCAGGGAAGACATGGCTTGGCAGTTCGGGCTGGACTGTTCCCATGAGGCACAGGGTCAGACTGATTTGCATATGGCCATGTCAGAACTGGGGTGGTGGAGTGAGCTAAAGAATGATGATGGATTAAACCCAGATCAGTTGACTGGGGGTGAGTGTTTGATTGGCTCAAACGTACCGTCTATCATCCCCTTTTGTATCGCTTTGGTCGCCCTAAGTTGGCGGGGGTATGCCCAGACGTGGGTCCCTTGCTCACTTTGCCACTGGATTCAAGCAAGCCTGGCTGATGACGGCTGAAATGCCAGAAACCGGTCCTAGGATGCTTGTTTCCGGTCCAGGGAAGACATGGCTTGGCAGTTCGGGCTGGACTGTTCCCATGAGGCACAGGGTCAGACTGATTTGCATATGGCCATGTCTGAACTGGGGTGGTGGAGTGAGCTAAAGAATGATGATGGATTAAACCCAGATCAGTTGACTGGGGGTGAGTGTTTGATTGGCTCAAACGTTCTGTCCATCATCCCCTTTTGTATCGCTTTGGTTGCCCTAAGTTGGCGGGGGTATGCCCAGACGTGGGTCCCTTGCTCACTTTGCCACTGGATTCAAGCAAGCCTGGCTGATGACGGCTGAAATGCCAGAAACCGGTCCTAGGATGCTTGTTTCCGGTCCAGGGAAGACATGGCTTGGCAGTTCGGGCTGGACTGTTCCCATGAGGCACAGGGTCAGACTGATTTGCATATGGCCATGTCTGAACTGGGGTGGTGGAGTGAGCTAAAGAATGATGATGGATTAAACCCAGATCAGTTGACTGGGGGTGAGTGTTTGATTGGCTCAAACGTTCCGTCCATCATCCCCTTTTGTATCGCTTTGGTCGCCCTAAGTTGGCGGGGGTATGCCCAGACGTGGGTCCCTTGCTCACTTTGCCACTGGATTCAAGCAAGCCTGGCTGATGACGGCTGAAATGCCAGAAACCGGTCCTAGGATGCTTGTTTCCGGTCCAGGGAAGACATGGCTTGGCAGTTCGGGCTGGACTGTTCCCATGAGGCACAGGGTCAGACTGATTTGCATATGGCCATGTCTGAACTGGGGTGGTGGAGTGAGCTAAAGAATGATGATGGATTAAACCCAGATCAGTTGACTGGGGGTGAGTGTTTGATTGGCTCAAACGTTCCGTCCATCATCCCCTTTTGTATCGCTTTGGTCGCCCTAAGTTGGCGGGGTATGCCCAGACGTGGATCCCTTGCTCACTTTGCCACTGGATTCAAGCAAGCCTGGCTGATGACGGCTGAAATGCCAGAAACCGGTCCTAGGATGCTTGTTTCCGCTCCAGGGAAGACATGGCTTGGCAGTTCGGGCTGGACTGTTCCCATGAGGCACAGGGTCAGACTGATTTGCATATGGCCATGTCTGAACTGGGGTGGTGGAGTGAGCTAAAGAATGATGATGGATTAAACCCAGATCAGTTGACTGGGGGTGAGTATTTGATTGGCTCAAACGTTCCGTCCATCATCCCCTTTTGTATCGCT